>CATKUM010000034.1:3841064-4459574 GCA_949786405.1 Onychomys arenicola
AATGCTCATTAGTTAATAGTGAGAAACGCGTTGGGTTCGTGAACTGTGTAAAATTATTTTAGCCCAAAAGTCACTGGTTTTACCAGAAATGAACTCTTGCTTGTGAGAAGACACAGATCCTGGGGTTTAACTCCGTTTCTGAAGGGAAATTCAGACCAGTGTTCTCATCCATGATACACACTCTGTTTTAAGGCAAGAAGCATCCTAATCTTTCCAGAGTCTCCAATACAGCAAGAACAATGAGCATGCCCAGAAAAAAAAGAACTGTGTTTTCCACTCATAAGGACCATATCTAGTTCAACTCTGCTTATGAAACTGATACAAAATAGAACACCTCTTACTTAAATGCTCTTTAGTTATTAGTGAGAAACCCATGGGTTCGTGAACTGTGTAAAATTATTTGAGCCCAAAAGCCACTGCCTGTACAAGAAATGAACTCTTGCTTGTAGGAAGACAGAGATCCTGCGGTTTAACTCTGATTCTGAAGAGAAATTCAGACCAGTGTTCTCATCCATGACACACACGCTGTTTTAAGGCAAGAAGCATGCTCTTCTTTCCTGCGTCTCCAATACAGCATTAATATGAGCATGCCCAGAAAAAAAGAACTGTTTCCTACTTGTACGGACTATATCTAGTTCAACTCTGCTTATGAAGTAGATCCAAAATACAGCTCCTCTTACCTGAATGCTCTATAGTTAATAGTGAGAAATGTGTTGCGTTCGTGAAATGTGTAAATTCATTTGAGCCCAAAATCACTGGGTTTACCAGAAATGATCTCTTGCTTGTAAGAAGACACAGATCCTGGGGTTTAACTCCGTTTCTGAAGGGAAATTCAGACCAGTGTTCTCCTCAATGAAACACACTATGTTTTAAGGCCAGAAGCATCCTCTTCTTTCCATCATGTCCAATAGAGTCAGAATCATATGCATGCCCAGAAAAAAAGAACTGTGTTTACTACTCATACGGACCATATTTAGTTCAACTCTGCTTATAAATCTGATACAAACAAAGATCCTCTTACATAAAGGCTCTTTAGTTAATAGTGAGGAATGCGTTCGGTTCGTGAAATGTGTAAATTCATTTGAGCCCAAAATTCAATGGGTTTACCACAAATCAACTCTTCCTTGTAAGAAGACACAGATCCTGCGGTTTAACTCCATTTCGGAAGGGAAATTCAGACCTGTGTTCTCATCCATGAAACATACTCTGTTTTAACGCAAGAAGCATGCTATTCTTACCTGCCCCTCCAATACAGCAAGAAATATGTGCATGCCCAGAAAAAATGAACTGTGTTTCCTACTCATAAGGACCATATTGAGTTCATTTCTGCTCACGAAACTGATACAAAATATACCTCCTTTTACATAAAGCATCTTAGGTAATAGTAATAAACGTGTTGGGTTCGAGATATGTGTAAATTTATTTGAGCCCAAAATTCACTGTGTTTCCCTGATATGAACTCAGGCTTGTAAGAAGACACAGATACTGTGGTTTAACTCCGTTTCTGAAGGGAAATGCAGAACAGTGTTCTCATCCATGAAACATACTCTGTTTTTACGCAAGCAGCAAGCTTGTCTTTCCAGCTTTTCCCATACAGCAAGAGACATGAGCATGCCCAGAAAAAAGAACTGTGTTTCCTACTCATACGGACCATATCTAGTTCAACTCTGCTTATGAAACAGATCCAAAATACAGCTCCTCTTACATAAAGGCTCTTTAGTTAATAGTGAGAAACGTGTTGGGTTCGAGAAATGTGTAAATTCATTTGAGCCCAAAATCACTGTTTACCAGAAATGAACTCTTGCTTGTAAGAAGACACAGATCCTGGGGTTTAACTCTGTTTCTGAAGGGAAATTCAGACTAGTGTTCTCATCCATGAAACACACTCTGTTTTAAGGCAAGAAGCATCCTCTTCTTTCCATCGTCTCCAATAGAGCCAGAACCATATGCATGCCCAGAAAAAAAGAACTGTGTTTCTTACTCATAAGGACCATATGTAGTTCAACTCTGCTTATGAAACTGATACAAACCACAGCTTCTCTTACCTAAATGCTCATTAGTTAATAGTGAGAAACGCATTGGGTTGGTAAACTGTGTAAAATTATTTTATCCCAAAAGCCACTGGTTTTACCAGAAATGAACTCTTGCTTGTAGGAAGACACAAATCCTGGGGTTTCACTCCATTTCTAAAGGGAAATTAAGACCAGTGTTCTCATCCATGAAAAACTCTCTGTTTAAACGCAATAAGGAAGATTGTATTTCCAGTGTCTCCAATACAGCAAGAAACATGAGCATGACAAGAAAAAACGTACTGTGTTATCTACTCATAAGGACCATATGGAGTTCAACTCTGCTTATCAAACTGATACAAAATACAGCTCCTCTTACATAAATGATCTTTAGTTAATAGTGAGAAGCACGTAGGGTTCCTGAAATGTGTAAAATTATTTGAGCCCAAAAGTCACTGGGTTTACCAGAAATGAACTCTTGCTTGTAGGAATACACAGATCCTGGGGTTTAACTCCGATTCTGAAGGGAAATTCAGACCAGTGTTCTCATCCATGAAACACACTCTGTTTTAACGCAAGAAGCAAGGTTGCCTTTCCATCATCTCCAATAGAGCAAGATACATGAGCATGCTTAGAGAAAAAGAACTGTGTTTCCTACTCATACGAACCATATCTAGTTCAACTCTGGTTATGAAACAGATGCAAAATACAGCTCCTGTTACTTGAATGCTCTTTAGTTACTAGTGAGAAATGCGTTGATTTTGTGAAATGTGTAAAATCACTTGAGCCCAAAATCACTGGGTTTACCAGAAATGAACTCTTGCTTGTAAGAAGACACAGATCCTGGGGTTTAACTCCATTTCTGAAGGGAAATTCAGACCAGTGTTCTCATCCATGAAACACACTCTTTTTTAAGGCAAGAAGCATCCTCTTCTTTCCATCATCTCCAATAAAGCCAGAACCATGTGCATGCCCAGAAAAAAAGAACTGTGTTTCCTATTCATATGGACGATATCTAGTTCAAATCTGCTTATGAATCTGATACAAACCACAGCTCTTCTTACTTAAAGGCTCCCTAGTTAATAGTTAGAAACGCGTTTGGTTCGTGAAATGTGTAAATTCATTTGAGCCCAAATTCACTGTGTTTACAAAAATGAACTCAGTCTTGTAACAAGACACAGATCCTGGGTTTTAATTCCGTTTATGAAGGGAAATTTAGACCAGTGTTCTCATCCATGAAACACACGCTGTTTTAAGACAAGAAGCATCCTAATCTTTCCAGAGTCTCCAATACAGCAAGAACTATGAGCATTCCCAGAAAAAAAGAACTGTGTTTCCTACTCATATGGACCATATCTAGTTCAACTCTGATAATGAAACTGATATAAAATGCAGCTACTCTTACATGAATGCTCTTTAGTTAATAGTGAGAAACGCGTTGGTTTCATGAACTGAGTAAATTCATTTGACCCAAAATTCACTGGGTTTACCAGAAATGAACTCTTGCTTGTAAGAAGACACAGATGCTGGGGTTTAACTCTGTTTCTGAAGGGAAATTCAGTCCATTGTTCTCATCCATGAAACACACGCTGTTTTAAGGCAAGAAGCATGGTTGTCTTTCCAGCATTTCCCATACAGCAAGAAACAGGAGCATGCCCAGAAAAAAAGAACTGTGTTTCCTACTCATACGGACCATATGTAGTTCAACTCTGCTTATGAAACTGATACAAACCACAGCTCCTCTTACCAAAATACTCTTTAGTTAATAGTGAGAAGCGTGTAGTGTTCCTGAAATGTGTAAAATTATTTGAGCCCAAAAGTCACTGGGATTACCAGAAATGAAATCTGGCTTGTAGGAAGACACAGATCCTGGGGTTTTACTCCGTTTCTGCAGTGAAAATCAGTCCAGTGTTCTCATCCATGAAACACACGCTGTTTTAAGGCAAGAAACATGCTCTTCTTTCCTGCGTCTCCAATACAGCTTTAATATGAGCATGCCCAGTAAAAAAGACCTGTGTTTCCTATTATACGGACCATATCTAGTTCAACTCTGCTTATGAAACAGATCCAAAATACAGCTCCTCTTACCTGAATGCTCTTTAGTTAATAGTGAGAAACGTGTTGGTTTCGTGAAATGTGCAAATTCATTTGTGCCAAAAATCACTGGGTTTACCACAAATGAACTAAGGCTTGTAAGAAGACACAGATCCTGTGGTTTAACTCCATTTCTGAAGGGAAATTCAGTCCATTTTTCTCATCCATGAAACACACGCTGTTTTAAGTCAAGAAGCATCCTAATCTTTCCAGAGTCTCCAATACAACAAGAACCATGAGCATGCCCAGAAAAAAAGACCTGTGTTTCCCACTCATAAGGACCATATCTAGTTCAACTCTGCTTATGAAACTGACACAAAATAGAGATCCTCTCACTTAAATGCTCTTTAGTTAATAGTGAGAAACCCGTTGGGTTCGTGAACTGTGTAAAATTATTTGAGCCCAAAAGCCACTGCCTTTACAAGAAATAAACTCTTGCTTGTAGGAAGACAGAGATCCTGGGGTTTAATTCGGTTTCTGTAGGGAAATTCAGACAAGTTTTCTCATCCATGAAACACACTCTGTTGTAAGGCAAGAAGCATCCTCTTCTTCCAAGGTCTCCAATACAGTCAGAATCATGTGCATGCCCAGAAACAAAGAACTGTGTTTCCTACTCATACGGACCATATCTAGGTCAACTCTGGTTTTGAATCTGTTACAAAGCACAACTCCTCTTACTTAAATGCTCTTTAGTTAATAGTGAGAAACGTGATGGGTTCGTAAAATGTGTAAATTCATTTGAGCCCAAAATTCACTGGGTTTACCAGAAATGAACTCAGGCTTGTAAGAATACAAAGATCCTGGTGTTTAACTCCGTTTCTTAAGGGAAATTCAGACAAGTGTTCTCATCCATGAAACACACTTTGTTTTAAGGCAAGAAGCATCCTCTTCTTTCCAGCGTCTCCAGTAGAGTCAGAACAATATGCATGCCAAGAAAAAAAGAACTGTATTTCCTACTCATACAGACCATATGTAGTTCAACTCTGCTTATGAAACTGATACAAACCACAACTCCTCTTACCAAAATGCTCTTTAATTAATAGTGAGAAGCACGTAGGGTTCCTGAAATGTGTAAAATTATTTGAGCCCAAAAGTCACTGGGATTACCAGTAATGAAATCTTGCTTGTAGGAAGACACAGATCCTGGGGTTTAACTCCGTTTCTGCAGTGAAAATCAGACCAGTGTTCTCATCCATGAAACACACGCTGTTTTAAGGCAAGAAGAATGCTCTTCTTACCTGTGTCTCCAATACAGCAAGAAATATGTGCATGCCCAGAAAAAAATGAACTGTGTTTCCTACTCATATGGACCATATCTATTTCAACTCTGCTAATGAAACTGATACAAAAAACAGCTCCACTTACATGAATGCTCTTTAGTTAATAGTGAGAAACACATTGGTTTCATTAACTGAGTAAATTCATTTGACCCAAAATTCATTGGGTTTACCAGAAATTAACTCTTGCTTTTAAGAAGACACAGATGCTGGGGTTTAACTCCGTTTCTGAAGGGAAATTCAGACCAGTGTTCTCATCCATGAAACACACTCTGTTTTAACCCAAGATGCAATATTGCCTTTCCAGTGTCTCCAATACTGCAAGAAACATGAGCATGCCCAGAAAAAATGGACTGTGTTTCCTACTCAAAAGGACCATATGGAGTTCAATTTTGCTTATGAAACTGATACAAAATATAGCTCCTTTTACATAAAGGCTCTTAGGTAATAGTGAGAAATACGTTGGGTTCGAGATATGTTTAAATTCATTTGAGCCTAAAATTCCCTGTGTTTCCCTGAAATGAACTCAGGCTTGTAGTAAGACACAGATACTGTGGTTTAACTCCGTTTCTGAAGGGAAATTCAGACCAGTGTTCTCATCCATGAAACACACTCTGCTTTTACGCAAGATGCAAGCTTGTCTTTCCAGCTTTTCCCATAGAGCAAGAGACATGAGCATGCCCAGAAAAAAGTACCTTGTTTCCTACTCATACAGACCATATGTAGTTCAACTCTGCTTATGAAACTGATAGAAACCACAACTCCTCTTACCTAAATGCTCTTTAGTTAATAGTGAGAAGCGTGTAGGGTTCCTGAAATGTGTAAAATTATTTGAGCCGAAAAGTCACTGGGATTACGAGAAATGAACACTTGCTTGGAGGAGGACACAGATCCTGGTGTTTAACTCCGTTTCTGCAGTGAAAATCAGACCAGTGTTCTCATTCTTGAAACACACGCTGTTTTAAATCAAGATGCATGCTCTTCTTACATGTGTCTCCAATACAGCAAGAAATATGTGCATGCCCAGAAAAAAAGAACTGAGTTTCCTAGTCATACGGACCATATGTAGTTCAACACTTCTTATGATACTGATACAAACCACAGCTCCTCTTACCTAAATGATCTTTAGTTAATAGTGGGAAGCACGTAGGGTTCCTGAAATGTGTAAAATTATTTGAGCCTAAAAGTCACTGGGTTTACCAGAAATGAACTCTTGCTTGTAGGAATACACAGATCCTGGGGTTTAACTCCATTTCTGAAGGTAAATTCAGACCAGTGTTCTCATCCATGAAACACACGCTGTTTTAAGGCAAGAAGCATGCTCTTCTTTCCTGCGTCTCCAATACAGGAGTAATATGAGCATGCCCAGAAAAAAAGAACTGTGTTTCCTACTCATACGGACCATATCTACTTCAACTCTGCTTATGAATCTGATACAAACCACAGCTCTTCTTACTTAAATGCTCCCTAGTTAATAATTAGAAACGCGTTGGGTTCGTGAAATGTGTAAATTCATTTGAGCCAAAAATTCACTGGTTTTACCAAAATGAACTCAGGCTCGTAAGAAGACACAAATCCTGGGTTTTAACTCCGTTTCTGAAGGGAAATTCAGACCAGTGTTCTCATCCATGAAACACACTCTGTTTTAACGCAAGAAGCCAGCTTGTCTTTCCAGCTTTTCCCATACAGCAAGAGACATGAGCATGCCCAGAAAAAAAGAACTGTGTTTCCTACTCGTACAGACCATATCAAATTCAACTCTGCTTATGAAACTGATACAAATCACAGCTCCTCTCACATAAAGGTTCTTTAGTTAATAGTGAGGAATGCATTCGGTTAGTGAAATGTGTAAATTCCTTTGATCCCAAAATCACTGGGTTTACCAGAAATGAACTCAGGCTTGTAAGAAGACACAGATTCTGTGGTTTAACTCCATTTTTAAAGGAAATTCAGACCAGTGTTCTCATCCATGAAACACACTCTGTTTTAATGCAAGAAGCATGCTCTTCTTACCTGACTCTCCAATACAGCAAGAAATATGTGCATGCTCAGAAAAAGAGAACTGTGTTTCCTACTCATACATACCATATGTAGTTCAACTCTGTTATGAAACTGATACAAACGACAGCTCTTCTTACCTAAATGATCTTTAATTAATAGTGAGAAGCATGTAGTGTTCCTGAAATGTGTAAAATTATTTGAGCCCAAAAGTCACTGGGTTTACCAGAAATGAACTCTTGCTTGTAGGAATACACAGTTCCTGGGGTTTAACTCCGTTTCTGAAGGGAAATTCAGACCAGTGTTCTCATCCATGAAACACACTCTGTTTTTATGCAAGAAGCAAGCTTGTCTTTCCAGCGTCTCCAATACGCAAGAAACATGAGAATGCCCAGAAAAAAAGAACTGTGTTTCCTACTCATAACGACCATATGTAGGTCTACTCTGCTCATGAAAGTGATACAAACCACAGCTCCTCCTACCTAAATGCTTTTAGTTAATAGTGAGAAACATGTTAGGTTCTTGAACTGTGTAAAATTATTTGAGCTAAAAGTCACAGGGTTTACCAGAAACGAACTCTTGCTTGTAGGAAGACAAAATCCTGGGGTTTAACTCCAATTATGAAAGGAAATTCAGACAATTATTCTCATCCATGAAACACACGCTGTTTTATGGCAAGAAGGATGCTCTTCTTTCATGAGTCTCTAATACAGCAAGAAATATGAGCATGCCCAGAAATAAAGAACTGTGTTTCCTACTCATAGGGACCATATCTAGTCAACTCTGCTTATGTAAACTGATATAAGCACAGCTGCTCTTACATAAAAGTTCTTTAGTTAATAGTGAGAAACCCGTTGGTTTAGTGAAATGTGTAAATTCATTTGAGCCCGAAATTCACAGGGTTTAACAGAAATGAACTCTTGTTTGTAAGAAGACACAGATGCTGTCGTTTAACTCCGTTTCTGAAGGGAAATTCAGACCAGTGTTCTCATCCATGAAACACATGCTGTTTTGACGCAAGAAGTATGCTTTTCTTTCCTGTGTCTCCAATACAGCAAGAAATATGTGCATGCCCAGAAAAAAAGAACTGTGTTTTTACTCTTACGGACCATATGTAGTTCAACTCTGCTTATGAAACTGATGCAAACCACAGCTCCTATTACATAAATGATATTTAGTTAATAGTGAGAAAAACGTAGGGTTCCTGGAATGTGTAAAATTATTTGAGCCCAAAAGTCACTGGTTATACCAGAAATGAACTCTTCCTTGTAGGAATACACAGATCCTGGGGTTTAACTCCGTTTCTGAAGGGAAATTCAGACCAGTGTTCTCATCCATGAAACACACTCTGTTTTAACGCAAGAAGCAAGCTTGTCTTTCCAGCTTTTCCCATACAGCAAGAGACATGAGCATGCCCAGAAAAAAAGAACTGTATTTCCTACTCGTACGGACCATATCTAATTCAACTCTGCTTATGAAACTGATACAAATCACAGCTCCTCTCACATAAAGGTTCTTTAGTTAATAGTGAGGAATGCGTTCGGTTCGTGAAATGTGTAAATTCCTTTGAGACCAAAATTCACTGGGTTTACCAGAAATGAACTCAGGCTTGTATGAAGACACAGATTCTGGGGTTTAACTCCATTTCTGAAGGGAAATTCAGACCAGTGTTCTCATCCATGAAACACACTCTGTTTTAACGCAAGAAGCATGCTCTTCTTACCTGACTCTCCAATACAGCAAGAAACATGAGCATGCCCAGAAAAAAAGAACTGTGTTTCTACTCATAACGACCATATGTTGTTCAACTCTGCTTATGAAACTCATACAAACCACAGCGCCTCTTACCTAAATGCTCTTTAGTTAATAGTGAGAAACGCGTTGGGTTCTTGAACTGTGTATAATTATTTGAGTTTAAGTCACTGGGTTTACCAGAAACGAACTCTTGCTTGTAGGAAGACACAAAACCTGGGGTTTAACTCCGTTTATGAAGGGAAATACAGACAATTATTCTCATCCATGAAACACACTCTGTTTAAAGGCAAGAAGCATCCTCTTCTTTCCAGCGTCTCCAACAGATCCAGAACCATGTGCATGCCCAGAAAAAAAAAGAACTGTGTTTCCTACTCATATGTACCATATCTATTTCAACTCTGCTTATGTACTGACACAAACCACAGCTCCTCTTACATGAAGGTTCTTTAATTAATAGTGAGGATTACGTTCGGTTCGTGAAATGGGTAAATTCATTTGAGCCCAAAATTCACTGGGTTTACCAGAAATGAACTCACGCTTGTAAGAAGACACAGATCCTGGGGTTTAACTCCATTTATGGAGGGAAATTCAGACAATTATTCTCATGCATGAAACACACAAAGTTTTATGGCAAGAAGGATGCTCTTCTTTCATGAGTCTCCAATACAGCCAGAAATATGAGCATGCCCAGAAATAAAGAACTGTGTTTCCTACTCATACGGAACTTATCTAGTCTACTCTGCTTATGTAAACTGATATAAGCACAGCTCCTTTTACATAAATGTTCTTTAGATAATAGTGAGAAATGCGTTGGTTTAGTGAAATGTGTAAATTCATTTGAGCCCGAAATTCACAGGGTTTAACAGAAATGAACTCTTGCATGTAAGAAGACACAGATGCTGGCGTTTAACTCCGTTTCTGAAGGGAAATTCAGACCAGTGTTCTCATCCATGAAACACATGCTGTTTAAACGCAAGAAGCATGCTCTTCTTTCCTGTGTCTTCAATACAGTAAGAAATAAGTGCATGCCGAGAAAAAAAGAACTGTGTTTTTACTCTTACGGACCATATGTAGTTCAACTCTGCTTATGAAACTGATACAAACCGCAGCTCCTCTTACTTAAATGCTCTTCAGTTAATAGTGAGAAACGTGATGGGTTCGTAAAATGTGTAAATTCATTTGAGCCCTAAATTCACTGGGTTTACCAGAAATGAACTGAGGCTTGTAAGAAGACAAAGACCCTAGTGTTTAACTCCGTTTCGGAAGGGAAATTCAGACAAGTGTTCTCATCCATGAAACACACTTTGTTTTAAGGCAAGAAGCATCCTCTTCTTTCCAGCATCTCCAATAGAGTCAGAACCATATGCATGCCCAGAAAAAAAGAACTGTTTCCTACTCATACTGACCATATCTAGTTCAACTCTACTTAAGAGTCTGATACAAACAAAGCTCCTCTTACATAAAGGCTCTTTAGTTAAGAGTGAGGAATGCGTTCAGTTCATGAAATGTGTAAATTCATTTGAGCCCAAAATTCACTGGGTTTACCACAAATCAACTGTTCCTTGTAAGAAGACACAGATCTTGCGGTTCAACTCCATTTCTGAAGCGAAATTCAGACCAGTGTTCTCATCCATGAAACACACGCTGTTTTAAGGCAAGAAGCATGCTCTTCTTACCTGTGTCTCCAATACAGCAAGAAATATGTGCATGCCCAGAAAAAAAGAACTGTGTTTCCTACTCATACGGACCATATGTAGATCAACTCTGCTTATGAAACTGATACAAACCACAGCTCCTCTTACATAAATGATAATAAGTTAATAGTGAGAAAAACGTAGGGTTCCTGGAATGTGTAAAATTATTTGAGCCCAAAAGTCACTGGTTTTACCAGAAATGAACTCTTCCTTGTAGGAATACACAGATCCTGGGGTTTAACTCCGTTTCTGAGGGGAAATTCAGACCAGTGTTCTCATCCATGAAACACACTCTGTTTTAACGCAAGAAGCAAGGTTGCCTTTCCATCATCTCCAATAGAGCAATAAACATGAGCATGCTTAGAAAAAAAGAACTGTGTTTCCTACTCATACGAACCATATCTAGTTCAACTCTGGTTTTGAAACAGATGCAAAATACAGCTCCTTTACTTGAATGCTCTTTAGTTAATAGTGAGGAACGCATAGGTTTCATGAACTGTGTAAATTCATTTGAGCTCCAAATACACGGGGTTTACCAGAAATGAACTCTTGATTGTTAGAAGACACAGATCCTGGGGTTTAACTCCATTTCTGAAGGGAAATTCAGACCAGTGTTCTCATCCATGAAACACATTCTGATTTAAGGCAAGAAGCAAGGTTGCCTTTCCATCATCTCCAATAGAGCAATAAACATGAGCATGCTTAGAAAAAAAGAACTGTGCTTCCTACTCATAGGTACCATATCTAGATCAACTCTGGTTATGAAACAGATGCAAAATACAGCTCCTCTTACTTGATTGCTCTTTAGTTAATAGTGAGGAACGCTTAGGTTTCATGAACCGTGTAAATTCATTGAGCCCCAAATTCATTGGGTTTACCAGAAATGAACTCTTGATTCTTAGAAGACACAGATCCTGGGGTTTAACTCCATTTCTGAAGGGAAATTCAGACCAGTGTTCTCATCCATGAAACACACTCTGTTTTTACGCAAGAAGCAAGCTTGTCTTTCCAGCTTTTCCCATACAGCAAGAGACATGAGCGTGCCCAGAAAAAAAGAACTGTGTTTCCTACTCGTACGGACCATATCTAATTCAACTCTGCTTATGAAACTGATACAAATCACAGCTCCTCTCACATAAAGGTTCTTTAGTTAATAGTGAGGAATGCGTTCGGTTAGTGAAATGTGTAAATTCCTTTGAGACCAAAATTCACTGGGTTTACCAGAAATGAACTCAGGCTTGTATGAAGACACAGATTCTGGGGTTTAACTCCATTTCTGAAGGGAAATTCAGACCAGTGTTCTCATCCATGAAACACACTCTGTTTTAACGCAAGAAGCATGCTCTTCTTACCTGACTCTCCAATACAGCAAGAAACATGAGCATGCCCAGAAAAAAAGAACTGTTTCCTACTCATAACGACCATATGTATTTCAACTCTGATTATGAAACTCATACAAACCACAGCGCCTCTTACCTAAATGCTCTTTAGTTAGTAGTGAGAAATGCGTTGGGTTCTTGAACTGTGTAATATTATTTGAGTTTAAGTCACTGGGTTTACCAGAAACGAACTCTTGCTTGTAGGAAGACACAAAACCTGGGGTTTAACTCCATTTATGAAGGGAAATTCAGACAATTATTCTCATCCATGAAACACACTCTGTTTAAAGGCAAGAAGCATCCTCTTCTTTCCAGCGTCTCCAACAGATCCAGAACCATGTGAATGCCCAGCAAAAAAAGAACTGTGTTTCCTACTCATATGTACCATATCTATTTCAACTCTGGTTATGTACTGACACAAACCACAGCTCCTCTTACATGAAGGTTCTTTAATTAATAGTGAGGATTACGTTCGGTTCGTGAAATGGGTAAATTCATTTGAGCCCAAAATTCACTGGGTTTACCAGAAATGAACTCACGCTTGTAAGAAGACACAGATCCTGGGGTTTAACTCCATTTATGAAGGGAAATTCAGACAATTATTCTCATGCATGAAACACACAAAGTTTTATGGCAAGAAGGATGCTCTTCTTTCATGAGTCTCCTATACAGCCAGAAATATGAGCATGCCCAGAAATAAAGAACTGTGTTTCCTACTCATACGGAACTTATCTAGTCAACTCTGCTTATGTAAACTGATATAAGCACAGCTCCTCTTACATAAATGTTCTTTAGATAATAGTGAGAAACACGTTGGTTTAGTGAAATGTGTAAATTCATTTGAGCCCGAAATTCACAGGGTTTTACAGAAATGAACTCTTGCATGTAAGAAGACACAGATGCTGGCGTTTAACTCCGTTTCTGAAGGGAAATTCAGACCAGTGTTCTCGTCCATGAAACACATGCTGTTTTAACGCAAGAAGCATGCTCTTCTTTCCTGTGTCTTCAATACAGTAAGAAATAAGTGCATGCCAAGAAAAAAAGAACTGTGTTTTTACTCTTACGGACCATATGTAGTTCAACTCTGCTTATGAAACTGATACAAACCGCAGCTCCTCTTACTTAAATGCTCTTTAGTTAATAGTGAGAAACGTGATGGGTTCGTAAAATGTGTAAATTCATTTGAGCCCTAAATTCACTGGGTTTACCAGAAATGAACTGAGGCTTGTAAGAAGACAAAGACCCTGGTGTTTAACTCCGTTTCGGAAGGGAAATTCAGACAAGTGTTCTCATCCATGAAACACACTTTGTTTTAAGGCAAGAAGCATCCTCTTCTTTCCAGCATCTCCAATAGAGCCAGAAACATATGCATGCCCAGAAAAAAAGAACTGTTTCCTACTCATACGGACCATATCTAGTTCAACTCTGCTTATGAATCTGATACAAACAAAGCTCCTCTTACCTAAATGCTCTTTAGTTAATAGTGAGAATCGCGTTGGGTTCGTGAACTGCTAAAAATCATTTGAGCCCCAAATTCACTGGGTTTACCAGAAATGAACTCTTGCTTGCAGGAAGACACAGATCCTGGGGTTAAACTCCGTTTCTAAAGGGAAATTCAGACCAGAGTTCTCATCCCTGATACACACTCTGTTTTCACGCAAGAAGCAAGCTCTTCTTTCCAGTGTCTCCAATACACCAAGAACCATCAGCATGCCCAGAAAAAAACAACTGTGTTTCCTATTCATATGGACCATTTGTAGTTCAACTCTGCTTATGAAACAGATACAAAATATAGCTCTACTTCCATAAATGCTCTTTAGTTAATAGTGAGAATTGCGATGGGTTCTAGAACTGTGTAAAATCATTTGAACACAAAATTCACTTGGTTTATCAGAAATGAACTCTTGCTTGTAGGAAGACACAGATCCTGGGGTTTAACTCCATTTCTGAAGGGAAATTCAGAACAGTGTTCTCATCCAACAAACACACTCTGTTTTAACGCAAGAAGCAAGCTGTTCTTTCCAGCATCTCCAATACAGCAAGAACCATCAGCATGCCCAGAAAAAAAGAACTGTGTTTCCTACTAATACGGACAATATGTAGTTTAAATATGCTTATTTATCTGATACAACCACAGCTCCTCTTATGTAAATACTCTTTAGTTAATAGTGAATATCGCGTTGGGTTCGGGAACTGCTAAAAATCATTTGAACCCAAAATTATCTGGGTTTACCATACATACTCTTGCTTGTAGGAAGACACAGATCATGGAGTTTAACTCCGGTTTTGAAGAGAAATTCAGACCAGAGTTCTCATTCCTGAAACACACTCTGTTTTCACGCAAGAAGCAAGCTCTTCTTTCCAGCGTCTCCAATACAGCAAGAACCATGAGCATGCCCAGAAAAAGAATTGTATTTCCTACTCATAGGGACCATATGTAGATCAACTCTGCTTATGAAAGTGCTACAAACCACAGCTCCTCTTACATAAAGGCGCTTTAGTTAATAGTGAGATTCGCGTTGGGTTTGAGAACTTTGTAAAATCATGAGAGCCCAAAATTCACTTCGTTTGCCCGAAATGAACTCTTTCTCATAATAAGACACAGATCCTGGTGTTTTACTCCGTTTCTGAAGGGAAATTCAGACCAGAGTTCTTATCCCTGAAACACACTCTGTTTTAAGGCAAGAAGCATTCTCTTCTTTCCAGCTTCTCCAATACAGCAAGAACCATGTGCATGCCCAGAAAAAAAGAACTGTGTTTCCTACTAATACGGACCATTTGTAGTTCAACTCTGCTTCTGAAACAGATACAAACCATAGCTCCACTTCCATAAATGCTCTTTAGTTAATAGTGAGAATGGCAATGGGTTCTAGAACTGTGTAAAATCATTTGAAAACAAAATTCACTTGGTTTATCAGAAATGAACTCTTGCTTGTAGGAAGACACATATCCTGGGGTTTACCTCCGTTTCTTAAGGGAACTTGAGTCCAGTGTTCTCATCCATGAAACTCATGCTGTGTTAAGGCAAGAAGCATCCAATTCTTTCCAGAGTCTCCAATACAGCAAGAACCATGAGAATGCCCAGAAGAAAAGAATTGTGTTTCCTACACATAGGGACCATATGTGGATCAACTCTGCTTATGAAACAGATTCAAACCACAGCTCCACTTACATCATGGCTCTTTAGATAATAGTGAGAATCGCCTTGGGTTCTTGAAGTGTGTAAAATCATTTGAGCCCAAAATTCACTTGGATTACCAGAAATGAACTCTTGCTTGTGGGAAGACACAGATCCTGTGGTTTAACTCTGTTTCTGAGGGAAAATTCAGAACAGTGTTCTCATCCAACAAACACACTCTGTTTTAACGCAAGAAGCAAGCTGTTCTTTCCAGCATCTCCAATACAGCAAGAACCATAAGCATGCCCAGAAAAAAAGAACTGTGATTCCTACTCATACAGACCATATGTAGTTTAAATATGCATATTTAACTGATACAAACCACAGCTCCTCTTACATAAATGCTCTTTAGTTAATAGGGATAATCGCTTTGGGTTCATGAACTGCTAAAATCATTTGAGCCCAAAATTCACTGGGTTTACCAGAAATGAACTCTTGCTTGTAGGAAGACACAGATCCTGGGGTTTATCTCAGTTTCTGAAGAGAAATCAGACCAGAGTTCTCATCCTTGAAACACACTCTGTTTTCATTCAAGAGGCAAGCTCATCTTTCCAGCGTCTCCAATACAGCAAGAACCATGAGCATGACCAGAAAAAAAGAACTGTGTTTCCTACTCATAGGGACCATATGGAGATCAACTCTGCTTATGAAACTGATACAAACCACAGTTTCTGTGATATAAATGTTCTTTAGTTAATAGTGTGGTTCGCGTTGGGTTCAAGAACCATGTAAAATCATTTGAGACCAAAATTCACTGGTATTACCAGAAATGAACTCTTGCTTGTAGGAAGAAACAAATCCTTTGGTATAACTCTTTTTCTGAAGGGAAATTCAGACCAGTGTTCTCATCCATGAAACTCATGCTGTTTTAATGCAAGAAGCATCCTCTTCTTTCCAAAGTCTCCAATACAGCAAGAACCATGAGAATGCCCAGAAAAAAAAAAAACTGTGTTTCCTACTCATAGGGACCATATGTACATCAACTCTGCTTATAACTGATACAAACCACAGCTCCACTTACATAAAGGCTCTTTAGTTAACAGTGAGAATCGCGTTGAGTTCTTGATCTGTGTAAAATCATTTGAGCCCAAAATTCACTTTGTTTACCAGAAATGGACTCTTGCTTGTAGGAAGACACAGATCCTGTAGTTTAACTCTGTTTCTGAAAGAAAATTCAGAACAGTGTTCTCATCCAAGAAACACACTCTGTTTTAACGCAAGAAGCAAGCTGTTCTTTCCAGTGTGTCCAATACAGCAAGAACCATGAGCATGCCCAGAAAAAAAGAACCGGGATTCCTACTCATACAGACCATATGTAGTTTAAATATCCATATTTAACTGATACAAACCACAGCTCCTCTTACATAAATGCTCTTTAGTTAATAGTGAGAATCGCGTTTTGTTCTAGAACTTTTAAAATCATTTGAACCCAAAATTCACTGTGTTTACCAGAAATGAACTCTTGCTTGTAGGAAGACAAGATCCTTGGGTTTAACTCCGTTTCTGAAGGGAAATTCAGAACAGATTCCTCATCCATGAAACACCTGCTATTTTAACGCAAAAAGCCTCCACTTCTTTGCAGAGTCTCCAATACAGCAAGAACCATGAACATGCCCAGAAAAAAAGAACTGTGTTTCCTACTCATACGGACCATTTGTAGTTCAACACTGCTTATGAAACAGATACAAACCATAGCTCCACTTTCATCAATGCTCTTTAGTTAATAGTGAGAATTTCGTTGGTTCTTGACTTCTGTACAATAATTTGAGCCCAAAATACACTTTGTTTACCAGAAATGAACTCTTGCTTGTAGGAAGACACACACGCTGGGGTTTACCTCTGTTTCTGAATGGAAATTCAGACCAGAGTTCTAATCCATGAATCATACTCTGTTTTAGCCCAAGAAGCGAGCTCTTCTTTCCAGCATCTCCAATACAGCAAGAACAATGTGCATGCCATCAAAAAAAGAACTGTGTTTCCTACTCATAGGGAAAATATGTGGATCGACTCTGCTTATGAAACTGATAAAAGACAGCTCCTCTTACAAAAATGCTCTTTAGTTAATAGTGAGAATTGCATTGGGTTCTAGAACTTGTAAAATCATTTGAGCCAAAAATTCACTGGGTTTATCAGAAAAGAACTCTTGCTGGTAAGAAGACACAGATCCTGTGGTTTAACTCTGTTTCTGAAGGAAACATCAGACCAGTGTTCTCATCCATGAAACACACTCTGTTTTAACGCAAGAAGCAAGCTGTTCTTTCCAGAGTCTCCAAAACAGCAAGAACCATGAGAATGCTGAGAAAAAAGAACTGTGTTTCTTACATATACAGATCATATGTAGTTCAACTCTGCTTATGAAACTGATACAAGCCACAGCTCCTCTTATATAAATGCTCTTTAGTTAATAGTGAGAATCACGATCGTTTTCTGAACTTTGTAAAATCATTTAAGCCCAAAATTCTCATTGTTTACAAGAAAAGAACTCGTGATTTTAGGAAGACACTGTTCCTGGAATTTAACTCCGTTCTGAAGGGAAATTCAGACCAGTGATCTCATCCATGAAACACACTCTTTGTTAACGCAAGAAGCAAATTTTTATTTCCAGCGTCTCCAATACAGCAAGTACCATGAGCATGCCCTGAAAAAAGGGACTGTCTTTCCTACTCATATGGACCATATGTAGTTCAACTCTGCTTATGAAACAGATACAAACCACAGCTCCACTTACATAAAGGCTCTTAGGTAATAGTGAGAATCGCGTTGGGTTCTTGAAGTGTGTAAAATCATTTGAGACCAAATTTCACTTGGTTTACCAGAAATGAACTCTTGCTTGTAGGAAGACACAGATCCTGTGGTTTAACTCTGTTTCTGAAGGAAATTTCCGAGCAGTGTTCTCGTCGATGAAATACACTCTGTTTTCACGCAAGAAGCATGCTGTTCTTTCCAGCGTCTCCAATACAGCAAGTACCATGAGCATGCCCTGAAAAAAGGGACTGTCTTTCCTACTAATATGGACCATATGTAGTTCAACTCTGCTTATGAAACAGATACAAACCACAGCTCCGCTTACATAAATGCTCTTTAGTTAATAGTGAGAATCGCGTTGGGTTTGTGAACTGCGAAAAATCATTTGAGCCCAAAATTCACTGGGTTAACCAGAAATGAACTCTTGCTTGTAGGAGGACACAGATCCTGGGATTTATCTCCGTTTCTGAAGGAAAATTCAGACCAGTGTTCTCATCCATGAAACACATGCTGATATAACGCAAGAAGCAGCCTCTTCTTCCCAGAGTCTCCAATATAGCAAGAACTATGAGAATGGCCAGAAAAAGAACTGTGTTTCCTACTTATACATATCATATGCAGTTCAACTCTGCTTATGAAACTGATACAAACCACAGCTCCTCTTACATAAATGCTCTTTAGTTAATAATGAGAATCGCGATGGGTTTCTAAACTTTGTAAAATCATTTGAGCCAAAATTCTCTTTGTTTCCCAGAAAAGAACTCGTGCTTGTAGGAAGACACAGTTCATGGGGTTTAACTCCATTTCTGAAGGGAAAATCACACCAGTGTTCTCATCCAAGAAACACACTCTGTTTTAACGCAAGAAGCAAGCTTTTCTTTCCAGCGTCTCCAATACAGCAAGAACCATGAGCATGCCCCGAAAAAAGGAACCGTGATTCCTACTCATACGGACCATATGTAGTTTAAATATGCATATTTAACTGATACAAACCACAGCTCCTCTTACATAAAAACTCTTTAGTTAATAGTGAGAATCACGTTGGGTTCGTTAACTGCTGAAAATCTTTTGAGCCCAAAATTCACTGGATTAACCAGAAATGAACTTTTGCTTTTAAGAAGACACAGATCCTGGGGTTTATCCAAGCTTCTGAAGGGAAATTCAGACCAGAGTTCTCATCCTTGAAACACACTCTGTTTTCATGCAAGAAGCAAGCTCATCTTTCCAGTGTCTCCAATACAGCAAGAACCAGGAGCATGCCCAGAAAAATAGAACTGTGTTTCCTACTCATAGGGACCATATGGAGATCAACTCTGCTTATGAAACTGATACAAACAACAGCTTCTGTTATATAAATGCTCTTTAGTTAATAGTGTGAATCGTGTTGGGTTCCAGAACTGTGTAATATCATTTGAGACCAAAATTCCCTTGGTTTACCAGAAATGAACTCTTGCTTGTAGGAAGACACAGATCCTGAGGTTTAACTCTGTTTCTGAAGAGAAATTCAGACCAGTGATCTCATCCATGAAACACACTCTTTGTTAACGCAAGAAGCAAATTATTATTTCCAGCGTCTCCAATACAGCAAGTACCATGAGCATGCCCTGAAAAAAGGGACTGTCTTTCCTACTCATATGGACCATATGTAGTTCAACTCTGCTTATGAAACAGATACAAACCACAGCTCCACTTACATAAAGGCTCTTAGGTAATAGTGAGAATCGCGTTGGGTTCTTGAAGTGTGTAAAATCATTTGAGACCAAATTTCACTTGGTTTACCAGAAATGAACTCTTGCTTGTAGGAAGACACAGATCCTGTGGTTTAACTCTGTTTCTGAAGGAAATTTCCGAGCAGTGTTCTCGTCGATGAAATACACTCTGTTTTCACGCAAGAAGCATGCTGTTCTTTCCAGCGTCTCCAATACAGCAAGTACCATGAGCATGCCCTGAAAAAAGGGACTGTCTTTCCTACTAATATGGACCATATGTAGTTCAACTCTGCTTATGAAACAGATACAAACCACAGCTCCGCTTACATAAATGCTCTTTAGTTAATAGTGAGAATCGCGTTGGGTTTGTGAACTGCGAAAAATCATTTGAGCCCAAAATTCACTGGGTTAACCAGAAATGAACTCTTGCTTGTAGGAGGACACAGATCCTGGGATTTATCTCCGTTTCTGAAGGAAAATTCAGACCAGTGTTCTCATCCATGAAACACATGCTGATATAACGCAAGAAGCAGCCTCTTCTTTCCAGAGTCTCCAATATAGCAAGAACTATGAGAATGCCCAGAAAAAGAACTGTGTTTCCTACATATACATATCTTATGCAGTTCAACTCTGCTTATGAAACTGATACAAACCACAGCTCCTCTTACATAAATGCTCTTTAGTTAATAATGAGAATCGTGATGGGTTTCTAAACTTTGTAAAATCATTTGAGCCAAAATTCTCTTTGTTTCCCAGAAAAGAACTCGTGCTTGTAGGAAGACACAGTTCATGGGGTTTAACTCCATTTCTGAAGGGAAAATCAGACCAGTGTTCTCATCCCTGAAACACACTCTGTTTTAATGCAAGAAGCAAGCTGTTCTTTCCAGCGTCTCCAATACAGCAAGAACCATGAGCATGCCCAGAAATAAAGGACTGTGATTCCTACTCATACGGACCATATGTAGTTTAAATATGCATATTGAAGTGATAAAAACAACAACTCCTCTTAATAAATATTCTTTAGTTAATAGTGAGAATCGCGTTGGGTTCGGGGACTGCTAAAAATCATTTGAGCCCCAAATTCACTGTGTTTACCAGAAATGAACTCTTGCTTGTAGGAAGACACAGATACAGAGGTTTAACTCCGTTTCTGAACGGAAATTCAGTCCAGATTTCTCATCCATGAATCACCTGCTGTTTTAATGCAAGAAGCACCCTCTTCTTTGCAGAGTCTCTAATACAGCAAGAAACAGAGAATGCCCAGAAATAAGAACTGTGTTTCCTACTCATACAAATCATATGCAGTTCAACTCTGCTTATGAAACTGTAACAAACCACAGCTCCTCTTACATAAATGCTCTTTAGTTAATAGTGAGAACCGCGATGGGTTTCTGACTGTGTAAAATCATTTGAGCCCAAATTTCTCTTTGATTACCAGAAATGAACGCTTGCTTGTAGGAAGACACAGTTCCTGGGGTTTAACTCTGTTTCTGAAGGGAAATTCAAACCAGTGTTCTCATCCATGAAACACACTCTGTGTTAAAGCAATAAGGAAGCTCTTATTTCCATCGCCTCCAATATAGCAAGTACTATGAGCATGCCCTGAAAAAAAGTACTGTGTTTCCTACTCATATGGACATTATGTAGTTCAACTCTGCTTATGAAACAGATACAAACCACAGTTCCACTTACATAAAGGCTCTTTAGTTAATAGTGAGAATTGCCTTGGGTTCTTGAACTGTGTAAAATCATTTGAGACCAAAATTCACTTGGATTACCAGAAATGAACTCGTGTTTGTAGGAAGACCCAGATCCTGTGGTTTAACTCCGTTTCTGAGGATATTCAGACCAGAGTTCTCATCCCTGAAACACACTCTGCTTGAAGGCAAGAAGCATCCTCTTCTTTCCAGCGTCTCCAATACAGCACGAACCATGAGCATTCCCAGAAAAAAAGTACTGTGTTTCCTACTCATACGGACCATTTGTAGTTCAACTCTGCTTATGAAACAGATACAAACCATAGCTCCACTTCCATCAATGCTCTTTAGTTAATAGTGAGAATCTCGTTGGTTCTTGACCTCTGTACAATAATTAGAGCCCAAAATACACTTTGTTTACCAGAAATGAACTCTTGCTTGTAGGAAGACACACACGCTGGGGTTTACCTCTGTTTCTGAATGGAAATTCAGACCAGAGTTCTCATCCATGAATCATACTCTGTTTTAGCCCAAGAAGCACGCTCTTCTTTCCAGCATCTCCAATACAACAAGAACAATGTGCATGCCATCAAAAAAAGAACTGTGTTTCCTACTCATAGGGAAAATATGTGGATCGACTCTGCTTATGAAACTGATAAAAGACAGCTCCTCTTACATAAATGCTCTTTAGTTAATAGTGAGAATTGCGTTGGGTTCTAGAACTTGTAAAATCATTTGAGCCAAAAATTCACTGGGTTTATCAGAAAAGAACTCTTGCTGGTAAGTAGACACAGATCCTGTGGTTTAACTCTGTTTCTGAAGGACAAATCAGACAAGTGTTCTCATCCATGAAACACACTCTGTTTTAACGCAAGAAGCAAGCTGTTCTTTCCAGAGTCTCCAAAACAGCAAGAACCATGAGAATGCTGAGAAAAAAGAACTGTGTTTCTTACATATACAGATCATATGTAGTTCAACTCTGCTTATGAAACTGATACAAGCCACAGCTCCTCTTACATAAATGCTCTTTAGTTAATAGTGAGAATCGCGATCGTTTTCTGAACTTTGTAAAATCATTTAAGCCCAAAATTCTCATTGTTTACAAGAAAAGAACTCGTGATTTTAGGAAGACACTGTTCCTGGAGTTTAACTCCGTTCTGAGGGGAAATACAGACCAGTGATCTCATCCATGAAAAACACTCTTTGTTAACGCAAGAAGCAAATTTTTATTTCCAGCATCTCCAATACAGCAAGTACCATGAGCATGCCCTGAAAAAAGGGACTGTGTTTCCTACTCATATGGACCATATGTAGTCCAACTCTGCTTATGAAACAGATACAAACCACAGCTTCACTTACATAAAGGCTCTTTAGGTAGTAGTGAGAATCGCGTTGGGTTCGAGAACTGCGAAAAATCATTTGAGCCCAAAATTCACTGGGTTAACCAGAAATGAACTCTTGCTTGTAGGAGGACACAGATCCTGGGATTTATCTCCGTTTCTGAAGGAAAATTCAGACCAGTGTTCTCATCCATGAAACACATGCTGATATAACGCAAGAAGCAGCCTCTTCTTTCCAGAGTCTCCAATATAGCAAGAACTATGAGAATGGCCAGAAAAAGAACTGTGTTTCCTACTTATACATATCATATGCAGTTCAACTCTGCTTATGAAACTGATACAAACCACAGCTCCTCTTACATAAATGCTCTTTAGTTAATAATGAGAATCGCGATGGGTTTCTAAACTTTGTAAAATCATTTGAGCCAAAATTCTCTTTGTTTCCCAGAAAAGAACTCGTGCTTGTAGGAAGACACAGTTCATGGGGTTTAACTCCATTTCTGAAGGGAAAATCACACCAGTGTTCTCATCCAAGAAACACACTCTGTTTTAACGCAAGAAGCAAGCTTTTCTTTCCAGTGTCTCCAATACAGCAAGAACCATGAGCATGCCCCGAAAAAAGGAACCGTGATTCCTACTCATACGGACCATATGTAGTTTAAATATGCATATTTAACTGATACAAACCACAGCTCCTCTTACATAAAAACTCTTTAGTTAATAGTGAGAATCACGTTGGGTTCGTTAACTGCTGAAAATCTTTTGAGCCCAAAATTCACTGGATTAACCAGAAATGAACTTTTGCTTTTAAGAAGACACAGATCCTGGGGTTTATCCAAGCTTCTGAAGGGAAATTCAGACCAGAGTTCTCATCCTTGAAACACACTCTGTTTTCATGCAAGAAGCAAGCTCATCTTTCCAGTGTCTCCAATACAGCAAGAACCAGGAGCATGCCCGGAAAAATAGAACTGTGTTTCCTACTCATAGGGACCATATGGAGATCAACTCTGCTTATGAAACTGATACAAACAACAGCTTCTGTTATATAAATGCTCTTTAGTTAATAGTGTGAATCGTGTTGGGTTCCAGAACTGTGTAATATCATTTGAGACCAAAATTCCCTTGGTTTACCAGAAATGAACTCTTGCTTGTAGGAAGACACAGATCCTGGGGTTTAACTCTGTTTCTGAAGAGAAATTCAGACCAGTGATCTCATCCATGAAACACACTCTTTGTTAACGCAAGAAGCAAATTATTATTTCCAGCGTCTCCAATACAGCAAGTACCATGAGCATGCCCTGAAAAAAGGGACTGTCTTTCCTACTCATATGGACCATATGTAGTTCAACTCTGCTTATGAAACAGATACAAACCACAGCTCCACTTACATAAAGGCTCTTAGGTAATAGTGAGAATCGCGTTGGGTTCTTGAAGTGTGTAAAATCATTTGAGACCAAATTTCACTTGGTTTACCAGAAATGAACTCTTGCTTGTAGGAAGACACAGATCCTGTGGTTTAACTCTGTTTCTGAAGGAAATTTCCGAGCAGTGTTCTCGTCGATGAAATACACTCTGTTTTCACGCAAGAAGCATGCTGTTCTTTCCAGCGTCTCCAATACAGCAAGTACCATGAGCATGCCCTGAAAAAAGGGACTGTCTTTCCTACTAATATGGACCATATGTAGTTCAACTCTGCTTATGAAACAGATACAAACCACAGCTCCGCTTACATAAATGCTCTTTAGTTAATAGTGAGAATCGCGTTGGGTTTGTGAACTGCGAAAAATCATTTGAGCCCAAAATTCACTGGGTTAACCAGAAATGAACTCTTGCTTGTAGGAGGACACAGATCCTGGGATTTATCTCCGTTTCTGAAGGAAAATTCAGACCAGTGTTCTCATCCATGAAACACATGCTGATATAACGCAAGAAGCAGCCTCTTCTTTCCAGAGTCTCCAATATAGCAAGAATTATGAGAATGCCCAGAAAAAGAACTGTGTTTCCTACATATACATATCATATGCAGTTCAACTCTGCTTATGAAACTGATACAAACCACAGCTCCTCTTACATAAATGCTCTTTAGTTAATAATGAGAATCGCGATGGGTTTCTAAACTTTGTAAAATCATTTGAGCCAAAATTCTCTTTGTTTCCCAGAAAAGAACTCGTGCTTGTAGGAAGACACAGTTCATGGGGTTTAACTCCATTTCTGAAGGGAAAATCACACCAGTGTTCTCATCCAAGAAACACACTCTGTTTTAACGCAAGAAGCAAGCTTTTCTTTCCAGCGTCTCCAAAACAGCAAGAACCATGAGCATGCCCCGAAAAAAGGAACCGTGATTCCTACTCATACGGACCATATGTAGTTTAAATATGCATATTTAACTGATACAAACCACAGCTCCTCTTACATAAAAACTCTTTAGTTAATAGTGAGAATCACGTTGGGTTCGTTAACTGCTGAAAATCTTTTGAGCCCAAAATTCACTGGATTAACCAGAAATGAACTTTTGCTTTTAAGAAGACACAGATCCTGGGGTTTATCCAAGCGTTGGTTTCTAGAACTGTGTAAAGTCATTTGAGCTGAAAATTCACTGATTTTACCAGAAATGAACTCTTGCTTGTAGGAAGACACAGATCCTGGGGTTTAACTCCATTTCTGAAGGGAAATTCAGACAAGAGCTCTCATCCCTGATACACTCTCTGTTTTAAAGCAAGAAGCGATCTCTTCTTTCCAGAGTCTAAAATACAGCAAGAACCATGAGCATGCCCTGAAAAAAAGAACTGTGATTCCTATTCATACGGACGATATGTATTTCAACTCTGCTTATGAAACTGATACAAACCACACCTCCTCTTACATAAATCCTCTTTAGTTAATAGTGAGAATAGCATTGGGTTCGTGAACTGCAAAAAATCATTTGTGCCCAAAATTCCCAGGGTTTACCAGAAAAGAACTCTTGCTTGTAGGAAGACACAGATCCTGGGGTATAAATCCGTTTCTGAATGTAAATTCAGAGCAGAGTTCTCATCCCTGAAACACACTCTGATTTAACGCAAGAAGCAAGCTCTTGTTTCCAGAGTCTTAAATACACCAAGTACCATGAGCATGCCATGAGAAAAAGAACTGGTTTTCCTACTCATGCGGACCATATGTAGTTCAACTCTGATTATGAAACTGATACAAACCACAGCTTCTCTTACATAAAAACTCTTTAGTTAATAGTGAGAATAGCGTTGGGTTTGTGAACTGCGAAAAATCATTTGAGCCCAAAATTCACTGTGTTTAGCAGAAATGAACTCTTGCTTGTAGGAGGACACAGATCCTGGGGTTTAACTCTGTTTCTGAAGGGAAATTCAGACCAGAGGTCTCTTCCCTGAAACACACTCTCTTTTAAAGAAGAGGCAAGCTCTTCTTTCCAGAGTATAAAATACAGCAAGAACCATGAGCAAGCCCTGAAAAAAAGAACTGTGTTTCCTACTCATACGGACGATATGTATTTCAACTCTGCTTACGAAACTGATACAAACCACAGCTCCTCTTAAATAAATGCTCTCTAGTTAATAGTGAAAATTGCGTTAGGTTTCTGAACTGCGAAAAATCATTTGAGCCCAAAATTCACTGGGTTTACCAGAAATGAACTCTTGCTTGTAGGAAGACACAGATCCTGGGGTATAAATCCATTTCTGAAGGTAAATTCAGAGCAGAGTTCTCATCCCTGAAACACACTCTGCTTTAACGAAGAAGCAAGCTCTTCTTTCCAGATTCTAAAATACAGCAAGAACCATGAGCATGGCGAGAAAAAAAGAACTGTGTTTCCTTTTCATATGGACCATAAGTAGTTCAACTCTGATTATGAAACTGATACAAACCACACCTCCTCTTACGTAAATGCTCTTTAGTTAAGAGTGAGAATAGCGTATGGTTCGTGAACTGTGAAAAATCATTTAGCCCAAAATTCCCAGGGTTTACCAGAAAAGAACTCTTGCTTGTAGGAAGAAATGGATCCTGGGGTATAAATCCATTACTGAAGGTAAATTCAGACCAGAGTTCTCATCCCTGAAACCCACTCTGATTTAACGCTAGAAGCAAGCTCTTCTTTCCAGAGTCTAAAATACATCAAGAACCATTAGCATGCCCTGAAAAAAAGAACTGGTTTTCCTACTCATGCCGACCATATGTAGTTCAACTCTGCTTATGAAATGATACAGACCACAGCTCCTCTTACATAAATGCTCTTTAGTTAATGGTGATTATCGCGATGCGTTCTTGAACTGTGTATAGTCATTTGAGCTGAAAATTCACTTGGTTTACCGGAAATGAACTCTTGCTTGTAGGAAAACCCAGAGCCTTTGGTTTAACTCCGTTTCTGAAGGAATATTCAGACCAGTATTCTCATCCATGAAAACACTCTGTTTTAACGCAAGAAGCATGCTCTTCTTCCAGAGTCTCCAATACAGCAAGAAACATGAGCCTGCCCAGAAATAATGAACTGTGTTTCCTACTCATATGTACCATATCTAGATGAACTCTGCTTATGAAACTCATACAAACCACAGCTCCTCTTACATAAATGCTCTTTAGTTAATAGTGAAAATCGGCTTGGGTTCATGAACTGTGTAAATTCATTTGAGCCGAAAAATCACTGGGTTTACTGGAAATGAACTCTTGCTTTTAGGAAGACACGGAGTCTTTGGTCTAACTCTGGTTCTGAAGGGAAATTCAGGCCAGTGTTCTCATCCATGAAACACCCTCTTTTTTAAGAAAAGAAGCATCATCTTCTGTCCAGCGTCTCCATTACAGCAAGCAAAATGAGCATGGCCAGAAAAAAAGAACTGTGTTTCCGACTCTTATGGACCATATATAGTTGAACTCTGCTTATGAAACTCATACAAAACACAGAATCTCTTACATAGATGCTCTTTAGGTATTAGTAAATTCGTGTTGGGTTTGTGAACTGTGTAAATTCATTTGAGCCGAAAAATCACTGGGTTTACCGGAAATGAACTCTTGCTTGTGGGAAAACAGACAGCCTTTGGTTTAACTCCTTTTGTGAAGGGATATTCAGACCAGTGTTCTCATCCATGAAACACCCTCTGTTTTAACAAAAGAAGCATCCTCTTCTGTCCAGCGTCTCCCTTACAGCAAGAAAAATGAGCATGCCCAGAAAAAAAGAACTGTGTTTCCTACTCTTACGGACCATATCTAGTAGAAGTCTGCTTACGAAACTCATACAAACCACAGCATCTCTTACATAGATGCTCTTTAGGTATTAGTAAATTCGTGTTGGGTTCGTGAACTGTGTAAATTCATCTGAGCCGAAAAATCACTCGGTTTACCGGAAATGAACTCTTGCTTGTAGGAAAACAAACAGCCTTTGGTTTAACTCCTTTTGTGAAGGGATATTCAGACCAGTGTTCTCATCCATGAAACACCCTCTGTTTTGACGCAAGAAGCATCCTCTTTTGTCCAGTGTCTCCAATATAGCAAGAAACATGAGCATGCCCAGAAAAAAAACATCTGTGCTCCTATTCAAAAGGACCGTGTCTAGTTCAACTCTGCATATGAAACTCATACAAACGACAGCATCTCTTCATAGATGGTCTTTAGTTAATAGTTAAAATCACGTTGGGTTCGTGAACTGTGAAAATTCATTTGAGCCGAAAAATCACTGGGTTTACTGGAAATGAACTCTTGCTTTTAGGAAGACACGGAGCCTTTGGTTTAATTCTGTTTCTGAAGGGAAATTCAGACCAGTGTTCTCATCCATGAAACACCATCTGTTTTAACGCAAAAAGCATCATCTTCCGTCCAGCGCCTGCACTACAACAAGAAATATGAGCATGCCCAGAAAAAAAGAACTGTGTTTCCTACTCATACGGGCCTTACCTAGTGGAACTCTGCTAATGAAATTCATACAAACCACAGGATCTCTTACATAGTTGCTCTTTATTTAGTAGTGAAAATCGTGTTGGGTTCGTGAACTGTGTAAATTCATTTGAGCCGAAAAATCACTGGGTTTACCCGAAAAGAACTCTTGCTTGTAGGAAGACACAGAGACTTTGGTTTAACTCCGTGTCTGAAGAAAAATTCAGACCAGTGTTCTCATCCATGAAACACACTCTGTTTTAATGCAAGAACCATGCTCTTCTGTCCAGGGTCTGTAATACAGCAAGAAACATGAGCATGCCCAGAAATAAAGAACTCTGTTTCCTACTCATACGGACTATATCTAGTTGAACTCTGCTTCTGAAACTGTAACAAACCACAGCATCTTCTACATAGGTGCTCTTATGTTAATAGTGAAAATCGTGTAGGTTAATGAACTGTGTAAATTCATTTGAGCCGAAAAATCACTGGGTTTACCGGAAATGAACTCTTGCTTGTAGGAAGACACAGAGCCTTTGGTTTAACTCTGTTTCTGAAGTAAAATTCAGACCAGTGTTCAAATCCATGAAACACACTCTGTTTTAATGCAAGAAGCATGCTCTTCTTCCCAGCATTTCCAATAAGCAAGAAACATGAGTATGCCCAGAAAAAAAGAACTGTATTTCCTACTCAAAAGGACAGTGTCTAGTTCAACTCTGCTTATGAAACTCATACAAACCACAGCATGTTTTCATAGATGCTCTTCAGTTAAAAGTGAAAATTGTGTTGGGTTCATGAACTATGTAAATTCATTTGAGCCGAAATATCACTGGGTTTACCGGAAATGAACTCTTGCTTGTAGGAAAACCCAGAGCCTTTGGTTTAACTCCGTTTCTGAAAGAATATTCAGACCAGTATTCTCATCCATGAAAACACTCTGTTTTAACGCAAGAAGCATGCTTTTCTTCCAGAGTCTCCAATACAGCAAGAAACATGAGCCTGCCCAAAAATAATGAACTGTGTTTCCTACTCATATGTACCATATCTAGATGAATTCTGCTTATGAAACTCATACAAACCACAGCACCTCTTCATAGATGCTTTTTAGTTAATAGTGAAAATCGTGTTAGGTTCGTGAACTGTGTAAATTCATTTGAGCCGAAAAATCACTGGGTTTACTAGAAATGAACTCTTGCTTTTAGGAAGACACGGAGCCTTTGGTTTAACTCTGGTTCTGAAGGGAAATTCAGGCCAGTGTTCTCATCCCTGAAACACCATCTGTTTTAACACAAGAAGCATCCTCTTCGGTCCAGTGTCTGCACTACAGCAAGAAATATGAGCATGCCCAGAAAAAAAGAACTGAGTCTCCTACTCATAAGGACCATATCTAGTAGAACTCTGCTTATGAAACTCATACAAACCACAACATCTCTTCATAGATGCTCTTTAGTTAATAGTGAAAATCGTGTTAGGTTCGTGAACTGTGTAAATTCATTTGAGCCGAAAAATCACTGGGATTACTGGAAATGAACTCTTGCTTTTAGGAAGACACGGAGCCTTTGGTCTAACTCTGGTTCTGAAGGGAAATTCAGGCCAGTGTTCTCATCCATGAAACACCCTCTGTTTTTAACAAAAGAATCATCCTCTTCTGTCCAGCGTCTCCATTACAGCAAGAAAAATGAGCAAGGCCAGAAAAAAATAACTGTGTTTCCTACTCTTACGGACCATATCTAGTTGAAGTCTGCTTATGAAACTGTAACAAACCAGAGCATCTTTTACATAGATGCTCTTTAGTTAATAGTGAAAATCGTGTTGGGTTCGTGAACAGTGTAAATTCATTTGAGCCGAAAAATCACTGGGTTTACTACAAATGAAGACTTTCTTTTAGGAAGACATGGAACCTTTGGTTTAACTCTGTTTCTGAAGGGAAATTCAGACCAGTGTTCTCATCCATGAAACACCATCTGTTTTAACGCAAGAAGCATCCTCTTCTGTCCAGTGTCTGCACTACAGCAAGAAATATGAGCATGCCCAGGAAAAAAGAACTGAGTCTCCTACTCATAAGGACCATATCTAGTAGAACTCTGCTTATGAAACTCATACAAACCACTGCATCTTTTCATAGATGCTCTTTAGTTAAAAGTGAAAATTGTGTTGTGTTAGTGAATTGTGTAAATTCCTTTCAGCCGAAATATCACTGTGTTTACCGGAAGTGAACTCTTGCTTGTAGGAAGACACAGAGCCTTTGGATTAACTCCGTTTATGAAGGTATATTCAGACCCGTGTTCTCATCCATGAAACACACTCTGTTTTTAACGCAAAGAACGTGCTCTTCTTTCCAGCATATCCAATAGGGCAAGAAACATGAGCATGCCCAGAAAAATTGAACTGTGTTTCCTACTCATATGGACCATATCTAGTTGAACTCTGCTTATGAAACTGTAACAAACCACAGCATCTCTTACATAGATGCTCTTTATTTCATAGTGAAAAACGTTTGGGTTCGTGAACTGTGTAAATTCATTTGAGCCGAAAAATCACAGGGTTTACCGGAAATGAACTCTTGATTGTAGGAAGACACAGAGCCTTGGTTTAACTCCGATTCTGAAGGGAAATAAACACCAGTGTTCTCATCCATGAAACACACTCTTTTTTAACGCAAGAAGCACGCTCTTCTTTCCAGCGTTTCCAATAAGCAAGAAACATGAGTATGCCCAGAAAAAAAGAACTGTATTTCCTACTCAAAAGGACAGTGTCTATTTCAACTCTGCTTATGAAACTCATACAAACCACAGCATCTTTTCATAGATGCTCTTTAGTTAAAAGTGAAAATCGTGTTGTGTTAGTTAACTGTGTAAATTCATTTGAGCCGAAATATCACTGGGTTTACTGGAAATGAACTCTTGCATTTAGGAAGACACAGAGCCTTTGGTTTAACTACGATTCTGAAGGGAAATAAACACCGGTGTTTTCATACATGAAACACACTCTGTTTTAACACAAAGAGCATGCTCTTCTTTCCAGTGTCTACAATATAGCAAGAAACATGAGCATGCCCAGAACAAATGAACTGTGTTTCCTACTCATATGTACCATATCAAGATGAACTCTGCTTATGAAACTGTAACGAACCACAGCATCTCTTACATAGATGCACTTTAGTTAATAGTGAAAAATGTTTGGGTTCGTGAACTGTGTAAATTCATTTGAGCCAAAAAATCACAGGGTATAGCTGAAATGGACTCTTGATTGTAGGAAGACACAGAGCCTTTGGTTTAACTCGTTTCTGAAGGGAAATTCAGACCAGAGTTCTCATCCATGAAACACACTCTGTTTTAATGCAAGAACCATGCTCTTCTGTCCAGCGTCTCCAATACAGCAAGAAACATGAGCATGCCCATAAAAAAGAACTGTGTTTCGTACTCATACGGACCATATCTAGTTGAACTCTGCTTCCGAAACTGTAACAAACCACAGCATCTTCTACATAGGTGCTCTTTTGTTAATAGTGAAAATCGTGTATGTTAGTGAACTGTGTAAATTCATTTGAGCCAAAAAATCACTGGGTTTACCGGAAATGAACTCTTGCTTGTAGGAAGACACAGATCCTTTGGTTTAACTCTGTTTCTGAAGTAAAATTCAGACCAGTGTTCAAATCCATGAAACACACTCTGTTTTAACGCAAGAAGCATGCTGTCTTCCCAGCGTTTCCAATAAGGAAGAAACATGAGTATGCCCAGAAAAAAAGAACTGTATTTCCTACTCAAAAGGACAGTGTCTAGTTCAACTCTGCTTATGAAACTCATACAAACCACACCATGTTTTCATAGATGCTCTTCAGTTAAAAGTGAAAATCGTGTTGGGTTCGTGAACTGTGTAAATTCATTTGAGCCAAAATATCACTGGGTTTACCGGAAATGAATTCTTGCTTGTAGGAAAACCCAGAGCCTTTGGTTTAACTCCGTTTCTGAAGGAATATTCAGACCAGTATTCTCATCCATGAAAATACTCTGTTTTAACGCAAGAAGCATGCTCTTCTTCCAGAGTCTCCAATACAGCAAGAAACATGAGCCTGCCCAGAAATAATGAACTGTGTTTCCTACTCATATGTACCATATCTAGATGAACTCTGCTTATGAAACTCATACAAACCACAGCACCTCTTCATAGATGCTTTTTAGTTAATAGTGAAAATCGTGTTAGGTTCGTGAACTGTGTAAATTCATTTGAGCCGAAAAATCACTGTGTTTACTGGAAATGAACTCGTGCTTTTAGGAAGACACGGAGCCTTTGGTTTAACTCTGGTTCTGAAGGGAAATTCAGGCCAGTGTTCTCATGCATGAAACACCCTCTGTTTTAAGAAAAGAAGCATCCTCTTCTGTCCAGCGTCTCCATTACAGCAAGAAAAATAAGCATGGCCAGAAAAATGAACTCTGTTTCCTACTCTTACGGACCATATCTTGTTGAAGTCTGCTTATGAAACTGTAACAAACCACAGCATCTTTTACATAGATGCTCTTTAGTTAATAGTGAAAATCGTGTTAGGTTCGTGAACTGTGTAAATTCATTTGAGCCTAAAAATCACTAATTTTACCGGAAATGAACTCTTGCTTGTAGAAAGACACAGAGACTTTGGTTTAACCCCATTTCTGAAGGAAAATTCAAACCAGTGTTCTCATCCATGAAACACACTCTCTTTTGAGGCAAGAAGCATCCTCTTCTGTCCAGTGTCTCCAATATAGCAAGAAACATGAGCATGCCCAGAAAAAAAACAACTGTGCTCCTATTCAAAAGGACCGTGTCTAGTTCAACTCTGCATATGAAACTCATAAAAACGACAGCATCTCTTCATAGATGTTCTTTAGTTAATAATTAAAATTGCGTTGGGTTCCTGAACAGTGTAAATTCATTTGAGCTGAAAAATCACTGTGTTTACTGGAAATGAACTCTTGCTTTTAGGAAGACACGGAGCCTTTGGTTTAACTCTGGTTCTGAAGGGAAATTCAGGCCAGTGTTCTCATGCATGAAACACCCTCTGTTTTAAGAAAAGAAGCATCCTCTTCTGTCCAGCGTCTCCATTACAGCAAGAAAAATAAGCATGGCCAGAAAAATGAACTCTGTTTCCTACTCTTACGGACCATATCTAGTTGAAGTCTGCTTATGACACTGTAACAAACCACAGCATCTTTTACATAGATGCTCTATAGTTAATAGTGAAAATCGTGTTGGGTTCGTGAACTGTGTAAATTCATTTGAGCCTAAAAATCACTAGTTTTACCGGAAATGAACTCTTGCTTGTAGAAAGACACAGAGACTTTGGTTTAACCCCATTTCTGAAGGAAAATTCAAACCAGTGTTCTCATCCATGAAACACACTCTCTTTTGAGGCAAGAAGCATCCTCTTCTGTCCAGTGTCTCCAATATAGCAAGAAACATGAGCATGCCCAGAAAAAAAACAACTGTGCTCCTATTCAAAAGGACCGTGTCTAGTTCAACTCTGCATATGAAACTCATACAAACGACAGCATCTCTTCATAGATGTTCTTTAGTTAATAATTAAAATTGCGTTGGGTTCCTGAACTGTGTAAATTCATTTGAGCTGAAAAATCACTGTGTTTACTGGAAATGAACTCTTGCTTGTAGGAAGACACAGAGCCTTTGGTTTAAATCCGTTTCTGAAGGAAAATAGAGACCAGTGTTCTCATCCATGAAACTACATCTGTTTTAATGCAAGAAGCATCCTCTTCTGTCCAGCGTCAGCACTACAACAAGAAATATGAGCATGCCCAGAAAAAAAGAACTGTGTTTTCTACTCAATAGGATCATGTCTAGTTCAACTCTGCTTATGAAACTCATACAAACCACAGCATCTCTTCATAGATGCTCTTTAGTTAATAGTGAAAATCGTGTTAGTTTCATGAACTTTGTAAATTCATTTGAGCCGAAAAATCACTGGGTTTACTGGAAATGAACTCTCGCGTTTAGGAAGACATGGAACTTTTGGTTTAACTCTGTTTCTGAAGGGAAATTCAGACCAGTGTTCTCATCCATGAAACACCATCTGTTTTAACGCAAGAAGCATCCTCTTCTGTCCAGCGTCAGCACTACAACAAGAAATATGAGCATGCCCAGAAAAAAAGAACTGTGTTTTCTACTCAATAGGATCATGTCTAGTTCAACTCTGCTTATGAAACTCATACAAACCACAGCATCTCTTCATAGATGCTCTTTAGTTAATAGTGAAAATCGTGTTAGTTTCATGAACTTTGTAAATTCATTTTGGCCGAAAAATCACTGGGTTTACTGGAAATGAACTCTTGCTTTTAGGAAGACACGGAGCCTTTGGTTTAACTCTGGTTCTGAAGGGAAATTCAGGCCAGTGTTCTCATCCATGAAACACCCTCTGTTTTTAACAAAAGAAGCATCCTCTTCTGTCCAGCGTCTCCATTACAGCAAGAAAAATGAGCATGGCCAGAAAAAAAGAACTGTGTTTCCTACTCTTACGGACCATATCTAGTTGAAGTCTGCTTATAAAACTGTAACAAACCACAGCATATTTTACATAGATGCTCTTTAGTTAACAGTGAAAATCGTGTTGGGTCGTGAACAGTGTAAATTCATTTGAGCCAAAATATCACTGGGTTTACCGGAAATGAACTCTTGCTTGTAGGAAAACCCAGAGCCTTTGGTTTAACTCCGTTTCTGAAGGAATATTCAGACCAGTATTCTCATCCATGAAAACACTCTGTTTTAACGCAAGAAGCATGCTCTTCTTCCAGAGTCTCCAATACAGCAAGAAACATGAGCCTGCCCAGAAATAATGAACTGTGTTTCCTACTCATATGTACCATATCTAGATGAACTCTGCTTATGAAACTCATACAAACCACAGCACCTCTTCATAGATGCTTTTTAGTTAATAGTGAAAATCGTGTTAGGTTCGAGAACTGTGTAAATTCATTTGAGCCGAAAAATCACTGGGATTACTGGAAATGAACTCTTGCTTTTAGGAAGACACGGAGCCTTTGGTTTAACTCTGGTTCTGAAGGGAAATTCAGGCCAGTGTTCTCATCCATGAAACACCCTCTGTTTTAAGAAAAGAAGCATCCTCTTCTGTCCAGCGTCTCCATTACAGCAAGAAAAATGAGCATGGCCAGAAAAAAAGAACTGTGTTTCCTACTCTTACGGACCATATCTAGTTGAAGTCTGCTTATGAAACTGTAACAAACCACAGCATCTTTTACATAGATGCTCTTTAGTTAATAGTGAAAATCGTGTTGGGTTCGTGAACAGTGTAAATTCATTTGAGCCGAAATATCACTGGGTTTACCGGAAATGAACTCTTGCTTGTAGGAAAACCCAGAGCCTTTGGTTTAACTCCGTTTCTGAAGGAATATTCAGACCAGTATTCTCATCCATGAAAACACTCTGTTTTAACGCAAGAAGCATGCTCTTCTTCCAGAGTCTCCAATTCAGCAAGAAACATGAGCCTGCCCAGAAATAATGAACTGTGTTTCCTACTCATATGTACCATATCTAGAAGAACTCTGCTTATGAAACTCATACAAACCACAGCACCTCTTCATAGATGCTTTTTAGTTAATAGTGAAAATCGTGTTAGGTTCGTGAACTGTGTAAATTCATTTGAGCCGAAAAATCACTGGGTTTACTGGAAATGTACTCTTGCTTGTAGGAAGACACAGAGCCTTTGGTTTAAATCCGTTCCTGAAAGAAAATAGAGACCAGTGTTCTCATCCATGAAACAACATCTGTTTTAATGCAAGAAGCATCCTCTTCTGTCCAGTGTCTACACTACAGCAAGAAATATGAGCATGCCCAGGAAAAAAGAACTGAGTCTCCTACTCATAAGGACCATATCTAGTAGAACTCTGCTTATGAAACTCATACAAACCACTGCATCTTTTCATAGATGCTCTTTAGTTAAAAGTGAAAATTGTGTTGTGTTAGTGAACTGTGTAAATTCCTTTCAGCCGAAATATCACTGTGTTTACCAGAAGTGAACTCTTGCTTGTAGGAAGACACAGAGCCTTTGGATTAACTCCGTTTATGAAGGTATATTCAGACCCGTGTTCTCATCCATGAAACACACTCTGTTTTTAACGCAAAGAACGTGCTCTTCTTTCCAGCATCTCCAATAGGGCAAGAAACATGAGCATGCCCAGAAAAAATGAACTGTGTTTCCTACTCATATGGACCATATCTAGTTGAACTCTGCTTATGAAACTGTAACAAACCACAGCAGCTCTTACATAGATGCTCTTTATTTCATAGTGAAAAACGTTTGGGTTCGTGAACTGTGTAAATTCATTTGAGCCGAAAAATCACTGGGTTTACTGGAAATGAACTCTCGCGTTTAGGAAGACATGGAACTTTTGGTTTAACTCTGTTTCTGAAGGGAAATTCAGACCAGTGTTCTCATCCATGAAACACCATCTGTTTTAACGCAAGAAGCATCCTCTTCTGTCCAGCGTCAGCACTACAACAAGAAATATGAGCATGCCCAGAAAAAAAGAACTGTGTTTTCTACTCAATAGGATCATGTCTAGTTCAACTCTGCTTATGAAACTCATACAAACCACAGCATCTCTTCATAGATGCTCTTTAGTTAATAGTGAAAATCGTGTTAGTTTCATGAACTTTGTAAATTCATTTTGGCCGAAAAATCACTGGGTTTACTGGAAATGAACTCTTGCTTTTAGGAAGACACGGAGCCTTTGGTTTAACTCTGGTTCTGAAGGGAAATTCAGGCCAGTGTTCTCATCCATGAAACACCCTCTGTTTTTAACAAAAGAAGCATCCTCTTCTGTCCAGCGTCTCCATTACAGCAAGAAAAATGAGCATGGCCAGAAAAAAAGAACTGTGTTTCCTACTCTTACGGACCATATCTAGTTGAAGTCTGCTTATAAAACTGTAACAAACCACAGCATATTTTACATAGATGCTCTTTAGTTAACAGTGAAAATCGTGTTGGGTCGTGAACAGTGTAAATTCATTTGAGCCAAAATATCACTGGGTTTACCGGAAATGAACTCTTGCTTGTAGGAAAACCCAGAGCCTTTGGTTTAACTCCGTTTCTGAAGGAATATTCAGACCAGTATTCTCATCCATGAAAACACTCTGTTTTAACGCAAGAAGCATGCTCTTCTTCCAGAGTCTCCAATACAGCAAGAAACATGAGCCTGCCCAGAAATAATGAACTGTGTTTCCTACTCATATGTACCATATCTAGATGAACTCTGCTTATGAAACTCATACAAACCACAGCACCTCTTCATAGATGCTTTTTAGTTAATAGTGAAAATCGTGTTAGGTTCGAGAACTGTGTAAATTCATTTGAGCCGAAAAATCACTGGGATTACTGGAAATGAACTCTTGCTTTTAGGAAGACACGGAGCCTTTGGTTTAACTCTGGTTCTGAAGGGAAATTCAGGCCAGTGTTCTCATCCATGAAACACCCTCTGTTTTAAGAAAAGAAGCATCCTCTTCTGTCCAGCGTCTCCATTACAGCAAGAAAAATGAGCATGGCCAGAAAAAAAGAACTGTGTTTCCTACTCTTACGGACCATATCTAGTTGAAGTCTGCTTATGAAACTGTAACAAACCACAGCATCTTTTACATAGATGCTCTTTAGTTAATAGTGAAAATCGTGTTGGGTTCGTGAACAGTGTAAATTCATTTGAGCCGAAATATCACTGGGTTTACCGGAAATGAACTCTTGCTTGTAGGAAAACCCAGAGCCTTTGGTTTAACTCCGTTTCTGAAGGAATATTCAGACCAGTATTCTCATCCATGAAAACACTCTGTTTTAACGCAAGAAGCATGCTCTTCTTCCAGAGTCTCCAATTCAGCAAGAAACATGAGCCTGCCCAGAAATAATGAACTGTGTTTCCTACTCATATGTACCATATCTAGAAGAACTCTGCTTATGAAACTCATACAAACCACAGCACCTCTTCATAGATGCTTTTTAGTTAATAGTGAAAATCGTGTTAGGTTCGTGAACTGTGTAAATTCATTTGAGCCGAAAAATCACTGGGTTTACTGGAAATGTACTCTTGCTTGTAGGAAGACACAGAGCCTTTGGTTTAAATCCGTTCCTGAAAGAAAATAGAGACCAGTGTTCTCATCCATGAAACAACATCTGTTTTAATGCAAGAAGCATCCTCTTCTGTCCAGTGTCTACACTACAGCAAGAAATATGAGCATGCCCAGGAAAAAAGAACTGAGTCTCCTACTCATAAGGACCATATCTAGTAGAACTCTGCTTATGAAACTCATACAAACCACTGCATCTTTTCATAGATGCTCTTTAGTTAAAAGTGAAAATTGTGTTGTGTTAGTGAACTGTGTAAATTCCTTTCAGCCGAAATATCACTGTGTTTACCAGAAGTGAACTCTTGCTTGTAGGAAGACACAGAGCCTTTGGATTAACTCCGTTTATGAAGGTATATTCAGACCCGTGTTCTCATCCATGAAACACACTCTGTTTTTAACGCAAAGAACGTGCTCTTCTTTCCAGCATCTCCAATAGGGCAAGAAACATGAGCATGCCCAGAAAAAATGAACTGTGTTTCCTACTCATATGGACCATATCTAGTTGAACTCTGCTTATGAAACTGTAACAAACCACAGCATCTCTTACATAGATGCTCTTTATTTCATAGTGAAAAACGTTTGGGTTCGTGAACTGTGTAAATTCATTTGAGCCGAAAAATCACAGGGTTTACCGGAAATGAACTCTTGATTGTAGGAAGACACAGAGCCTTGGTTTAACTCCGATTCTGAAGGGAAATAAACACCAGTGTTCTCATCCATGAAACACACTCTTTTTTAACGCAAGAAGCACGCTCTTCTTTCCAGCGTTTCCAATAAGCAAGAAACATGAGTATGCCCAGAAAAAAAGAACTGTATTTCCTACTCAAAAGGACAGTGTCTATTTCAACTCTGCTTATGAAACTCATACAAACCACAGCATCTTTTCATAGATGCTCTTTAGTTAAAAGTGAAAATCGTGTTGTGTTAGTTAACTGTGTAAATTCATTTGAGCCGAAATATCACTGGGTTTACTGGAAATGAACTCTTGCATTTAGGAAGACACAGAGCCTTTGGTTTAACTACGATTCTGAAGGGAAATAAACACCAGTGTTTTCATACATGAAACACACTCTGTTTTAACACAAAGAGCATGCTCTTCTTTCCAGTGTCTACAATATAGCAAGAAACATGAGCATGCCCAGAACAAATGAACTGTGTTTCCTACTCATATGTACCATATCAAGATGAACTCTGCTTATGAAACTGTAACTAACCACAGCATCTCTTACATAGATGCACTTTAGTTAATAGTGAAAAATGTTTGGGTTCGTGAACTGTGTAAATTCATTTGAGCCAAAAAATCACAGGGTATAGCTGAAATGGACTCTTGATTGTAGGAAGACACAGAGCCTTTGGTTTAACTCGTTTCTGAAGGGAAATTCAGACCAGAGTTCTCATCCATGAAACACACTCTGTTTTAATGCAAGAACCATGCTCTTCTGTCCAGCGTCTCCAATACAGCAAGAAACATGAGCATGCCCATAAAAAAGAACTGTGTTTCGTACTCATACGGACCATATCTAGTTGAACTCTGCTTCCGAAACTGTAACAAACCACAGCATCTTCTACATAGGTGCTCTTTTGTTAATAGTGAAAATCGTGTAGGTTAGTGAACTGTGTAAATTCATTTGAGCCAAAAAATCACTGGGTTTACCGGAAATGAACTCTTGCTTGTAGGAAGACACAGAGCCTTTGGTTTAACTCTGTTTCTGAAGTAAAATTCAGACCAGTGTTCAAATCCATGAAACACACTCTGTTTTAACGCAAGAAGCATGCTCTTCTTCCCAGCGTTTCCAATAAGGAAGAAACATGAGTATGCCCAGAAAAAAAGAACTGTATTTCCTACTCAAAAGGACAGTGTCTAGTTCAACTCTGCTTATGAAACTCATACAAACCACAGCATCTTTTCATAGATGCTCTTTAGTTAAAAGTGAAAATCGTGTTGGGTTCGTGAACTGTGTAAATTCATTTGAGCCGAAATATCACTGGGTTTACCGGAAATGAATTCTTGCTTGTAGGAAAACCCAGAGCCTTTGGTTTAACTCCGTTTCTGAAGGAATATTCAGACCAGTATTCTCATCCATGAAAACACTCTGTTTTAACGCAAGAAGCATGCTCTTCTTCCAGAATCTCCAATTCAGCAAGAAACATGAGCCTGCCCAGAAATAATGAACTGTGTTTCCTACTCATATGTACCATATCTAGATGAACTCTGCTTATGAAACTCATACAAACCACAGCACCTCTTCATAGATGCTTTTTAGTTAATAGTGAAAATCGTGTTAGGTTCGTGAACTGTGTAAATTCATTTGAGCTGAAAAATCACTGTGTTTACTGGAAATGAACGCTTGCTTTTAGGAAGACACGGAGCCTTTGGTTTAACTCTGGTTCTGAAGGGAAATTCAGGCCAGTGTTCTCATGCATGAAACACCCTCTGTATTAAGAAAAGAAGCATCCTCTTCTGTCCAGCGTCTCCATTACAGCAAGAAAAATAAGCATGGCCAGAAAAATGAACTCTGTTTCCTACTCTTACGGACCATATCTAGTTGAAGTCTGCTTATGAAACTGTAACAAACCACAGCATCTTTTACATAGATGCTCTTTAGTTAATAGTGAAAATCGTGTTGGGTTCGTGAACTGTGTAAATTCATTTGAGCCTAAAAATCACTAGTTTTACCGGAAATGAATTCTTGCTTGTAGAAAGACACAGAGACTTTGGTTTAACCCCATTTCTGAAGGAAAATTCAAACCAGTGTTCTCATCCATGAAACACACTCTCTTTTGAGGCAAGAAGCATCCTCTTCTGTCCAGTGTCTCCAATATAGCAAGAAACATGAGCATGCCCAGAAAAAAAACAACTGTGCTCCTATTCAAAAGGACCGTGTCTAGTTCAACTCTGCATATGAAACTCATACAAACGACAGCATCTCTTCATAGATGTTCTTTAGTTAATAATTAAAATTGCGTTGGGTTCCTGAACTGTGTAAATTCATTTGAGCTGAAAAATCACTGTGTTTACTGGAAATGAACTCTTGCTTGTAGGAAGACACAGAGCCTTTGGTTTAAATCCGTTTCTGAAGGAAAATAGAGACCAGTGTTCTCATCCATGAAACTACATCTGTTTTAATGCAAGAAGCATCCTCTTCTGTCCAGCGTCAGCACTACAACAAGAAATATGAGCATGCCCAGAAAAAAAGAACTGTGTTTCCTACTCAATAGGATCATGTCTAGTTCAACTCTGCTTATGAAACTCATACAAACCACAGCACCTCTTCATAGATGCTCTTTAGTTAATAGTGAAAATCGTGTTAGTTTCATGAACTTTGTAAATTCATTTGAGCCGAAAAATCACTGGGTTTACTGGAAATGAACTCTCGCGTTTAGGAAGACATGGAACCTTTGGTTGAACTCTGTTTCTGAAGGGAAATTCAGACCAGTGTTCTCATCCATGAAACACCATCTGTTTTAACGCAAGAAGCATCCTCTTCTGTCCAGTGTCTGCACTACAGCAAGAAATATGAGCATGCCCAGAAAAAAAGAACTGAGTCTCCTACTCATAAGGACCATATCTAGTAGAACTCTGCTTATGAAACTCATACAAACCACAGCATCTCTTCATAGATGCTCTTTAGTTAATAGTGAAAATCGTGTTAGGTTCGTGAACTGTGTAAATTCAATTGAGCCGAAAAATCACTGGGTTTACTGGAAATGAACTCTTGCTTTTAGGAAGACACGGAGCCTTTGGTTTAACTCTGGTTCTGAAGGGAAATTCAGGCCAGTGTTCTCATCCATGAAACACCCTCTGTTTTTAACAAAAGAAGCATCCTCTTCTGTCCAGCGTCTCCATTACAGCAAGAAAAATGAGCATGGCCAGAAAAAAAGAACTGTGTTTCCTACTCTTACGGACCATATCTAGTTGAAGTCTGCTTATAAAACTGTAACAAACCACAGCATATTTTACATAGATGCTCTTTAGTTAACAGTGAAAATCGTGTTGGGTCGTGAACAGTGTAAATTCATTTGAGCCAAAATATCACTGGGTTTACCGGAAATGAACTCTTGCTTGTAGGAAAACCCAGAGCCTTTGGTTTAACTCCGTTTCTGAAGGAATATTCAGACCAGTATTCTCATCCATGAAAACACTCTGTTTTAACGCAAGAAGCATGCTCTTCTTCCAGAGTCTCCAATACAGCAAGAAACATGAGCCTGCCCAGAAATAATGAACTGTGTTTCCTACTCATATGTACCATATCTAGATGAACTCTGCTTATGAAACTCATACAAACCACAGCACCTCTTCATAGATGCTCTTTAGTTAATAGTGAAAATCGTGTTAGGTTCGAGAACTGTGTAAATTCATTTGAGCCGAAAAATCACTGGGATTACTGGAAATGAACTCTTGCTTTTAGGAAGACACGGAGCCTTTGGTTTAACTCTGGTTCTGAAGGGAAATTCAGGCCAGTGTTCTCATCCATGAAACACCCTCTGTTTTAAGAAAAGAAGCATCCTCTTCTGTCCAGCGTCTCCATTACAGCAAGAAAAATGAGCATGGCCAGAAAAAAAGAACTGTGTTTCCTACTCTTACGGACTATATCTAGTTGAAGTCTGCTTATGAAACTGTAACAAACCACAGCATCTTTTACATAGATGCTCTTTAGTTAATAGTGAAAATCGTGTTGGGTTCGTGAACAGTGTAAATTCATTTGAGCCGAAATATCACTGGGTTTACCGGAAATGAACTCTTGCTTGTAGGAAAACCCAGAGCCTTTGGTTTAACTCCGTTTCTGAAGGAATATTCAGACCAGTATTCTCATCCATGAAAACACTCTGTTTTAACGCAAGAAGCATGCTCTTCTTCCAGAGTCTCCAATTCAGCAAGAAACATGAGCCTGCCCAGAAATAATGAACTGTGTTTCCTACTCATATGTACCATATCTAGATGAACTCTGCTTATGAAACTCATACAAACCACAGCACCTCTTCATAGATGCTTTTTAGTTAATAGTGAAAATCGTGTTAGGTTCGTGAACTGTGTAAATTCATTTGAGCCGAAAAATCACTGGGTTTACTGGAAATGAACTCTTGCTTGTAGGAAGACACAGAGCCTTTGGTTTAAATCCGTTCCTGAAAGAAAATAGAGACCAGTGTTCTCATCCATGAAACAACATCTGTTTTAATGCAAGAAGCATCCTCTTCTGTCCAGTGTCTACACTACAGCAAGAAATATGAGCATGCCCAGGAAAAAAGAACTGAGTCTCCTACTCATAAGGACCATATCTAGTAGAACTCTGCTTATGAAACTCATACAAACCACTGCATCTTTTCATAGATGCTCTTTAGTTAAAAGTGAAAATTGTGTTGTTTTAGTGAACTGTGTAAATTCCTTTCAGCCGAAATATCACTGTGTTTACCAGAAGTGAACTCTTGCTTGTAGGAAGACACAGAGCCTTTGGATTAACTCCGTTTATGAAGGTATATTCAGACCCGTGTTCTCATCCATGAAACACACTCTGTTTTTAACGCAAAGAACGTGCTCTTCTTTCCAGCATCTCCAATAGGGCAAGAAACATGAGCATGCCCAGAAAAAATGAACTGTGTTTCCTACTCATATGGACCATATCTAGTTGAACTCTGCTTATGAAACTGTAACAAACCACAGCATCTCTTACATAGATGCTCTTTATTTCATAGTGAAAAACGTTTGGGTTCGTGAACTGTGTAAATTCATTTGAGCCGAAAAATCACAGGGTTTACCGGAAATGAACTCTTGATTGTAGGAAGACACAGAGCCTTTGGTTTAACTCGTTTCTGAAGGGAAATTCAGACCAGAGTTCTCATCCATGAAACACACTCTGTTTTAATGCAAGAACCATGCTCTTCTGTCCAGCGTCTCCAATACAGCAAGAAACATGAGCATGCCCATAAAAAAGAACTGTGTTTCGTACTCATACGGACCATATCTAGTTGAACTCTGCTTCCGAAACTGTAACAAACCACAGCATCTTCTACATAGGTGCTCTTTTGTTAATAGTGAAAATCGTGTAGGATAGTGAACTGTGTAAATTCATTTGAGCCAAAAAATCACTGGGTTTACCGGAAATGAACTCTTGCTTGTAGGAAGACACAGAGCCTTTGGTTTAACACTGTTTCTGAAGTAAAATTCAGACCAGTGTTCAAATCCATGAAACACACTCTGTTTTAACGCAAGAAGCATGCTCTTCTTCCCAGCGTTTCCAATAAGGAAGAAACATGAGTATGCCCAGAAAAAAAGAACTGTATTTCCTACTCAAAAGGACAGTGTCTAGTTCAACTCTGCTTATGAAACTCATACAAACCACAGCATCTTTTCATAGATGCTCTTTAGTTAAAAGTGAAAATCGTGTTGGGTTCGTGAACTGTGTAAATTCATTTGAGCCGAAATATCACTGGGTTTACCGGAAATGAATTCTTGCTTGTAGGAAAACCCAGAGCCTTTGGTTTAACTCCGTTTCTGAAGGAATATTCAGACCAGTATTCTCATCCATGAAAACACTCTGTTTTAACGCAAGAAGCATGCTCTTCTTCCAGAGTCTCCAATACAGCAAGAAACATGAGCCTGCCCAGAAATAATGAACTGTGTTTCCTACTCATATGTACCATATCTAGATGAACTCTGCTTATGAAACTCATACAAACCACAGCACCTCTTCATAGATGCTTTTTAGTTAATAGTGAAAATCGTGTTAGGTTCGTGAACTGTGTAAATTCATTTGAGCTGAAAAATCACTGTGTTTACTGGAAATGAACTCGTGCTTTTAGAAAGACACGGAGCCTTTGGTTTAACTCTGGTTCTGAAGGGAAATTCAGGCCAGTGTTCTCATGCATGAAACACCCTCTGTTTTAAGAAAAGAAGCATCCTCTTCTGTCCAGCGTCTCCATTACAGCAAGAAAAATAAGCATGGCCAGAAAAATGAACTCTGTTTCCTACTCTTACGGACCATATCTAGTTGAAGTCTGCTTATGAAACTGTAACAAACCACAGCATCTTTTACATAGATGCTCTTTAGTTAATAGTGAAAATCGTGTTAGGTTCGTGAACTGTGTAAATTCATTTGAGCCTAAAAATCACTAGATTTACTGGAAATGAACTCTTGCTTGTAGAAAGACACAGAGACTTTGGTTTAACCCCATTTCTGAAGGAAAATTCAAACCAGTGTTCTCATCCATGAAACACACTCTCTTTTGAGGCAAGAAGCATCCTCTTCTGTCCAGTGTCTCCAATATAGCAAGAAACATGAGCATGCCCAGAAAAAAAACAACTGTGCTCCTATTCAAAAGGACCGTGTCTAGTTCAACTCTGCATATGAAACTCATACAAACGACAGCATCTCTTCATAGATGTTCTTTAGTTAATAATTAAAATTGCGTTGGGTTCCTGAACAGTGTAAATTCATTTGAGCTGAAAAATCACTGTGTTTACTGGAAATGAACGCTTGCTTTTAGGAAGACACGGAGCCTTTGGTTTAACTCTGGTTCTGAAGGGAAATTCAGGCCAGTGTTCTCATGCATGAAACACCCTCTGTATTAAGAAAAGAAGCATCCTCTTCTGTCCAGCGTCTCCATTACAGCAAGAAAAATAAGCATGGCCAGAAAAATGAACTCTGTTTCCTACTCTTACGGACCATATCTAGTTGAAGTCTGCTTATGAAACTGTAACAAACCACAGCATCTTTTACATAGATGCTCTTTAGTTAATAGTGAAAATCGTGTTGGGTTCGTGAACTGTGTAAATTCATTTGAGCCTAAAAATCACTAGTTTTACCGGAAATGAATTCTTGCTTGTAGAAAGACACAGAGACTTTGGTTTAACCCCATTTCTGAAGGAAAATTCAAACCAGTGTTCTCATCCATGAAACACACTCTCTTTTGAGGCAAGAAGCATCCTCTTCTGTCCAGTGTCTCCAATATAGCAAGAAACATGAGCATGCCCAGAAAAAAAACAACTGTGCTCCTATTCAAAAGGACCGTGTCTAGTTCAACTCTGCATATGAAACTCATACAAACGACAGCATCTCTTCATAGATGTTCTTTAGTTAATAATTAAAATTGCGTTGGGTTCCTGAACTGTGTAAATTCATTTGAGCTGAAAAATCACTGTGTTTACTGGAAATGAACTCTTGCTTGTAGGAAGACACAGAGCCTTTGGTTTAAATCCGTTTCTGAAGGAAAATAGAGACCAGTGTTCTCATCCATGAAACTACATCTGTTTTAATGCAAGAAGCATCCTCTTCTGTCCAGCGTCAGCACTACAACAAGAAATATGAGCATGCCCAGAAAAAAAGAACTGTGTTTCCTACTCAATAGGATCATGTCTAGTTCAACTCTGCTTATGAAACTCATACAAACCACAGCATCTCTTCATAGATGCTCTTTAGTTAATAGTGAAAATCGTGTTAGTTTCATGAACTTTGTAAATTCATTTGAGCCGAAAAATCACTGGGTTTACTGGAAATGAACTCTCGCGTTTAGGAAGACATGGAACTTTTGGTTTAACTCTGTTTCTGAAGGGAAATTCAGACCAGTGTTCTCATCCATGAAACACCATCTGTTTTAACGCAAGAAGCATCCTCTTCTGTCCAGCGTCAGCACTACAACAAGAAATATGAGTATGCCCAGAAAAAAAGAACTGAGTCTCCTACTCATAAGGACCATATCTAGTAGAACTCTGCTTATGAAACTCATACAAACCACAGCATCTCTTCATAGATGCTCTTTAGTTAATAGTGAAAATCGTGTTAGGTTCATGAACTGTGTAAATTCAATTGAGCCGAAAAATCACTGGGTTTACTGGAAATGAACTCTTGCTTTTAGGAAGACACGGAGCCTTTGGTTTAACTCTGGTTCTGAAGGGAAATTCAGGCCAGTGTTCTCATCCATGAAACACCCTCTGTTTTTAACAAAAGAAGCATCCTCTTCTGTCCAGCGTCTCCATTACAGCAAGAAAAATGAGCATGGCCAGAAAAAAAGAACTGTGTTTCCTACTCTTACGGACCATATCTAGTTGAAGTCTGCTTATAAAACTGTAACAAACCACAGCATCTTTTACATAGATGCTCTTTAGTTAACAGTGAAAATCGTGTTGGGTTGTGAACAGTGTAAATTCATTTGAGCCAAAATATCACTGGGTTTACCGGAAATGAACTCTTGCTTGTAGGAAAACCCAGAGCCTTTGGTTTAACTCCGTTTCTGAAGGAATATTCAGACCAGTATTCTCATCCATGAAAACACTCTGTTTTAACGCAAGAAGCATGCTCTTCTTCCAGAGTCTCCAATACAGCAAGAAACATGAGCCTGCCCAGAAATAATGAACTGTGTTTCCTACTCATATGTACCATATCTAGATGAACTCTGCTTATGAAACTCATACAAACCACAGCACCTCTTCATAGATGCTTTTTAGTTAATAGTGAAAATCGTGTTAGGTTCGAGAACTGTGTAAATTCATTTGAGCCGAAATATCACTGGGATTACTGGAAATGAACTCTTGCTTTTAGGAATACACGGAGCCTTTGGTTTAACTCTGGTTCTGAAGGGAAATTCAGGCCAGTGTTCTCATCCATGAAACACCCTCTGTTTTAAGAAAAGAAGCATCCTCTTCTGTCCAGCGTCTCCATTACAGCAAGAAAAATGAGCATGGCCAGAAAAAAAGAACTGTTTTTCCTACTCTTACAGACCATATCTAGTTGAAGTCTGCTTATGAAACTGTAACAAACCACAGCATCTTTTACATAGATGCTCTTTAGTTAATAGTGAAAATCGTGTTGGGTTCGTGAACAGTGTAAATTCATTTGAGCCGAAATATCACTGGGTTTACCGGAAATGAACTCTTGCTTGTAGGAAAACCCAGAGCCTTTGGTTTAACTCCGTTTCTGAAGGAATATTCAGACCAGTATTCTCATCCATGAAAACACTCTGTTTTAACGCAAGAAGCATGCTCTTCTTCCGGAGTCTCCAATACAGCAAGAAACATGAGCCTGCCCAGAAATAATGAACTGTGTTTCCTACTCATATGTACCATATCTAGATGAACTCTGCTTATGAAACTCATACAAACCACAGCACCTCTTCATAGATGCTTTTTAGTTAATAGTGAAAATCGTGTTAGGTTCGTGAACTGTGTAAATTCATTTGAGCCGAAAAATCACTGGGTTTCCTGGAAATGAACTCTTGCTTGTAGGAAGACACAGAGCCTTTGGTTTAAATCCTTCTCTGAAAGAAAATAGAGACCAGTGTTCTCATCCATGAAACAACATCTGTTTTAATGCAAGAAGCATCCTCTTCTGTCCAGCGTCAGCACTACAACAGGAAATATGAGCATGCCCAGAAAAAAAGAACTGTGTTTCCTACTCAATAGGATCATGTCTAGTTCAACTCTGCTTATGAAACTCATACAAACCACAGCATCTCTTCATATATGCTCTTTAGTTAATAGTGAAAATCGTGTTAGGTTCGTGAACTGTGTAAATTCATTTGAGCTGAAAAATCACTGGGTTTACTGGAAATGAACTCTTGCTTTTAGGAAGACATGGAGCCTTTGGTTTAACTCTGGTTCTGAAGGGAAATTCAGGCCAGTGTTCTCATCCATGAAACACCATCTGTTTTAACGCAAGAAGCATCCTCTTCTGTCCAGTGTCTGCACTACAGCAAGAAATATGAGTATGCCCAGAAAAAAAGAACTGAGTCTCCTACTCATAAGGACCATATCTAGTAGAACTCTGCTTATGAAACTCATACAAACCACAGCATCTCTTCATAGATGCTCTTTAGTTAATAGTGAAAATCGTGTTAGGTTCGTGAACTGTGTAAATTCAATTGAGCCGAAAAATCACTGGGTTTACTGGAAATGAACTGTTGCTTTTAGGAAGACACGGAGCCTTTGGTTTAACTCTGGTTCTGAAGGGAAATTCAGGCCAGTGTTCTCATCCATGAAACACCCTCTGTTTTTAACAAAAGAAGCATCCTCTTCTGTCCAGCGTCTCCATTACAGCAAGAAAAATGAGCATGGCCAGAAAAAAAGAACTGTGTTTCCTACTCTTACGGACCATATCTAGTTGAAGTCTGCTTATAAAACTGTAACAAACCACAGCATCTTTTACATAGATGTTCTTTAGTTAACAGTGAAAATCGTGTTGGGTCGTGAACAGTGTAAATTCATTTGAGCCGAAATATCACTGGGTTTACCGGAAATGAACTCTTGCTTGTAGGAAAACCCAGAGCCTTTGGTTTAACTCCGTTTCTGAAGGAATATTCAGACCAGTATTCTCATCCATGAAAACACTCTGTTTTAACGCAAGAAGCATGCTCTTCTTCCAGAGTCTCCAATACAGCAAGAAACATGAGCCTGCCCAGAAATAATGAACTGTGTTTCTTACTCATATGTACCATATCTAGATGAACTCTGCTTATGAAACTCATACAAACCACAGCACCTCTTCATAGATGCTTTTTAGTTAATAGTGAAAATCGTGTTAGGTTCGAGAACTGTGTAAATTCATTTGAGCTGAAAAATCACTGGGATTACTGGAAATGAACTCTTGCTTTTAGGAAGACACGGAGCCTTTGGTTTAACTCTGGTTCTGAAGGGAAATTCAGGCCAGTGTTCTCATCCATGAAACACCCTCTGTTTTAAGAAAAGAAGCATCCTCTTCTGTCCAGCGTCTCCATTACAGCAAGAAAAATGAGCATGGCCAGAAAAAAAGAACTGTGTTTCCTACTCTTACAGACCATATCTAGTTGAAGTCTGCTTATGAAACTGTAACAAACCACAGCATCTTTTACATAGATGCTCTTTAGTTAATAGTGAAAATCGTGTTGGGTTCGTGAACAGTGTAAATTCATTTGAGCCGAAATATCACTGGGTTTACCGGAAATGAACTCTTGCTTGTAGGAAAACCCAGAGCCTTTGGTTTAACTCCGTTTCTGAAGGAATATTCAGACCAGTATTCTCATCCATGAAAACACTCTGTTTTAACGCAAGAAGCATGCTCTTCTTCCAGAGTCTCCAATACAGCAAGAAACATGAGCCTGCCCAGAAATAATGAACTGTGTTTCCTACTCATATGTACCATATCTAGATGAACTCTGCTTATGAAACTCATACAAACCACAGCACCTCTTCATAGATGCTTTTTAGTTAATAGTGAAAATCGTGTTAGGTTCGAGAACTGTGTAAATTCATTTGAGCCGAAATATCACTGGGATTACTGGAAATGAACTCTTGCTTTTAGGAAGACACGGAGCCTTTGGTTTAACTCTGGTTCTGAAGGGATATTCAGGCCAGTGTTCTCATCCATGAAACACCCTCTGTTTTAAGAAAAGAAGCATCCTCTTCTGTCCAGCGTCTCCATTACAGCAAGAAAAATGAGCATGGCCAGAAAAAAAGAACTGTTTTTCCTACTCTTACAGACCATATCTAGTTGAAGTCTGCTTATGAAACTGTAACAAACCACAGCATCTTTTACATAGATGCTCTTTAGTTAATAGTGAAAATCGTGTTGGGTTCGTGAACAGTGTAAATTCATTTGAGCCGAAATATCACTGGGTTTACCGGAAATGAACTCTTGCTTGTAGGAAAACCCAGAGCCTTTGGTTTAACTCCGTTTCTGAAGGAATATTCAGACCAGTATTCTCATCCATGAAAACACTCTGTTTTAACGCAAGAAGCATGCTCTTCTTCCAGAGTCTCCAATACAGCAAGAAACATGAGCCTGCCCAGAAATAATGAACTGTGTTTCCTACTCATATGTACCATATCTAGATGAACTCTGCTTATGAAACTCATACAAACCACAGCACCTCTTCATAGATGCTTTTTAGTTAATAGTGAAAATCGTGTTAGGTTCGTGAACTGTGTAAATTCATTTGAGCCGAAAAATCACTGGGTTTACTGGAAATGAACTCTTGCTTGTAGGAAGACACAGAGCCTTTGGTTTAAATCCTTCTCTGAAAGAAAATAGAGACCAGTGTTCTCATCCATGAAACAACATCTGTTTTAATGCAAGAAGCATCCTCTTCTGTCCAGCGTCAGCACTACAACAGGAAATATGAGCATGCCCAGAAAAAAAGAACTGTGTTTCCTACTCAATAGGATCATGTCTAGTTCAACTCTGCTTATGAAACTCATACAAACCACAGCATCTCTTCATATATGCTCTTTAGTTAATAGTGAAAATCGTGTTAGGTTCGTGAACTGTGTAAATTCATTTGAGCTGAAAAATCACTGGGTTTACTGGAAATGAACTCTTGCTTTTAGGAAGACATGGAGCCTTTGGTTTAACTCTGGTTCTGAAGGGAAATTCAGGCCAGTGTTCTCATCCATGAAACACCATCTGTTTTAACGCAAGAAGCATCCTCTTCTGTCCAGTGTCTGCACTACAGCAAGAAATATGAGTATGCCCAGAAAAAAAGAACTGAGTCTCCTACTCATAAGGACCATATCTAGTAGAACTCTGCTTATGAAACTCATACAAACCACAGCATCTCTTCATAGATGCTCTTTAGTTAATAGTGAAAATCGTGTTAGGTTCGTGAACTGTGTAAATTCAATTGAGCCGAAAAATCACTGGGTTTACTGGAAATGAACTGTTGCTTTTAGGAAGACACGGAGCCTTTGGTTTAACTCTGGTTCTGAAGGGAAATTCAGGCCAGTGTTCTCATCCATGAAACACCCTCTGTTTTTAACAAAAGAAGCATCCTCTTCTGTCCAGCGTCTCCATTACAGCAAGAAAAATGAGCATGGCCAGAAAAAAAGAACTGTGTTTCCTACTCTTACGGACCATATCTAGTTGAAGTCTGCTTATAAAACTGTAACAAACCACAGCATCTTTTACATAGATGTTCTTTAGTTAACAGTGAAAATCGTGTTGGGTCGTGAACAGTGTAAATTCATTTGAGCCGAAATATCACTGGGTTTACCGGAAATGAACTCTTGCTTGTAGGAAAACCCAGAGCCTTTGGTTTAACTCCGTTTCTGAAGGAATATTCAGACCAGTATTCTCATCCATGAAAACACTCTGTTTTAACGCAAGAAGCATGCTCTTCTTCCAGAGTCTCCAATACAGCAAGAAACATGAGCCTGCCCAGAAATAATGAACTGTGTTTCCTACTCATATGTACCATATCTAGATGAACTCTGCTTATGAAACTCATACAAACCACAGCACCTCTTCATAGATGCTTTTTAGTTAATAGTGAAAATCGTGTTAGGTTCGAGAACTGTGTAAATTCATTTGAGCTGAAAAATCACTGGGATTACTGGAAATGAACTCTTGCTTTTAGGAAGACACGGAGCCTTTGGTTTAACTCTGGTTCTGAAGGGAAATTCAGGCCAGTGTTCTCATCCATGAAACACCCTCTGTTTTAAGAAAAGAAGCATCCTCTTCTGTCCAGCGTCTCCATTACAGCAAGAAAAATGAGCATGGCCAGAAAAAAAGAACTGTGTTTCCTACTCTTACAGACCATATCTAGTTGAAGTCTGCTTATGAAACTGTAACAAACCACAGCATCTTTTACATAGATGCTCTTTAGTTAATAGTGAAAATCGTGTTGGGTTCGTGAACAGTGTAAATTCATTTGAGCCGAAATATCACTGGGTTTACCGGAAATGAACTCTTGCTTGTAGGAAAACCCAGAGCCTTTGGTTTAACTCCGTTTCTGAAGGAATATTCAGACCAGTATTCTCATCCATGAAAACACTCTGTTTTAACGCAAGAAGCATGCTCTTCTTCCAGAGTCTCCAATACAGCAAGAAACATGAGCCTGCCCAGAAATAATGAACTGTGTTTCCTACTCATATGTACCATATCTAGATGAACTCTGCTTATGAAACTCATACAAACCACAGCACCTCTTCATAGATGACTTTAGTTAATAGTGAAAATCGTGTTAGGTTCGTGAACTGTGTAAATTCATTTGAGCCGAAAAATCACTGGGTTTCCTGGAAATGAACTCTTGCTTGTAGGAAGACACAGAGCCTTTGGTTTAAATCCTTTTCTGAAAGAAAATAGAGACCAGTGTTCTCATCCATGAAACAACATCTGTTTTAATGCAAGAAGCATCCTCTTCTGTCCAGCGTCAGCACTACAACAGGAAATATGAGCATGCCCAGAAAAAAAGAACTGTGTTTCCTACTCAATAGGATCATGTCTAGTTCAACTCTGCTTATGAAACTCATACAAACCACAGCATCTCTTCATAGATGCTCTTTAGTTAATAGTGAAAATCGTGTTAGGTTCGTGAACTGTGTAAATTCATTTGAGCCGAAAAATCACTGGGTTTACTGGAAATGAACTCTTGCTTTTAGGAAGACATGGAGCCTTTGGTTTAACTCTGGTTCTGAAGGGAAATTCAGGCCAGTGTTCTCATCCATGAAACACCCTCTCTTTTTAACAAAAGAAGCATCCTCTTCTGTCCAGCGTCTCCATTACAGCAAGAAAAAATGAGCATGGCCAGAAAAAAAGAACTGTGTTTCCTACTCTTACGGACCATATCTAGTTGAAGTCTGCTTATGAAACTGTAACAAACCACAGCATCTTTTACATAGATGCTCTTTAGTTAATAGTGAAAATCGTGTTGGGTTCGTGAACAGTGTAAATTCATTTGAGCCGAAAAATCACTGGGTTTACTACAAATGAACACTTTCTTTTTGGAAGACACAGAGCCTTTGGTTTAACTCGTTTGTGAAGGGAAATTCAGACCAGTGTTCTCATCCATGAAACACCCTCTGTTTTAACGCAAGAAGCATCCTCTTCTGTCCAGTGTCTGCACTACAGCGAGAAATATGAGCATGCCCAGAACAAAAGAACTGTGTTTCCTACTCATATGGACCATATCTAGTTGAACTCTGCTTATGAAACTCATACAAACCACAGCATCTCTTACATAGATGCTCTTTAGGTATTAGTAAATTCGTGTTGGGTTCGTGAACGGTGTAAATTCATTTGAGCCGAAAAATCACTGTGTTTACTGGAAATGAACTCTTGCTTGTAGGAAGACACAGAGCCTTTCGTTTAAATCCGTTTCTGAAGGGAAATTCAGGCCAGTGTTCTCATCCATGAAACAACATCTGTTTTAATGCAAGAAGCATCCTCTTCTGTCCAGCGTCTGCACTACAACAAGAAATATGAGCATGCCCAGAAAAAAAGAACTGTGTTTCCTACTCATACGCACCATATCTAGTTGAACTCTGCTTATGAAACTCATACAAACCACAGCATCTCTTCATAGATGCTCTTTAGTTAATAGTGAAAATCGTGTTGTGTTTGTAAACTCTGTAAATTCATTTGAGCCGAAAAATCACTGGATTTACCGGAAATGAACTCTTGCTTGTAGGAAGACACAGAACCTTTAGTTTAACTCTGTTTCTGAAGCAAATTTCAGAACAGTGTTCTCATCCATGAAACACCCTCTGTTTTAATGCAAGAAGCATGCTCTTCTTTCCAGCGTCTCCAATACAGCAAGAAAGATGAGCTTGCCCAGAAAAAAATTACAGTGTGTCCTACTAAAAATTACTGTGTCTAGTTCAACTATGCTCTTGAAACCCATACAAACTACAGAATCTCTTCATAGATGCTCTTTATTTATTAGTGAAAATCGGGTTGTGTTCGTGAACTGTGTAAATTCATTTGAGCCGAAAATTCACTGTGTTTACCGGAAATGAACTCTTGCTTTTAGGAAGACACAGAGCCTTTGGTTTAACTATGTTTCTGAAGGGAAAGTCAGGACAGTGTTCTCATCCATGAAACACCATCTGTTTTAATGCAGGAAGTATCCTCTTCTGTCCAGCGTCTACACTACAGCAAGAAATAGGAGCATGTCCAGAAAAAAAAGAACTGTGTTTCCTACTCATACAGACATTATCTACTGGAACTCTGCTTATGAAACTCATAGAAACCACATGATCTCTTACATAGTTGCTCTTTAGTTAATAGTGAAAATCGTGTTGGGTTCGTGATCTGTGTAAATTCATTTGAGCCGAAAATCACAGGGTTTACCGGAAATGAAATCTTGATTGTAGGAAGACACAGAGACTTTGGTTTAACTCGTTTCTGAAGGTAAATTCAGACCAGTGTTCTCATCCATGAAACACCCTCTGTTTTAAGAAAAGAAGCATCCTCTTCTGTCCAGCGTCTCCAATACAGCAAGAAACATGAGCATGCCCATAAAAAAGAACTGTGTTTCGTACTCATACGGACCATATCTAGTTGAACTCTGCTTATGAAACTGTAACAAACCACAGCATCTTTTACATAGATGATCTTTTGTTAATAGTGAAAATCGTGTTGGGTTCGTGAACTGTGTAAATTCATATGAGCTAAAAAATCACTGGGTTTACCGGAAATGAACACTTGCATTTAGGAAGACACAGAGCCTTTGGTTTAACTCCGTTACTGAAGGGAAATTCAGACAAGTGTTCTCATCCATGAAACACACTCTGTTTTAACGCAAGAAGCGTGCTCTTCTTTCCATCGTTTCCAATAAGCAAGAAACATGAGTATGCCCAGAAAAAAAGAACTGTATTTCCTACTCAAAAGGACAGTGTCTAGTTCAACTCTGCTTATGAAACTGATACAAACCACAGCATCTTTTCATAGATGCTCTTTAGTTAAACGTGAAAATCTTGTTGGGTTTGTGAACTGTGTAAATTCATTTGAGCCGAAATATCACTGGGTTTACCGGAAATGAACTCTTGCTTGTAGGAAAACACAGAGCCTAGGGTTTAACTCCGTTTCTGAAGGAATATTCAGACCAGTATTATCATCCATGAAAACACTATGTTTTAACGCAAGAAGCATGCTCTTCTTCCAGCTTCTACAATACAGCAAGAAACATGAGCCTGCCCAGAAAAAATGAACTGTGTTTCCTACTCATTTGTACCATATCTAGTTGAACTCTGCTTATGGACCTTAACAAACCACAGTATCTTTTACATAGATGTTCTTTAGTTAATAGTGAAAAAAGTGTTGGGTTCGTGAACTGTGTAAATTCATTTGAGCTGAAAAATCACTGGGTTTACTGGAAATGAACTCTTGCATTCAGGAAGACACAGAGCCTTTGGTTTAACTCTGATTCTGAAGGGAAATAAATACCCGTGTTCTCATCCATGAAACACACTCTGTTTTAACGCAAAGAGCATCCTCTTCTTTCAAGCCTCTCTAATACAGCAATCAACATGAGCATGCCCAGAAAAAAAGGACTGTGTTTCCTAGTCATACGGACCATACCTAGTGAAAATGATGTTGTGTTCTTATACTGTGTAAATTCATTTGAGCCGAAAAATCACTGGGGTTACCAGAATAGAAATCTTGCTTGTAGGAAGACACAGAGCATTGGGATTAACTCTATTTGTGAAGGGAAATTCAGACCAGTGTTCTCATCCATGAAACACACTCTATTTTAACACAAAGAGCATGCTCTTCTTTCCAGTGTCTGCAATATAGCAAGAAACATGAGCATGCCCAGAACAAATGAACTGTGTTTCCTACTCATATGTACCATATCTAGATGAACTCTGCTTATGGAACTGTAACAAACCACAGCATCTCTTACAAAGATGCTCTTTATTTCATAGTGAAAAAAGTGTTGGGTTCCTGAACTGTGTAAATTCATTTGAGCTGAAAAAACACTGGGTTTACCGGAAATGAACTCTTGATTGTAGGAAGACACAGAGCCTTTGGTTAAACTCCGTTTCTGAAGGGAAATTCAGACCAGTGTTCTCATCCATGAAACACACTCTGTTTTAACACAAAGAGCATGCTCTTCTTTCAGTGTCTGCAATATAGCAAGAAACATGAGCATGCCCAGAACAAATGAACTGTGTTTCCTACTCATATGTACCATATCTAGATGAACTCTACTTATGAAACTGTAACAAACCACAGCATCTCTTACATAGATGCTCTTTAGTTAATAGTGAAAAACGTTTGGGTTTGTGAACTGTGTAAATTCATTTGAGCCAAAAAATCACAGGGTGTAGCGGGAAATGAACTCTTGATTGTAGGAAGACACAGAGCCTTTGGTTTAACTCCATTACTGAAGGGAAATTCAGACAAGTGTTCTGATCCATGAAACACACTCTGTTTTAACGCAAGAAGCATGCTCTTCTTTCTAGCGTTTCCAATAAGCGAGAAACATGAGTATGCCCATAAAAAAAGAACTGTATTTCCTACTCAAAAGGACAGTGTCTAGTTCAACTCTGCTTATGAAACTCATACAAACCACAGCATCTTTTCATAGATGCTCTTTAGTTAAAAGTGAAAATCGTGTTGTGTTAGTGAACTGTGTAAATTCCTTTCAGCCGAAATATCACTGTGTTTACCGGAAGTGAACTCTTGCTTGTAGGAAGACACAGAGCCTTTGGATTAACTCCGTTTATGAAGGTATATTCCGACCCGTGTTCTCATCCATGAAACACACTCTGTTTTTAACGCAAAGAACGTGCTCTTCTTTCCAGCATCTCCAATAGGGCAAGAAACATGAGCATGCCCAGAACAAATGAACTGTGTTTCCTACTCATATGTACCATATCAAGATGAACTCTGCTTATGAAACTGTAACGAACCACAGCATCTCTTACATAGATGCACTTTAGTTAATAGTGAAAAATGTTTGGGTTCGTGAACTGTGTAAATTCATTTGAGCCAAAAAATCACAGGGTATAGCTGAAATGGACTCTTGATTGTAGGAAGACACAGAGCCTTTGGTTTAACTCGTTTCTGAAGGGAAATTCAGACCAGAGACCTCATCCCTGAAACACATGCTGTTTTAACGCAAGAAGCAAGCTGCTGAGTCTATAATTCAGCAAGAACCATGAGCATGTCCTGAAAAAAAGCACTGTGTTTCCTACTCATACGGACCATATGTAGTTCAACTCTGCTTATGAAACTGATACAAACCAGAGAACCACTTAAATAAATATCTTTAGTTAATAGTGAGAATCGCGTTGGGTTCATGAACTGCGAAAAATCATTTGACCCGAAAATTCATTGGTTTACCAGAAATGAACTCTTGCTTGTAGGAAGACACAGGTCCTGGGGTTTAACTCCGTTTCTGAAGGGAAATTAAGACCAGAGTTCTCATCCATGAAACAAAATCTGTTTTAATGAAAGAAGCAAGATCATCTTTCTAGCGTCTCCAATACAGCAAGAACCTTGAACAAGACATCAAAAAAGAACTGTGTTTCCTACTCATACAGACCATATGCAGTTCAACTCTGCATATGAAACTGATACAAACCACAGTTCCTCTTACATAAATACACTTTAGTTAATAGTGAGAAATCGTTTTGGTTCGTGAACTGTGAAAAATCATTTGAGCCCAAAATTCCCTGGGTTTACCAGCAAAGAACTCTTGCTTGTAGGAAGACACAGATCCTGTTGTATAAATCCGTTTCAGATGGGAAATTCAGACCAGAGTTCTCATCCCTGAAACATACTCTGATTTAACGCAAGAAGCAAGCTCTTCTTTCCAGACTCTAAAATACAGCAAGAACCATGAACATGCCCTGAAAAAAAGAACTGTGTTTCTTACTTATACGGACCAAATGTAGATTAACTCTGCTTAGGAAATGTTACAGACCACAGCTCCTCTTACATAAATGCTCTTTAGTTAATACTGATAATCGCGTTGGATTCTAGAACTGTGTAAATTCTTTTGATCCCAAAATTCACGGGGTTTACCAGAAATGAACTCTTGCTTGTAGGAAGACACAGATCCTGGGGTTTAACTTCGTTTCTTCAGGGAAATTCAGACAAGTGTTCTCATCCATGAAACACACTCTGATTTAATGCAAGAAGCAAGCTCTTCTTTACAGCGGCTCCAATACATGAAGAACCATGAGCGTGCCTAGAAGAAAAGATCTGTGTTTCCTACTCATATGGACAATATGTAGTTCAACTCTGCTTATGAAACTGATAGAGACCACAGGTCCTCTTACATAAATGCTCTTCAGTTAAGAATGATAATCACGTTGTGTTCTAGAACTGTGTAAAATCATTTGAGCCAAAAATTCACTTGCTTTACCAGAAATGAACTCTTGCTTGTAAGAAGACACCGATCCTGGGCTTTAACTCCATTTCTGAAGGGAAATTCAGACCAGAGTTCTCATCCCTGAAACACTCTCTGCTTTAATGCAAGAATCAACCTCTTCTTTCCAGAGTCTAAAATACAACAAGAACCATGAGCATGCCCTGAAAAAAAACTGTTTTTCCTACTCATATGGACCATATATAGTTCAACTGTGCTTATGAAACTGATACAAACCAAGCACCTCTTGCATAAATGCTCTTTAGTTTATAGTGAGAGTCGTGTTGGGTTTGTGAACTGTGTAAAATCATTTGAGCCCAAAATTCACTGTGTTTACCAGAAATGAACTCTTGCTTGTAGGAAGACACAGATCCTGGGGTTTAACTCCTTTTCTGAACGGATTTTCAGACCATCGTTCTCATCCATGAAACACACTCTGTTTTAATGCAAGAATCAATCTCTTCTTGCCAGCATCTCCATGCAGCAAGAACCAGGAGCATGCCCTCAAAAAAGAACTGTGTTTCCTACTCATACAGACCATATGTAGATCAACTCTGCTAATGGAACTGACACAAAACACAGCACCACTTAAATAAATGCTCTTTAGTTTATAGTGAGAATCTTATTGGGTTTTTGAACTGTGTAAAATCATTTGAGCCCAAAAGTCACTGGGGTTTCCTGAAATGTATTCTTGCTTGTAGAGAGACACAGATCATGGGATTTAATATCGTTTCTGAAGGGAAATTCAGACCAGTGTTCTCATTCATGAACCACACTCTGTTTTCACTCAAGAAGCAAGCTCCTCTTTCCAGCGGCTCCAATACACCAAGAACCATGAGCATGCCCAGAAAAAAAGAACTCTGTTTCCTACTCATACGGACCATATGTAGTTCAACTCTGCTTATGAAACTGATACAAACCACAGCTCCTCTTACATAAATGCTCTGTAGTTAATAATGATAATCGCTTTGGGTTCATGAACTGCGAAAATCATTTCAGCCCAAATTCACTGGGATTACGAGAAATACACTCTTGCTTGTAGGAAGACACTGATCCTGGGGTTTAACGCAGTTTCCGAAGGGAAATTAAGACCAGAGTTCTCATCCCTGAAACACACTCTTCTTTAACGCAAGAAGCAAGCTCTTCTTTCCAGTGTCTAAAATACAGAAAGAACCATGAGCATGCCCAGAAAAAAAGAACTGTGTTTCCTACTCATACAGAACATATGTAGTTCAACTCTGCTTATGAAACAGATACAAACCACAGCTCCTCTTACATAAATGCTTTTTAGTTAATAGTGAGAATTGCGTTGGCTTCGTGAACTGCGAAAAACCGTTTGAGCCCAAAATTCACTGGGTTTACCAGGAATGAACTCTTGCTTGTATGAAGAAACAGGTCCTGGGGTTTAACTCTGTTTCTGAAGGCAAATTCAGACCGGAGTTCTCATCCCTGAAACACACTCTGTTTTAACAAAGAAGCAAGTTCTTCTTTCCATACTCTAAAATACAGAAAGAACCATGAGCATGGCCTGAAAAAAAGAACTGTTTCCTATTCATACGGACCATATGTAGTTCAACTCTGTTTGTTAAACTGATACAAACCACACCTCCTCTTACATAAATGCTCTTTAGTTAATAGTGAGAATAGCATTGGGTTCGTGAATTGCGAAAAATCATTTGAGCCCAAAATTAACTGGGTTTACCAGAAATGAACTCTTGCTTGTAGGAAGACACAGATCCTGGGGTTTAACTCCGTTTCTGAAGGGAAATTCAGACCAGAGTTCTCATCCCTGAAACACACTCTGTTTTAAGCCATGAATCATCCTCTTCTCTCCAGGGTCTCCAGTACAGAAAGAACCATGAGCATGCCCAGAAAAAAAGATCTGTGTTTCCTACTCATATGGACAATATGTAGTTCAACTCTGCTTATGAAACTGAGATAGATCACAGGTCCTCTTACATAAATGCTCTTCAGTTAAAAATGATAATCACGTTGTGTTCTAGAACTGTGTAAAATCATTTGAGCCAAAAATTCACTTGCTTTACCAGAAATGAACTCTTGCTTGTATGAAGACAGAGATCATGGGGTTAACTCCGTTTTTGATGGGAAATTCAGACCAGTGTTCTCATCCATGAACCTTACTCTGTTTTCATGCAAGAAGCAAGCTCCTCTTTCCAGCAGCTCCAATACACCAAGAACCATGATCATGCCCAGAAAAAAAGAACTATGTTTCCTACTCATATGGACCATATATAGTTCAACTCTGCTTATGAAACTGATACAAACCATAGCTCCTCTTACATAAATGCTCTTTAGTTAATAGTGAGAATAGCGTTGGCTTCATGATCTGTGAAAAGTCATTTGAGCCCAAAATTCCCTGGGTTAACCAGAAATGAACCCTTGCTTGTAGGAAGAAACAGATCCTGGGGTTTAACTCCATTCTGAAGGGAAATTCAGACCAGTGTTCTCATCCATGAAACACACTCTGATTTAACGCAAGAAGCAAACTCTTCTTTCCAGAGTCTAAAATATAGCAAGAACCATGAGCATGCCCTGAAAATAAGAACTGTGTTTCCTACTCATACCGACCATACGTACTTCAACTCTGCTTATGAAACTGATACAAACCAGAGCTCCTCCTACATAAATGCTCTTTAGTTAATAGTGATAATCGCATTGGGTTCATGAACTGCGAAAATCTTTTGAGCCCAAAATTCACTGTGTTTACCAGAAATGAACTCTTGCTTCTAGGAATACATAGATCCTGGGGTTTAACTCCTTTTCTGAACAGATTTTCAGACCTGCGTTCTCATCCATGAAACACACTCTGTTTTAATGCAAGAATCAATCTCTTCTTTCCAGCATCTCCAATGCAGTAAGAACCAGGAGCATTCCCTCAAAAAAGAACTCTGTTTCCTACTCATACAGACCATATGTAGATCAACTCTGCTAAGGGAACTGACACAAAACACAGCACCACTTAAATAAATGCTCTTTAGTTAATAGTGAGAATCTTATTGGGTTTTTGAACTATGTAAAATCATTTGAGCCCAAAAGTCACTGGGGTTTCCTGAAATGTATTCTTGCTTGTAGAGAGACACAGATCATGGGATTTAACGTCGTTTCTGAAGGGAAATTCACACCAGTGTTCTCATTCATGAACCGTACTCTGTTTTCACTCAAGAAGCAAGCTCCTCTTTCCAGCGGCTCCAATACACCAAGAACCATGAGCATGCCCAGAAAAAAAGAACTCTGTTTCCTACTCATACGGACAATATGTAGTTCAACTCTGCTTTTGAAACTGAAACAAACCACAGCTCCTCTTACATAAATGCTCTGTAGTTAATAATGATAATCACTTTGGGTTAGTGAACTGCGAAAATCATGTCAGCCCAAATTCACTGGGTTTACCAGAAATACACTCTTGCTTGTAGGAAGACACCGATCCTGCGGTTTAACTGCGTTTGTGAAGGGAAATTCAGACCAGAGTTCTCATCCCTGAAACACACTCTAATTTAACGCAAGAAGCAAGCTCCAGAGTCTATAATTCAGCAAAAACCATGAGCATGTCCTGAAAAAAAGCACTGTGTTTCCTACTCATACGGACCATATGTAGTTCAACTCTGCTTATGAAACTGATACAAACCAGAGCACCACTTAAATAAATATCTTTAGTTAATAGTGAGAATCGAGTTGGGTTCATGAACTGCGAAAAATCATTTGACCTGAAAATTCATTGGTTTACCAGAAATGAACTCTTGCTTGTAGGAAGACACAGATCCTGGGGTTTAACTCCGTTTCTGAAGGGAAATTAAGACCAGAGTTCTCATCCATGAAACAAACTCTGTTTTAATGAAAGAAGCAAGATAATCTTTCTAGCATCTCCAATACAGCAAGAACCTTGAACAAGATATCAAAAAAGAACTGTGTTTACTACTCATACACACCATATGTAGATCCACACTGCTTATGAAACTGATACAAACCACAGCACCTCTTAAATAAATGCTCTTTAGTTAATAGTGAGAATCACATTGGGTTTTTGAACTATGTAAAATCATTTGGCACAAAATTCACTTGGTTTACCAGAAATAAACTCTTGTTTGTAGGAAGACACAGATCCTGTGGTTTAACACCGTTTCTGAAGGGAAATTCAGTCCAGTGTTCTCATCCACGAAACACACTCTGTTTTCACGCAAGAAGCAAGCTCTTCTTTCCAGTGGCTCCAATACATCAAGAACCAAGAGCATGCCTAGAAAAAAAGAACTGTGTTTCCTACTCATACGGACCATATGTAGTACAACTCTGCTTATGAAACTGATACAAACCACAGCTACTCTTACATGAATGCTGTTTAGTTAATAGTGAGAATCGGTTTGGGTTGGTGAACTGGGAAAAATCATTTGAGCCCAAAATTCACTGGGTTTACCAGAAATGAACTCTTTCTTGTAGGAAGACACAGATTCTGTGGTTTAACTCCGTTTCTGAAGGGAAATTCAGTCCAGTGTTCTCATCCACGAAACACACTCTGTTTACACCAAGAACCAAGCTCTTCTTTCCAGCGGCTCCAATACAGTAAGAACCATGAGCATTCCCAGAAAAAAAGAACTGTGTTTTCTACTCATACATACCATATGTAGTTCAATCTTCTTATGAAACTGATACAAACCGCAGCTCCTCTTACATAAATGCTCTTTAGTTAATAGTGAGAATCACGTTGGGTTCGTGAACTGCGAAAAATCATTTGAGACCAGAATTCATTTGGTTAACCAGAAATGAACGCTTGCTTGTAGATAGACACAGATCCTGGGGTGTAACTCCGTTTGTGAAGGGAAATTCAGACCAGGGATCACATCCCTGAAACACACTCTGTTTTAACGCAAGATGCAAGCTCCAGAGTCTAAAATGCAGCAAGAACCTTGAGCATGTCCTGAAAAAATGACCTGGGTTTCCTACTAATACAGACCATATGTAGATCAACTCTGCTTATGAAACTGATATAAACCACAGCACCTCTTAAATAAATGCTCTTTAGTTAACAGTGAGAATCTCATTGGGTTTTTGAACTGTGTAAAAGCATTTGAGCACAAATTTCACTTGGTTTAACAGAAATGAACTCTTGCTTGAAGGAAGACACAGATCCTGTGGTTTAACTCCGTTTCTGAAGGGAAATTCAGACCAGAGTTTTCATCAAAAAACACAGTCTGTTTTCATGCAAGATGCAAGCTTTTCTTTCCAGCATCTCCAATACAGCAAGAACCATGAGCATGCCCTGAAAAAAAGAATTGTGTTTCCTACTCATACGGACCATATGTAGCTCAACTGTGCTTATGAAACTGAAACAAACCACAGCTCCTCTTTCATAAATGCTCTTTAGTTACTAGTGACAATTGCGTTTTGGTTCGTGAACTGCAAAAAAACATTTGAGCCCAAAATTCCCTGGGTTTCCAGAAAAGATCTCTTGCTTGTAGGAAGACACAGATCCTGGGCCTTAACTACGTTTCTGAAGAAAAATTCAGACCAAAGTTCTCATCCCTGAAACACACTCTGCTTTAATGTAAGTAGCAAGCTCTTCTTTCCAGAGTCTAATATACAGCAAGAAGCATGAGCATGCCTCGAAAAAAAGAACTGTGTTTACTACTCATACGGACCATATGTAGTTCAACTCTGCTTATGAAACTGACACAAACAACAGCTCCTCTTACATGAATGCTCTTTAGTTAATAGTGAGAATCGCGTTGGGTTTATGAACTGCGAAAAATCATTTGAGGCCAAAATTCACTGGGTTTACCAGAAATGAACTCTTGCTTGTATGAAGACACAGATCCTGGGGTTTAATTCCGTTTCTGAAGGCAAATTCAGACCAGAGTTCTCATCCCTGAAAAACACTCTGTTTTAATCCAAGAATCATCCTCTTCTTTCCATCGTCTCCAATACAGTAAAAACAATGAGCCTTCCAAGGAATAAAGAACTGTGTTTCCTACTCATACATACCATATGTAGTTCAACTCTGCATAGGAAACTGATACAAACCACAGCTCCTCTTACATAAATGCTCTTTAGTAATAGTGAGATTCACGTTGGGTTCGGGAACTGCGAAAAATCATTTTAGCCGAATATTCACTTGGTTTACCAGAAATAACTATTGCTTGTAGGAAGACACTGATCCTGGTGTTTAACTCCATTTATGAAGGGAAATTCAGACCAGAGTTCTCATCCATGAAACATGATCTGTTTTAACGCAAGAAGCATGCTCTTCTTTCCAGCGTCTCCAATACAGCAAGGACCATGAGCATGCCCTCAAAAAAGAACTGTGTTTCCTACTCATACAGACCATATGGTGATCAACTCTGCTTAGGAAACTGATACAAACCACAGCACCTCTTAAATAAATGCTCTTTAGTTAATAGTGAGAATCACATTGGGTTTTTGTACTGTGTAAAAGCATTTGAGCAAAAATTTCACTTAATTTACCAGAATTGAACTCTTGCTTGTAGGAAGACACTGATCCGGGGGTTTAACTCCGTTTCTGAAGTCAAATTCAGACCAAAGTTCTTAGCCCTGAAACACACTCTGATTTAAAGGAAGAAGCAAGCACTGCTTTCCAGAGTCTAAAAAAAGCAAGAACCATTTGCATGCCCTGAAAAAAAAGATCTGGGTTTCCTACTCATGCGGACCATATGTAGTTCAACTCTGCTCATAAAACTGATACAAACCACAGCTGCTATTACATAAATGCTCTTTAGTTAATAGTGAGAATTGTGTTGGGTTCAAGAACTGCGAATAATCATTTGAGGCCAAAATTCACTGGGTTTACCAGAAATGAACTCCTGCTTGTAGGAAGACACAGATCCTGTGGTTTAACTCTTTTTCTGAAGGGAAATTCAGACCAGTGTTTTCATGCAAAAAACACACTCTATTTTAACGCAAGAAGCAAGCTCTTCTTTCCATCTTCTCCAATACAGCAAGAACCATTAGCATGCCCTGAAAAAAAGAACTGTGTTTCCTAATCATAGGGACCATATGTTGTTCAACTAAGCTTATGAAACTGATACAAACCATCGCACCTCTTAAATAAATAATCTTTAGTTAATAGTAAGAATCACATTGGGTTTTTGAACTGTGTAAAATCTTTTGAGCACAAAATTCACTTGGTTTACCAGAAATGAACTCTTGCTTGTAGGAAGACACAGATACTGTTGGTTAACTCCGTTTCTGAAGGGAAATTCAGACCAGAGTTTTCATCAAAAAACACACTCTGTTTTAACGCAAGAAGCAAGCTCTTCTTTCCAGCATCTCAAATACAGCAAGAACCATGAGCATGCCCTGAAAAAAAGAACTGTGTTTCCTACTCATACAGACCATATGTAGTTCAACTGTGCTTATAAAACTGAAACAAACCACAGCTCCTCTTACATAAATGCTCTTTAGTTAATAGTGAGAATCGCGTTGGGTCGTGAACTGCAAAAAATCATTTGAGTCCAAAATTCACTGGCTTAACCTGAAATGAACTCTTGCTTGTAGAAAGACACATATCCTGGGGTTAAACTAAATTTCTGATGGGTAATTCAGACCAGAGTTCTCATCCCTGAAAAACACTCTGTTTTACGGCAAGAATCATCCTCTTCTTTCAAGCTTCTCCAATACAGTAAGCACCATGAGCGTGCCCAGAAAAAGAACTGTGTTTCCTACTCATACAGAAGATATGTAGTTCAACTCTGCTTTTGAAACCGATACAAACCATAGCTCCTCTTACAAAAATCCTCTTTAGTTATTAGTGCGAATCGCGTTTTGGTTCGTGAACTTCGAAAAAACATTTGAGCCCTAAATTCCCTGGGTTTCCAGAAAAGTTCTCTTGCTTGTAGGAAGACTCAGATGCTGGGGTTTAACTCCGTTTCTGTATGTAAATTCAGACCAAAGTTCTCATCCCTGAAACACACTCTGCTTTAAAGCAAGAAGCAAGCTCTTCTTTCCAGAGTCTAAAATACAGAAAGATGCATGAGCATTCGCTGAAAAAAGAACTGTGTTTCCTACTCATACTGACCATATGTAGTTCAACTCTGCTTATGAAACTGATACAAACAACAGCTCCTCTTACATGAATGCTCTTTAGTTAATAGTGAGAATCATATTGGGTTTTTGAACTGTGTAAAAGCATTTGAGCACAAAATTCACTTGGTTTAGCAGAAATGAACTCTTGCTTGTAGGAAGACACAGATCCTGTGGTTTAACTCCTTTTCTGAAGGGAAATTCAGACCAGTGTTTTCATCCAAAAAACACACTCTGTTTAAAACAAGAAGCAAGCTCTTGAGTCTAAAATTCAGCAAGAACCATGAGCATGCCCTAAAAAAAACACTGTGTTCCCTCTCATACGGACCATATGGAGTTCAACTCTGCTTATGAAACTGATAACAACCAGAGCCCCTCTTAAATAAATAATCTGTAGTTAATAGTGAGAATCACATTGTGTTTTTGAACTGTGTAAAAGCATTTGAGCACAAAATTCACTTGGTTTACCAGAAATGAACTCTTGCTTGTAGGAAGACACAGATACTGTTGGTTAACTCCGATTCTGAAGCGACATTCAAACCAGTGTTCTCATCCATGAAACACACTGTTTTCACGCAAGAAGCAAGCTTTTCTTTCCAGCATGTCCAATACAGCAAGAACAAAGAGCATGCCCAGAAAAAAAAGAACTGTGTTTCCTACTCATACGGACCATATGTAGTTCAACTCTGCTTATGTAACTGATACAAACCACAGCTCTTCTTACACAAATCCTCTTTAGTTAATAGTGAGAATCGCATTGGCTTCGTGAACTGCAAAAATCATTTGAGCCGAAAATTCACTTGGTTATCCAGAAATGAACTCTTGCTTGTAGGAAGACACAGATGCTGGGTTTTAACTCCATTTCCGAAGGGAAATTGAGACCAGAGTTCTCATCCATGAAACACACTCTGTTTTAATGCAACAAGCCAATTCTTCTTTCCAGCGTCTCCAATACAGAAAGAACCATGAACATGCCCTCAAAAAAGAACTGTGTTTCCTACTCATACGGTCCATATGTAGATCAACTCTGCTTATGAAAATGATACAAACCACAGCACCTCTTAAATAAATGGTCTTTAGTTAATAGTGAGAATCACATTGGGTTTTTGAACTGTGTAAAAGCATTTGAGCACAAAATTCACTTGGTTTACCAGAAATGAGCACTTGATTGTAGGAAGACACAGATCCTGTGGTTTAACTCCATTTCTGAAGGGAAATTCAGACCAGTGTTTTCATCAAAAAACACACTATGTTTTAACGCAAGAAGCAAGCTCTTCTTTCCAGCATCTCAAATACAGCAAGAACCATTAGCATGCCCTGAAAAAAAGAACTGTGTTTCCTACTCATACGGACCATATGTAGTTCAACTGTGCTTATAAAACTGAAACAAACCACAGCTCCTCTTACATAAATGCTCTTTAGTTAATAGTGAGAATCGCGTTGGGTCGTGAACTGCAAAAAATCATTTGAGTCCAAAATTCACTGGCTTAACCTGAAATGAACTCTTGCTTGTAGAAAGACACATATCCTGGGGTTAAACTAAATTTCTGATGGGTAATTCAGACCAGAGTTCTCATCCCTGAAAAACACTCTGTTTTACGGCAAGAATCATCCTCTTCTTTCAAGCTTCTCCAATACAGTAAGCACCATGAGCGTGCCCAGAAAAAGAACTGTGTTTCCTACTCATACAGAAGATATGTAGTTCAACTCTGCTTTTGAAACCGATACAAACCATAGCTCCTCTTACAAAAATCCTCTTTAGTTATTAGTGCGAATCGCGTTTTGGTTCGTGAACTTCGAAAAAACATTTGAGCCCTAAATTCCCTGGGTTTCCAGAAAAGTACTCTTGCTTGTAGGAAGACTCAGATGCTGGGGTTTAACTCCGTTTCTGTATGTAAATTCAGACCAAAGTTCTCATCCCTGAAACACACTCTGCTTTAAAGCAAGAAGCAAGCTCTTCTTTCCAGAGTCTAAAATACAGAAAGATGCATGAGCATTCGCTGAAAAAAGAACTGTGTTTCCTACTCATACTGACCATATGTAGTTCAACTCTGCTTATGAAACTGATACAAACAACAGCTCCTCTTACATGAATGCTCTTTAGTTAATAGTGAGAATCATATTGGGTTTTTGAACTGTGTAAAAGCATTTGAGCACAAAATTCACTTGGTTTAGCAGAAATGAACTCTTGCTTGTAGGAAGACACAGATCCTGTGGTTTAACTCCTTTTCTGAAGGGAAATTCAGACCAGTGTTTTCATCCAAAAAACACACTCTGTTTAAAACAAGAAGCAAGCTCTTGAGTCTAAAATTCAGCAAGAACCATGAGCATGCCCTGAAAAAAAACACTGTGTTCCCTCTCATACGGACCATATGGAGTTCAACTCTGCTTATGAAACTGATAACAACCAGAGCCCCTCTTAAATAAATAATCTGTAGTTAATAGTGAGAATCACATTGTGTTTTTGAACTGTGTAAAAGCATTTGAGCACAAAATTCACTTGGTTTACCAGAAATGAACTCTTGCTTGTAGGAAGACACAGATACTGTTGGTTAACTCCGATTCTGAAGCGACATTCAAACCAGTGTTCTCATCCATGAAACACACTGTTTTCACGCAAGAAGCAAGCTTTTCTTTCCAGCATGTCCAATACAGCAAGAACAAAGAGCATGCCCAGAAAAAAAAGAACTGTGTTTCCTACTCATACGGACCATATGTAGTTCAACTCTGCTTATGTAACTGATACAAACCACAGCTCCTCTTACACAAATCCTCTTTAGTTAATAGTGAGAATCGCATTGGCTTCGTGAACTGCAAAAATCATTTGAGCCGAAAATTCACTTGGTTATCCAGAAATGAACTCTTGCTTGTAGGAAGACACAGATGCTGGGTTTTAACTCCATTTCCGAAGGGAAATTGAGACCAGAGTTCTCATCCATGAAACACACTCTGTTTTAATGCAACAAGCCAATTCTTCTTTCCAGCGTCTCCAATACAGAAAGAACCATGAACATGCCCTCAAAAAAGAACTGTGTTTCCTACTCATACGGTCCATATGTAGATCAACTCTGCTTATGAAAATGATACAAACTACAGCACCTCTTAAATAAATGGTCTTTAGTTAATAGTGAGAATCACATTGGGTTTTTGAACTGTGTAAAAGCATTTGAGCACAAAATTCACTTGGTTTACCAGAAATGAGCACTTGATTGTAGGAAGACACAGATCCTGTGGTTTAACTCCGTTTCTGAAGGGAAATTCAGACCAGTGTTTTCATCAAAAAACACACTATGTTTTAACGCAAGAAGCAAGCTCTTCTTTCCAGCATCTCAAATACAGCAAGAACCATTAGCATGCCCTGAAAAAAAGAACTGTGTTTCCTACTCATACGGACCATATGTAGTTCAACTCTGCTTATGAAACTGAAACAAACCACAGCTCCTCTTACATAATGCTCTTTAGTTAATAGTGAGAATCGCGTTGGGTTCGTGAACTACAAAAAATCATTTGAGCCCAAAATTCACTGGCTTAACCAGAAATGAACTCTTGCTTGTGAAAGACACATATCCTGGGGTTAAACTAAATTTCTGATGGGTAATTCAGACCAGAGTTCTCATCCCTGAAAAACACTCTGTTTTACGGCAAGAATCATCCTCTTCTATCCAGCTTCTCCAATACAGTAAGCACCATGAGCGTGCCCAGAAAAAGAACTGTGTTTCCTACTCATACAGATGATATGTAGTTCAACTCTGCTTTTGAAACCGATACAAACTACAGCTCCTCTTACAAAAAACCTCTTTAGTTAATAGTGAGAATCATGTTTTGGTTCGTGAACTGCGAAAAAACATTTGAGCCCAAAATTCCCTGGGTTTCCAGAAAAGTACTCTTGCTTGTAGGAAGACACAGATCCTGGGGCTTAACTCCGTTTCTTAAGGTGAATTCAGACCAAAGTTCTCATCCCTGAAACACACTCTGCTTTAAAGCAAGAAGCAAGCTCTTCTTTCCAGAGTCTAAAAAACAGCAAGAAGCAAGAGCATGCACTGAAAAAAAGAACTGTGTTTCCTACTCATATGGACCATATGTAGTTCAACTCTGCTTATGAAACTGATACAAACAACAGCTGCTCTTACATGAATGCTCTTTAATTAATAGTGAGAATTGCGTTGGTTTTATGAACTGCGAAAAATCATTTGAGGCCAAAATTCACTGGGTATACCAGAAATGACCTCTTGCTTGTAGGAAGACACAGATCCTGGGGTTTAATTCCGTTTCTGAAGGCAAATTCAGACTAGAGTTCTCATCCCTGAAAAACACTCTGTTTTAAGGCAAGAATCATCCTCTTCTTTCCATCATCTCCAATACAGTAAGAACCATGAGCCTTCCCAGAAATAAAGAACTGTGTTTCCTACTCATACATACCATATGTAGGTCAACTCTGCTTATGAAACTGTTACAAACCAAGCTCCTCTTACATAAATGATCTTTAGTAATAGTGAGATTCACGTTGGGTTCGTGAACTCCAAAAAATCATTTGAGCCGAATATTCACTTGGTTTACCAGAAATAGCTCTTGATTGTAGGAATACACGGATTCTGGTGTTTAACTCCGTTTCTGAAGGGAAATTCAGACCAAAGTTCTCATCCCTGCAACACACTCTGCTTTTAGGCAAGCAGCAAGCTCTTCCTTCCAGAGTCTAAAATACAGCAAGAAGCATGAGCATTCCCTGAAAAAAAGAACTGTGTTTCCTACTCATACAGACCATATGGAGATCAACTCTGCTTAGGAAACTGATACAAACCACAGCACCTCTTAAATAAATGCTCTTTAGTTAATAGTGAGAATCACATTGGGTTTTTGTACTGTGTAAAAGCATTTGAGCAAAAAATTCACTTAATTTACCAGAATTGAACTCTTGCTTGTAGGAAGACACTGATCCGGGGGTTTAACTCCGTTTCTGAAGTCAAATTCAGACCAAAGTTCTTAGCCCTGAAACACACTCTGATTTAAAGCAAGAAGCAAGCACTACTTTCCAGAGTCTAAAAAAAGCAAGAACCATGAGCATGCCCTGAAAAAAAGATCTGGGTTTCCTACTCATACGGACCATATGTAGTTCAACTCTGCTCATAAAACTGATACAAACCTCAGCTCCTCTTACATAAATGCTCTTTAGTTAATAGTGAGAATTGTGTTGGGTTCAAGAACTGCGAATAATCATTTGAGGCCAAAATTCACTGGGTTTACCAGAAATGAACTAATGCTTGTGGGAAGACACAGATCCTGTGGTTTAACTCTGTTTCTGAAGGGAAATTCAGACCAGTGTTTTCATCCAAAAAACACACTCTATTTTAACGCAAGAAGCAAGCTCTTCTTTCCATCTTCTCCAATACAGCAAGAACCATTAGCATGCCCTGAAAAAAAGAACTGTGTTTCCTACTCATACAGACCATATGTAGATCAACTCTGCTTACGAAACTGATACAAACCACAGCACCTCTTAAATAAATAATCTTTAGTTAATAGTGAGAATCACATTGGGTTTTTGAACTGTGTAAAAGCATTTGAGTACAAAATTCACTTGGTTTACAAGAAATGAGCACTTGATTGTAGGAAGACACAGATCCTGTGGTTTAACTCCGTTTCTGAAGGGAAATTCAGACCAGTGTTTTCATCAAAAAACACACTCTGTTTTAATGCAAGAAGCAAGCTCTTCTTTCCAGGATCTCAAATACAGCAAGAACCATGAGCATGCCCTGAAAAAAAGAACTGTGTTTCCTACTCATACGGACCATATGTAGTTCAACTCTGCTTATGAAACTGATACAAACAACAGCTGCTCTTACATAAATGCTCTTTAGTTAATAGTGAGAATCGCGTTGGTTTTATGAAATGCGAAAAATCATTTGAGGCCAAAATTCACTGGGTATACCAGAAATGAACTCTTGCTTGTAGGAAGACATAGATCCTGGGGTTTAATTCCGTTTCTGAAGGCAAATTCAGACTAGAGTTCTCATCCCTGAAAAACACTCTGTTTTAAGGCAAGAATCATTCTCTTCTTTCCATAGTCTCCAATACAGTAAGAACCATGAGCCTTTCCAGAAATAAAGAACTGTGTTTCCTACTCATACATACCATATGTAGATCAACTCTGCTTATGAAACTGATACAAACCACAGCTCCTCTTACATAAATGATCTTTAGTAATAGTGAGATTCACGTTGGGTTCGTGAACTCCAAAAAATCATTTGAGCCGAATATTCACTTGGTTTACCAGAAATAGCTCTTGAATGTAGGAAGACACGGATCCTGGTGTTTAACTCTGTTTCTGAAGGGAAATTCAGACCAAAGTTCTCATCCCTGCCACACACTCTGCTTTAATGCAAGAAGCAAGCTCTTCTTTCCAGAGTCTAAAATACAGCAAGAAGCATGAGCATTCCCTGAAAAAAAGAACTGTGTTTCCTACTCATACGGAGCATATGTAGTTCAACTCTGCTTATGAAACTGATACAAACAACAGCTCCTCTTACATGAATGCTCTTTAGTTAATAGTGAGAATCACATTGGGTTTTTGAACTGTGTAAAAGCATTTGAGCACAAAATTCACTTGGTTTACCAGAAATGAACTCTTGCTTGTAGGAAGACACAGATCCTGTGGTATAACTCCGTTTCTGAAGGGAAATTCATACCAGTGTTTTCATCCAAAAACACACTCTGTTTAAAACAAGAAGCAAGCTCTTGAGTCTAAAATTCAGCAAGAACCATGGGCATGCCCTGAAAAAAAACACTGTGTTCCCTCTCATACGGACCATATGTAGTTCAACTCTGCTTATGAAACTGATAAAAACCAGAGCCCCTCTTAAATAAATAATCTGTAGCTAATAGTGAGAATCACATTGGGTTTTCGAACTGTGTAAAAGCATTTGAGCACAAAATTCACTTGGTTTACCAGAAATGAACTCTTGCTTGTAGGAAGACACAGATACTGTTGGTTGACTCCGTTTCTGAAGGGACATTCAGACCAGTGTTCTCATCCATGAAACACACTCTGTTTTCACGCAAGAAGCAAGCTTTTCTTTCCAGCGTGTCCAATACAGCAAGAACAAAGAGCATGTCCAGAAAAAAAAAGAACTGTGTTTCCTACTCATACGGAACATATGTAGTTCAACTCTGCTTATGAAACTGATACAAACCACAGCTCATCTTACATAAACCCTCTTTAGTTAATAGTGATAATCTCGTTGGCTTCGTGAAGTGCAAAAATCATTTGAGCCGAAAATACACTTGGTTAACCAGAAATGAACTCTTGCTTCTAGGAAGACACAGATGCTGGGTTTTAACTCCGTTTCTGAAGGGAAATTCAGACCAGAGTTCTCATCCATGAAACACACTCTGTTTTAATGCAACAAGCCAATACTTCTTTGCAGCATCTCCAATACAGGAAGAGCCATGAACATGCCTTCAAAAAAGAACTGTGTTTCCTACTCATACAGACCATATGTAGAGCAACTCTGCTTATGAAAATGATACAAACTACAGCACCTCTTAAATAAATGCTCTTTAGTTAATAGTGACAATCACATTGGGTTTTTGAACTGTGTAAAAGCATTTGAGCACAAAATTCACTTGGTTTACCAGAAATGAGCACTTGATTGTAGGAAGACACAGATCCTGTGGTTTAACTCCGTTTCTGAAGGGAAATTCAGACCAGTGTTTTCATCAAAAAACACACTCTGTTTTAACACAAGAAGAAAGCTCTTCTTTCCAGAGTCTAAAATACATCAAGAACCATTAGCATGACCTGAAAAAAAGAACTGGTTTTCCTAATCATGCAGACCATATGTAGTTCAACTCTGCTTATGAAATGATACAGACCACAGCTCCTCTTACATAAATGCTCTTTAGTTAATAGTGATTTTCGCGATGTGTTCTAGAACTGTGTATAGTCATTTGAGCTGAAAATTCACTTGGTTTACAAGAAATGAACTCTTGCACGTAGGAAGACACGGATCATGGGGTTTAACTCCGTTTATAAAGAGAAATTCAGACCAGAGTTCTCATCCCTGAAACACACTCTGCATTAACGCAAGAAGCAAGCTCTTCTTTGCAGCATATCCGATACAACAAGAACCATGAGCATGCCCTGAAAAAAAGAACTGTTTCCTACTAATACAGACCATATGTAGTTCAACTCTGCTTATCAACTGAAACAAACAACAGCTCCTCTTACATGAATGCTCTTTAGTTAATAGTGAGAATCACATTGGGTTTTTGAACTGTGTAAAAGCATTTGAGCACAAAATTCACTTGGTTTAGCAGAAATGAACTCTTGCTTGTAGGAAGACACAGATCCTGTGGTTTAACTCCGTTTCTGAAGGGAAATTCAGACCAGTGTTTTCATCCAAAAAACACACTCTGTTTAAAACAAGAAGCAAGCTCTTGAGTCTAAAATTCAGCAAGAACCATGAGCATGCCCTGAAAAAATACACTGTGTTCCCTCTCATACGGACCATATGTAGTTCAACTCTGCTTATGAAACTGATAAAAACCAGAGCCCCTCTTAAATAAATAATCTGTTGTTAATAGTGAGAATCACATTGGGTTTTCGAACTGTGTAAAAGCATTTGAGCACAAAATTCACTTGGTTTACCAGAAATGAACTCTTGCTTGTAGGAAGACACAGATACTGTTGGTTGACTCCGTTTCTGAAGGGAATTCAGACCAGTGTTCTCATCCATGAAACACACTCTGTTTTCACGCAAGAAGCAAGCTTTTCTTTCCAGCGTGTCCAATACAGCAAGAACAAAGAGCATGCCCAGAAAAAAAAAGAACTGTGTTTCCAACTCTCACGGACCATATGTAGTTCAACTCTGCTTCTGAAACGGATACAAACCACAGCTCCTCTTACATAAATGCTCTTTAGTTAATAGTGAGAATCGCGTTGGGTTTGTGAACTGCAAAAAATCATTTGAGCCCAAAATTCACTGGCTTAACCAGATATGAACTCTTGTTTGTAGGAAGACACATATCCTGGGGTTAAACTAAATTTCTGATGGGTAATTCAGACCAGAGTTCTCATTCCTGAAAAACACTCTGTTTTACGGCAAGAATCATCCTCTTCTTTCCAGCTTCTCCAATACAGTAAGCACCATGAGCATGCCCAGCAAAAAAGAACTGTGTTTCCTACTCATACAGACGATATGTAGTTCAACTCAGCTTATGAAACTGATACAAACCACAGCTCCGCTTAAAAAAATCCTCTTTAGTTAATAGTGAGAATCGCGTTTTGGTTCGTGAACTGCGAAAAAACATTTCAGCCCAAAATACCCTGGGTTTCCAGAAAAGAACTCTTGCTTGTAGGAAGACACAGATCCTGGGGCTTAACTCCGTTTCTGATGGTAAATTCAGACCAGAGTTCTCATCCTTGAAACACACTCTGCTTTAAAACAAGTAGCAAGCTCTTTTTCCAGAGTCGAAAATACAGCAAGAAGCATGAGCATGCCCTGAAAAAAAGAACTGTGTTTCCTACTCATACGATCCATATGTAGTTCAACTCTGCTTATGGAACTGACACAAACCACAGCTCCTCTTACATAAATGCTCTTTAGTTAATAGTGAGAATTGTGTTGGGTTCGAGGACTGCGAATAATCATTTGAGGAAAAAATTAACTGGGTTTACCAGAAATGAATTCTTGCTTTTAGGAAGACACAGATCCTGTGGTTTAACTCCGTTTCTGATGGGAAATTCAGACCAGTTTTTAAATCCTAAAAACACACTGTGTTTTAACTCAAGAAGCTAGCTCTTCTTTCCAGCGTCTCCAATACAGCAAGAACCATTAGCATGCCCTGAAAAAAAAGAACTGTGTTTCCTACTCATAGGGAACATATATTGTTCAACTGTGCTTATGAAACTTATACAAACCACAGCTCCACTTACATAAATGCTCTTTAGTTGAAAGTGAGAATCAAATTGGCTTTTTAACTGTGTAAAATCATTTGAGCCCAAAATACATTGGTTTACCAGAAATGAACTCTTGCTTGTAGGAAGTCACAGATCCTGGTCTTTTACTCCGTTACTGAAGGGAAATTCAGACCTGAGTTCTCATCCCTGAAATATACTCTGATTTAATGCAAGAAGCAAGCTCTTCCTTCCAGAGTCTAAAATACCGAAATAACAATGAGCATGCCCTGAGAAAAAGAACTGTGTTTCCTACTCATACATACCATATGTAGTTCAACTCTTCTTATGAAACTGACACAAACAACAGCTCCTCTTACATGAATGCTCTTTAGTTAATAGTGAGAATCGCGTTGGGTTTATGAACTTTGAAAAATCATTTGAGGCCAAAATTCACTGGGTTTACCAGAAATGAACTCTTGCTTGTAGGAAGACACAGATCCTGGCGTTTAATTCCGTTTCTGAAGGCAAATTCAGACCAGACTTCTCATCCCTGAAAAACACTCTGTTTTAAGGCAAGAATCATCCTCTTCTTTCCATCGTCTCCAATACAGTAAGAACCATGAGCCTTCCCAGAAATAAAGAACTGAGTTTCCTACTCATACATACCATATGTAGTTCAACTCTGCTTATGACACTGATACTAACCACAGCTCCTCTTACATAAGTGATGTTTAGTAATAGTGAGATTCACATTGGGTTCCTGAACTGCGAAAAATCATTTGAGCCGAATATTCACTTGGTTTACCAGAAATAACTCATGCTTGTAGGAAGACACTGATCTTGGTGTTTAACTCCGTTTCTGAAGGGAAATTCAGACCAGAGTTCTCATCCATAAAACATGGTCTGTTTTAATGCAAGAAGCAAGCTCTTCTTTCCAGTGTCTCCAATACAGCAAGAACAATGAGCATGCCCTCAAAAAGAACTGTGTTTCCTACTCATACAGACCATATGGAGATCAACTCTGCTTATGAAACTGATACAAACCACAGCACTTCTTAAATAAATGCTCTTTAGTTAATAGTGAGAATCACATTGGGTTTTTGTACTGTGTAAAAGCATTTGAGCAAAAAATTCACTTGGTTTACCAGAATTGAACTCTTGCTTGTAGGAAGACACTGATCCGGGGGTTTAACTCCGTTTCTGAAGTCAAATTCAGACCAAAGTTCTTAGCCCTGAAACACACTCTGATTTAACGCAAGAAGCAAGCTCTTGTTTCCAGAGTCTTAAATACACCAAGTACCATGAGCATGCCATGAGAAAAAGAACTGGGTTTCCTACTCATGCGGACCATATGTAGTTCAACTCTAATTATGAAACTGATACAAACCACAGCTTCTCTTACATAAAAACTCTTTAGTTAATAGTGAGAATAGCGTTGGGTTTGTGAACTGCGAAAAATCATTTGAGCCCCAAATTCACTGTGTTTACAAGAAATGAACTCTTGCTTGTAGGAGGACACAGATCTTGGAGTTTAACTCTGTTTCTGAAGGGAAATTCAGACAAGAGGTCTCATCCCTGAAACACACTCTGTTTTAAAGAAGAAGCAAGCTCTTCTTTCCAGAGTATAAAATACAGCAAGAACCATGAGCATGCCCTGAAAAAAAGAACTGTGTTTCCTACTCATACGGACGATATGTATTTCAACTCTGCTTACGAAACTGATACAAACCACAGCTCCTCTTAAATAAATGCTCTTTAGTTAATAGTGAAAATTACGTTAGGTTTGTGAACTGCGAAAAATCATTTGAGCCCAAAATTCACTGGGTTTACCAGAAATGAACTCTTGCTTGTAGGAAGACACAGATCCTGGGGTATAAATCCGATTCTGAAGGTAAATTCAGAGCAGAGTTCTCATCCCTGAAAAATACTCTGTTTTAACAAAGAAGCAAGCTCTTCTTTCCAGATTCTAAAATACAGCAAGAACCATGAGCATGGCCAGAAAAAAAGAATTGTGTTTCCTTTTCATATGGACCATATGTAGTTCAACTCTGATTATGAAACTGATACAAACCACACCTCCTCTTACGTAAATGCTCTTTAGTTAATAGTGAGAATAGCGTATGGTTCGTGAACTGTGAAAAATCATTTAGCCCAAAATTCCCAGGGTTTACCAGAAAAGAACTCTTGCTTGTAGGAAGAAATGGATCCTGGGGTATAAATCCATTACTGAAGGTAAATTCAGACCAGAGTTCTCATCCCTGAAACCCACTCTGATTTAACGCAAGAAGCAAGCTCTTCTTTCCAGATTCTAAAATACATCAAGAACCATTAGCATGCCCTGAAAAAAAAAACTGGTTTTCCTACTCATGCAGACCATATGTAGTTCAACTCTGCTTATGAAATGATACAGACCACAGCTCCTCTTACATAAATGCTCTTTAGTTAATAGTGATTATCGTGATGTGTTCTAGAACTGTGTATAGTCATTTGAGCTGAAAAATCTCTTGGTTTACCAGAAATGAACTCTTGCACGTAGGAAGACACGGATCATGGGGTTTAACTCCGTTTATAAAGAGAAATTCAGACCAGAGTTCTCATCCCTGAAACACACTCTGCATTAACGCAAGAAGCAAGCTCTTCTTTGCAGCATATCCGATACAACAAGAACCATGAGCATGCCCAGAAAAAAAGAACTGTTTCCTACTAATACAGACCATATGTAGTTCAACTCTGCTTATCAAATGATACAAACAACAGCTCCTCTTACATAAATGCTCTTTAGTTAATAGTGATAATCGGCTTGGGTTGGTGTACTGCGAAAAATCATTTGAGCCCAAAATTCACTGGGTTTACCAGAAATGATCTCTTGCTTGTAGGAAGACACAGGTCCTGGGGATTAACTCCGATTCTGAAGGTAAATTCAGACCAGTGTTCTCATCCATGAAACAAATGCTGTTTTAACTCAAGAAGCATTCTCTTCTTTTCAGTGTCTCCAATACAGCAAGAGCCATGAGAATGTCCAGAAAAAAAGAACTGTGTTTCCTCCTCATCCAGACCACATACAGTTCAACTCTGCATATGAAACTGACACAAACCAAGGCTCATTTTACATAAATGCTCTTTAGTTAATAGTGAGAATTGCGATGGATTTCTGAACTGTGAATAATCATTTGAGCCCAAAATTCACTTGGTTTACCAGAAATGAACTCTTGCTTGTAGGAAGACACAGATCCTGTGGTTTACCTTTGTTTCTGAAGGTAAATTCAGACCAGTGTTCTCATTCATGAAACACACTCGGTTTTCACGCAACAAGCAAGCTCTTCTTTCCTGCGTCTCCAATACAGCAAGAACGATGAACATGCCCAGAAATAAAGAACTGTGTTTCCTAGTCATACGGACCATATGTAGTTCAACTCTGCTTATGAAACTGATACAAACCACAGCTCCTCTTACATAAATGCTCTTTAGTTTATAGTGAGAATCGCGTTGGGTTCGTGAACTGCGAAAAATCATTTGAGCCCAAAATTCACTGGGTTAACCAGAAATGAACTCTTGCTTGTAGGAAGACACAGATCCTGGGGTTTACTTCCGTTTCTGAAGCGAAATTCAGACCAGAGTTCTCATCCCTGAAACACACTCTGTTTTAACGCAAGTAGAAAGTACTTCTTTCCAGAGTCTAAGTTACAGCAAGAAACATGAGCATGCCCTGAAAAAAAGAACTGTTTCCTACTCATACCGACCATATGTAGTTCAACTCTGCTTATGAAACTGATACAAACCACAGCTCCTCTTACATAAATGCTCTTGAGTTAATAGTGAGAATCGCGATGCGTTTCTGAACTTTGTAAAATCATTTGAGCCCAAAATTCACTTGGTTTACCAGAAATTATCTCTTGCTTGTAGGAACACACAGATCCTGTGGTTTAACTCCGTTTCTGAAGGAAAATTGAGAGCAGTGTTCTCATGCATGGATCACACTCTGTTTTCATGCAAGAAGCATGCTCTTCTTTCCAGAGGCTCCAATACAGCCAGAACCATGAGCATGACCCAAAAAAAAGAACTGTGTTTCCTACTCATAAGGACCATATGTAGTTCAACTCTGCTCATGAAATTGATGCATACCGCAGCTCCTCTTACATAAATGCTCTTGAGTTAATAGTGATAATCGCCTTGGGTTGGTGAACTGCAAAAAAACATTTGAGCCCAAAATTGACTGGGTTTACCAGAAATGAACTCTTGCTTGTAGTAAGACACAGATCATGGTGATTAACTACGTTTCTGAAGGCAAATTCAGACCAGAGTTCTCATCCCTGAAAAACACTCTGTTTTAAGGCAAGAATCATCCTCTTCTTTCCAGCGTCTCTAATACAATAAGAACTATGAGCATTCCCAGAAAAAAATAACTGTGTTTCCTATTCATACAGACCATATGTAATTCAACTCTGCTTATGAGACTGATACAAACCACAGCTCCTCTTACATAAATCCTCTTTAGTTAATATTGAGAATTGCGTTGGGTTCGTGAACAGCAAAAAAACATTTGAGCCCAAAATTCCCTGGGTTTACCAGAAAAGAACTCTTGCTTGTAGGAAGACACAGATTCTGGGTATTAACTCCGTTTCCGAAGGGAAATTCAGACCAGAGTTCCATCCCTGAAACACACTCTGTTTTAATGAAGAAGCAAGCTCTTCTTTCCAGAGTCTAAAATACAGCAAGAATCATGAGCATAGCCTGAAAAAAAGAAGTGTGTTTGCTATTCATATGGACTATATGTAGTTCAACTCTGTTCATGAAACTGATACTAACCACACGTGCTCTTACATAAATTCTCTTTAGTTAATAGTGAGAATAGCGTTGGGGTCGTGAACTGCGAAAAATCATTTGAGCCAAATATTACCTTGGTTTACCAGAAATGTCTCTTGCTTGTAGGAAGACACAGATCTGGGGTTTAACTCCGTTTCTGAAGGGAAATTCAGACCAGAGCTCTCATCTTTAAAACACAGTCTGTTAAAATACAAGATGCAAGCTCTTCTTTCCAGCGTCTCCAATACAGTAAGAACCATGAGCATGCCCAGAAAAAAAGAACTGTGTTTTCTACTCATACAGACCATATTCAGTTCAACTCTGCTTATGAAACTGATACAAACCACAGCTCCTCTTACATAAATACACTTTAGTTAATAGTGAGAATCACGTTTTGGTTCGTGAACTGTGAAAAATCATTTGAGCCCAAAATTCCCTGGGTTTACCAGAAAATAACTCTTGCTTGTAGGAAGACACAGATCCTGCCGTTTAACTCCGTTTCTGAAGGGAAATTCAGACCAGAGTTTTCATCTTTAAAACACACTCTGTTAAAATACAAGATGCAAGCTCTTCTTTCCAGCGTCTCCAATACAGTAAGAACCATGAGCATGACCAGAAAAAAAAGAACTGTTTTTCCAACTCATACAGACCATATGTAGATCAACTCTGCTTATGAAACTGATACAAACCACAGCTCCCCTTAAATAAAAACTCTTTAGTTAATAGTGAGAATCGCATTGGGTTTTTGAACTGTGTAAAATCATTTGAGCCCAAAATTCACTTGGTTTACCTGAAATGAACTTTTGCTTGTAGGAAGACACAGATCCTGGGGTTTACCTCCGTTTCTGAAGGGAAATTCAGATCAGTGTTCTCATCCATGAAACACACTCTGTTTTAATGCAAGAATCAGGCTCTTCTTTCCATCGTCTCCAATACAGCAAGAACCAGGAGCATGCCCTCAAAAAAGAACTGTGTTTCCTACTCATATGTGGATTAACTCTGCTTATGAAACTGAAACAAACGACAGCTCCTCTTACATAAAAGCTCTTTAGTTAATAGTGAGAATCGCGTTGGGTTCGTGAACTGTGTAAAATCATTTAGCCAAAAATTCACTGGGGTTACCTGAAATGAATTCTTGCTTGTAGGAAGACACAGATCCTGGCATTTAACGTCGTTTCTGAAGGGAAATTCAGACCAGTGTTCTCATCCATGAATCTCACTCTGTTTTCATGCAAGAAGCAAGCTCCTCTTTCCAGCGGCTCCAATACACCAAGAACCATGAGAATGCCCAGAAAAAAAGAACTCTGTTTCCTACTCATATGGACCATATGTAGTTCAACTCTGCTTAAGAAACTGATACAAACCACAGCTCCTCTTACATAAATGCTCTGTAGTTAATAGTGATAATCGCTTTGGGTTCATGAACTGCGAAAATCATTTCAGCCAAAATTCACTGGGTTTACCGGAAATACACTCTTGCTTGTAGGAAGACTCAGATCCTGGGGTTTAATTCAGTTTCCAAAGGGAAATTCAGACCAGAGTTCTCATCCCTGAAACACACTCTGCTTTAACGTAAGAAGCAAGCTCTTCTTCCCATAGTCTAAAATACAGAAAGAAACATGAGCATGGCCTGAAAAAAAGAACTGTTTCCTATTCATACGGACCATATGTTGTTCAACTCTGTTTGTTAAACTGATACAAACCACACCTCCTCTTACATAAATGCTCTTTAGTTAATAGTGAAAATAGCGTTGTCTTCGTGATCTGCGAAAAGTCATTTGAGCCCAATATTCCCTGGGTTAACCAGAAATGAACCCTTGCTTGTAGGAAGAAACAGATCCTGGGGTTTAACTCTATTCTGAAGGGAAATTCAGACCAGTGTTCTCATTCATGAACCACACTCTGTTTTCACTCAAGAAGCAAGCTCCTCTTTCCAGAGGCTCCAATACACCAAGAACCATGAGCATGCCCAGAAAAAAAGAACTCTGTTTCCTACTCATACGGACCATATGTAGTTCAACTCTGCTTATGAAACTGACACAATCCACAGTTCCTATTACATAAATGATATTAGTTAATAGTGAGAATCGCGTTGTGTTCCTGAACTGTGAAAAATCATTTGAGCCCAAAATTCACTTGGTTTACCCGAAAGGAACTCTTGCTTGTAGGAAGTCACAGATCATGGGGTTTAACATAGTTTCTGAAGGGAAATTTAGAAAAGAGTTCTCATCCCTGAAACACTCTCTGTTTTAAAGCAAAAAGCAAGCTCTTCTTTCCAGAGTCTAAAATACAGCAAGAACCATGAGCAAGCCCTGAAAAAGTACTGTGTTTCCTACGCATATGGACGATATGTATTTCAACTCTGCTTATGAAAACGACACAAACCACAGCTCCTCTTACATAAATGCTCTGTAGTTAATAATGATAATCGCTTTGGGTTCGTGAACTGCGAAAATCATTTCAGCCCAAATTCACTGGGTTTACCAGAAATCCACTCTTGCTTGTAGGAAGACACCGATCCTGGGGTTTAACGCAGTTTCCGAAGGGAAATTCAGACCAGAGTTCTCATCCTTGAAAAACACTCTGCTTTAACGCAAGAAGCAAGCTCTTCTTTCCAGTGTCTAAAATACAGAAAGAACCATGAGCATGCCCAGAAAAAAAAGAACTGTGTTTCCTACTCATACAGAACATATGTAGTTCAACTCTGCTTATGAAACCGATACAAACCACAGCTCCTCTTACATAAATGCTCTTTAGTTAATAGTGAGAATAGCGTTGGCTTCGTGAACTGCGAAAAAACCTTTGAGCCCAAAATTCACTGGGTTTACCAGGAATGAACTCTTGCTTGTGTGAAGAAACAATTCCTGGGGTTTAACTCTGTTTCTGAAGGCAAATTCAGACCGGAGTTCTCATCCCTGAAACACACTCTGTTTTAACAAAGAAGCAAGCTCTTCTTTCCATAGTCTAAAATACAGAAAGAAACATGAGCATGGCCTGAAAAAAAGAACTGTTTCCTATTCATACTGACCATATGTAGTTCAACTCTGTTTGTTAAACTGATACAAACCACACCTCCTCTTACATAAATGTTCTTCAGTTAATAGTCAGAATAGCGTTGGGTTCGTGAATTGTGAAAAATCATTTGAGCCCAAAATTAACTGGGTTTACCAGAAATGAACTCTTGCTTGTAGGAAGACACAGATCCTGGGGTTTAACTCCATTTCTGAAGGGAAATTCAGACCAGAGTTCTTATCCCTGAAACACACTCTGTTTTAAGCCATGAATCATCCTCTTCTCTCCAGGGTCTCCAGTACAGTAAGAACCATGAGCATGCCCAGAAAAAAAGATCTGTGTTTCCTACTCATATGGACAATATGTAGTTCAACTCTGCTTATGAAACTGATATAGACCACAGGTCCTCTTACATAAATGCTCTTCAGTTAAAAATGATAATCACGTTGTGTTCTAGAACTGTGTAAAATCATTTGAGCCAAAAATTCACTTGCTTTACCAGAAATGAACTCTTGCTTGTAGGAAGACACAGATCATGGGGTTTAACTCCGTTTTTGATGGGAAATTCAGACCAGTGTTCTCATCCATGAACCTCACTCTGTTTTCATGCAAGAAGCAAGCTCCTCTTTCCAGCAGCTCCAATACACCAAGAACCATGAGCATGCCCAGAAAAAAAGAACTCAGTTTCCTACTCATATGGACCATATATAGTTCAACTCTGCTTATGAAACTGATACAAACCATAGCTCCTCTTGCATAAATGCTCTTTAGTTAATAGTGAAAAAAGTGTTGGCTTCGTGATCTGCGAAAAGTCATTTGAGCCCAAAATTCCCTGGGTTAACCAGAAATGAACCCTTGCTTGTAGAAAGAAACAGATCCTGGGGTTTAACTCCATTCTGAAGGGAAATTCAGACCAGTGTTCTCATCCATGAAACACACTCTGATGTAACGCAAGAAGCAAACTCTTCTTTCCAGAGTCTAAAATATAGCAAGAACCATGAGCATGCCCTGAAAATAAGAACTGTGATTCCTACTCATACCTACCATATGTACTTCAACTCTGCTTATGAAACTGATACAAACCACAGCTCCTCTTACATAAATGCTCTTTAGTAATAGTGAGATTCACATTGGGTTCTGGAACTGCGAAAAATCATTTGAGCCGAATAATCGCTTGGTATACCAGAAATAACTATTGCTTGTAGGAAGACACTGATCCTGGTGTTTAACTCCATTTCTGAAGGGAAATTCAGACCAGAGTTCTCATCCATGAAACATGCTCTGTTTTAATGCAATAAGCAAGCTCTTCTTTCCAGCATCTCCAATACAGCAAGGACCATGTGCATGCCCTCAAAAAAGAACTGTGTTTCCTACTCATACAGACCATATGGAGATCAACTCTGCTTATGAAACTGATACAAACCACAGCACCTCTTAAATAAATGCTCCTTAGTTAATAGTGAGAATCACATTGGGTTTTTGTACTGTGTAAAAGCATTTAAGCAAAAAATTCACTTGGTTTACCAGAATTGAACTCTTGCTTGTAGGAAGACACTGATCCGGGGGGGTTTAACTCCGTTTCTAAAGTCAAATTCAGAACAAAGTTCTTAGCCCTGAAACACACTCTGATTTAAAGCAAGAAGCAAGCTCTTCTTTCCAGAGTCTAAAAATGCAAGAACCATGAGTATGCCCTGAAAAAAAGAACTGGGTTTCCTACTCATACGGACCATATGTAGTTCAACTCTGCTCATAAAACTGATACAAACCACAGCTCCTCTTACATAAATGCTCTTTAGTTAATAGTGAGAATTGTGTTGGGTTCAAGAACTGCGAATAATCATTTGAGGCCAAAATTCACTGGGTTTATCACAAATGAACTCCTGCTTATAGGAAGACACAGATCCTGTGGTTTAACTCTGTTTCTGAAGGGAAATTCAGACCAGTGTTTTCATCCTAAAATCACTCTGTTTTAACGCAAGAAGCAAGTGCTTCTTTCCAGCTTCTCCAATACAGCAAGAACCATTAGCACGCCCTGAAAAAAAGAACTGTGTTTCTTACTCATAGGGACCATATGTTGTTCACCTCTGCTTATGAAATTGATACAAACCACCGCACCTCTTAAATAAATGCTCTTTAGTTAATAGTGAGAATCACATTGGGTTTTTGAACTGTGTAAAAGCATTTGAGCACACAATTCACTTGGTTTACCAGAAATGAACTCTTGCTTGTAGGAAGACACAGATACTGTTGGTTAACACCCTTTCTGAAGGGACATTCAGACCAGTGTTCTCATCCATGAAACACACTCTGTTTTCACGCAAGAAGCAAGCTTTACTTTCCAGACTGTCCAATACAGCAAGAACAAAGAGCATGCCCAGAAAATAAAGAACTGTGTTTCCTACTCATACGGACCATATGTAGTTCAACTCTGCATATGAAACTGATACAAACCACAGCTCCTCTTACATAAATCATCTTTAGTTAATAGTGAGAATCGCGTTGGCTTCGTGACCTGCAAAAATCATTTGAGCCGAAAATTCACTTGGTTAACTAGAAATGAACTCTTGCTTGTAGGAAGACACAGATGCCAGTTTTTAACTCCGTTTCTGAGAGGAAATTCAGACCAGAGTTCTCATCCATGAAACACACTCTGTTTTAATGCAACAAGCCAATTCTTCTTTCTAGCGTCTCCAATACAGCAAGAACCATGAACATGCCCTCAAAAAAGACCTGTGTTTCCTACTCATACAGACCATATGTAGATCAACTCTGCTTATGAAAATGATACAAACCACAGCACCTTTAAATAAATGCTCTTTAGTTAATAGTGAGAATCACATTGGGTTTTTGAACTGTATAAAAGCATTTGAGCACAAAATTCACTTGGTTTACCAGAAATGAGCACTTGATTGTAGGAAGACACAGATCCTGTGGTTTAACTCCATTTCTGAAGGCAAATTCAGACCAGTGTTTTCATCAAAAAACACACTCTGTTTTAACGCAAGAAGCAAGCTCTTCTTTCCAGCATCTCAAATGCAGCAAGAACCATGAGCATGCCCTGAAAAAAAGAAGTGTGTTTCCTACTCATTCGGACCTTATGTAGTTCAACTGTGCTTATGAAACTGAAACAAATCACAGCTGCTCTTACATAAATGCTCTTTAGTTAATAGTGAGAATCGCGTTGGTTTTATGAACAGTGAAAAATCATTTGAGGCCAAAATTCACTGGGTTTACCAGAAATGAACTCTTGCTTGTAGGAAGACACAGATCCTCGGGTTTAATTCCATTTCTGAAGGCAAATTCATACTAGAGTTCTCATCCCTGAAAAACACTCTGTTTTATGGCAATAATCATCCTCTTCTTTTCAGCTTCTCCAATACAGTAAGCACCATGAGCATGCCCAGAAAAAGAACTGTGTTTCCTACTCATACAGAAGATATGTAGTTCAACTCTGCTTTTGAAACCGATACAAACCACAGCTACTCTTACAAAAATCCTCTATAGTTAATAGTGAGAATCGCGTTTTGGTTCGTGAACTGCAAAAAATATTTGAGCCCAAAATTTCCTGGGTTTCCAGAAAAGTACTCTTGCTTGTAGGAAGACACTGAACCTGGGGCTTAACTCCGTTTCTTAAGGTGAATTCAGACCAAAGTTCTCATCCCTGAAACACACTCTGCTTTAAAGCAAGAAGCAAGCTCTTCTTTCCAGAGTCTAAAATACAGAAAGAAGCATGAGCATGCACTGAAAAAAAGAACTGTGTTTCCTACTCATACGGACCATATGTAGTTCAACTCTGCTTATGAAACTGATACAAACAACAGCTGCTCTTACATGAATGCTCTTTAGTTAATAGTGAGAATCGCGTTGGTTTTATGAACTGCGAAAAATCATTTGAGGCCAAAATTCACTGGGTTTACCAGAAATGAACTCTTGCTTGTAGGAAGACACAGATCCTCGGGTTTAATTCCGTTTCTGAAGGCAAATTCAGAATAGAGTTCTCATCCCTGAAAAACACTCTGTTTTAAGGCAAGAATCATCCTCTTCTTTCCATCGTCTCCAATACAGTAAGAACCATGAGCCTTCCCAGAAATAAAGAACTGTGTTTCCTACTCATACATACCATATGTAGGTCAACTCTGCTTATGAAACTGATACAAACCACAGCTCCTCTTACATAAAAGATCTTTAGTAATAGTGAGATTCACGTTGGGTTCGTGAACTCCAAAAAATCATTTGAGCTGAATATTCACTTGGTTTACCAGAAACAGCTCTTGCTTGTAGGAAGACACAGATCCTGTGGTTTAACTCCGTTTCTGAAGGGAAATTCAGACCAGTGTTTCCATCCAAAAAACACACTCTGTTTAAAACAAGAAGCAAGCTCTTGAATCTAAAATTCAGCAAGAAACATGAGCTTGCCCTTAAAAAAAAGCACTGTGTTCCCTCTCATATGGACCATATGTAGTTCAACTCTGCTTATGAAACTGATACAAACCAGAGCCCCTCTTAAATAAATAATCTTTAGTTAATAGTGAGAATCTCATTGGTTTTTAAACTGTGAAAAATCATTGAAGCCCAAAATTCACGTTTTTTACCAGAAAAGAACTCTTGCTTGTAGGAAGACACAGATCCTGTGGTTTAACTCTGTTTCTGAAGGGAAATTTCAGACCAGTGTTCTCATACATGAAACACACTCTGTTTTCACGCAAGAATCAAGCTCTTCGTTCCAGCGGCTCCAATTCATCAGGAACCATGAGCGTGCCCAGGAAAAAAGAACTCTGCTTCCTACTCATACGGACCATATGCAGTTCAACTTTGGTTAAGAAACTGATACAAACCATAGCTCCTCTTACAGGAATGCTCTTTAGTTAATAGTGAGAATCAGTTTGGGTTGGTGAACTGGGAAAAATCATTTTAGCCCAAAATTCACTTGGTTTACCAGAAATTAACTCTTGCTTGTAGGAAGACACAGATCCTGGGGTTTAACTCCATTTCTGAAGGGAAATTCCGACCAGAGTTCTCATCCCTGATAAACACTCTGTTTTAAGGCAAGAATCATCCTCTTCTTTCCAGCTTCTCCAATACTGTAAGAAAGTTTAGGATGGCCAGAAAAAAGAACTATGTTTCCTACTCATATGGACCATATTTAGTTCAACTCTGCTTATGAAACTGATACAAACAACAGCTCCACTTACATGAATGCTCTTTAGATAATAGTGAGAATCGCGTTGGGTTCATGAACTGCGAAAAATCATTTGAGTCAAAAATTCACTGGGTTTACCAGAAATGAACTCTTGCTTATAGGAAGACACAGATGATGGGGTTTAACTCCATTTCTTAAGGTAAATTCAGACCAAATTTCTCATCCCTGAAACACACTCTGCTTTAAAGCAAGAAGCAAGCTCTTCTTTCCAGAGTCTAATATACAGAAAGAAGAATGAGCATGCACTGAAAAAAGAACTGGGTTTCCTACTCATACGGACCATATGTAGTTCAACTCTGCTTATGAAACTGATACAAACAACAGCTCCTCTTACATGAATGCTCTTTAGTGAATAGTGAGAATCGCGTTGGGTTCGTGAACTGTGTAAAATCATTTGAGCCCAAAATTCACTGGGTTTACCAGAAATGAACTCTTGCTTGTAGGAAGACACAGATCCTGGGGTTTAACTCCGTTTCTCAAGGGAAATTCAGTCCAGTGTTCTCATCGATGAAACACATTCTGTTTTCACAAAAGAAGCAAGCTCTTCTTTCAAGCGGCTCCAATACATCAAGAACCATGAGCATGCCCAGAAAAAGAAAACTGTGTTTCCTACTCATAGGGCCTATATGTAGTTCAACTCTGCTTATGAAACTGATACAAACCACAGCTCCGCTTACATAAATGCTCTTTAGTTAATAGTGAGAATTGCGTTGGGTTCCTGTACTGTGTAAATTCATTTGAGCCCAAAATTCACTGGGTTTACCAGAAAAGAAGACTTGCTTGTAGGAAGACACAGATCCTGTGGTTTAACTACGTTACTGAAGGGAAATTTCAGACCGGTGTTCTCATACATGAAACACACTCTGTTTTCACGCAAGAATCAAGCTCTTCGTTCCAGCGGCTCCAATACATCAAGAACCATGAGCGTGCCCAGAAAAAAGAACTGTGCTTCCTACTCATTCGGACCATATGCAGTTCAACTCTGCTTAAGAAACTGATACAAACCATAGCTCCTCTTACAGGAATGCTCTTTAGTTAATAGTGAGAATCGGTTTGGGTTGGTGAACTGGGAAAAATCATTTTAGCCCTAAATTCACTTGGTTTACCAGAAATGAACTCTTGCTTGTAGGAAGACACAGATCCTGGGGTTTAACTCCATTTCTGAAGGGAAATTCTGACCAGAGTTCTCATCCCTGATAAACACTCTGTTTTAAGGCAAGAATCATCCTCTTCTTTCCAGCTTCTCCAATACTGTAAGAAAGATTAGGATGCCCCGAAAAAAAGAACTATGTTTCCTACTCATACGGACCATATTTAGTTCAACTCTGCTTATGAAACTGAAACAAACCACAGCTTCTCTTACATAAATGCTCTTTAGTTAATAGTGAGAATCGCGTTGGGTTCGTGAACTGTGTAAAGTCATTTGAGCCAAAAATTCACTGTGTTTAAGGTAAATGGACTCTTGCTTGTAGGAAGACACAGATCCTGGGGTTTAACTCCGTTTCTCAGGGGAAATTCAGTCCAGTGTTCTCATCCATGAAACACATTCTGTTTTCACACAAGAAGCAATCTCTTCTTTCCAGGGTCTAAAATATAGCAAGAACCATGAGCATGCCCTGAAAAAAAGATTTGTGTTTCCTACTCATAGGGACCATATGGAGTTCAACTGTGCTTATGAAACTGATACAAACCACAGATCCTCTTACATAAAAGGTCTTTAGTTAATAGTGAGAATAGCATTTTGGTTCGTGAACTGCGAAAATACATTTGAGCCCAAAATTCCCTGGGTTTCAAGAAAAGAACTCTTGCTTGTAGGAAGACTCAGATGCTTGGGTTTAACTCCGTTTCTGTATGTAAATTCAGACCAAAGTTCTCATCCCTGAAACACACTCTGCTTTAAAGCAAGAAGCAAGCTCTTCTTTCCAGAGTCTAAAATACAGAAAGATGCATGAGCATTCACTGAAAAAAGAACTGGGTTTCCTAATCATACGGACCATATGTAGTTCAACTAGGCTTATGAAACTGATACAAACAACAGCTCCTCTTACATCTATGCTCTTTAGTGAATAGCTAGAATCGCGTTGGGTTCGTGAACTGTGTAAAATCATTTGAGCCCAAAATTCACTGGGTTTACCAGAAAAGAACTCTTGCTTGTAGGAAGACACAGATCCTGGGGTTTAACTCCGTTTCTCAAGGGAAATTCAGTCCAGTGTTCTCATCGATGAAACACATTCTGTTTTCACAAAAGAAGCAAGCTCTTCTTTCAAGCGGCTCCAATACATCAAGAACCATGAGCATGCCCAGAAAAAGAGAACTGTGTTTCCTACTCATAGGGACCATATGTAGTTCAACTCTGCTTATGAAACTGATACAAACAACAGCTCCGCTTACATAAATGCTCTTTAGTTAATAGTGAGAATTGCGTTGGGTTCGTGAACTGCAAAAAATCATTTGAGCCCAAAATTCACTGGGTTAACCAGCAATGAAATCTTGTTTGTAGGAACACACAGATCCTGAGGCTTAACTCCATTTCTGAAGTGAAATTCAGACCAAAGTTCTCATCCCTGCAACACACTCTGCTTTAATGCAAGAAGCAAACTCTTCTTTCCAGAGTCTAAAATACAGCAAGAAGCATGAGCATTCCCTGAAAAAAAGATCTGTCTTTCCTACTCATACGGACCATATGTAGTTCAACTCTGCTTATGAAACTGATACAAACAACAGCTCCTCTTACATGAATGCTCTTTAGATAATAGTAAGAATCGCGTTGGGTTCATGAACTGCGAAAAATCATTTGAGTCAAAAATTCACTGGGTTTACCAGAAATGAACTCTTGCTTATAGGAAGACACAGATGATGGGGTTTAACTCCATTTCTTAAGGTAAATTCAGACCAAAGTTCTCATCCCTTAAACACACTCTGCTTTAAAGCAAGAAGCAAGCTCTTCTTTCCAGAGTCTAAAATACAGAAAGAAGCATGAGCATTCCCTGAAAAAAGAATTGTGTTTCCTACTCTTACGGACCATATGTTGTTCAGCTCTGCTTATGAAAATGATACAAACAACAGCTCCTCTTACAAAAATCCTCTTTAGTTAATAGTGAGAATCGCGTTTTGGTTTGTGAACTGTGAAAAAACATTTGAGCCCAAAATTCACTGGGTTTACCAGAAATGAACTCTTGCTTGTAGGAAGACACAGATCCTGTGGTTTAATTCCCTTTCCGAAGGCTAATTCAGAACAGAATTCGCATCCCTGTAAAACACTCTCTTTTAAACACGAATCATCCTCTTCTTTCCAGTGTCTCCAATACAGTGAGAACAATGAGCATGCCCAGAAAAAAAGAACTGTGTTTCCTACTCATATAGACTATATGTAGATCAATTCTGGTTATGAAACTGATAAAAACAACAGCACCTTTTAAATAAATGCTCTTTAGTTAATAGTGAGAATCGCATTTGGTTTTTGAACTGAGTAAAATCGTTTGAGTCCAAAGGACACTTGGTTTACCAGAAATGAACTCTTCCATGTAGGAAGACACAGTTCCTGGATTTTAACTCCTATTATGAAGGTAAATTTAGACCATGTTATCATCCATGAAACACACTCTATTTTTACGCAAGAGGCAAGCTCTTCTTTCTAGCATCTCCAATACAGCAAGAACCACGAGCATGCCCTGAAAAAAGAACAGTGTTTCCTAATCATACAGACCATATGTAGATAAACTCAGCTTATGAAACTGATACAAAACACAGCACATCCTAAATAAATGCTCTTTAGTTAATAGTGAGAATCACATTGGGTTTTTGTAGTGTGTAAAAGCATTTGAGCAAAAAATTCACCTGGTTTTCCAGAATTGAACTCTTGCTTGTAGGAACACACAGATCCAGGGGTTAAACTCCATTTCTGAAGTGAAATTCTGACCAGAGTTCTCATCCCTGAAACACACTCTGTTTTAAGACACGAAGCATCCTCTTCTTTCCAGCGTCACCAATACAGCAAGAACCATGAGCATGCCCAGAAAAAAAAGAACTGTGTTTCCTACTCATACAGACGATGTGTAGTTCAACTCTGCTTATGAAACTGATACAAACCACAGCTCCTCTTACATAAATCCTCTTTAGTTAATAGTGAAAATGGCGTTTTGGTTCGTGAACTGCGAAAAAACCTTTGAGCCCCAAATTCCCTGGGTTTAGAGAAAAGAACTCTTGCTTGTAGGAAGACACAGATCCTGGGGCTTTACTCAGTTTCTGAATGTCAATTCAGACCAAAGTTCTCATCCCTGCAACACACTCTGCTTTAATGAAAGAAGCAAGCTGTTCTTTCCAGAGTCTAAAATACAGCAAGAAGCATGAGCATGCACTGAAAAAAAGAACTGTGTTTCCTACTCATACCGACAATATGTAGTTCAACTCTGCTTATGAAACTGATACAAACAACAGCTCCTCTTACATGAATGCTCTTTATTTAATAGTGAGAATCGCATTGGGTTCATGAACTGCGAAATATCATTTGAGCCCCAAATTCACTGGGTTTACCAGAAATGAACTCTTGCTTGTAGGAAGACACAGATCCTGGGGTTCAACTCCGATTCTGAAGGGAAATTCAGAGCACAGTTCTCATCCATGAAACACACTCTGTTTTAATGCAAGAAGCAAGGTCTTCTTTCCAGGGTCTCCAATGCAGCAAGAACCATGAACATGCCCTCAAAAAAGAACTGTATTTCCTACTCATACATACCATATGTACTTCTAGTCTGCTTATGAAACTGATACAAACCACAGCTCCTCTTACCAAAATCCTCTTTTGTTAATAGTGAGAATCGCGTTTTTATTCGTGAACTGGGAAAAAACATTTGGGCCCAAAATTCCCTGGGTTTCCAGAAAAGAACTCTTGCTTGTAGGAAGACACAGATCCTGGGGCTTACCTCCGTTTCTGAAGGTAAATTAAGACCAAATTTCTCATCCCTAAAACACACTCTGCTTTAAAGCAAGAAGCAAGCTCTTTTTTCAGAGTCTAAAATACAGCAAGAAGCATGAGAATGCCCTGAAAAAAAGAACTGTGTTTCCTACTCATACGGACCATATGTAGTTCAACTCTGCTTATGAAACTGATTCAAACCACAGCACATTTTAAATAAATGCTGTTTAGTTAATAGTGAGAATCGCATTGGGTTTTTGAACTGTGTAAAATCATTTGAGCCCAAAATTCAGTGGGTTTACCAGAAATGAACTCTTGCTTGTAGGAAGACACAGATCCTAGGGTTTAACTCCATTTCTCAAGGGAAATTCAGTCCAGTGTTCTCATCCATGAAACACATTCTGTTTTCACAGAAGAAGCAAGCTCTTCTTTCCAGCGGTTCATATACATCAAGAACCATGAGCATGCCCAGAAAAAGAAAACTGTGTTTCCTACTCATACAGACCATATGTAGTTCAATTCTGCTTATGAAACTGATACAAACCACAGCCCCGCTTACATAAATGCGCTTTAGTTAATAGTGAGAATCGCGTTGGGTTCGTGAACTGCAAAAAATCATTTGAGCCCAAAATTCACTGGGTTAATCAGAAATGAACTCTTGCTTGTAGGAACACACCGATCCAGGGGTTTAACTCAATTTCTGAAGTGAAATTCTGACCAGAGTTCTCATCCCTGAAGAACACTCTGTTTTAAGGCAAGAATCATCCTCTTCTTTCCAGCTTCTCCAATACAGTAAGAACCATGAGCATGCCCAGAAAAAAAGAACTGTGTTTCCTACTTATACAGACGATATGTAGTTCAACTCTGCTTATGAAAGTGATACAAACCTCAGCTCCTCTTACATAAATCCTCTTTAGTTAATAGTGAGAATCGCGTTTTGGTTCTTGAACTGCGAAAAAACCTTTGAGCCCGAAATTCACTGGGTTTCGAGAAAAGAACACTTGCTTGTAGGAAGACACAGATCCTGGGGCTTAACTCAGTTTCTGAATGTCAATTCAGACCAAAGTTCTCATCCCTGCAACACACTCTGCTTTAATGAAAGAAGCAAGCTGTTCTTTCCAGAGTCCAAATTACAGCAAGAAGCATGAGCATTACCTGAAAAAAAGAACTGTGTTTCCCACTCATACGGACCATATGTAGTTCAACTCTGCTTATGAAACTGATACAAACAACAGGTCCTCTTACATGAATGCTCTTTAGTTAATAGTGAGAATCGCGTTGGGTTCATGAACTGCGAAATATCGTTTGAGCCCAAAATTCACTGGGTTTACCAGAAATGAACTCTTGCTTGTAGGAACCATGAGCATGCCCTGAAAAAAGAACAGTGTTTCCTACTCATACAGACCATATGTAGATCAACTCAGCTTATGAAACTGATACAAACCACAGCACCTCTTAAATAAATGCTGTTAAGTTAATAGTGAGAATCGCGTTGGGGTCCTGTACTGTGTTAAATCATTTGAGCACAAAATTCACTGGGTTTACCAGAAAAGAACTCTTGCTTGTAGGAAGACACAGATCCTGGGGTTTAACTCCGTTTCTGAAGGGAAATTCGGACCAGTGTTCTCATCCATGAAACACACTCTGTTTTCACGAAAGAAGCAAGCTCTTCTTTCCAGCGGCTCCAATACATCAAGAACCATGAGCGTGCCCAGAAAAAAAGAACTGTGTTCCTGCTCATACGGACCATATGTAGTTCAACTATGCTTATGAAACGGAAACAAACCACAGCTCCTCTTACATAAATGCTCTTTAGTTAATATTGAGAATCGCGTTGGGTTGGTGATTTGTGTAAAATCATTTGAGCCCAATATTCACTGGGTTCTCCAGAAATGAACTCTTGCTTGTAGTAAGACACAGATGCTGGGGTTTAACTCCGTTTCTGAAGGGATATTCAGTCCAGTGTTCTCATCCATGAAACACACACAAGAAGCAAACTCTTCTTTCAAGTGGCTCCAATACATCATGAACCATGAGCATGACCTGAAAAAAAGAACTGTGTTTCCACTCATACGGACCATATGCAGTTGAACTCTGCTTATGAAACTGATACAAACAATAGCTCCTCTTACATAAATGCTCTTTAGTTAATAGTGAGAATCTAGTTGGGTTCGAGAAATGCGAAAAATCATTTGAACCCAAAATTCACTGGGTTTTCCAGAAATGAACTCTTGCTTGTAGGAAGACAAAGATCCTGGGGTTTAAATACGTTTCTGAAAGGAAATTCAGACCAGAATTCTCATCCATGAAACACACTCTGCTTTAACGCAAGAAGCAAGCTCTTCTTTCCAGAGTTTAAAATACAGCAAGAACCATGAGCATGCCCTGTAAAAAGCACTGTGTTTCCTACTCATACGGACCATATGTAGTTCAACTCTGCTTATGAAACTGATAAAAACAACAGTTCCGATTACATAAATGCTCTTTAGTTAATAGAGAGAATCACGTTGGGTTCGTGAACTGCGAAAAATCATTTGAGCCCAAAATTCACTGGGTTTACCAGAAATGAACTCTTGCTTGTAGGAAGACACAGATCCTGGGGTTTAATTCCCTTTCTGAGGGAAAATTCAGACCAGAGTTCTCATCCCTTAAAACACTCTGTTTTAAGGCAAGAATCATCCTCTTCTTTCCAGCTCCTCCAATACATTAAGAACCATGAGCATGCCCAGAAAAAAAGAACTGTGTTTCCTACTCATAGAGAGGATATGTAGTTCAAATCTGCTTATGAAACTGATACAAACCACCGCTCCTCTTACAAAAATCCTATTTAGTTAATAGTGAGAATCGCGTTTTGGTTAGTGAACTGCGAAAAAAATTTGAGCCCAAAATTCCCTGGGTTTCCAGAAAAGAACTCTTGCTTGTAGGAAGACACAGATCGTGGGGCTTAACTCCGTTTCTGCAGGTAAATTCAGACCACATTTCTCATCCCTGAAAAACACTCTGTTTTAAGGCAAGGATCATCCTCTTCTTTCCAGTGCCTCAAATACAGTAAGAACAATGAGCATGCCCAGAAAAAAGAACTGTGTTTCTTACGCATATAGACTATATGTAGATCAAATCTGGTTATGAAACTGATACAATGCACAGCACCACTTAAATAATTGCTGTTTAGTTAATACTGAGAATCGCATGGGTTTTTGAACTGTGTAAAATCGTTTGAGTCCAAAGGACACTTGGTTTACCAGAAATGAACCCTTCCATGTAGGAAGACACAGTTCCTAGATTCTAACTCCTATTCTGAGGGTAAATTCAGACCATGTTCTCATCCATGAAACACACTCTATTTTTACGCAAGAAGCAAGCTCTTCTTTCCAGCGTCTCCAATACAGCAAGAGCCATGAGCATGCCCTGAAAAAAGAACAGTGTTCCCTAATCATACAGACCATATGTAGATAAACTCAGCTTATGAAACTGATACAAACCAGAGCACCTCTTAAATAAATACTCTTTAGTTAATAGTGAGAATCACATTGGGTTTTTGTACTGTTTAAAAACATTTGAGCAAAAAATTCACTTGGTTTACCAGAATTGAACTCTTGCTTGTAGGAAGACACTGATCCTGGGGTTTCACTCCGTTTCTGAAGTCAAATTCTGACCAGAGTTCTCATCGATGAAGCACACTCTGTTTTAACGCAAGAAGAAAGCTCTTCTTTCCAGCGTCTCCAATAGAGCAAGAACCATGAGCCTGCCTAGAAATGAAGAATTGTGTTTCCTACTCATACAGATCATATTTAGTTCAACTCTGCTTATGAAACCGAAACAAACCACAGCTCTTCTTACATAAATGCTCTTTAGTTAATAGTGAGAATCGCGTTGGGTTCGGGAACTGTGTAAAATCCTTTGAGCCCAAAATTCACTGGGTTTACCAGAAATGAACTCTTGCTTGTAGGAAGACACAGATCCTGGGGTTTAACTCCGTTTCTGACGGGAAATTCAGACCTGTGTTCTCATCCATGAAACATACTCCGTTTTCACGCAAGAAGCAAGCTCTTCTTTCCAGCAGCTCCAATACATCAAGAACAATGAGCATGCCCTGAAAAAAAGAACTGTGTTTACTACTCATACGGACCATATGTGGTTCAACTCTGCTTATGAAACTGATACAAACCACAGCTCCTCTTACAAAAATCCTCTTTAGTTAATAGTGAGAATCGCGTTTTGGTTCGTGAACTGCGAAAAAACATTTGAGCCCAAAATTCACTGGCTTTACCTGAAATGAACTCTTGCTTGTAGGAAGACACAGATCCTGGGGTTTAACTCTGATTCTGAAGACAAATTCAGAACAGAATTCTCATCCCTGAAAAAAACTCCGTTTTAAGGCAAGAATCATCCTATTCTTTACAGTGTCTCCAATACAGTAAGAACAATGAGCATGCCCAGAAAAAAAGAACTGTGTTTCCTACTCATACAGATGATATGTAGTTCAACTCTGCTTAAGAAACTGATACAAACAATAGCTCCTCTTACCTAAATCCTCTTAAGTTAATAGTGAGAATCACGTTGGGTTCGAGAACTGCGAAAAATCATTTGAACCCAAAATTCACTGGGTTTACCAGAAATGAACTCTTGCTTGTAGGAAGACTCAGATCCTGTGGTTTCACTCCGTTTCTGAAGGGAAATTCAGACCAATGTTTTCATCCAAAAAAGACACTCTGTTTTAATTCAAGTAGCAGGCATTTCTTTCCAGCTTCTACAATACAGCAAGAAAAATGAGCCTGCCTAGAAATAAAGAATTGTGTTTCCTACTCATACAGACCATATTTAGTTCGACTCTGCATATGAAACAGAAACAAACCACAGCTCTTCTTACATAAATGCTGTTTAGTTAATAGTGAGAATCGCATTGGGTTCCTGTATTGTGTAAAATCATTTGAGCCCAAAATTCACTGGGTTTACCAGAAAAGAAGTCTTGCTTGTAGGAAGACACAGATCCTGGGATTTAACTCCGTTTCTGAAGGGAAATTCGGACCAGTGTTCTCATCCATGAAACACACTCTGTTTTCACGCAAGAAGCAAGCTCTTCTTTCCAGCGGATCCAATACATCCAGATCCATGAGCATGCCCAGAAAAAAAGAACTGTGTTCCTGCTCATACGGACCATATGTAGTTCAACTCTGCTTATGAAACTGAAACAAACCACAGCTCCTCTTACATAAATGCTCTTTAGTTAATATTGAGACTCGTGTTGGGTTGGTGATTTGTGTAAAATCATTTGAGCCCAATATTCACTGGGTTCACCAGAAATGAACACTTGCTTGTAGTAAGACATAGATCCTGGGGTTTAACTCCGTTTCTGAAGGGAAATTCAGTCCAGTGTTCTCATCCATGAAACACACGCAAGAAGCAAGCTCTTCTTTCCTGCGGCTCCAATACATCAAGAACCATGAGCATGACCAGAAAAAAAGAACTGTGTTTCCACTCATACGGACCATATGCAGTTGAACTCTGCTTATGAAACTGATACAAACAATAGCTCCTCTTACATAAGTGCTCTTTAGTTAATAGTGAGAATCACGTTGGGTTCGAGAAATGCTATAAATCATTTGAACCCAAAATTCACTGGGTTTACCAGAAATGAACTCTTGCTTGTAGGAAGACACAGATCCTGGGGTTTAACTTCGTTTCTGAAGGGAAATTCAGACCAGAATTCTCATCCATGAAACACACTCTGCTCTAACGCAAGACACAATCTCTTCTTTCCAGACTTTAAAATACAGCAAGAACCATGAGCATGCCCTGTAAAAAAAACTGTGTTTCCTACTCATACGGACCATATGTAGTTCAACTCTGCTTATGAAACTGATACAAACAACAGCTCCGCTTACATAAATGCTCTTTAGTTAATAGTGAGAATCGCGTTGGGTTCGTGAACTGTGAAAAATCATTTGAGCCCCAAATTCACTGGGTTAACCAGAAATGAACTCTTGCTTTTAGGAAGACACAGATCCTGGGGTTTAACTCCATTTCTGAAGGGAAATTCAGACCAGAGTTCTCATCCCTGAAAACACTCTGTTTTAAGGCACGAATCATCCTCTTCTCTCAAGCTTCTCCAATACATTAAGAACCATGAGCATGACCAGAAAAAAAGAACTGTGTTTCCTACTCATACAGACGATATGTAGTTCAACTCTGCTTATGAAACTGATACAAACCACAGCACCTCTTAAATAAATGCTGTTAAGTTAATAGTGAGAATCATATTGGGTTTTTGTACTGTGTAAAGTATTTGAGCAAAAAATTCACTTGGTTTACCAGAATTGAACTCTTGCTTGTAGGAAGACACAGATCCTGTGGTTTAACTAAGTTTCTGAAGGGAAATTCTGACCAGTGTTCTCATCCATGAAACACACTCTCTTTTAACGCAAGAAGCAGGCTTTTCTTTCCAGCGTCTCCAATAGAGCAAGAAGCAAGAGCCTGCCTAGAAATAAAGAATTGTGTTTCCTACTCATACTGACCATATTTAGTTCAACTCTGCATATGAAACAGAAACAAAACACAGCTCTTCTTACATAAATGCTCTTTAGTTAATAGTGAGAATCAAGTTGGGTTCCTGTACTGTGTTAAATCATTTCAGCACAAAATTCACTGGGTTTACCAGAAAAAAACAATTGCTTGTAGGAAGACACAGATCCTGGGGTTTAACTCCGTTTCTGAAGGGAAATTCGGACCAGTGTTCTCATCCATGAAACACACTCTGTTTTCACGCAAGAAGCAAGCTCTTCTTTCCAGCGGATCCAATACATCAAGAACCATGAGCGTGCCCAGAAAAAAAGAACTGTGTTCCTGCTCATACGGTCCATATGTAGTTCAACTCTGCTTATGAAACGGAAACAAACCACAGCTCCTCTTACATAAATGCTCTTTAGTTAATATTGAGAATCGCCTTGGGTTGGTGATTTGTGTAAAATCATTTGAGCCCAATATTCAGTGGGTTCTCCAGAAATGAACTCTTGCTTGTAGTAAGACACAGATGCGGGGGTTTAACCGTTTCTGAAGGTATATTCAGTCCAGTGTTCTCATCCATGAAACACACAAAAGAAGCAAGCTCTTCTTTCAAGCGGCTCCAATACATCAAGAACCATGAGCATGACCTGAAAAAAAGAACTGTGTTTCCACTCATACGGACCATATGCAGTTGAACTCTGCTTATGAAACTGATACAAACAATAGCTCCTCTTACATAAATGCTCTTTAGTTAATAGTGAGAATCTAGTTGGGTTCGAGAAATGCGAAAAATCATTTGAACCCAAAATTCACTGGGTTTTCCAGAAATGAACTCTTGCTTGTAGGAAGACACAGATCCTGGTGTTTAACTACGTTTCTGAAGGTAAATTCAGACCTAAGTTCTCATCCCTGAAACACACTCTGCTTTAAAGCAAGAAGCAAGCTCTATTTTCCAGAGTCTAAAATACAGCAAGAACCATGAGCATGCCCTGAAACAAAGCACTGGGTTTCCTACTCATACGGACCATATGTAGTTCAACTGTGCTTATGAAACTGATACAAAACACAGCTCCACTTACATAAATGCTCTTTAGTTGAAAGTGAGAATCACATTTGGTTTTTGAACTGTGTAAAATCATTTGAGCCCAAAATTCACTGGTTTACCAGAAATGAACTCTTGCTTGTAGGAAGACACAGATCCTGTGGTTTAACTCCGTTTCTGAAGGGAAATTCTGACCAGTGTTCTCATCCACGAAACACACTCTCTTTTAACGCAAGATGCAGGCTTTTCTTTCCAGCATCTCCAATACAGCAAGAAGCATGAGCCTGCCTAGAAATAAAGAATTGTGTTTCCTACTCATACTGACCATATTTAGTTCAACTCTGCATATGAAACAGAAATAAACCACAGCTCTTCTTACATAAATGCTCTTTAGTTAATAGTGAGAATCGCCTTGGGTTCCTGTACTGTGTAAAATCATCTGAGCCCAAAATTCACTGGGTTTACCAGAAAAGAAGTCTTGCTTGTAGGAAGACACAGATCCTGGGGTTTAACTCCGTTTCTGATGGGAAATTCGGACCAGTGTTCTCATCCATGAAACACACTATGTTTTCACGCAAGAAGCAAGCTCTTCTTTCCAGCGGCACCAATATATCCAGAACCATGAGCATGCCCAGAAAAAAAGAACTGTGTTTCCACTCATATGGACCATATGCAGTTGAACTCTGCTTATGAAACTGATACAAACAATAGCTCCTCTTACATAAATGCTCTTTAGTTAATAGTGAGAATCGCGTTGGGTTCGAGAAATACGAAAAATCATTTGAACCCAAAATTCACTGGGATTACCAGAAATGAACTCTTGCTTGTAGGAAGACACAGATCCTGGGGTTTAACTACGTTTCTGAACGGAAATTCAGACCAGAATTCTCATCCATGAAACACAGTCTGCTCTAACGCAAGACACAATCTCTTCTTTCCAGAGTTTAAAATACAGCAAGAACCATGAGCATGCCCTGTAAAAAAGAACTGTGTTTCCTACTCATACGGACCATATGTAGTTCAACTCTGCTTATGAAACTGATACAAACAACAGCTCCGCTTACATAAATGCTCTTTAGTTAATAGTGAGAATCGCGTTGGGTTCGTGAACTGCGAAAAATCATTTGAGCCAAAATTCACTGGGTTAACCAGAAATGAACTCCTGCTTTTAGGAAGACACAGATCCGGGGGTTTAACTCCATTTCTGAAGGGAAATTCAGACCAGACTACTCATCCCTGAGAACACTCTGTTTTAAGGCACGAATCACCCTCTTCTTTCAAGCTTCTCCAATACATTAAGAACCATGAACATGACCAGAAAAAAAGAACTGTGTTTCCTACTCATACAGACGATATGTAGTTCAACACTTCTTATGAAACTGATACAAACCACAGCTCCTCTTACATAAATGCTCTTTAGTTAATAGTGAGAATCGCGTTTAGGTTCGTGAACTGCAAAAAAACCTTTGAGCCCAAAATTCCCTGGGTTTACCAGAAAAGAACTCTTGCTTGTAGGAAGACACAGATCCTGGGGTTTAACTCCGTTTCTGAAGGGAAATTCGGACCTGTGTTCTCATCCATGAAACATACTCTGTTTTCACGCAAGAAGCAAGCTCTTCTTTCCAGCGGCTCCAATACATCAAGAACCATGAGCATGCCCAGAAAAAAAGAACTGTGTTCCTGCTCATACGGACCATATGTAGTTCAACTCTGCTTAAGAAACTGAAACAAACCACAGCTCCTCTTACATAAATGCTCTTTAGTTAATAGTGAGTATCGCGTTGGGTTCCTGTACTGTGTAAATTCATTTGAGCCCAAAATTCACTGGGTTTACCAGAAAAGAAGACTTGCTTGTAGGAAGACACAGATCCTGGTGTTTAACTCCGTTTCTGAAGGGAAATTCGGACCATTGTTCTCATCCATGAAACACACTCTGTTTTCACGCAAGAAGCAAGCTCTTCTTTCCAGCTGCTCCAATACATCAAGAACCATGAGCATGCCCAGAAAAAAAGAACTGTGTTCCTCCTCATAAGGACCATATGTAGTTCAACTCTGCTTAAGAAACTGATACAAACAACAGCTCCTCTTACCTAAATCCTCTTTAGTTAATAGTGAGAATCGCGTTTTGGTTCGTGAACTGCGAAAAAACATTTGAGCCCAAAATTCACTGGGTTTACTAGAAAAGAAGTCTTGCTTGTAGGAAGACACAGATCCTGGGGTTTAACTCCGTTTCTGAAGGGAAATTCGGACCAGTGTTCTCATCCATGAAACACACTCTGTTTTCACGCAAGAAGCAAGCTCTTCTTTCCAGCTGCTCCAATACATCAAGAACCATTAGCATGCCCAGAAAAGAAGAACTGTGTTCCTCCTCATACGGACCATATGTAGTTCAACTCTGCTTAAGAAACTGATACAAACAACAGCTCCTCTTACCTAAATCCTCTTTAGTTAATAGTGAGAATTGCGTTTTGGTTCGTGAACTGCGAAAAAACATTTGAGCCCAATATTCCCTGGGTTTCCAGAAAAGAACTCTTGTTTGTAGGAAGACACAGATCCTGGGGCTTAACTCCATTTCTGAAGGTAAATTCAGACCTAAGTTCTCATCCCTGAAACACACTCTGATTTAAAGCAAGAAGCAAGCTCTCTTTTCCAGAGTCTAAAATACAGCAAGAACCATGAGCATGCCCTGAAACAAAGCACTGGGTTTCCTACTCGTAGGGACCATATGTAGTTCAACTCTGCTCATGAAACTGATAAAAACCACAGCTCCTCTTACATAAATGCTCTTTAGTTAATAGTGAGAATCGCGTTGGGTTCAAGAACTGCGAAAAATCACTTGAGACCAAAATTCACTGGTTTACCAGAAATGAACTCTTGCTTGTAGGAAGACACAGATCCTGTGGTTTAGCTCCGTTTCTGAAGGGAAATTCTGACCAGTGTTCTCATCCACGAAACACACTCTCTTTTAACGCAAGATGCAGGCTTTTCTTTCCAGCGTCTCCACTACAGCAAGAAGCATGAGCCTGCCCAGAAAAAAAGAACTGGGTTTCCTACTCATACAGACGATATGTAGTTCAACTCTGCTTATGAAACTGATACAAACCTCAGCTCCTCTTACAAAAATCCTCTTTAGTTAATAGTGAGAATCGCGTTTTTGTTCGTGCACTGCAAAAAAATATTTAAGCCCAAAATTCCCTGGGTGTACCAGAAAAGAACTCCTGCTTGTAGGTAGACACAGATCCTTGGGTTGAACTCCGTTTCTGAAGGGAAATTCAGACCAGTTTTCTCATCCATGAAACACATGCTGTTTTAACACAAGAAGCATCCTCTTCTTCCAGCGTCTCTAATAGAGCAAGAAACATGAGCATGCCCAGAAAAAAAGAACTGTGTTTCCTTCTCATACATACCATAATTAGTTCAACTCTGCTTATGAAACTGATACAAACCACAGCTCCTCTTATGTATATTCTCTTTAGTTAACAGTGACAATCGCGTTGGGTTCATGAACTGTGTAAAATCATTTGAGCCCAAAATTCACTTGGTTTACCAGAAATTACCTCTTTCTTGTAGGAAGACACATATCTTGGGGTTTAACTCCGTTTCTGAAGGGAAATTCAGACCAGTGTTCTCATTCATGAAACACACTACGTTTTAATGCAAGAAGCATGCTCTTCTTTGCAGAGTCTCTAATTCAACAAGAAATATGAACCTGCCCAGAAAAAAGTACTGTGTTTCCTACTCAAATGGATCATATGTAGTTCAACTCTGCTTATGAAACCGATACAAACCACAGCTTGTCTTATATAAATGTTCTTTAGTCAATAGTGAGAATCACGTTGGGTTCGCGGACTGTGTAAAATATTTGAGCCTGAAATTCACTGCGTTTACCAGAAATGAACACTTGCTTGTAGGAAGACACAGATTCTGGGATTAAACTCCATTCCTGAGGGCAATACAGACCAGTGTTCTCATCCATGAAACACACTCTGTTTTAATGCAAGAGGCATGCTCTTCTTTCCAGAGGCTCCAATACAGCAAGAAACATGAGCAAGCCCACAATAAAAGAACTGTGTTTCCTATTCGTACAGAAAATATCTAGTTAAATTCTGTTCATTAAACTGATACAAACCACGACTATTCTTACATAAATGCTCTTTAGATAATAGTGAGAAATGTGTTGGGTTCGTGAACTGTGTAAATTCATTTGAGCCGCCAATTCACTGGGTTTACCAGAAAAGACTTCTTGCTTGTAGGAAGATACAGATCCTTTGGTTTAACTCCGTTTCTGAAGGGAAATTCAGACCATTGTTCAGGTCCATGAAACACAATGTGTTTTAACACAAGAAGCATGCTCTTCTTTCCAGTGTCTCCAATGCAGCAGGAACATTGAGCAAGCCACGAATAAAAGAACTGTGTTTCCTACTCATACAGATCATATCTAGTTCATCGCTGATTATGAAACTGATAAAAACCACAGCTCTTGGTAAATAAATGCTCTTTCCTTATACTGAGAAACGTGTTGGCTTTGTGTTGTGTGTTAATTCATTTTAGACACAAATTCACCAGTTTTACCAGAAATGCTCTCTTGCTTGTAGGAAGACACAGATCCTGGATCTTAAATCCATTTCAGAAGGGAAATTCAAACCTGTGTTCTCATCCAAGAAACACACTCTGTTTTAACGCAAGAAGCATGCTCTTCTTTCCAGGGTCTCCGATACAGCATGAAACATGAGAAAGCCCAGAAATAAAGAACTGTGTTTCCCACTCATACAGACCATATCTAGTTTAACTCTGCTCATGAAGCTGATACAAACCACAGCTCCTTTTACATAAATGCTCCTTAGTTAATAGTGCGAAATGCGTTGGGTTCATGAACTGTGTAAATTCTTTTGAGCTGAAAATTCACAGGGTTTATGAGAAATGACCTCTTGCTTGTATGAAGACACAGATCCTGTGGTTAAACTGAGTTTCTGAAGGGAAATTCAGAGCAATGTTCTCATCCATGAAACACCCTTTGTTTTATCGCAAGAAGCTTGCTGATCTTAACAGCCTCTCCAATAGAGCAAGAAACATGAGCAAGCACCAAATATAAGAACTGTGTTTCCTACCTATATGGCTCATATGTATTTAAACTCTGCTTATGAAACTAATACGAACCAAGGTCCTATTAAATAAATGCTCTTTAGTTAATAGTGTGAAATGCTTTGGGTTTGTGAACTGTGTAAATTCATTTGAGCCGCAAATTCACTGGTTTTTACCATAAATGGTCTCTTGCTTGTAGGAAGAAACAGATCCTGTGGTTTAACTCTGTCTCTGAAGGGAAATTCAGACCATTGTTATCTTCCATGAAACACCATCTGTTTTAAAGCAAGAAGCATGCTCTTCTTTCCAGAGTCTCCAATATAGCAAGAAACATGAGCAAGCCCAGAAAAAAAGAACTGTGTTTCCTACTCATACGGACCATATCTAGTTCAATTCTGCTCATGAAACTGACACAAACCACACTCTTCTTAAATAATTGCTCTTTAGATAATAGTGAGAAACGTGTTTGGTTCTTGAACTGTGTAAATTCATTTGAGCTGCCAATTCACTGGGTTTACCAGAAATGACCTCTTGCTTGTAGGAAGACACAGATCCTGTGGTTTAACTCAGTTTCTGAAGGGAAATTCAGACCAGGGTTCACGTCCATGAAACACAACGTGTTTTAATGCAAGAAGCATGCTCTTCTTTCCAGCGTCTCCAATACAGCAAGAACAATGAGCAAGCCACGAATAAAAGAACTGTGTTTCCTGCTCATACAGATCATATCTAGTTCAATTCTGCTCATGAAACTGATCCAAACCACAGCTCCTGTTAAATAAATGCTCGTTAGTTTATAGTGAGAAACGCGTTGGGTTCGTGAACTGTGTAAATTCATTTGAGCCGCAAATTCACTGGTTTTACCATAAATCCTCTCTTGCTTGTAGGAAGAAACAAATCCTGGATCTTAAATCCATTTCAGAAGGGAAATTCAGAAGTGTTCTCTTCCATTTAACACACTCTGTTTTAATGCAAGAAGCATGCTCTTCTTTCCAGCATCTCCAATACAGCAAGAAACTTGAGCAAGGCCCGAATAAATGAACTGTGCTTCCTACTCATACAGATCATATCTAGTTCATCGCTGATTATGAAACTGATACAAACCACAGCTCATGTTAAATAAATGTTCTCTCTTTATAGTGAGAAACGTGTAGGCTTTGTGTTCAGTGTTAATTCATTTGAGGCACAAATTCACTGGTTTTACCAGAAAAGTTCTCTTGCTTGTAAGAAGACACAGAACCTGTATTTTAAATGCATTTAAGAAGTGAAATTCAAACCTATGTTCTCTTCCATGAAACACACTTTTTTTTTAACGCAAGAAGAATGCTCTTCTTTCCAGAGTTTCCAATACAGCAAGAACCATTAGCATGCCCAGAAAAAAAGAACTGTGTTTCCCACTCATACAGACCATATCTAGATCAACTCTGCTCATGAAGCTGATACAAACCACAGCTCTTCTTACATAAACGCTCTTTAGTTAATAGTGTGAAACGCGTTGGGTTCGTGAACTCTGTAAATTCATTTGAGCCGAAAATTCCCTGGGTTTACCAGAAATATCCTCTTGCTTGTAGGAATACACAGATCCTGTGGTTTAACTGAGTTTCTGAAGGGAAATTCAGAGCAGTGTTCTAATCCATGAAACACCCTCTGTTTTATCGCAAGGAGCATGCTAATCTTAACAGCCTCACCAATAGAGCAAGAAACATGAGCAAGCCCAAAATAAAACAACAGTGTTTCCTACTCATACGGCTCATATGTATTTAAACTCTGCTTATGAAACTGATACAAACCACAGCTCCTATTAAATAAATGCTCTTTAGTTAATAGTGTGAAATGCTTTGGGTTTGTAAACTGTGTAAATTCATTTGAGCCGCAAATTCACTGGTTTTACCATAAATGCCCTCTTGCTTGTAGGAAGAACCAGAGACTGGATCTTAAATCCATTTCAGAAGGGAAATTTAGACCAGTGTTCTCATCCATAAAACACACTCTGTTTTAAGGCAAGAAACATTCTCTTCTCTCCAGAGTCTCCAATACAGCAAAAAACACGAGCAAGCCCAGAAAAAAAGAACTATGTTTCCTATTCATACAGACCATGTCTAGTTCAATTCTGCTCATGAAATTGATCCAAACCACAGCTTATGTTTAATAAATGCTCGTTAGTTTATAGTGAGAAACGCGTTGGGTTCGTGAACTGTGTAAATTCATATGGGCCGCAAATTCATGGGGTTTACCAGAAATGACCTGTTGCTTATAGGAATTCACAGATCCTGTGGTTAAACTCCATTTCTGAAGGGAAATTCAGACCAGTGTTCTCTTCCATGAAACACACTCTGTTTTAACGAAAAGAGCGTGCTCTTCTTTCCAGCGTCTCTATTACAGCAAGAAACATGAGCATGTCCAGAAAAAAAGAACTGTGTTTCCTACTTATAGGGACCATATCTATTTGAACTCTCCTTAAGAAACTGTAACAAACCACAGCATCTCTTACATAGATGCTCTTTAGTTAATAGTGAAATTCATGTTGGGTTCATGAACTGTGTAAATTCATTTGAGCCGCAAATTCATGGGGTTTACCAGAAATGACCTCTTGCTTGTAGGAAGACACAGATCCTGTGGTTTAACTCCATTTCTGAAGGGAAATTAAGACCAGTGTTCTCTTCCATGAAACACAATCTGTTTTAACACAAGAAGCATGCTCTTCTTTCCTGTGTCTCCGATACAGCAAGAAACATGAGCAAGCCACAAATAAAAGAACTGTGCTTCCTACTCATACGGATCATATCTAGTTCAACGCTGATTATGAAACTGATACAAATCACAGCTCATGTTAAATAAATGCTCTCTAGTTAATAGTTAGAAACAAGTTGGGTTTGTGTTCTGTGTAAATTCATTTGACACGCAAATACACTGGTTTTACCAGAAATGCTCTCTTGCTTGTAGGAATACACAGATCCTGGATCGTAAATCCTTTTCAGAAGGGAAATTCAGACCAGTGTTCTCATCCTTGAAACACACTCTGTTTTAACGCAAGACGCATGCTCTTCTTTCCAGCGTCTCCAATACAGCAAGAAACATGAGCAAGCCCAGAAAAAAAGAACTATGTTTCCTACTCATACCGACCATATCTAGTTCAATTCTGCTCATGAAACTGACACAAACCAAACTCTTCTTAAATAAATGCTCTTTAGATAATAGTGAGAAAACGTGTAGGGTTCGTGAACTGTTTAAATTCATTTGAGCTGCCAATTCACTGGGTTTACCAGAAATGACCTCTTGCTTGTAGGAAGACACAGATCATGTGGTTTAACTCTGTTTCTGAAGGGAAATTCAGACCAGTGTTCGCTTCCATGAAACACCATCTGTTTTAAAGCAAGAAGCATGCTCTACTTTCCAGTGTCTCCAATACAGCAAGAAACATGAGCAAGCCACGAATGAAAGAACTGAGTGTCCTACTCATACGGATCATATCTACTTCAACGCTGATTATGAAACTGATACAAACCACAGCACCTGTTAAATAAATGCTCTTTAGTTAATATGGTGAAATGTGTTGGTTTTGTGAACTGTGTAAATTCATTTGAGCTGCAAATTCACTGGTTTTACCAGAAATGCTCTCTTGCTTGTAGGAAGACACAGATCCTGGATCTTAAATCCATTTAAGAAGTGAAATTCAAACCAGTGTTCTCATCCATGAACCACTATCTGTTTTAAAGCAAGAAGCATGCTCTTCTTTCCAGTGTCTCCAATACAGCAAGAAACATGAGCAAGCCACGAAAAAAGAACTGTGTTCCTTACTCATACGGATCATATCTAGATGAATGCTGTTTATGAAACTGATACAAACCACAGCTCCTGTTAAATAAATGCTCTTTACTTAATATTGTGAAATATGTTGAGTTTTTGAACTGTGTAAATTCATTTGAGGGGCAAATTCACTGGTTTTACCATAAATGCTCTCTTGCTTGTAGGAAGAAAAAAATCCTGGATCTTAAATCCATTTCAGAAGGGAAATTCACCAGTGTTCTCTTCCATTTAACACACTCTGTTTTAATGCAAGAAGCATGTTCTTCTTTCCAGCATCTCCAATACAGCAAGAAACATTAGCAAGCCCAGAATAAAAGAACTGTGTTTTCCACTCATACGGACCTTATCTAGTTCAATTCTGCTCATGAAACTGATACCAATCACAGCACTTCTTATATAAATGCTCTTAAGTTAATATTGAAAATCGCGTTGGGTGGTGAACTGTGTAAATTCAATTGAGCCGAAAATTCCCTGGGTTTACCAGAAATGACTTCTTGCTTGTAGGAATACACAGATCCTGTGGTTTAACTCTGTTTCTGAAGGGAAATTCAGACCATTGTTCTCTTCCATGAACGACAATCTGTTTTAACACAAGAAGCATGCTCTTCTTTCCAGTGTCTCCAATAGAGCAAGAAACATGAGCAAGCCACAAATAAAAGAACTGTGTTTCCTACTCATACGCATCCTATCTAGTTCAACGCTGATTATGAAACTGATACCAACCACAGCTAATGTTAAATTAATGCTTGTTAGTTTATAGTGAGAAACGCGTGGGTTTGTGTTCTGTGTAAATTCATTTGAGCCGCAAATTCACTGGTATTAGCATAACTGCTGTCTTGCTTGTAGGAAGACACAGATCCTGGATCTTAAATCCATTACAGAAGGGAAATTCAGACCAGTGTTCTCATCCATGAAACACAATCTGTTTTAACGCAGGAAGCATGCTCTTCTTTCCAGAGTCTCCAATACAGCAAGAAACATGAGCAAGCCCAGAAAAAAAGAACTTGTTTCCTACTCATACAGACCATATGTAGTTCAATTCTGCTCATGAATCTGATACAAACCACAGCTCTTCTTACATAAGTGCTTTTTATTTAATAGTGTGAATCGCGTTGGGTTCGTGAACTGTGTAAATTCATCTGAGCCGCCAATTCACTGGGTTTACCAGAAATGACCTCTTGCTTGTAGGAATACACAGATCCTGTGGTTTAACTCTGTTTCTGAAGGGAAATTCAGACCATTGTTCTCTTCCATGAAAGACAATCTGTTTTAACACAAGAAGCATGCTCTTCTTTCCAGTGTCTCCAATACAGCAAGAAACATGAGCAAGCCACAAATAAAAGAACTGTGTTTCCTACTCATACGGATCATATCTAGTTCAACGCTGATTATGATACTGATACCAACCACAGCTAATGTTAAATTAATGCTCATTAGTTTATAGTGAGAAACGCGTTGGTTTGTGTTCTGTGTAAATTCATTTGAGCCGCAAATTCACTGGTATTAGCATAAATGCTGTCTTGCTTGTAGGAAGACACAGATCCTGGATCTTAAATCCATTACAGAAGGGAAATTCAGACCAGTGTTCTCATCCATGAAACACAATCTGTTTTAACGCAGGAAGCATGCTCTTCTTTCCAGAGTCTCCAATACAGCAAGAAACATGAGCAAGCCCAGAAAAAAAGAACTGTGTTTCCTACTCATACAGACCATATGTAGTTCAATTCTGCTCATGAATCTGATACAAACCACAGCTCTTCTTACATAAGTGCTCTTTATTTTATAGTGTGAATCGCGTTGGGTTCGTGAACTTTGTAAATTCATCTGTGCCGCCAATTCACTGGGTTTACCAGAAATGACCTGTTGATTGTAGGATGACACAGATCCTGCGGTTTAACGCCGTTTCTGAAGGGAAATTCAGACCGGTGTTCTCATCCCTGAAACACCCTGTGTTTTAACAAAAGAAGCAAGCTGATCTTTCCAGCATGTCCAATAGAGCAAGAAACAAGAACAAGACCCAAATAAAAGAACTGTGTTTCCTACTCATTTGGCTCATTTGTAGTTCAACTCTGCTTATGAAACTGATACAAACCACAGCTCCTGTTAAATAAATGCTCTTTAGTTAATAGTGTGAAACGCTTTGGGTTTGTGAATTGTGTAAATCAACGAGCCTCAAATTCACTGGGTTTACAGGAAGTGACCTCTTGCTTGTAGGATGACACAGGTCCTGTGGTTTAACTCCATTTCTCAAGGGAAATTCAGACCAGTGTTCTCTTCCATGAAACACAATCTGTTTTAACACAAGAAGCATGCTCTTCTTTCCAGTGTCTCCGATACAGCAAGAAACATGAGCAAGCCACGTATAAAAGAACTGTGTTTCCTACTCATACACATCCTATCTAGTTCAATGCTGAATATGAAACTGATACAAACCACAGCTCATGTTGAATAAATGCTCTTTAGTTAATAGTGAGAAACCCGTTGGGATTGTGTTCTGTGTAAATTCATTTGAGTCGCAAATTCACTGGTTTTACCAGAAATGCTCTCTTGCTTGTAGGAATACACAGATCCTGGATTGTAAATCTATTTCAGAAGGGAAATTCAAACATGTGTTCTCATCCATTACAAACACTCTGTTTTAATGCAAGAAGAATCTATTCTTTCCAGAGTCTCCAATACAACAAGAAACATGAGCAAGCCAAGAATAAAAGAACTGTGTTTCCCACTAATACGGACAATATCTAGTTCAATTCTGCTCATGAAACTGATACAAACCACAGCTCTTCTAACATAAATGCTCTTTAGTTAATAGTGAGAAACGCATTGGGTGGTGAACTGTGTAAATTCAATTGAGCAGAAAATTCCCTGGGTTTACCAGAAATGACCTCTTGCTTGTAGGAATACACAGATCCTGTGGTTTAACACTGTTTCCGAAGGGAAATTCAGACCATTGTTCTTTTCCATGAAACGCAATCTGTTTTAATGCGAGAAGCATGCTCTTCTTTCCAGTGTCTCGAATACAGCAATAAACATGAGCAAGCCATGAATAAAAGAACTGTGTTTCCTACTCATAGGGATCATCTCTAGTTCAACGTTGATTATGAAACTGATACAAACCACAGCTCATGTTAAATAAATGCTTTTTAGTTAATAGTGAGAAACGCGTTGGGTTCGTGAACTGTGTAAAATCATTTGAGCCGAAAATTCCCTGGGTTTATCAGAAATGACCTCTTGCTTGTAGGAAGACACAGATCCTCTGTTTTAACTGAGTTTCTGAAGGGAAATTCAGACCAGTGTTCTCATCCATGAAACACACTCTGTTTTAACGCAAGAAGCATTCTGATCTTTCCAGCGTCTCCAATAAAGCAAGAAACATGAGCAAGACTCAAATAAAAGAACTGTGTTTCCTACTCATATGGCTCTTATCTAGTTCAATTCTGTTTATGAAACTGATACAAACCACAGCTCCTGTTAAATAAATGCTCTTTTGTTAATAGTGTGAAATGCTTTGGGTTTGTGAACTGTGTAAATTCATTTGAGCCGCAAATTCACTGGTTCTACCATAAATGCTGTCTTGCTTGTAGGAAGAAACAGATCCTGGATCTTAAATCCATTTCAGAAAGGAAATTCAGACCAGTGTTCACAACCATGGAACACACTCTGTTTTAATGCAAGATGCATGCTCTTCTTTCCAGAGTCTCCAATACAGCAAGAAACAAGAGCAATCCCAGAAAAAGAGAACTGTGTTTCCTACTCATACAGACCATATGTAGTTCAATTCTGCTCATGAATCTGATACAAACCACAGCTCTTCTTAAATAAGTGCTCTTTAGTTAATAGTGAGAATCACGTTGGGTTTGTGTTCTGTGTAAATTCATTTGAGACGCAAATTCACTGGTTTTACCAGAAATGCTCTCTTGCCTGTAGGAATACACAGATCTTGGATCGTAAATCTATTTCAGAAGGGAAATTCAAACATGTGTTCTCATCCATGAAACACACTATGTTTTAATGAAAGAAGTAACTATTCTTTCAAAAGTCTCCAATACAGCAAGAAACATGAGCAAGCCCAGAATGAAAGAACTGTGTTTCCCACTCATACAGACCATATGCAGTTCAACTCTGCTTATGAAACTGATACAAACCACAGCTACTTTTACATAAACGCTCCTTAGTTAATAGTGTGAAATGCGTTGGGTTCATGAACTGTGTAAATTATTTAGAGCCGAAATTCACTGGGTTTACAAGAAATGACCTCTTGCTTGTAGGAAGACACAGATCCCGTGATTTAACTGAGTTTCTGAAGGGAAATTCAGACCAGTGTGCTCTTCCATGAAACACACTCTGTTTTATCGCAAGAAGCATGCTGATCTTAACAGCCTCTCCAATAGAGCAAGAAAAATGAGCAAGCCTCAAATAAAAGAACTGTTTTTCCTACTCATACGGATCATATCTAGTTCAACGTTGATTATGAAACTGATACAAACCACAGCTCATGTTAAATAAATGCTCTTTAGTTTATAGTGAGAAACGCGTTGGGTTTGTGTTCTGTGTAAACACATTTGAGAAGCAAATTCACTGGTTTTACCAGAAATGCTCTCTTGCTTGGAGGAAAACTCAGATCCTGGATCTTAAATCCATTTCAGAAGGGAAATTCAGACCAGTGTTCTCATCCATGAAACACACTCTGTTTTAATGCAAGAAGCATGCTCTTCTTTCCAGAGTCTCCAATACAGCAAGAAACATGAGCAAGCCCAGAAAAAAAGAAATGTGTTTCCCACTCATACGGACCATATCTAGTTCATCTCTGCTCATGAAACTGATACAAACCACAACTACTCTTACATAAACACGCTTTATTTAAGTGTGAAACGCGTTGGGTTCGTGAACTGTGTAAATTCATTTGAGCCGAAAATTCCCTGGGTTTACGAGAAATGACCTCTTGCTTGTAGGAAGACACAGATCCCATGGTTTAACTGAGTTTCTGAAGGGAAATTCAGACCAGTGTCCTCTTCCATGAAACACACTCTGTTTTGTCGCAAGAAGCATGCTCATCTTTCCAGAGTCTCAAATATAGCAAGAAACATGAGCAAGCCCAGAAAAAAAGAACTGTGATTCCTACTCATACGTCTCATATGTAGTTCAACTCTGCTCATGAAACTGATACAAACCACAGCTCCTGTTAAATAAATGCTCGTTAGTTTTTAGTGGGAAACGCGTTGGGTTTGTGTTCTATGTAAATTCATTTGAGACGCAAATTCACTGGGTTTACCAGAAATGACCTCTTGCTTGTAGGAATACACAGATCCTGTGGTTTAACACTGTTTCCGAAGGGAAATTCAGACCATTGTTCTTTTCCATGAAACACAATCTGTTTTAATGCGAGAAGCATGCTCTTCTTTCCAGTGTCTCGAATACAGCAATAAACATGAGCAAGCCATGAATAAAAGAACTGTGTTTCCTACTCATAGGGATCATATCTAGTTCAACGTTGATTATGAAACTGATACAAACCACAGCTCATGTTAAATAAATGCTTTTTAGTTAATAGTGAGAAACGCGTTGGGTTCGTGAACTGTGTAAAATCATTTGAGCCGAAAATTCCCTGGGTTTATCAGAAATGACCTCTTGCTTGTAGGAAGACTCAGATCCTCTGTTTTAACTGAGTTTCTGAAGGGAAATTCAGACCAGTGTTCTCATCCATGAAACACACTCTGTTTTAACGCAAGAAGCATTCTGATCTTTCCAGCGTCTCCAATAAAGCAAGAAACATGAGCAAGACTCAAATAAAAGAACTGTGTTTCCTACTCATATGGCTCTTATCTAGTTCAATTCTGTTTTTGAAACTGATACAAACCACAGCTCCTGTTAAATAAATGCTCTTTTGTTAATAGTGTGAAATGCTTTGGGTTTGTGAACTGTGTAAATTCATTTGAGCCGCAAATTCACTGGTTCTACCATAAATGCTGTCTTGCTTGTAGGAAGAAACAGATCCTGGATCTTAAATCCATTTCAGAAAGGAAATTCAGACCAGTGTTCACAACCATGGAACACACTCTGTTTTAATGCAAGATGCATGCTCTTCTTTCCAGAGTCTCCAATACAGCAAGAAACAAGAGCAATCCCAGAAAAAGAGAACTGTGTTTCCTACTCATACAGACCATATGTAGTTCAATTCTGCTCATGAATCTGATACAAACCACAGCTCTTCTTAAATAAGTGCTCTTTAGTTAATAGTGAGAATCACGTTGGGTTTGTGTTCTGTGTAAATTCATTTGAGACGCAAATTCACTGGTTTTACCAGAAATGCTCTCTTGCCTGTAGGAATACACAGATCTTGGATCGTAAATCTATTTCAGAAGGGAAATTCAAACATGTGTTCTCATCCATGAAACACACTATGTTTTAATGCAAGAAGTAACTATTCTTTCAAAAGTCTCCAATACAGCAAGAAACATGAGCAAGCCCAGAATGAAAGAACTGTGTTTCCCACTCATACAGACCATATGCAGTTCAACTCTGCTTATGAAACTGATACAAACCACAGCTACTTTTACATAAACGCTCCTTAGTTAATAGTGTGAAATGCGTTGGGTTCATGAACTGTGTAAATTCTTTAGAGCCGAAATTCACTGGGTTTACAAGAAATGACCTCTTGCTTGTAGGAAGACACAGATCCCGTGATTTAACTGAGTTTCTGAAGGGAAATTCAGACCAGTGTGCTCTTCCATGAAACACACTCTGTTTTATCGCAAGAAGCATGCTGATCTTAACAGCCTCTCCAATAGAGCAAGAAAAATGAGCAAGCCTCAAATAAAAGAACTGTTTTTCCTACTCATACGGATCATATCTAGTTCAACGTTGATTATGAAACTGATACAAACCACAGCTCATGTTAAATAAATGCTCTTTAGTTTATAGTGAGAAACGCGTTGGGTTTGTGTTCTGTGTAAACACATTTGAGAAGCAAATTCACTGGTTTTACCAGAAATGCTCTCTTGCTTGGAGGAAAACTCAGATCCTGGATCTTAAATCCATTTCAGAAGGGAAATTCAGACCAGTGTTCTCATCCATGAAACACACTCTGTTTTAATGCAAGAAGCATGCTCTTCTTTCCAGAGTCTCCAATACAGCAAGAAACATGAGCAAGCCCAGAAAAAAAGAAATGTGTTTCCCACTCATACGGACCATATCTAGTTCATCTCTGCTCATGAAACTGATACAAACCACAACTACTCTTACATAAACACGCTTTATTTAAGTGTGAAACGCGTTGGGTTCGTGAACTGTGTAAATTCATTTGAGCCGAAAATTCCCTGGGTTTACGAGAAATGACCTCTTGCTTGTAGGAAGACACAGATCCCATGGTTTAACTGAGTTTCTGAAGGGAAATTCAGACCAGTGTCCTCTTCCATGAAACACACTCTGTTTTGTCGCAAGAAGCATGCTCATCTTTCCAGAGTCTCAAATATAGCAAGAAACATGAGCAAGCCCAGAAAAAAAGAACTGTGATTCCTACTCATACGTCTCATATGTAGTTCAACTCTGCTCATGAAACTGATACAAACCACAGCTCCTGTTAAATAAATGCTCGTTAGTTTTTAGTGGGAAACGCGTTGGGTTTGTGTTCTATGTAAATTCATTTGAGACGCAAATTCACTGGGTTTACCAGAAATGACCTCTTGCTTGTAGGAATACACAGATCCTGTGGTTTAACACTGTTTCCGAAGGGAAATTCAGACCATTGTTCTTTTCCATGAAACACAATCTGTTTTAATGCGAGAAGCATGCTCTTCTTTCCAGTGTCTCGAATACAGCAATAAACATGAGCAAGCCATGAATAAAAGAACTGTGTTTCCTACTCATAGGGATCATATCTAGTTCAACGTTGATTATGAAACTGATACAAACCACAGCTCATGTTAAATAAATGCTTTTTAGTTAATAGTGAGAAACGCGTTGGGTTCGTGAACTGTGTAAAATCATTTGAGCCGAAAATTCCCTGGGTTTATCAGAAATGACCTCTTGCTTGTAGGAAGACTCAGATCCTCTGTTTTAACTGAGTTTCTGAAGGGAAATTCAGACCAGTGTTCTCATCCATGAAACACACTCTGTTTTAACGCAAGAAGCATTCTGATCTTTCCAGCGTCTCCAATAAAGCAAGAAACATGAGCAAGACTCAAATAAAAGAACTGTGTTTCCTACTCATATGGCTCTTATCTAGTTCAATTCTGTTTTTGAAACTGATACAAACCACAGCTCCTGTTAAATAAATGCTCTTTTGTTAATAGTGTGAAATGCTTTGGGTTTGTGAACTGTGTAAATTCATTTGAGCCGCAAATTCACTGGTTCTACCATAAATGCTGTCTTGCTTGTAGGAAGAAACAGATCCTGGATCTTAAATCCATTTCAGAAAGGAAATTCAGACCAGTGTTCACAACCATGGAACACACTCTGTTTTAATGCAAGATGCATGCTCTTCTTTCCAGAGTCTCCAATACAGCAAGAAACAAGAGCAATCCCAGAAAAAGAGAACTGTGTTTCCTACTCATACAGACCATATGTAGTTCAATTCTGCTCATGAATCTGATACAAACCACAGCTCTTCTTAAATAAGTGCTCTTTAGTTAATAGTGAGAATCACGTTGGGTTTGTGTTCTGTGTAAATTCATTTGAGACGCAAATTCACTGGTTTTACCAGAAATGCTCTCTTGCCTGTAGGAATACACAGATCTTGGATCGTAAATCTATTTCAGAAGGGAAATTCAAACGTGTTCTCATCCATGAAACACACTATGTTTTAATGCAAGAAGTAACTATTCTTTCAAAAGTCTCCAATACAGCAAGAAACATGAGCAAGCCCAGAATGAAAGAACTGTGTTTCCCACTCATACAGACCATATGCAGTTCAACTCTGCTTATGAAACTGATACAAACCACAGCTACTTTTACATAAACGCTCCTTAGTTAATAGTGTGAAATGCGTTGGGTTCATGAACTGTGTAAATTCTTTAGAGCCGAAATTCACTGGGTTTACAAGAAATGACCTCTTGCTTGTAGGAAGACACAGATCCCGTGATTTAACTGAGTTTTTGAAGGGAAATTCAGACCAGTGTGCTCTTCCATGAAACACACTCTGTTTTATCGCAAGAAGCATGCTGATCTTAACAGCCTCTCCAATAGAGCAAGAAAAATGAGCAAGCCTCAAATAAAAGAACTGTTTTTCCTACTCATACGGATCATATCTAGTTCAACGTTGATTATGAAACTGATACAAACCACAGCTCATGTTAAATAAATGCTCTTTAGTTTATAGTGAGAAACGCGTTGGGTTTGTGTTCTGTGTAAACACATTTGAGAAGCAAATTCACTGGTTTTACCAGAAATGCTCTCTTGCTTGGAGGAAAACTCAGATCCTGGATCTTAAATCCATTTCAGAAGGGAAATTCAGACCAGTGTTCTCATCCATGAAACACACTCTGTTTTAATGCAAGAAGCATGCTCTTCTTTCCAGAGTCTCCAATACAGCAAGAAACATGAGCAAGCCCAGAAAAAAAGAAATGTGTTTCCCACTCATACGGACCATATCTAGTTCATCTCTGCTCATGAAACTGATACAAACCACAACTACTCTTACATAAACACGCTTTATTTAAGTGTGAAACGCGTTGGGTTCGTGAACTGTGTAAATTCATTTGAGCCGAAAATTCCCTGGGTTTACGAGAAATGACCTCTTGCTTGTAGGAAGACACAGATCCCGTGGTTTAACTGAGTTTCTGAAGGGAAATTCAGACCAGTGTCCTCTTCCATGAAACACACTCTGTTTTGTCGCAAGAAGCATGCTCATCTTTCCAGAGTCTCAAATATAGCAAGAAACATGAGCAAGCCCAGAAAAAAAGAACTGTGATTCCTACTCATACGTCTCATATGTAGTTCAACTCTGCTCATGAAACTGATACAAACCACAGCTCCTGTTAAATAAATGCTCGTTAGTTTTTAGTGGGAAACGCGTTGGGTTTGTGTTCTATGTAAATTCATTTGAGACGCAAATTCACTGGTTTTACCAGAAATGCTCTCTTGCTTGTAGGAAAACTCAGATCCTGGATCTTAAATCCATTTCAGAAGGGAAATTCAAACCTGTGTTCTCATCCATGAAACACACTCTGTTTTAACGCAAGAAGAATGCTCTTCTATCAAGAGTCTCCAATACAGCAAGAAACATGAGCAAGGACAGAAAAAAAGAACTGTGTTTCCCACTCATAAGGACCACATCTAGTTCAATTCTGCTCATGAAACTGATACAAACCACAGATGTTCTTACATAAATTCTCTTTAATTAATAGTGAGAAACGTGTTGGGTTCATGAACTGTTTAAATTCATTTGAGCCGAAAATTCACAGGGTTTACCAGAAATGACCTCTTGCTTGTAGGAAGACACAGATCCTTTGGTTTAAGTCCGTTTCTGAAGAGAAATTCAGACCAGATTTCTCTTCCATGTGACACACTCTGTTTTAATGCAAGAAGCATTCTCTTCTTTCCAGCGTATCCAATGCAGCAAGAAACATGAACAAGCCCCAAATAAGAGAAATGTGCTTCCTACTCATATGGATCATATCTATTTCAACGCTGATTATGAAACTGATACAAACCAGACCTCATGTTAAATAAAAGCTCTTTCTCTATAGTGAGAAACGCGTTGGGTTTGTGTTCTGTGTAAATTAATTTGAGATGCAAAATCATTGGTTTTTACCATAAATGCTCTCTTGCTTGTAGGAAGAAATACATCCTGGATCTTAAATCCATTTCTGAAGGGAAATTCAAACATGTGTTCTCATCCATGAAACACAATCTGTTTTAACGCAGGAAGAATCTCTTATTTACAGAGTCTCCAATACAGCAAGACACATGAGCAAGCACAGAAAAAAAGAACTGTGTTTTTCCACTCATACTGGCCATAACTAGTTCAACTCTGCTCATGAAGCTGATACAAACCACAGCTCCCCTTACATAAACTCTCTTTAGTTAATAGTGTGAAACGTGTTGGGTTTGTGAACGGTGTAAATTCATTTGAGCCGAAAATTCCCTGGGTACCAGAACAGACCTCTTGCTTGTAGGAAGACTCAGATCCTGTGGTTTAACTGAGTTTCTGAAAGGAGATTCAGTCCATTGTTCTCATCCATGAAACACACAATGTTTTAACGCAAGAAGCATGCTGATCTTTCCAGCGTCTCCAATACAGCAAGCAACATGAGCAAGCCAGGAATAAAAGAACTGTGTTTCCTACTCATATGGATCATATCTAGTTCAACACTGATTATGAAACTGATAGAAACCACAGCTCAAGTGAAATAAATGCTCTTTCTTTATAGGGAGAAACGCTTTGGGTTTGTGTTCTGTGTAAATTCATTTGAGACACAAATTCACTGGTTTTACCAGAAATCCTCTCTTGCATCTAGGAAGACACAGCTCATGGATCTTAAATCCATTTCGGAAGGAAAATTCAAACATGTGTTCTCATCCATGAAACACACTATGTTTTAACGCAAGAAGAATCTCTTCTTTCCAAAGTTTCCAATACAGCAAGAAACATGAGCAAGCCCAGAATAAAAGAACTGTGTTTCCCACTCATACAGACCATATCTAGTTCAACACTGCTCATGAAGCTGATACAAACCACAGCTCCTTTTACATAAACGCTCCTTAGTTAATAGTGCGAAATGTGTTGGGTTCATGAACTGTGTAAATTCTTTAGAGCCAAAAATTCACTGGGTTTACGAGAAATGACCTCTTGCTTGTAGGAAGACACAGATCCTGTGGTTTAACTGAGTTTCTGAAGGGAAATTCAGACCAGTGTTCTCATCCATGAAACACCCTCTGTTTTATCGCAAGAAGCAAGCTGATCTTAACAGCCTCTGCAATAGAGCAAGAAACATGAGCAAGCCTCAAATAAAGGAACTGTGTTTCCTACTCATGCGGATCATATCTATTTAAACTCTGCCACCGAAACTGATACAAACCATAGCTCCTGTTAAATAAATGCTCTTTAGTTAATAGTGTGAAATGCTTTGGTTTTGTAAACTGTGTAAATTCATTAGAGCCGCAAATTCACTGGTTTTACCATAAATTCTCTCCTGCTTGTAGGAAGAAACACATCCTGGATCTTAAATCCATTTCAGAAGGAAAATTCAACCAGTGTTCTCATCCATGAAACACACTCTGTTTTAATGCAAGAATCATGCTCTTCTTTCCAGAGTCACCAATACAGCTAGAAACATGAAAAAGCCCAGAAAAAAAGAACTGTGTTTCCTATTCATGCGGACTTATCTAGTTCAATTCTGCTCATGAAACTGATACAAAACACAGCTCCTATTACATAAATGCTCTTTAGTTAATAGTGAGAAACGCGTTGGATTCGTGAACTGTGTAAATTCATTTGAGCCTCCAAAATCACTGGGTTTACCAGAAATGACCTCTTGATTGTAGGAAGACACAGATCCTGTGGTTTAACTCCGATTCTGAAGGGTCTTCAGACCAGTGTTCTATTCCATGAAACACACTCTGTTTTAACGCAAGATGAATGCTGTTCTTACTAGCGTCTCCAATACAGCAAGAAACATCAGCAAGCCACGAATAAAAGAATTGTGTTTCCTACTCATACGGATCACATCTAGTTCAACATTGATTATGAAACTGATATAAACCACAGCTCATGTTAAATAAATTCTCTTTAGTTTATAGTGAGAAACGTGATGGGGTTGTGTTCTGTGTAAACACATTTGAGAAGCAAATTCACTGGTTTCACCATAAATGCTCTCTTGCTTGTAGGAAGAAACAGATCCTGGATTTTAAATCCATTTCAGAAGGGAAATTCAGACCAGTGTTCTCATCCATGAAACACACTCTGTTTTAATGCAAGAAGCATGCTCTTCTTTCCAGAGTCTCCAATACAGCAAGAAACATGAGCAAGCCCAGAAAAAAAGAAATGTGTTTCCCACTCATACGGACCATATCTAGTTCAACTCTGCTCATGAAACTGATACAAACCACAACTCCTCTTACATAAACGCGCTTTATTTAAGTGTGAAACGCGTTGGGTTCGTGAACTGTGTAAATTCATTTGAGCCGAAAATTCCCTGGGTTTACGAGAACTGACCTCTTGCTTGTAGGAAGACACAGATCCCGTGGTTTAACTAAGTTTCTGATGGGAAATTCAGACCAGTGTGCTCTTCCATGAAACACACTCTGTTTTGTCACAAGAAGCATGCTCATCTTTCCAGAGTCTCCAATACAGCAAGAAACATGAGCAAGGACAGAAAAAAAGAACTGTGTTTCCCACTCATACGGACCATATCAAGTTCAACTCTGCTCATGAAACTGATACAAACAACAGCTCCTATTAAATAAATGCTCTTTAATTAATAGTGAGAAACGCATTGGGTTCATGAACTGTGTAAATTCATTTGAGCCGAAAATTCACGGGGTTTACCAGAAATGACCTCTTGCTTGTAGGAAGACACAGATCCTTTGGTTTAAGTCCGTTTCTGAAGAGAAATTCAGACCAGATTTCTCTTCCATGTAACACACTCTGTTTTAACGCAAGAAGCATGCTCTTCTTTCCAGCGTCTCCAACACAGCAAGAAACATGAACAAGCCCCAAATAAGTGAAATGTGCTTCCTACTTATATGGATCATATCTAGTTCAATGCTGATTATGAAACTGATACAAACCAGACCTCATGTTAAATAAAAGCTCTTTCTTTATAGTGAGAAACGCGTTGGGTTTTTGTTCTGTGTAAATTAATGTGAGACGCAAAATCACTGGTTTTACCATAAATGCTCTCTTGCTTGTAGGAAGAAATACATCCTGGATCTTAAATCCATTTCTGAACGGAATTTCAAACCTGTGTTCTCATCCATGAAACACACTCAGTTTAAAGGCAAGAAGAATGGTCTTCTTTCCAGAGTCTCCAATGCAGCAAGACACATGAGCAAGCCCAGAAAAAAAGAACTGTGTTTCCCACTCATATGGACCATATCTAGTTCAACTCTGCTCATGAAACTGATACAAACCACAGCTCCTCTTACAAAAACACTCTTTAGTTATTGTGAGAAATGTGTTGGGTTCGTGTATTGTGTAAATTCATTTGAGCCGAAAATTCACTGGGTATACAAGAAATGACCTCTTGCTTGTAGGAAGACACACATCCTGTGGTTTAACTCCGTTTCTGAAGGGAAATTCAGAACAGTGTTCTCTTCCATGAAACACACTCTGTTTTAACACAAGAAGCATGCTCTTCTTTCCAGCGTCTCCAATAGAGCATGAAACATGAGCAAGCCCCAAATAAAAGAACTGTGTTTCCTACTCATATGGCTCATATCTAGTTCAACTCTGATTATGAAACTGATACAAACCACAGCTCCTGATAAATAAATGCTCTTTAGTTAATGTGGAGAAATGCGTTGGGTTTGTGAACTGTGTAAATTCATTTGAGCCACAAATTCACTGGGTTTACCAGAAATGACCTCTTGCTTGTAGGAAGACACAGATCCTGGTACTTACATCCATTTGAGAAGGGAAATTCAAACCTGTGTTCTCCTCCATGAAACACACTCTGTTATATCGCAAGAAGAATGCTCTTCTTTCCAGATTCTCCAGTGCAGCAAGACACATGAGCAAGCCCAGAAAAAAAGAACTTTTTTTCCCACTCATACGGACCATATCTAGTTCAACTCTGCTCATGAAGCTGTTACAAACCACAGCTACTCTTACATAAACGCTCTTTCGTTAATAGTGTGAAGGCGTTGGGTTTGTGAACTGTGTAAATTCATTAGAGCCACAAATTCACTGCATTTACCATAACTGCTCTCTTGCTTGTGGGAAGAAACAGATCCAGGATCTTAAATCCATTTCAGAAGGGAAATTCAGGCCAGTGTTCTCATCCATGAAACACACTCTGTTTTAACGCAAGAAGCATGCTCTTCTTTCCAGAGACTCCAATGCAACAAGAAACATGAGCAAGCCCCGAAAAAAAGAACTGTGTTTCCTATTCATATGGACCATATCTAGTTCAATTCTGCTCATGAAACTGATACAAACCACAGCTCTAATAACATAAATGCTCTTTAGTTAATAGTGAGAAACGCGTATGGTTCGTGAACTTTGTAAATTAATTTGAGCCGCAAATTCACTGGGTTTACCAGAAATGACCTCTTGCTTGTAGGAAGACAAATATCCTGGATCTTAAATCCATTTCAGAAGGGAAATTCAAACCTGTGTTCTCATCCATGAAACACACTCTGTTTAAAGGCAAGAAGAATGCTTTTCTTTCCAGAGTCTCCAATGCAGCAAGACACATGAGCAAGCCCAGAAAAAAGAACTGTGTTTCCCACTCATACGGACCATATCTAGTTCAACTCTGCTCATGAAGTTGTGACAAACCACAGCTCCACTTACATGAACGCTCTTTAGTTAATAGTGTGAAAGGCGTTGGGTTCGTGAACTGTGTAAATTCATTTGAGCTGAAAATTCACTGGGTTTACCAGAAATGACCTCTTGCTTGTAGGAAGACACAGATCCTGTGGTTTAACTCTGTTTCAGAAGGGATAGTCAGACCAGTGTTCTCATCCATGAAACACACTCTGTTTTAACACAAGAAGAATGCTCTTATTTCCAGAGTCTCCAATACAGCAAGAAACATGAGCAAGCCCAGAAAAAAAGAACTGTTTTTCCCTCTTATATGGACCTTATCTACTTCAAATCTGCTCATGAAACTGATACAAACAACAGCTCCTCTTATATAAACACTCTTTAGTTAATTTTGAGAAATGCATTGGGTTTGTGAACTGTGTAAATTCATTTGAGCCGCAAGTTCACTGCTTTTACCATAACTCCTCTCTTGCTTGTGGGAAGAAACAGATCCAGGATCTTAAATCCATTTCAGAAGGGAAATTCGACCAGTGTTCTCATCCATGAAACACACTATGTTTTAACGCAGGAAGCATGCTCGTCTTTCCATAGAATACCATACAGCAAGAAACATGAGCAAGCCCAGAAAAAAAGAACTGTGTTTCCTATTCATACGGACCATATCTAGTTCAATTCTGCTCATGAAACTGATACAAACCACAGCTCTTATAATATAAATGCTCTTTAGTTAATAGTGAGAAACGCATTGGTTTCGTGAACTGTGTAAATTCATTTCAGCCGCAAAATCACTGGGTTTACCAGAACTGACCTCTTGCATGTAGGAAGACACAGATCCTGAGGTTTAATTCAGTATCTGAAGTGAAATTCAGACCAGTGTTCTCTTCCATGAAACACAATCTGTTTTAACGCAAGAAGCATGCTCTTCTTTCCAGCGTCTCTAATACAGCAATAAAAATGAGTAAGCCAGGAATAAAAGAACTGTGTTTCCTACTCTTAGGGATCATATATAGTTCAACGCTGATTATGAAACTGATACAAACCACAGCTCATGTTAAATAAATGCTCTTTAGTTTATACTGAGAATCACGTTGGGTTTTTTTTCTGTGTAAATTCATTTGAGACGCAAATTCACTGGTTTTACCAGAAATACTCTCTTGTTTGTAGGAAGACAAAGATCCTGGATCTTAAATAAATTTCAGAAGGGAAATTCAAACCTGTGTTCTCATCCATGAAACACACTCTCTTTTAACGCAAGAAGAATGCTCTTCTTTCCAGAGTCTCCAATGCAGCAAGACACATGAGCAAGCCCAGAAAAAAAGGACTGTGTTTCCCACTCATACAGCCCATATGTAGTTCAACTCTGCTAATGAAGCTGTTACAAACCACAGCTACTCTTATATAAACGCTCTTTAGTTAATAGTGTGAAAGGCGTTGGATTCGAGAACTGTGTATATTCATTTGAGCAGAAAATTCACTGCTTTAACACAAACAGCTTTCTTGATTGTGGGAAGAAAAAGATCCTGGATTTTAAATCCATTTCCGAATGGAAATACAGACCAGTGTTCTCATCCATGAAACAAAATCTGTTTTAACGCAAGAAGCATGCTCTTCTTTCCAGAGTCTCCAATACAGCAAGAAACATGAGCAAACCCAGACAAAAAGAACTGTGTTTCCTATTCATACGGACAATATCTAGTTCAACTCTGCTTATGAAACTCATAAAAACCACAGCTCCTCCTACATATGTGCTCTCTATATAATAGTGTGAACTGCTTTGGGTTCGTGATGTGTAAGTTCATTTGAGCCGCAAATTCACTGGTTTTACCAGAAATGACCTCTTGCTTGTAAGAAGACACATATCCTGTGGTTTTACTCCGTGTTGGAAGGGAAAGTCAGACGAGTGTTCTCATCCATGAAACACACTCGGTTTGAACGCAAGAAGCATGCTCTTCTTTCCAGCATCTCAAATACAGCAAGAAACATGAGTAAGCCCAGAATAAAAGAACTGTGTTTCGTACTCATACAGACCATATCTAGTTCAACTCTGCTTATGAAACTGACACAAACCACATCTCATGTTAAATAAATGCTCTTTTGTTAATAGTGAGAAACTCGGTGGGTTTGGGAATTGTGTAAATTCATTTGTCCTCCAAAATCACTGGGTTTCCCTGAAATGACCTCTTGCTTGTAGGAAGACACTGATCCTGTGTTTTAACTCCATTTCTGAAGGGATCTTCAGACCAGTGTTATCATCCATGAAACACACTCTGTTTTAACGCAAGAAGCATCCTCATCTTTCAAGCGTCTCAAATACAGCAAGAAACATGAGCAAGCCCAGAAAAAAAGAACTGTGTTTACCACTTATACGGACCATATCTACTTCAACTCTGTGCATGAAACTGATACAAACAAAAGCTCCTGTTAAAAAACACTCTTTAGTTAATTTGAGAAATGTGTTGGGTTTGTGAACTGTATAAATTCATTTGAGACGCAAATTCACTGGTTTTACCAGAAATAATCTCTTGCTTGTAGGAAGACATAGATCCTGCATCTTAAATCCATTTTAGAAGGGAAATTCAAACCTGTGTTCTCATCCATGAAACACACTCTGTTTTAACGCCAGAAGAATGCTCTTGTTTCCACAGTCTCCAATGCAGCAAGACACATGAGCAAGCCCAGAAAAAAAGAACTGTGTTTCCCACTTATACGGACCATATCTAGTTCAACTCTGCTCATGAAGCTGTTACAAACCACAGCTACTCTTACATAAACGCTCTATACTTAATAGTGTGAAAGGCGTTGGGTTCGTGAACTGTGTAAATTCATTTGAGCCGAAAATTCACTGCTTTTACGATAACTGCTCTCTTGCTTCTGGGAAGAAACAGATCCTGGATCTTGAATCCATTTCAGAAGGGAAATTCAGACCAGTGTTCTCATCCATGAAACACACTCTGTTTTAATGCAAGAAGCATGCTCTTCTTTCCAGAGAATCCAATACAGCAAGAAACATGAGCAAGCCCCGAAAAAAAGAACTGTATTTCCTATTCATACGGACCATATCTAGATCAATTCTGCTCATGAAACTGACACAAACCACATCTCATGTTAAATAAATGCTCTTTTGTTAATAGTGAGAAACTCGGTGGGTTTGGGAATTGTGTAAATTCATTTGTCCTCAAAAATCACTGGGTTTCCCTGAAATGACCTCTTGCTTGTAGGAAGACACTGATCCTGGGGTTTAACTCCGTTTCTGAAGGGGTCTTCAGACCAATGTTATCATCCATGAAACACACTCTGTTTTAACGCAAGAAGCATCCTCATCTTTCAAGCGTCTCAAATACAGCAATAAACAAGAGCAAGCTCAGAAAAAAAGAACTGTGTTTACCACTTATACGGACCATATCTACTTCAACTCTGCTCATGAAGCTGTTACAAACCACAGCTACTCTTACATAAACGCTCTATACTTAATAGTGTGAAAGGCGTTGGGTTCGTGAACTGTGTAAATTCATTTGAGCTGAAAATTCACTGCTTTTACGATAACTGCTCTCTTGCTTCTGGGAAGAAACAGATCCTGGATCTTAAATCCATTTCAGAAGGGAAATTCAGACCAGTGTTCTCTTCCATGAAACACACTCTGTTTTAATGCAAGAAGCATGCTCTTCTTTCCAGAGAATCCAACACAGCAAGAAACATGAGCAAGCCCCGAAAAAAAGAACTGTATTTCCTATTCATACGGACCATATCTAGATCAATTCTGCTCATGAAACTAATACAAACCACAGCTGTTATAACATAAATGCTCTTTAGTTAATAGTGTGAAACGCATTGGGTTCGTGAACTGTGTAAATTCCTTTGAGCCACAAATTCACTGGGTTTACCAGAAATGACGTCTTGCTTGTAGAAAGACACAGATCCTGAGGGTTAATTCAGTTTCTGTGGGAAATTCAGACCCTGTTCTCTTCCATGAAACACAATCTGTTTTAATGCAAGAAGCATGCTCGTCATTCCAGCGTCTCGAATACAGCAAGAAAAATGAGGAAACCACGAATAAAAGAACTGTGTTTCCTACTCATATGTATCATATCTAGTTCAATGCTGATTATGAAACTGATGCAAACCACAGCTCATGTTAAATAAATGCTCTTTAGTTAATAGTGAGAATTGCGGTGGGTTTGTGAATAGTGTAAAATCATTTGTGCGCAAATTCCCTGGGTTACGATGAAAGGACTTCTTGCTTATAGGAAGACACAGATCCTGTGGTTTGACTCCGTTTCTGAAGGGAAATTCAGACCTGTGTTTTCATCCATGGAACACACTCTGTTTTAACGGAAGAAGCATGCTCTAATTTCCAGCATCTCCAATACAGCAAGAAACATGTGCAAGCCAAGAAAAAAAGAACTGTGTTTCCTTCTCATACGGATCATATCTAGTACAACTCTGTTCATGAAATTGATACAAACCTCAGCTCCTCTTACATATACGCTCTTTAGTTAAATGTGGGAAACGAGTTGGGTTTGTGAATTGTGTAAATACATTTGTGCCGCAAATTCACTGGATTTACCAGAAATGACCTCTTGCTTATTGGAAGACACAGATGCTGTGATTTAACTCCGTTTCTGAATGGAAATTCAGATCAGTGTTCTCATCCTTTAAACACACTCTGTTTTAACGCAAGACGCATGCTCTTCTTTCCAGCGTCTCCAATACTTCAAGAAACATGAGCAAGCCCCAAATAAAAGAATTGTGTTTCCTACTCATACAGATCATATCCATTTCAACTCTGCTTTTGAAACTGATAAAAAAAAAACAGCTCCTGTTAAATAAATGCTCTTAAGTTAATAGTGAGAAACGTGATGGGGTTGTGAACTGTGTAATTTCATTTGAGCCGCAAATTCACTGGGTTTACCAGAAATGACCTCTTGCTTGTAAGAAGACACAGATCCTGTGGTTTTACTCCATGTCTGAAGGAATTTCATATCAGTGTTCTCATCCTTTAAACTCACTCTGTTTTAATGCAAGAAACATGCTCCTCTTTCCAGCGTCTCCAATACAGCAAGGAACATGAGCAAGCCACGAATAAAAGAACTGTTTTTCCTTCTCATACGGATCATATCTAGTTCAACTCTGCTTATGAAACTGATACAAACCACAGCTCATGGTAATAAAACGCTCTTTAGTTAAATGTGAGAAACACATTGGGTTCGTGAACTGTATAAATTCATTTGAGCCACAAATTCACTGGCTTTACCAGAAATGACCTCTAGCTTGTGGGAAGACACAGATGCTGTGGTTTTACTCCGTTTCTGAGGGAAATTCAGACCAGTGTTCTCATCCATGGAACACACTCTGTTATAACGCAAGAAGCATGCTCTTATTTCCAGCATCTCCAATACACAACAAACTTGAGCAAGCCAAGAATAAAAGAACTGTGTTTCCTTCTCATACGGATCATATCTAGTTCAACTCTGCTCATGAAATTGATACAAACCTCAGCTCCTCTTACATAAACGCTCTTTAGTTAAATGTGGGAAACGAGTTGGGTTTGTGAATTGTGTAAATACATTTGTGCGGCAAATTCACTGGATTTACCAGAAATGACCTCTTACTTATTGGAAGACACAGATGCTGTGATTTAACTCCGTTTCTGAAGGGAAATTCAGATCAGTGTTCTCATCCTTTAAACCCACTCTGTTTTATCGCAAGACGCATGCTCTTCTTTCCAGCGTCTCCAATACTTAAGAAACATGAGCAAGCCCCAAATAAAAGAATTGTGTTTCCTACTCATACGGATCATATCCATTTCAACTCTGCATTTGAAACTGATAAAAAACACAGCTCCTGTTAAATAAATGCTCTTAAGTTAATAGTGAGAAACGTGATGGTGTTGTGAACTGTGTAATTTCATTTGAGCCGCAAATTCACTGGTTTTACCAAAAATGCTCTCTTGCTTGTAGGAATAAACAGATCCTGGATCTTAAATCCATTTCAGAATTGAAATTCAGACCAGTGTTCTCATCCATGAAACACACTCTGTTTTAACGCAAGAAGCATGCTCTTCTGTCCAGAGTCTCCAATACAGCAAAAACATGAGCAAACTCAGAAAAAAAAGAACTGTGTTTCCTATTCATACAGACCATATCTAGTTCAACTCTGCTCATGAAACTGATACAAACCACAGCTCCTCTTACATAAAAGCTCCTTAGTTAATAGTGAAAAACGTGTTGGATTTTGAACCTTGTAAATTCATATGAGCCACAAATTCACTGGGTTTACCAGAAATGACCTCTTGCTTGTAGGAAGACACAGATTCTGTGGTTATAGCCCCTTTCAGAAGGAAAATTCAGAGCAGTGTTCTCATCCATTAAACACTCTCTGTTTTAATGCAAGAAGCATGCTCTTCTTTCCAGCGTCTCCAATACATCATGGAACATGTGTATGCCCAGAATAAAACAACTGTGTTTCAGACTCATCCAGACCATATCTAGTTCAACTCTGCTTATGAAACTCATACAAACCACAGCTCCACTTACATAAATGCTCTCTAGTTAATAATGTGAAATGCTTTGGTTTTGTGAACTTTGTAAATTCATTTGAAACGCAAATTCAATGGTTTTACAGGAAATGCACTCTTGCTTGTAGGAAGACACAGATGCTGTGGTTTAACTCCGTTTCTGAAGGGAAATTCAGACCTGAGTTCTCTTCCATGAAAAAAACTCTGTTTTAACGCAAGAAGCATGCTCTTCTTTCCAGCGTCTCCAATACTTCAAGAAAAATGAGCAAGTGCGAAATAAAAGAACTATGTTTCCTACTCATACGGATCATATATATTTGAACTCTGCTTATGAAACTGATAAAAACCACAGCTCCTGTTAAATAAATGCTCTTTTGTTAATTGTGAGAAACACGATGGGGTGTGAACTGTGTAATTTCATTTGAGCCGCAAAATCACTGGATTTACGTGAAATGCTCTGTTGCTTGTAGGAATAAACAGATCCTGGACCTCAAATCCATTTCAGAATTGAAATTCAGACCAGTGTTCTCATCCATGAAACACCCTCTCTTTTAACGCAAGAAACATGCTCTTCTTTCCAGAATCTCCAATAGAGCAAGAAACATGAGCAAACTCAGAAAAAAGAACTGAGTTTCCTATTCAACGGACCATATCTAGTTCAACTCTGCTCTTGAAACTGATACAAACCACAGGTCCTCTTACATAAATGCTCTTTAGTTAATAGTGAGAAACATGTTGGGATCGTGAACTGTACAAATTCATTTGAGCCATAAATTCACTGGGTTTACCAGAAATGACCCCTTGCTTGTAAGAAAACAGAGATCCTGTGGTTTTACTCCGTGTCTGAAGGGAATTTCATATCAGTGTTCTCATCCTTTAAACACACTCTGTTTTAATGCAAGAAACATGCTCCTCTTTCCAGCGTCTCCAATACAGCAAGGAACATGAGCATGCCCAGAATAAAAGAACTGAGTTTCCTACTCATACAGACTATATCTAGTTCAACTCTGCTTATGTAACTCGTAAAAACCACAGCTCCTTTTACATAAATGCTCTCTAGTTAATAGTGTGAAATGCTATGGGTTTGTAAACTGTGTAAATTCTTTTGAGCCGCAAATTCAATGGTTTTACCAGTAATATCCTCTTACTTGTAGGAAAACACAGATCCTGGATCTTAAATCCCTTTCTGAAGGGAAATTCAGACAAGTGTTCTCATCCATGAAACAAACTCTGTTTTAACGCATGAAGCATGCTCCTCTTTCCAGCGTCTCCAATACAGCAAGGAACATGAGCATGCCCAGAATAAAAGAACTGTTTTTCCTTCTCATACGGATCATATCTAGTTCAACTCTGCTTATGAAACTGATGCAAACCACAGCTCATGGTAATAAAATTCTCTTAAGTTAAATGTGAGAAACACGTTGGGTTCGTGAACTGTATAAATTCATTTGAGCCACAAATTCACTGGCTTTACCAGAAATGACCTCTAGCTTGTGGGAAGACACAGATGCTGTGGTTTTACTGCGTTTCTGAGGGAAATTCAGACCAGTGTTCTCATCCATGAAACACACTCTGTTTTAACGCAAGAAGCATGCTCTTCTTTCCAGAGTCTCCAATACAGCAAGAAACATGAGCAAGCCCCAAATAAAAGAACTGTGCTTCCTACTCATACGGATCATATCTAGTTCAACTCTGCTTATGAAACTGATACAAATCACAGCTCCACTTACATAAATTCTCTTTACCTAAATGTGTGAAATGCTTTGGGTTTGTGAACTGTGTAAATTCATTTGAGCTGCAAATTCACTGGGTTAACCAGAAATGAACTCTTGCTTGGGTAAGAGACAGATCCTGGGTTTTAACTCCGTTTCTGAAGGGAAATTCAGACCAGTGTTCTCTTCCATGAAACACACTATGTTTTAACGCCAGAAGCATGCTCTTCTTTCCAGGTTCTCCAATACTGCAAGAAACATGAGCAAGCCCAAAATGAAATACCTGTGTTTCCTACTCATACAGACCATATCTTGTTCAACTCTGCTTATGAAACTGATTCACACCACAGCTCTGCTTAAAAAAATGCTCTTTAGTTAATAGTGAGAAACGCATTGTGTTCCTGAGCTGTGTAAATGCATTTGAGGCCAAAATTCACTGGGTTTACAAGAAATGAAGTCTTGCATGTAGGAAGACACCGATCCTGTGGTTAAACTCCGTTTCTGAAGGGAAATTCAGACCAGGGTTCTCCTGCATGAAACTTACTCTTTTGAACTCAAGAAGCATGCTCTTCTTTCCAGCGTCTCCAATATAGCAAGAAACATAAGCAAACCCAGAATAAAAGAACTCTGTTTCCTACTCATAGGCGACTTATCTAGTTCAACTCTGCTTATGAAACTGATACAAACCACAGCTCCTGTTAAATAAATGCTCTTTAGTTAATGGAGAGAAACGCGTTGGGTTTGTAAACTGTTTAAATTATTTGAGGCCAAAAATTCAGAGGGTTTACCAGAAATGACCTCTTGTTTGTAGGAAAACACAGATCCTGGACCTTAACTCCATTTCTGAAGAGAAATCAGACCTGTTCTTCTCATCCATGAAACAAACTCTGTTTTATCGCAAGACGCATGCTCTTCTTTCCAGAGTCTGCAATACAGCAAGAAACATGAGCAAGCCCAGAAAAAAAGAACTGTGTTTCCATTTCATTCAGAACATATCTAGTTCAACTCTGCTTATGACAGTGATACAAACCACAGCTCATGTTAAATATATGCTCTTTTTTTTAATAGTGAGAAACGCGTTGGGTTTGTGTTCTGTGTAAATTCATTTGAGCCGTAAATTGACTGGGTTTACCAGAAATGACCTCGTGCATGTAAAAAGACACAGATCCTGGACCTTAAATTGATTTCTGAAGGGAAATTCATACCAGTGTCCTCTTCCATGAAACACAGTCTATTTTAACGCAAGAAGCATGTTCTTCTTTCCAGAGTCTCCATATCAGCAAGAAATATGAGCAAGCCCGGAAAAAGAGAACTGTGTTTCCAACTCATATGGACCATTTCTAGTTCAACTCAGCTTCAAACTGATACAATCCACAGCTCCTGTTAAATAAATGCTCTGTAGTTAATATTGAGAAACTCGTTGGGTTCGTGAGATGTGCAAATTCATTTGAGCCCAAAATACAGTGGGTTTACCATAAATGACCTATTACTTGTAGAAAGACACAGATCCTGAGGGTTAACTACATTTCTGAAGGGAAATTCAGATCAGGGTTCTCATCCATGAAACACACTGGGTTTGACGCAAGAAGCATGATCTTCTTTCTAGCGTCTCCAATACAGCCAGAACCATGAGCAAGCCTGAATAAAATAATGGTGTTTCATACACATACAGACCATTTCTAGTTCAACTCTGCTTCAGACTGAAACAAACCACAGCTACTGTTAAATAAATGCTATGTAGTTAATAGTGAGAAACGCGTTGGGTTCGTGAGCTGTGTAAATTCATTTGAGCCCAAAGTTCAGTGAGATTACCATAAATGACTTCTTGCTTGTAGAAAGACAAAGATCCTGTGGTTTAACTCCATTTCTGAAAGGAAATACAGACCAGTGTTCCTATCCATGAAATACACTCGGTTTTAACGCAAGAAGCATGTTCTTCTTTCAAATGTCTCCAATAGAGCAAGAAACTTGAGCAAGCCCAGAAAAAAAGAAGTGTGTTTCCTACTCATATGGAACGTATCTAGTTCAACTCTGCTTATGAAACTGATGCAAACCACAGCCGCTGTTAAATAAATGCTCTTTAGTTTATTGTGAGAAACGCGTTGGGTTGTGAGCTGTGTAAATTCAATTGAGCCAAAGGTCAGTGGTTTACCATAAATGACCTCTTGCTTGTAGGAAGACACAGATCCTGTGGTTTAACTCCGTTTCTGAAGGAAATTCAGACCAGTGTCCTCTTCCATGCAACACACTCCGTTTTAACGCAAGAAGCATGCTCTTCTTTCCAGAGTCTCCAATACAGCAAGAAACATGAGCAAGCCCAGAAAAAGAGAACTGTGTTTCCTACTCATACGGACCATTTCTAGTTCAACTCTGCTTCAAACTGATACAAACCACAGCTCCTGTTAAATAAATCCTCTGTAGTTAATAGTGAGAAACGCGTTGGGTTTGTGTTCTGTGTAAATTCATTTGAGTGCAAATTGACTGGGTTTACCAGAAATGACCTCGTGCATGTAAAAAGACACAGATCCTGGACCTTAAATCGATTTCTGAAGGGAAATTCAGACCAGTGTCCTCTTCAATGAAACACAGTCTATTTTAACGCAAGAAACATGTTCTTCTTTCCAGAGTCTCCATATCAGCAAGAAATATGAGCAAGCCCGGAAAAAGAGAACTGTGTTTCCAACTCATATGGACCATTTCTATTTCAACTCTGCTTCAAACTGATACAATCCTCAGCTCCTGTTAAATAAATGCTCTGTAGTTAATAGTGAGAAACACATTGGGTTCGTGAGATGTGCAAATTCATTTGAGCCCAAAATACAGTGGGTTTACCATAAATGACCTATTGCTTGTAGAAAGACACAGATCCTGAGGGTTAACTCCATTTCTGAAGGGAAATTCAGATCAGTGTTCTCATCCATGAAACACACTGGGTTTGACGCAAGAAGCATGATCTTCTTTCCAGCGTCTCCAATACAGCCAGAAACATGAGCAAGCCTGAATAAAATAATGGTGTTTCATACACATACAGACCATTTCTAGTTCAACTCTGCTTCAGACTGAAACAAACCACAGCTCCTGTTAAATAAATGCTATGTAGTTAATAGTGAGAAACGCGTTGGGTTCGTGAGCTGTGTAAATTCATTTGAGCCCAAAGTTCAGTGAGATTACCATAAATGACTTCTTGCTTGTAGAAAGACACAGATCCTGTGGTTTAACTCCATTTCTGAAAGGAAATTCAGACCAGAGTTCCTATCCATGAAACACACTCTGTTTTAACAAGAGAAGCATGCTCTTCTTTCAAGGGTCTACAATAGAGCAAGAAACATGAGCAAGCCCAGTAAAAAGAAAGGTGTTTCCTATTCATATGGAACATATCTAGTTCAACTCTGCTAAAGAAACTGATGCAAACCACAGCTCCTGTTAAATAAATGCTCTTTAGTTAATAGTGAGAAACGCGTTGGGTTGTGAGCTGTGTAAATTCAATTGAGCCCAAAGTTCAGTGGGTTTACTATAAATGACCTCTTGCTTGTAGGAAGACACAGATCCTGTGGTTTAACTCCGTTACTGAAGGGAAATTCAGAGCAGTGTTCTCATCCATGAAACACACTCTGTTTTAACGCAAGAAGCATGCTCTTCTTTCCAGAGTCTCCAATACAGCAAGAAACATGAGCAAGCCCAGCAAAAAAGAACTGTGTTTCCTACTCATACGGACCATATCTAGTTCAACTCTGCTCATGAAACTGATACAAACCATAGCTCCCCTTAAAAAAAATGCTCTTTAGTTAATTGTGAGAAAACGGATGGTTTCTTGAACTGTGTAAATTCTTTTCATCCGCAAATTCACTTGGTTTACCATAAATGACCTCTTTCTTCTCAGAACACACATATCCTGTGGTGTCACTCCGTTTCTGAAGGAAATTCAGACCAGTGTCCTCTTCCATGAAACACACTCCGTTTTAACGCAAGAAGCATGCTCTTCTTTCCAGAGTCTCCAATACAGCAAGAAACATGAGCAAGCCCAGAAAAAGAGAACTGTGTTTCCTACTCATATGGACCATTTCTATTTCAACTCTGCTTCAAACTGATACAAACCACAGCCCCTGTTAAATAAATGCTCTGTAGTTAATAGTGAGAAAGACATTGGGTTCGTGAGCTGTGAAAATTCATTTGAGCCCAAAATACAGTGGGTTTACCATAAATGACCTCTTGCTTGTAGAAAGACACAGATCCTGAGGGTTAACACCGCTTCTGAAGGGAAATTCAGATCAGTGTTCTTATCCATGAAACACACTGGGTTTGACGCAAGAAGCATGATCTTCTTTCCATCATCTCCAATACAGCAAGAAACATGAGCAAGCCCGAATAAAATAATGGTGTTTCATACACATATAGACCATTTCTAGTTCAACTCTGCTTAAGACTGAAACAAACCACAGCTACTGTTAAATAAATGCTGTGTAGTTAATAGTGAGAAACGCGTTGGGTTCGTGAGCTGTGTAAATTCATTTGAGCCCAAAGTTCAGTGAGATTACCATAAATGACTTCTTGCTTGTAGAAAGACACAGATCCTGTGGTTCAACTCCGTTTCTGAAGGGAAATTCAGACCACTGTTCTGCTCCATGAAACACACTCTGTTTTGATGCAAGAAGCATGTTCTACTTTCCACCGTCTCCAATACACCAAGAAACATGAGCAAGCCCAGAAAAAAAGAAAGGTGTTTCCTACTCATATAGAACATATCTAGTTCAACTCTGCTAATGAAACTGATACAAACCACAGCTCCTGTTAAATAAATGCTCTTTAGTTAATATTGTGAAACGCGTTGGGTTTGTGAACTGTGTAAATTCATATGTGCCGCAAATTCACTGGGTTTACCATAAAAGACCTCTTGCTTGTAGGAAGGCACAGATCCTGTGATTTGACTCCGTTTCTAAAGGGAAATTAAGACCAGTGTTCTCTTCCATGAAACACACTCCGGTTTTATGCAAAAGCATGATCTTCTTTCCAGGATCCTCAATATAGCAGGAAACATGAGCAAGCCCAGAAAAAGAGAACTGTGTTTCCTACTCATATGGACCATTTCTATTTCAACTCTGCTTCAAACTGATACAAACCACAGCCCCTGTTAAATAAATGCTCTGTAGTTAATAGTGAGAAAGACGTTGGGTTCGTGAGCTGTGCAAATTCATTTGAGCCCAAAATACAGTGGGATTACCATAAATGACCTCTTGCTTGTAGAAAGACACAGATCCTGAGGGTTAACACCGCTTCTGAAGGGAAATTCAGATCAGTGTTCTTATCCATGAAACACACTGGGTTTGACGCAAGAAGCATGATCTTCTTTCCATCATCTCCAATACAGCAAGAAACATGAGCAAGCCCGAATAAAATAATGGTGTTTCATACACATATAGACCATTTCTACTTCAACTCTGCTTAAGACTGAAACAAACCACAGCTACTGTTAAATAAATGCTGTGTAGTTAATAGTGAGAAACGCGTTGGGTTCGTGAGCTGTGTAAATTCATTTGAGCCCAAAGTTCAGTGAGATTACCATAAATGACTTCTTGCTTGTAGAAAGACACAGATCCTGTGGTTCAACTCCGTTTCTGAAGGGAAATTCAGACCACTGTTCTGCTCCATGAAACACACTCTGTTTTGATGCAAGAAGCATGTTCTACTTTCCACCGTCTCCAATACACCAAGAAACATGAGCAAGCCCAGAAAAAAAGAAAGGTGTTTCCTACTCATATAGAACATATCTAGTTCAACTCTGCTAATGAAACTGATACAAACCACAGCTCCTGTTAAATAAATGCTCTTTAGTTAATATTGTGAAACGCGTTGGGTTTGTGAACTGTGTAAATTCATATGTGCCGCAAATTCACTGGGTTTACCATAAAAGACCTCTTGCTTGTAGGAAGGCACAGATCCTGTGATTTGACTCCGTTTCTAAAGGGAAATTAAGACCAGTGTTCTCTTCCATGAAACACACTCCGGTTTTATGCAAAAGCATGATCTTCTTTCCAGGATCCTCAATATAGCAGGAAACATGAGCAAGCCCAGAAAAAGAGAACTGTGTTTCCTACTCATATGGACCATTTCTATTTCAACTCTGCTTCAAACTGATACAAACCACAGCCCCTGTTAAATAAATGCTCTGTAGTTAATAGTGAGAAAGACGTTGGGTTCGTGAGCTGTGCAAATTCATTTGAGCCCAAAATACAGTGGGATTACCATAAATGACCTCTTGCTTGTAGAAAGACACAGATCCTGAGGGTTAACACCGCTTCTGAAGGGAAATTCAGATCAGTGTTCTTATCCATGAAACACACTGGGTTTGACGCAAGAAGCATGATCTTCTTTCCATCATCTCCAATACAGCAAGAAACATGAGCAAGCCCGAATAAAATAATGGTGTTTCATACACATATAGACCATTTCTACTTCAACTCTGCTTATGAAACTGATACAAACCACAGCTCCTGTTAAATAAATGCTGTGTAGTTAATAGTGAGAAACGCGTTGGGTTCGTGAGCTGTGTAAATTCATTTGAGCCCAAAGTTCAGTGAGATTACCATAAATGACTTCTTGCTTGTAGAAAGACACAGATCCTGTGGTTCAACTCCGTTTCTGAAGGGAAATTCAGACCACTGTTCTGCTCCATGAAACACACTCTGTTTTGATGCAAGAAGCATGTTCTACTTTCCACCGTCTCCAATACACCAAGAAACATGAGCAAGCCCAGAATAAAAGAACTGTGTTTCCTACTCATACAGATCATATCTAGTTCAACTCTGCTAATGAAAGTGATACAAACCACAGCTCATGTTATATAAATTCTCTTTAGTCAATAGTGAGAAATACTTTGGGTTTGTGTTCTGTGTAAATTAATTTGAGCCACAAATTCACTGGGTATACAGAAATGACCTCTTGCTTGTAAGAAGACACAGATCCTGTGGTTTTACTACGTTTTTGATGGGAAATACAGATCAGTCTTCTCCTCCATGGAACACACTCTGTGTTAAAGCAAAAATCATGCTCTTCTTTCCAGCGTCTTCAATACAGCAACAAACATGAGCAAGCCCAAAATAAAAGAACAGTGTTTCCTACTCATAAGGACCGTATGTAGTTCAACTCTACTTATGAAACTGATACAAACCACACCTGCTGTTAAATAAATGCTCTTTAGTTAATAGTGAGAAACGCGTTGGGTTGGTGAGATGTGTAAATTCATTTGAGCCCAAAATTCAGTGGGTTTACCATACATGACCTCTTGCTTGTAGAAAGACACAGATGCTGTGGTTTAACTCTGTTTCTGAAGGGAAATTCAGACCTTTATTCTCATCCATGAAACACACTGGGTTTCACTCAAGAAGAATGATTGTCTTTCCAGCGTCTCCAATACAGTAAGAAACATGAGCAAGCCCTGAGTAAAAGAATGGTGTTTCATACTCATACAGACCATTTCTACTTCAAGTCTGCTAATGAAACTGATACAAACCACAGCTCCTGTTAAATAAATGCTGTTTAGGTAACATTGAAAAACGCGTTGGGTTTTTGAACTGTGTAAATTCATTTGTGCCGCAAATTCAATGGGTTTACCAGAAATGACCTCTTGCTTGTAGGAAGACACAGATCCTGTGGTTTGACTCCGTTTCTGAAGGGAAATTCAGACCAGTGTTCTCTTTCATGAAACACACTCTGTTTTAACGCAAGAAACATGCTCTTCTTTCCAGATTCTCCAATACAGCCAGAAACATGAACAAGCCAAGAAAAATTGTAATGTGTTTCCTACACATACAGATCATATCTAGTTCAACGCTGCTTATGAAACTGATACAAACCACAGCTCATGTTAAATAAATGCTCTTTAGTTAATAGTGAGAAACGCTTTGGGTGTGTGCTCTGGGTAAATTCATTTGAGCCACAAATTCACAGGGTTTAACAGAACAGACCTCTTGCGTGTAGGAAGACACAGATCCTGGACCTTAAATCCACTTCAGAAGGGTAATTCAGACCTGTGTTCTCATCCATGAAACACACTCTGTTTTAACGCCAGAAACATGCTCATCTAATAGAGCAAGAAACATGAGCATGCCCCAAATAAAAGAACTGTGTTTCCCACTCATACGGACCATATCTAGTTCAGTTCTGCTCATGAAACTGACACAAACCACTGCTCTTCTTACATAAATGCTCTTTAGTTTATAGTGAGAAACGCGTTGGGTTCCTGAACTGTGTAAATTCATTTGAGCCGAAAATTCCCTGGGTTTGTCATAAATGACCTCTTGCTTGTAGGAAGACACAGATCCTGTTGTTTAATTCCGTATCTGAAGGGAAATTCTGACCAGTGTTCTCTTCTATGAAACACAATCTGTTTTAATGCAAGAAGCATGCTCTTCTTTCCAGTTTCTCCAATACAGCAAGAAATATGAGCAATAAATAACTATGTTTCCAACTCATATGGATCATATCTAGTTCAACGCTGATTATGAAACTGATAGAAACGACAGCTCCTGTTAAATAAATGCTCTTTAGTTTATAGTGAAAAACGCGTTGGGTTTGTGTTCTGTGTAAATTCATTTGAGACGCAAATTCACTGGTATTACCAGAAATGCTCACTTACATGTAGGAAGACACAGATTCTGGATCTTAAATCCATTTAAGAAGGGAAATTCAAACCTGTGTTCTCACCCATGAAACACACTCTGTTTTAACGCAAGAAGAATGCTCTTCTTTCCAGAGTCTATAATACAGCAAGAAACATGAGCAAGCCCAGAAAAAATGAACTGTGTTTCCCACTCATACGGACCATATCTAGAACAACTCTGCTCATGAACCTTATACAAACCACAGCTCCTCTTACATAAACGCTCTTTAGTTAATAGTGTGAAACGCGTTGGGTTCGTGAACTCTGTAAATTCATTTGAGCTGAAAATTCCCTTCGTTTACCAGAAATGACCTCTTGCTTGTAGGAAGACACAGATCCTGTGGTTTAACTCCGTTTCTGAAGGGATATTCAGACCAGTGTTCTCATCCATGAAACACACTCTGTTTTAACGCAAGAAGCATGCTCATCTTTCCTGTGTCACTAATAGAGCAAGAAACATGAGCATGCCCCAAATAAAAGAACTGTGTTTCCAACTCATACGGCTCATATGTAGTTCAACTCTGCTCATGAAACTGATACAAACCACTGCTCCTGTTAAATAAATGCTCTTTAGTTAATAGTTGAAATGCTTTGGGTTTGTAAACAGTGTAAATTCATTTGAGCCGCAAATTCATTGGTTTTACCATAAATGCTCTCTAGCTTGTAGGAAGAAACAGATCCTGGAACTTAAATAATTTTCAAAAGGGAAATTCAGACCAGTGTTCTCTTTCATGAAACACACTCTGTTTTAACGCAAGAAACATGCTCTTCTTTCCAGATTCTCCAATACAGCCAGAAACATGAACAAGCCAAGAAAAATTGTAATGTGTTTCCTACACATACAGATCATATCTAGTTCAACGCTGCTTATGAAACTGATACAAACCACAGCTCATGTTAAATAAATGCTCTTTAGTTAATAGTGAGAAACGCTTTGGGTGTGTGCTCTGGGTAAATTCATTTGAGCCACAAATTCACAGGGTTTAACAGAACAGACCTCTTGCGTGTAGGAAGACACAGATCCTGGACCTTAAATCCACTTCAGAAGGGTAATTCAGACCTGTGTTCTCATCCATGAAACACACTCTGTTTTAACGCCAGAAACATGCTCATCTAATAGAGCAAGAAACATGAGCATGCCCCAAATAAAAGAACTGTGTTTCCCACTCATACGGACCATATCTAGTTCAGTTCTGCTCATGAAACTGACACAAACCACTGCTCTTCTTACATAAATGCTCTTTAGTTTATAGTGAGAAACGCGTTGGGTTCCTGAACTGTGTAAATTCATTTGAGCCGAAAATTCCCTGGGTTTGTCATAAATGACCTCTTGCTTGTAGGAAGACACAGATCCTGTTGTTTAATTCCGTATCTGAAGGGAAATTCTGACCAGTGTTCTCTTCTATGAAACACAATCTGTTTTAATGCAAGAAGCATGCTCTTCTTTCCAGTTTCTCCAATACAGCAAGAAATATGAGCAATAAATAACTATGTTTCCAACTCATATGGATCATATCTAGTTCAACGCTGATTATGAAACTGATAGAAACGACAGCTCCTGTTAAATAAATGCTCTTTAGTTTATAGTGAAAAACGCGTTGGGTTTGTGTTCTGTGTAAATTCATTTGAGACGCAAATTCACTGGTATTACCAGAAATGCTCACTTACATGTAGGAAGACACAGATTCTGGATCTTAAATCCATTTAAGAAGGGAAATTCAAACCTGTGTTCTCACCCATGAAACACACTCTGTTTTAACGCAAGAAGAATGCTCTTCTTTCCAGAGTCTATAATACAGCAAGAAACATGAGCAAGCCCAGAAAAAATGAACTGTGTTTCCCACTCATACGGACCATATCTAGAACAACTCTGCTCATGAACCTTATACAAACCACAGCTCCTCTTACATAAACGCTCTTTAGTTAATAGTGTGAAACGCGTTGGGTTCGTGAACTCTGTAAATTCATTTGAGCTGAAAATTCCCTTCGTTTACCAGAAATGACCTCTTGCTTGTAGGAAGACACAGATCCTGTGGTTTAACTCCGTTTCTGAAGGGATATTCAGACCAGTGTTCTCATCCATGAAACACACTCTGTTTTAACGCAAGAAGCATGCTCATCTTTCCTGTGTCACTAATAGAGCAAGAAACATGAGCATGCCCCAAATAAAAGAACTGTGTTTCCAACTCATACGGCTCATATGTAGTTCAACTCTGCTCATGAAACTGATACAAACCACTGCTCCTGTTAAATAAATGCTCTTTAGTTAATAGTTGAAATGCTTTGGGTTTGTAAACAGTGTAAATTCATTTGAGCCGCAAATTCATTGGTTTTACCATAAATGCTCTCTAGCTTGTAGGAAGAAACAGATCCTGGAACTTAAATAATTTTCAAAAGGGAAATTCAGACCAGTGTTCTCATCCATGAAACACAATCTGTTTTAAGGTAAGAAGCATGCTCTTCTTTCCAGATTCTCCAATACAGCAAGAAACATGAGTAACCACAGAATAAAAGAACTATGTTTCCCACTAACACAGACTATATCTGGTTCAATTCTGCTCATGACATTGATACAGACCACAGCTCTTCTTACATAAATGCTCTTTAGTTAATAGTGAGAAAGGAGATGGGTGGTGAACTGTGTAAATTCAATTGAGCCGAAAATTCCCTGGGTTTATCAGAAATGACCTCTTGCTTGTAGGAATACACAGATCCTGTGGTTTAACTCTGATTTTGAAGGGAAATTCAGACCCTTGTTCTCTTCCATGAAACACAATATGATTAACGCAAGAAGCATGCTCTTCTTAACATTGTCTCCAATACAGCAAGAAACATGAGCAAGCCATGAATAAAAGTCCTGTGTTTCATGCTCATACGGATCATATCTAGTTCAACGCTGATTATGAAACTGATACAAACCACAGATCATGTTAAATAAATGCTCATTAGTATATAGTGAGAAACACGTTGGGTTTGTGAACTGTGTAAATTCATTTGAGACGCAATTTCACTGGTTTTACCAGAAAGGCTCTCTTGCTTGGCGGAAGACACAGATCCTATGGTTTAACTCCGTTTCTGAAGGGAAATTCAGAACAGTGTTCTCAGTTATGAAACACCCTCTGTTTTAACGCAAGAATCATGATGATCTTTCCAGCGTCTCCAATAGAGCAAGAAACATGAGCAAGCCCCAAATAAAAGAACTGTGTTTCCTACTCATATGGATCATATTTAGTTCAACTCTGCTTATGGAACTGATACAAACCAAACTCCTGTTAAATTAATGATCTTTAGTTAATAATGTGAAATGCTTTGGGTTTGTAAACTGTGTAAAATCATTTGAGACGCAAATTCACTGGTTTTACCATAAATGCTCTCTTGCGTGTAGGAAGAACCAGATCCTGGATCTTAAATCCATATCAAAGGGAAATTCAGACCAGTCTTCTCATCCATGAAATACACTGTGTATTAACGCAAGAAACATGCTCTTCTTTCCAGCGTCTCCAATACAGCAAGAAACATGAGCAGCCCAGAAAAAAAGAACTGTGTTTCCCACTCACACGGACCATAACTAATTCAATTCTGCTCATGAAACTAATACAAACTACAGCTCTTCTTACATAAATGCTCTTGGGTTAATAGTGAGAAACGCGTTGGGTTCGTGAACTGTGTAAATGCATTTGAGCCGCAAAATCACGGGGTTTACCAGAAATGACCTCTTGCTTGTAGGAAAAACAGATCCTGTGTTTTAACTCCCTTTCTGAAGGGAAATTCAGACCAGTGTTCTCTTCCATGAAACATAATCTGTTTTAACGCAAGAAGCATGCTCTTCTTTCCAGAGTCTCAAATACAGCAAGAAACATGAGCAAGCCACGAATAAAAGAACTGTGTTTCCTACTCATACGGATAGTATCTAGTTCAATGCTGATTATGAAACTGATACAAACCACAGCTCATGTTATATAAATGCTCTTTAGTTTATAGTGAGAAACGCATTGGGTTTGTGTTCTGTGTAAATTCATTTGAGACGCAAATTCACTGGTTTTAACAGAAATGCTCTCTAGATTGTAGGAAGACACAGATCCTGCATCTTAAATCCATTTAAGAAGGAAAATTCGAACCTGTATTCTCCTCCATGAAACACACTCTGTTTTAACGCAAGAAGAATGCTCTTCTATCCAGAGTCTCAATACAGCAAGAAACATGACCAAGCCCAGAAAAAAAGAACTGTGTATCCCACTCATACAGAACATATCTAGTTCAATTCTGCTCATGAAAGTGATACAAACCTCAGCTCTTCTTACATAAATGCTCCATAGTTAATAGTGAGCAACGCATTGGGTTCATGAACAGTGTAAATTCATTTGAGCCGCCAATTGACTGGGATTACCAGAAATGACCACTTGCTTGTAGGAAGACACAGATCCTATGGTTTAACTCCGTTTCTGAAGGGACATTCAGACCAGTGTTCTCTTCCATGAAACACAATCTGTTTTATCCCAAGAAACATGCTATTCTTTCCAGCGTCTCCAATACAGCAAGAAACATAAGCAAGCCACGAATAAAAGAACTGTGTTTCTTACTCATACAGATCATATCTAGATCAACGCTGATTTTGAAACTGATACAAACCACAGCTCATGTTAAATAAATTCTCTTTAGTTTATAGTGTGAAACACGTTGGGATTGTGTTCTGTGTAAATACATGTGAGACGCAAATTCACTGCTTTTACCAGAAATACTCTCTAGCTTGTAGGAAGACACAGATCCTGCATCTTAAATCCATTTCAGAAGAATAATTCGAACATGTGCTCTCCTCCATGAAACACACTCTGTTTTATCGCAAGAAGATTGCTCTTCTATCCAGAGTCTCCAATACAGCAAGAAACATGAGCAAGCCCAGAAAAAAGAACTGTGTTTCCTACTCATACGGACCATATCTAGTTCAACTCTGCTCATGAAGCTGAAACAAACTACAGCTCCTCTTATATAAATGCTCTTTAGTTAATAGTGTGAAACGCGTTGGGTTCGTGAACTGCGTAAATTCATTTGAGCCAAAAATTCACTGGGTTTAAGAGAATTGACCTCTTGCTTGTAGGAAGACACAGATCCTTTGGTTTAACTGCGTTTCTGAAGTTAAATTCAGACCAGTGTTCTCATCTATGAAAAACAATCTGTTTTAACACAAGAAGCATGCTGATCTTTCCAGCGTCTCCAATAGAGCAAGAAACATGAGCAAGCCCCAAATAAAAGAACTGTATTTCCCACACACACGGACCATATCTAGTTCAACGCTGATTATGAAACTGATACAAACCACAGCTCCTGTTAAATAAATGCTCTTTAGTTAATAGTGTGAAATGCTTTGGGTTTGTGAACTGTGTAAATTCATTTGAGCCGCAAATTCACTGGTTTTACCATAAATGCTCTCTTGCATGTAGGAAGAAACAGATCCTGAATCTTAAATCCATTTCAGAAGGGAAATTCAGACCAGTGTTCTCATCCATGAAACACACTCTGTATTAACGCAAGAAGTATGTTCTTCATTCCAGCTTCTCCAATTGAGTAAGAAACATGAGCTAGCCCAGAAAAAAAGATCTGTGTTTCCTACTCATACCGACCAAATCTAATTCAACTCTGCTTATGAAACTGATACAAACCACATCTCCTGTGATATATGTGCTCTTTAGTTAATAGTGAGAAACGCTTTGTTTTTGTGAACTGTGTAAATTCATTTGAGCCGCCAATTCACTGGGTTTACCAGAAATGACCTTTTGCTTGTAGGAAGACACAGATCCTGTGGTTTAACTCAGTTTCTGAAGGGAAATTCAGACCATTGTTCTCTTCCATGAAACACAATCTGTTTTAACGCAAGAACCATGCTCTTCTTTCCAGCCTGTGCCCTACAGCAGGAAACATGAGCAAGCCACGAATAAAAGAACTGTGTTTCCTACTCCTACAGACCATATCTAGTTCAATTTGCTCATGAAACTTATACAAACCATAGCTCTTCTTACATAAATGCTCTTTAGTTAATAGTGAGAAACGCGTTGGCTTCCTGAACTGTGTAAATAAATTTGAGACGCCAATTCACTGGGTTTACCAGAAATGACCTCTTGCTTATAGGAAGACACAGATCCTGTGGTTTAACTCAGTTTCTGAAAGGAAATTCAGACCTGTGTTCTCTTCCATGAAACACAATCTGTTTTAACCCAAGTAGCATGCTCTTCTTTCCAGCCTCTGCAATACAGCAAGAAACATGATCAAGACACGAATAAAAGAACTGTGTTTCCTATATATACGGATCATATCTAGTTCAATTATGCTCATGAAACTGATACAAACCACAGCTCATGTGAAATAAATGCTCGTTGGTTTATATTGCGAAATGCTTTGGGTTCGTGAACTGTGTAAATTCCTTTGAGCCGCAAATTCTCGGGGTTTACCAGTAATGACCTCGTGCTTGTAGGAAGACACAGACCCTGTGGTTTATCTCTGTTTCTGAAGGGAAATTCAGTCCAGTGTTCTCATCCATGAAACACCGTGCGTTTTAACGTAAGAAACCTACTGGTATTTCCAGCGTCTCCAATACAGCAAGAAACATGAGCGAGCCACGAATAAAAGAACTGTTTCCTACTCATAAGTATCATATCTAGTTCAACTCTGCTTATGAAACTGATACAAACCACAGCTCCTCTTAAATAAATGCTCTGTAGGTAATAGTGTGAAATGCTTTGGGTTTGTGAACTGTGTAAACTCATTTGAGCCGCAAATTCACTGGATTTACCATAAATGCTCTCTTGCTTGTAGAAAGAAACAGATCCTGGATCTTAAATCCATATCAGAAGGGAAATTCAGACCAGTGTTCTCATCCATGAAACACACTCTGTTTTAACGCAAGAAGCATGCTCTTCTTTCCAGAGTCTCCAATACAGCAAGAAACATGAGAAAGCCCAGAAAAAAGGAACTGTCTTTCCTATTCATACGGACCATATCTAGTTCAATTCTTCTCTTGAAACTGATACAAACCACAGCTATTCTTACATAAATGCTCTTTAGTTAATAGTGAGAAACGCGTTGTGTTCGTGAACTGTGTAAATTCATTTGAGCTGCCAATTCACTGTGTTTACCATTAATGACCTCTTGCTTGTAGGATCACACAGATCCTGTGCTTTATCTCCGTTTCTGAAGGGAAATTCAGACCAGTGTTCTCTTCCATGAAACACAATCTGTTTTAACACAAGAAGCATGCTCTTCTTTCCAGCATCACCAAGAAAGCAAGAAACATGAGCAAGCCACAAATAAAAGAACTCTGTTTCCTACTCATACGGATCATATCTAGTTCAACGCTGATTAGGAAACTGATACAAACCACAGCTCCTGTTAAATAAATGCGCTTTAGTTTACAGTGAGAAAAGCGTTGGATTTGTGTTCTTTGTAAATTCATTTGAGACGCAAATTCACTGCTTTTACCATAAATGCTCTCTTGCTTGTAGGAAGAACCAGATCCTGGATCTTATCCCTATCAAAAGGGAATTTCAGACCAGTGTTCTCTTCCATGAAACACAATCAGTTTCAACGCAAGGAGCATGCTCTTCTTTCAAGAGTCTCCAATACAGCAAGAAACATGAGCAAGCCCCGAAAAATAGAACTGTGTTTCCTATTCACATGGACCATATCTAGTTCAATAGTGCTCATTAAACTGATACAAACCACACCTCTTCTTACATAAATTCTCTTTAGTTAATAGTGAGAAACTCGTTGGTATCCTGAACTGTGTAAATTCATTTGAGCCGCCAATTCACTGGGTTTACCAGAAATGACCTTTTGCTTGTAGGAAGACACAGATCCTGTGGTTTAATTCAGTTTCTGAAGGGAAATTCAGACCATTGTTCTCTTCCATGAAACACAATCTGATTTAACGCAAGAAGCATGCTCTTCTTTCCAGCCTATGCACTACAGCAGGAAACATTAGCAAGCCACGAATAAAAGAACTGTGTTTCCTACTCATACGGATCATATCTTGTTCAATTCTGCTCATGAAACTTATACAAACCTCAGGTCATGTGAAATAAATGCTCCTTAGTTTATAGTGAGAAATGCCTAGGGGTTCAGGAACTGTGTAAATTCATTTGAGCCGCAAATTCACGGGGTTTAACAGAAATGACCTCTTGCTTGTAGGAACACACAGATCCTGTGGTTTAACTCCGTTTCTAAAGGGAATTTCAGACCAGTGTTCTCTTCCATGAAACACAATCTGTTCTAACGCAAGAAGCATGCTCTTCTTTCCAGTGTCTCCAATACAGCAAGAAACATGAGCAAGCCACTTATAAAAGATCTGTGTTTCCTACTCATATGGATCATATCTAGTTCAATGCTGATTATGAAACTGTTAAACACTAAAGCTCATGTTAAATAAATGCTCTTTAGGTTATAGTGAGAAACGCGTTGGGTTTGTGTTCTGTGTAAATTCATTTATTACGCAAATTCACTGGTTTTACCGGAAATGCTCTCTTGCTTGTAGGAAGACACAGATCCTGGATCTTAAATCCATTTCAAAAGGGAAATAAAGACCAGTGTTCTCATCCATGAAACACCGTGCGTTTTAACGTAAGAAACCTACTGGTATTTCCAGAGTCTCCAATACAGCAAGAAACATGAGCGAGCCACGAATAAAAGAACTGTTTCCTACTCATAAGTATCATATCTAGTTCAACTCTGCTTATGAAACTGATACAAACCACAGCTCCTCTTAAATAAATGCTCTGTAGGTAATAGTGTGAAATGCTTTGGGTTTGTGAACTGTGTAAACTCATTTGAGCCGCAAATTCACTGGATTTACCATAAATGCTCTCTTGCTTGTAGAAAGAAACAGATCCTGGATCTTAAATCCATATCAGAAGGGAAATTCAGACCAGTGTTCTCATCCATGAAACACACTCTGTTTTAACGCAAGAAGCATGCTCTTCTTTCCAGAGTCTCCAATACAGCAAGAAACATGAGAAAGCCCAGAAAAAAGGAACTGTCTTTCCTATTCATACGGACCATATCTAGTTCAATTCTTCTCATGAAACTGATACAAACCACAGCTATTCTTACATAAATGCTCTTTAGTTAATAGTGAGAAACGCGTTGTGTTCGTGAACTGTGTAAATTCATTTGAGCTGCCAATTCACTGTGTTTACCATTAATGACCTCTTGCTTGTAGGATCACACAGATCCTGTGCTTTATCTCCGTTTCTCAAGGGAAATTCAGACCAGTGTTCTCTTCCATGAAACACAATCTGTTTTAACACAAGAAGCATGCTCTTCTTTCCAGCATCACCAAGAAAGCAAGAAACATGAGCAAGCCACAAATAAAAGAACTCTGTTTCCTACTCATACGGATCATATCTAGTTCAACGCTGATTATGAAACTGATACAAACCACAGCTCCTGTTAAATAAATGCGCTTTAGTTTATAGTGAGAAAAGCGTTGGATTTGTGTTCTTTGTAAATTCATTTGAGACGCAAATTCACTGCTTTTACCATAAATGCTCTCTTGCTTGTAGGAAGAACCAGATCCTGGATCTTATCATCATCAAAAGGGAATTTCAGACCAGTGTTCTCTTCCATGAAACACAATCAGTTTTAACGCAAGGAGCATGCTCTTCTTTCAAGAGTCTCCAATACAGCAAGAAACATGAGCAAGCCCCGAAAAATAGAACTGTGTTTCCTATTCACATGGACCATATCTAGTTCAATAGTGCTCATTAAACTGATACAAACCACAGCTCTTCTTACATAAATTCTCTTTAGTTAATAGTGAGAAACTCGTTGGTATCCTGAACTGTGTAAATTCATTTGAGCCGCCAATTCACTGGGTTTACCAGAAATGACCTTTTGCTTGTAGGAAGACACAGATCCTGTGGTTTAACTCAGTTTCTGAAGGGAAATTCAGACCATTGTTCTCTTCCTTGAAACACAATCTGATTTAACGCAAGAAGCATGCTCTTCTTTCCAGCCTCTGCAATACAGCAAGAAACATGATCAAGACACGAATAAAAGAACTGTGTTTCCTATATATACGGATCATATCTAGTTCAATTATGCTCATGAAACTGATACAAACCACAGCTCATGTGAAATAAATGCTCGTTGGTTTATAGTGCGAAATGCTTTGGGTTCGTGAACTGTGTAAATTCCTTTGAGCCGCAAATTCTCGGGGTTTACCAGTAATGACCTCGTGCTTGTAGGAAGACACAGACCCTGTGGTTTATCTCTGTTTCTGAAGGGAAATTCAGTCCAGTGTTCTCATCCATGAAACACCGTGCGTTTTAACGTAAGAAACCTACTGGTATTTCCAGCGTCTCCAATACAGCAAGAAACATGAGCTAGCCACGAATAAAAGAACTGTTTCCTACTCATAAGTATCATATCTAGTTCAACTCTGCTTATGAAACTGATACAAACCACAGCTCCTCTTAAATAAATGCTCTGTAGGTAATAGTGTGAAATGCTTTGGGTTTGTGAACTGTGTAAACTCATTTGAGCCGCAAATTCACTGGATTTACCATAAATGCTCTCTTGCTTGTAGAAAGAAACAGATCCTGGATCTTAAATCCATATCAGAAGGGAAATTCAGACCAGTGTTCTCATCCATGAAACACACTCTGTTTTAACGCAAGAAGCATGCTCTTCTTTCCAGAGTCTCCAATACAGCAAGAAACATGAGAAAGCCCAGAAAAAAGGAACTGTCTTTCCTATTCATACGGACCAGATCTAGTTCAATTCTTCTCTTGAAACTGATACAAACCACAGCTATTCTTACATAAATGCTCTTTAGTTAATAGTGAGAAACGCGTTGTGTTCGTGAACTGTGTAAATTCATTTGAGCTGCCAATTCACTGTGTTTACCATTAATGACCTCTTGCTTGTAGGATCACACAGATCCTGTGCTTTATCTCCGTTTCTGAAGGGAAATTCAGACCAGTGTTCTCTTCCATGAAACACAATCTGTTTTAACACAAGAAGCATGCTCTTCTTTCCAGCATCACCAAGAAAGCAAGAAACATGAGCAAGCCACAAATAAAAGAACTCTGTTTCCTACTCATACGGATCATATCTAGTTCAACGCTGATTATGAAACTGATACAAACCACAGCTCCTGTTAAATAAATGCGCTTTAGTTTACAGTGAGAAAAGCGTTGGATTTGTGTTCTTTGTAAATTCATTTGAGACGCAAATTCACTGCTTTTACCATAAATGCTCTCTTGCTTGTAGGAAGAACCAGATCCTGGATCTTATCCCTATCAAAAGGGAATTTCAGACCAGTGTTCTCTTCCATGAAACACAATCAGTTTCAACGCAAGGAGCATGCTCTTCTTTCAAGAGTCTCCAATACAGCAAGAAACATGAGCAAGCCCCGAAAAATAGAACTGTGTTTCCTATTCACATGGACCATATCTAGTTCAATAGTGCTCATTAAACTGATACAAACCACAGCTCTTCTTACATAAATTCTCTTTAGTTAATAGTGAGAAACTCATTGGTATCCTGAACTGTGTAAATTCATTTGAGCCGCCAATTCACTGGGTTTACCAGAAATGACCTTTTGCTTGTAGGAAGACACAGATCCTATGGTTTAACTCAGTTTCTGAAGGGAAATTCAGACCATTGTTCTCTTCCATGAAACACAATCTGATTTAACGCAAGAAGCATGCTCTTCTTTCCAGCCTATGCACTACAGCAGGAAACATTAGCAAGCCACGAATAAAAGAACTGTGTTTCCTACTCATACGGATCATATCTTGTTCAATTCTGCTCATGAAACTTATACAAACCACAGGTCATGTGAAATAAATGCTCCTTAGTTTATAGTGAGAAATGCCTTGGGTTCGGGAACTGTGTAAATTCATTTGAGCCGCAAATTCACGGGGTTTAACAGAAATGACCTCTTGCTTGTAGGAACACACAGATCCTGTGGTTTAACTCCGTTTCTAAAGGGAATTTCAGACCAGTGTTCTCTTCCATGAAACATAATCTGTTCTAACGCAAGAAGCATGCTCTTCTTTCCAGTGTCTCCAATACAGCAAGAAACATGAGCAAGCCACTAATAAAAGATCTGTGTTTCCTACTCATAGGGATCATATCTAGTTCAATGCTGATTATGAAACTGTTAAACACTAAAGCTCATGTTAAATAAATGCTCTTTAGCTCATAGTGAGAAATGCGTTGGGTTTGTGTTCTGTGTAAATTCATTTATTACGCAAATTCACTGGTTTTACCGGAAATGCTCTCTTGCTTGTAGGAAGACACAGATCCTGGATCTTAAATCCATTTCAAAAGGGAAATAAAGACCAGTGTTCTCATCCATGAAACACCGTGCGTTTTAACGTAAGAAACCTACTGGTATTTCCAGCGTCTACAATACAGCAAGAAACATGAGCGAGCCACGAATAAAAGAACTGTTTCCTACTCATAAGTATCATATCTATTCAACTCTGCTTATGAAACTGATACAAACCACAGCTCCTCTTAAATAAATGCTCTGTAGGTAATAGTGTGAAATGCTTTGGGTTTGTGAACTGTGTAAACTCATTTGAGCCGCAAATTCACTGGATTTACCATAAATGCTCTCTTGCTTGTAGAAAGAAACAGATCCTGGATCTTAAATCCATATCAGAAGGGAAATTCAGACCAGTGTTCTCATCCATGAAACACACTCTGTTTTAACGCAAGAAGCATGCTCTTCTTTCCAGAGTCTCCAATACAGCAAGAAACATGAGAAAGCCCAGAAAAAAGGAACTGTCTTTCCTATTCATACGGACCATATCTAGTTCAATTCTTCTCATGAAACTGATACAAACCACAGCTATTCTTACATAAACGCTCTTTAGTTAATAGTGAGAAACGCGTTGTGTTCGTGAACTGTGTAAATTCATTTGAGCTGCCAATTCACTGTGTTTACCATTGATGACCTCTTGCTTGTAGGATCACACAGATCCTGTGCTTTATCTCCGTTTCTGAAGGGAAATTCAGACCAGTGTTCTCTTCCATGAAACACAATCTGTTTTAACACAAGAAGCATGCTCTTCTTTCCAGCATCACCAAGAAAGCAAGAAACATGAGCAAGCCACAAATAAAAGAACTCTGTTTCCTACTCATACGGATCATATCTAGTTCAACGCTGATTATGAAACTGATACAAACCACAGCTCCTGTTAAATAAATGCGCTTTAGTTTATAGTGAGAAAAGCGTTGGATTTGTGTTCTTTGTAAATTCATTTGAGACGCAAATTCACTGCTTTTACCATAAATGCTCTCTTGCTTGTAGGAAGAACCAGATCCTGGATCTTATCCCTATCAAAAGGGAATTTCAGACCAGTGTTCTCTTCCATGAAATACAATCTGTTTTAACGCAAGAACCATGCTCTTCTTTCCAGCCTGTGCCCTACAGCAGGAAACATGAGCAAGCCACGAATAAAAGAACTGTGTTTCCTACTCCTACAGACCATATCTAGTTCAATTTGCTCATGAAACTTATACAAACCATAGCTCTTCTTACATAAATGCTCTTTAGTTAATAGTGAGAAACGCGTTGGCTTCCTGAACTTTGTAAATAAATTTGAGACGCCAATTCACTGGGTTTACCAGAAATGACCTCTTGCTTATAGGAAGACACAGATCCTGTGGTTTAACTCAGTATCTGAAAGGAAATTCAGACCTGTGTTCTCTTCCATGAAACACAATCTGTTTTAACCCAAGAAGCATGCTCTTCTTTCCAGCCTCTGCAATACAGCAAGAAACATGATCAAGACACGAATCAAAGAACTGTGTTTCCTATATATACACGGATCATATCTAGTTCAATTATGCTTATGAAACTGATACAAACCACAGCTCATGTGAAATAAATGCTCGTTAGTTTATAGTGCGAAATGCTTTGGGTTCGTGAACTGTGTAAATTCCTTTGAGCCGCAAATTCTCGGGGTTTACCAGAAGTGACCTCGTGCTTGTAGGAAGACACAGACCCTGTGGTTTATCTCTGTTTCTGAAGGGAAATTCAGTCCAGTGTTCTCATCCATGAAACACCGTGCGTTTTAACGTAAGAAACCTACTGGTATTTCCAGCGTCTCCAATACAGCAAGAAACATGAGCGAGCCACGAATAAAAGAACTGTTTCCTACTCATAAGTATCATATCTAGTTCAACTCTGTTTATGAAACTGATACAAACCACAGCTCCTCTTAAATAAATGCTCTGTAGGTAATAGTGTGAAATGCTTTGGGTTTGTGAACTGTGTAAACTCATTTGAGCCGCAAATTCACTGGATTTACCATAAATGCTCTCTTGCTTGTAGAAAGAAACAGATCCTGGATCTTAAATCCATATCAGAAAGGAAATTCAGACCAGTGTTCTCATCCATGAAACACACTCTGTTTTAACGCAAGAAGCATGCTCTTCTTTCCAGAGTCTCCAATACAGCAAGAAACATGTGAAAGCCCAGAAAAAAGGAACTGTCTTTCCTATTCATACGGACCATATCTAGTTCAATTCTTCTCATGAAACTGATACAAACCACAGCTATTCTTACATAAATGCTCTTTAGTTAATAGTGAGAAACGCGTTGTGTTCGTGAACTGTGTAAATTCATTTGAGCTGCCAATTCACTGTGTTTACCATTAATGACCTCTTGCTTGTAGGATCACACAGATCCTGTGCTTTATCTCCGTTTCTGAAGGGAAATTCAGACCAGTGTTCTCTTCCATGAAACACAATCTGTTTTAACACAAGAAGCATGCTCTTCTTTCCAGCATCACCAAGAAAGCAAGAAACATGAGCAAGCCACAAATAAAAGAACTCTGTTTCCTACTCATACGGATCATATCTAGTTCAACGCTGATTATGAAACTGATACAAACCACAGCTCCTGTTAAATAAATGCGCTTTAGTTTATAGTGAGAAAAGCGTTGGATTTGTGTTCTTTGTAAATTCATTTGAGACGCAAATTCACTGCTTTTGCCATAAATGCTCTCTTGCTTGTAGGAAGAACCAGATCCTGGATCTTATCCCTATCAAAAGGGAATTTCAGACCAGTGTTCTCTTCCATGAAACACAATCAGTTTTAACGCAAGGAGCATGCTCTTCTTTCAAGAGTCTCCAATACAGCAAGAAACATGAGCAAGCCCCGAAAAATAGAACTGTGTTTCCTATTCACATGGACCATATCTAGTTCAATAGTGCTCATTAAACTGATACAAACCACAGCTCTTCTTACATAAATTCTCTTTAGTTAATAGTGAGAAACTCGTTGGTATCCTGAACTGTGTAAATTCATTAGAGCTGCCAATTCACTGGGTTTACCAGAAATGACCTTTTGCTTGTAGGAAGACACAGATCCTGTGGTTTAACTCAGTTTCTGAAGGGAAATTCAGACCATTGTTCTCTTCCATGAAACACAATCTGTTTTAACACAAGAACCATGCTCTTCTTTCCAGCCTGTGCCCTACAGCAGGAAACATGAGCAAGCCACGAATAAAAGAACTGTGTTTCCTACTCCTACAGACCATATCTAGTTCAATTTGCTCATGAAACTTATACAAACCATAGCTCTTCTTACATAAATGCTCTTTAGTTAATAGTGAGAAACGCGTTGGCTTCCTGAACTGTGTAAAGAAATTTGAGACGCCAATTCACTGGGTTTACCAGAAATGACCTCTTGCTTATAGGAAGACACAGATCCTGTGGTTTAACTCAGTTTCTGAAAGGAAATTCAGACCTGTGTTCTCTTCCATGAAACACAATCTGTTTTAACCCAAGAAGCATGCTCTTCTTTCCAGCCTCTGCAATACAGCAAGAAACATGATCAAGACACGAATAAAAGAACTGTGTTTCCTATATATACGGATCATATCTAGTTCAATTATGCTCATGAAACTGATACAAACCACAGCTCATGTGAAATAAATGCTCGTTAGTTTATAGTGCGAAATGCTTTGGGTTCGTGAACTGTGTAAATTCCTTTGAGCCGCAAATTCTCGGGGTTTACCAGAAGTGACCTCGTGCTTGTAGGAAGACACAGACCCTGTGGTTTATCTCTGTTTCTGAAGGGAAATTCAGTCCAGTGTTCTCATCCATGAAACACCGTGCGTTTTAACGTAAGAAACCTACTGGTATTTCCAGCGTCTCCAATACAGCAAGAAACATGAGCGAGCCACGAATAAAAGAACTGTTTCCTACTCATAAGTATCATATCTAGTTCAACTCTGCTTATGAAACTGATACAAACCACAGCTCCTCTTAAATAAATGCTCTGTAGGTAATAGTGTGAAATGCTTTGGGTTTGTGAACTGTGTAAACTCATTTGAGCCGCAAATTCACTGGATTTACCATAAATGCTCTCTTGCTTGTAGAAAGAAACAGATCCTGGATCTTAAATCCATATCAGAAGGGAAATTCAGACCAGTGTTCTCATCCATGAAACACACTCTGTTTTAACGCAAGAAGCATGCTCTTCTTTCCAGAGTCTCCAATACAGCAAGAAACATGAGAAAGCCCAGAAAAAAGGAACTGTCTTTCCTATTCATACGGACCATATCTAGTTCAATTCTTCTCATGAAACTGATACAAACCACAGCTATTCTTACATAAATGCTCTTTAGTTAATAGTGAGAAACGCGTTGTGTTCGTGAACTGTGTAAATTCATTTGAGCTGCCAATTCACTGTGTTTACCATTAATGACCTCTTGCTTGTAGGATCACACAGATCCTGTGCTTTATCTCCGTTTCTGAAGGGAAATTCAGACCAGTGTTCTCTTCCATGAAACACAATCTGTTTTAACACAAGAAGCATGCTCTTCTTTCCAGCATCACCAAGAAAGCAAGAAACATGAGCAAGCCACAAATAAAAGAACTCTGTTTCCTACTCATACGGATCATATCTAGTTCAACGCTGATTATGAAACTGATACAAACCACAGCTCCTGTTAAATAAATGCGCTTTAGTTTATAGTGAGAAAAGCGTTGGATTTGTGTTCTTTGTAAATTCATTTGAGACGCAAATTCACTGCTTTTACCATAAATGCTCTCTTGCTTGTAGGAAGAACCAGATCCTGGATCTTATCCCTATCAAAAGGGAATTTCAGACCAGTGTTCTCTTCCATGAAACACTATCAGTTTTAACGCAAGGAGCATGCTCTTCTTTCAAGAGTCTCCAATACAGCAAGAAACATGAGCAAGCCCCGAAAAATTGAACTGTGTTTCCTATTCACATGGACCATATCTAGTTCAATAGTGCTCATTAAACTGATACAAACCACAGCTCTTCTTACATAAATTCTCTTTAGTTAATAGTGAGAAACTCGTTGGTATCCTGAACTGTGTAAATTCATTTGAGCCGCCAATTCACTGGGTTTACCAGAAATGACCTTTTGCTTGTAGGAAGACACAGATCCTGTGGTTTAACTCAGTTTCTGAAGGGAAATTCAGACCATTGTTCTCTTCCATGAAACACAATCTGATTTAACACAAGAACCATGCTCTTCTTTCCAGCCTGTGCCCTACAGCAGGAAACATGAGCAAGCCACGAATAAAAGAACTGTGTTTCCTACTCCAACAGACCATATCTAGTTCAATTTGCTCATGAAACTTATACAAACCATAGCTCTTCTTACATAAATGCTCTTTAGTTAATAGTGAGAAACGCGTTGGCTTCCTGAACTGTGTAAAGAAATTTGAGACGCCAATTCACTGGGTTTACCAGAAATGACCTCTTGCTTATAGGAAGACACAGATCCTGTGGTTTAACTCAGTTTCTGAAAGGAAATTCAGACCTGTGTTCTCTTCCATGAAACACAATCTGTTTTAACCCAAGAAGCATGCTCTTCTTTCCAGCCTCTGCAATACAGCAAGAAACATGATCAAGACACGAATCAAAGAACTGTGTTTCCTATATATACGGATCATATCTAGTTCAATTATGCTCATGAAACTGATACAAACCACAGCTCATGTGAAATAAATGCTCGTTAGTTTATAGTGCGAAATGCTTTGGGTTCGTGAACTGTGTAAATTCCTTTGAGCCGCAAATTCTCGGGGTTTACCAGAAATGACCTCGTGCTTGTAGGAAGACACAGACCCTGTGGTTTATCTCTGTTTCTGAAGGGAAATTCAGTCCAGTGTTCTCATCCATGAAACACCGTGCGTTTTAACGTAAGAAACCTACTGGTATTTCCAGCGTCTCCAATACAGCAAGAAACATGAGCGAGCCACGAATAAAAGAACTGTTTCCTACTCATAAGTATCATATCTAGTTCAACTCTGCTTATGAAACTGATACAAACCACAGCTCCTCTTAAATAAATGCTCTGTAGGTAATAGTGTGAAATGCTTTGGGTTTGTGAACTGTGTAAACTCATTTGAGCCGCAAATTCACTGGATTTACCATAAATGCTCTCTTGCTTGTAGAAAGAAACAGATCCTGGATCTTAAATCCATATCAGAAGGGAAATTCAGACCAGTGTTCTCATCCATGAAACACACTCTGTTTTAACGCAAGAAGCATGCTCTTCTTTCCAGAGTCTCCAATACAGCAAGAAACATGAGAAAGCCCAGAAAAAAGGAACTGTCTTTCCTATTCATACGGACCATATCTAGTTCAATTCTTCTCATGAAACAGATACAAACCACAGCTATTCTTACATAAATGCTCTTTAGTTAATAGTGAGAAACGCGTTGTGTTCGTGAACTGTGTAAATTCATTTGAGCTGCCAATTCACTGTGTTTACCATTAATGACCTTTTGCTTGTAGGATCACACAGATCCTGTGCTTTATCTCCGTTTCTGAAGGGAAATTCAGACCAGTGTTCTCTTCCATGAAACACAATCTGTTTTAACACAAGAAGCATGCTCTTCTTTCCAGCATCACCAAGAAAGCAAGAAACATGAGCAAGCCACAAATAAAAGAACTCTGTTTCCTACTCATACGGATCATATCTAGTTCAACGCTGATTATGAAACTGATACAAACCACAGCTCCTGTTAAATAAATGCGCTTTAGTTTATAGTGAGAAAAGCGTTGGATTTGTGTTCTTTGTAAATTCATTTGAGACGCAAATTCACTGCTTTTGCCATAAATGCTCTCTTGCTTGTAGGAAGAACCAGATCCTGGATCTTATCCCTATCAAAAGGGAATTTCAGACCAGTGTTCTCTTCCATGAAACACAATCAGTTTTAACGCAAGGAGCATGCTCTTCTTTCAAGAGTCTCCAATACAGCAAGAAACATGAGCAAGCCCCGAAAAATAGAACTGTGTTTCCTATTCACATGGACCATATCTAGTTCAATAGTGCTCATTAAACTGATACAAACCACAGCTCTTCTTACATAAATTCTCTTTAGTTAATAGTGAGAAACTCGTTGGTATCCTGAACTGTGTAAATTCATTTGAGCCGCCAATTCACTGGGTTTACCAGAAATGACCTTTTGCTTGTAGGAAGACACAGATCCTGTGGTTTAACTCAGTTTCTGAAGGGAAATTCAGACCATTGTTCTCTTCCATGAAACACAATCTGTTTTAACACAAGAACCATGCTCTTCTTTCCAGCCTGTGCCCTACAGCAGGAAACATGAGCAAGCCACGAATAAAGGAACTGTGTTTCCTACTCCAACAGACCATATCTAGTTCAATTTGCTCATGAAACTTATACAAACCATAGCTCTTCTTACATAAATGCTCTTTAGTTAATAGTGAGAAACGCGTTGGCTTCCTGAACTTTGTAAATAAATTTGAGACGCCAATTCACTGGGTTTACCAGAAATGACCTCTTGCTTATAGGAAGACACAGATCCTGTGGTTTAACTCAGTTTCTGAAAGGAAATTCAGACCTGTGTTCTCTTCCATGAAACACAATCTGTTTTAACCCAAGAAGCATGCTCTTCTTTCCAGCCTCTGCAATACAGCAAGAAACATGATCAAGACACGAATCAAAGAACTGTGTTTCCTATATATACGGATCATATCTAGTTCAATTATGCTCATGAAACTGATACAAACCACAGCTCATGTGAAATAAATGCTCGTTAGTTTATAGTGCGAAATGCTTTGGGTTCGTGAACTGTGTAAATTCCTTTGAGCCGCAAATTCTCGGGGTTTACCAGAAATGACCTCGTGCTTGTAGGAAGACACAGACCCTGTGGTTTATCTCTGTTTCTGAAGGGAAATTCAGTCCAGTGTTCTCATCCATGAAACACCGTGCGTTTTAACGTAAGAAACCTACTGGTATTTCCAGCGTCTCCAATACAGCAAGAAACATGAGCGAGCCATGAATAAAAGAACTGTTTCCTACTCATAAGTATCATATCTAGTTCAACTCTGCTTATGAAACTGATACAAACCACAGCTCCTCTTAAATAAATGCTCTGTAGGTAATAGTGTGAAATGCTTTGGGTTTGTGAACTGTGTAAACTCATTTGAGCCGCAAATTCACTGGATTTACCATAAATGCTCTCTTGCTTGTAGAAAGAAACAGATCCTGGATCTTAAATCCATATCAGAAGGGAAATTCAGACCAGTGTTCTCATCCATGAAACACACTCTGTTTTAACGCAAGAAGCATGCTCTTCTTTCCAGAGTCTCCAATACAGCAAGAAACATGAGAAAGCCCAGAAAAAAGGAACTGTCTTTCCTATTCATACGGACCATATCTAGTTCAATTCCTCTCATGAAACTGATACAAACCACAGCTCTTCTTACATAAATGCTCTTTAGTTAATAGTGAGAAACTCGTTGGTATCCTGAACTGTGTAAATTCATTTGAGCCGCCAATTCACTGGGTTTACCAGAAATGACCTTTTGCTTGTAGGATCACACAGATCCTGTGGTTTAACTCCGTTTCTAAAGGGAAATTCAGACCAGTGTTCTCTTCCATGAAACACAATCTGTTCTAACGCAAGAAGCATGCTCTTCTTTCCAGTGTCTCCAATACAGCAAGAAACATGAGCAAGCCACTAATAAAAGATCTGTGTTTCCTACTCATATGGATCATATCTAGTTCAATGCTGATTATGAAACTGTTAAACACTAAAGCTCATGTTAAATAAATGCTCTTTAGGTTATAGTGAGAAACGCGTTGGGTTTGTGTTCTGTGTAAATTCATTTATAACGCAAATTCACTGGTTTTACCGGAAATGCTCTCTTGCTTGTAGGAAGACACAGATCCTGGATCTTAAATCCATTTCAAAATGGAAATAAAGACCAGTGTTCTCATCCATGAAACACTGTGCGTTTTAACGTAAGAAACCTACTGGTATTTCCAGCGTCTCCAATACAGCAAGAAACATGAGCGGGCCACGAATAAAAGAACTGTTTCCTACTCATAAGTATCATATCTAGTTCAACTCTGCTTATGAAACTGATACAAACCACAGCTCCTCTTAAATAAATGCTCTGTAGGTAATAGTGTGAAATGCTTTGGGTTTGTGAACTGTGTAAACTCATTTGAGCCGCAAATTCACTGGATTTACCATAAATGCTCTCTTGCTTGTAGAAAGAAACAGATCCTGGATCTTAAATCCATATCAGAAGGGAAATTCAGACCAGTGTTCTCATCCATGAAACACACTCTGTTTTAACGCAAGAAGCATGCTCTTCTTTCCAGAGTCTCCAATACAGCAAGAAACATGAGAAAGCCCAGAAAAAAGGAACTGTCTTTCCTATTCATACGGACCATATCTAGTTCAATTCTTCTCATGAAACTGATACAAACCACAGCTATTCTTACATAAATGCTCTTTAGTTAATAGTGAGAAACGCGTTGTGTTCGTGAACTGTGTAAATTCATTTGAGCTGCCAATTCACTGTGTTTACCATTAATGACCTCTTGCTTGTAGGATCACACAGATCCTGTGCTTTATCTCCGTTTCTGAAGGGAAATTCAGACCAGTGTTCTCTTCCATGAAACACAATCTGTTTTAACACAAGAAGCATGCTCTTCTTTCCAGCATCACCAAGAAAGCAAGAAACATGAGCAAGCCACAAATAAAAGAACTCTGTTTCCTACTCATACGGATCATATCTAGTTCAACGCTGATTATGAAACTGATACAAACCACAGCTCCTGTTAAATAAATGCGCTTTAGTTTATAGTGAGAAAAGCGTTGGATTTGTGTTCTTTGTAAATTCATTTGAGACGCAAATTCACTGCTTTTACCATAAATGCTCTCTTGCTTGTAGGAAGAACCAGATCCTGGATATTATCCCTATCAAAAGGGAATTTCAGACCAGTGTTCTCTTCCATGAAACACTATCAGTTTTAACGCAAGGAGCATGCTCTTCTTTCAAGAGTCTCCAATACAGCAAGAAACATGAGCAAGCCCCGAAAAATAGAACTGTGTTTCCTATTCACATGGACCATATCTAGTTCAATAGTGCTCATTAAACTGATACAAACCACAGCTCTTCTTACATAAATTCTCTTTAGTTAATAGTGAGAAACTCCTTGGTATCCTGAACTGTGTAAATTCATTTGAGCCGCCAATTCACTGGGTTTACCAGAAATGACCTTTTGCTTGTAGGAAGACACAGATCCTGTGGTTTAACTCAGTTTCTGAAGGGAAATTCAGACCATTGTTCTCTTCCATGAAACACAATCTGATTTAACGCAAGAAGCATGCTCTTCTTTCCAGCCTATGCACTACAGCAGGAAACATTAGCAAGCCACGAATAAAGGAACTGTGTTTCCTACTCATACGGATCATATCTTGTTCAATTCTGCTCATGAAACTTATACAAAACACACGTCATGTGAAATAAATGCTCCTTAGTTTATAGTGAGAACTGCCTTGGGTTCGGGAACTGTGTAAATTCATTTGAGCCGCAAATTCACGGGGTTTAACAGAAATGACCTCTTGCTTGTAGGAACACACAGATCCTGTGGTTTAACTCCGTTTCTAAAGGGAAATTCAGACCAGTGTTCTCTTCCATGAAACACAATCTGTTCTAACGCAAGAAGCATGCTCTTCTTTCCAGTGTCTCCAATACAGCAAGAAACATGAGCAAGCCACTAATAAAAGATTTGTGTTTCCTACTCATATGGATCATATCTAGTTCAATGCTGATTATGAAACTGTTAAACACTAAAGGTCATGTTAAATAAATGCTCTTTAGGTTATAGTGAGAAACGCGTTGGGTTTGTGTTCTGTGTAAATTCATTTATTACGCAAATTCACTGGTTTTACCGGAAATGCTCTCTTGCTTGTAGGAAGACACAGATCCTGGATCTTAAATCCATTTCAAAAGGGAAATAAAGACCAGTGTTCTCATCCATGAAACACCGTGCGTTTTAACGTAAGAAACCTACTGGTATTTCCAGGGTCTACAATACAGCAAGAAACATGAGCGAGCCACGAATAAAAGAACTGTTTCCTACTCATAAGTATCATATCTAGTTCAACTCTGCTTATGAAACTGATACAAACCACAGCTCCTCTTAAATAAATGCTCTGTAGGTAATAGTGTGAAATGCTTTGGGTTTGTGAACTGTGTAAACTCATTTGAGCTGCAAATTCACTGGATTTACCATAAATGCTCTCTTGCTTGTAGAAAGAAACAGATCCTGGATCTTAAATCCATATCAGAAGGGAAATTCAGACCAGTGTTCTCATCCATGAAACACACTCTGTTTTAACGCAAGAAGCATGCTCTTCTTTCCAGAGTCTCCAATACAGCAAGAAACATGAGAAAGCCCAGAAAAAAGGAACTGTCTTTCCTATTCATACGGACCATATCTAGTTCAATTCTTCTCAGGAAACTGATACAAACCACAGCTATTCTTACATAAATGCTCTTTAGTTAATAGTGAGAAACGCGTTGTGTTCGTGAACTGTGTAAATTCATTTGAGCTGCCAATTCACTGTGTTTACCATTAATGACCTCTTGCTTGTAGGATCACACAGATCCTGTGCTTTATCTCCGTTTCTGAAGGGAAATTCAGACCAGTGTTCTCTTCCATGAAACACAATCTGTTTTAACACAAGAAGCATGCTCTTCTTTCCAGCATCACCAAGAAAGCAAGAAACATGAGCAAGCCACAAATAAAAGAACTCTGTTTCCTACTCATACGGATCATATCTAGTTCAACGCTGATTATGAAACTGATACAAACCACAGCTCCTGTTAAATAAATGCGCTTTAGTTTATAGTGAGAAAAGCGTTGGATTTGTGTTCTTTGTAAATTCAATGAGACGCAAATTCACTGCTTTTGCCATAAATGCTCCCTTGCTTGTAGGAAGAACCAGATCCTGGATCTTATCCCTATCAAAAGGGAATTTCAGACCAGTGTTCTCTTCCATGAAACACAATCAGTTTTAACGCAAGGAGCATGCTCTTCTTTCAAGAGTCTCCAATACAGCAAGAAACATGAGCAAGCCCCGAAAAATAGAACTGTGTTTCCTATTCACATGGACCATATCTAGTTCAATAGTGCTCATTAAACTGATACAAACCACAGCTCTTCTTACATAAATTCTCTTTAGTTAATAGTGAGAAACTCGTTGGTATCCTGAACTGTGTAAATTCATTTGAGCCGCCTATTCACTGGGTTTACCAGAAATGACCTTTTGCTTGTAGAAAGACACAGTTCCTGTGGTTTATCTCTGTTTCTGAAGGGAAATTCAGTCCAGTGTTCTCATCCATGAAACACCATGCATTTTACTGCAAGAAGCATGCTCTTCTTTCCAGTTTCTCCAATACAGCAAGAAACATGAGCAAGCCACTAATAAAAGAACTGTGTTTCCTACTCATATGGATCATATCTAGTTCAATGCTGATTATGAAACTGTTAAACACTAAAGCTCATGTTAAATAAATGCTCTTTAGGTTATAGTGAGAAACGCGTTGGGTTTGTGTTCTGTGTAAATTCATTTATTATGCAAATTCACTGGTTTTACCGGAAATGCTCTCTTGCTTGTTGGAAGACATAGATCCTGGATCTTAAATCCATTTCAAAAGGGAAATAACGACCAGTGTTCTCATCCATGAAACACACTGTGTTTTAACGCAAGAAGCATGCTCTTCTTTCCACAGTCTCCAATACACCAGGAAACATGAGCAAGCCCAGAAAAAAAGAACTGTATTTCCCACTTATACAGACCATATCTAGTTCAATTTGCTCATGAAACTTATACAAACCATAGCTCTTCTTACATAAATGCTCTTTAGTTAATAGTGAGAAACACGTTGGGTTCCTGAACTGTGTAAATAAATTTGAGACGCCAATTCATTGGGTTTACCAGAAATGACCTCTTGCTTATAGGAAGACACAGATCCTGTGGTTTAACTCAGTTTCTGAAAGGAAATTCAGACCTGTGTTCTCTTCCATGAAACACAATCTGTTTTAACCCAAGAAGCATGCTCTTCTTTCCAGCCTCTGCAATACAGCAAGAAACATGATCAAGACACGAATAAAAGAACTGTGTTTCCTATATATACGGATCATATCTAGTTCAATTATGCTCATGAAACTGATACAAACCACAGCTCATGTGAAATAAATGCTCGTTAGTTTATAGTGCGAAATGCTTTGGGTTCGTGAACTGTGTAAATTCCTTTGAGCCGCAAATTCTCGGGGTTTACCAGAAATGACCTCGTGCTTGTAGGAAGACACAGATCCTGTGGTTTATCTCTGTTTCTGAAGGGAAATTCAGTCCAGTGTTCTCATCCATGAAACACCATGCATTTTACTGCAAGAAGCATGCTCTTCTTTCCAGTTTCTCCAATACAGCAAGAAACATGAGCAAGCCACTAATAAAAGAACTGTGTTTCCTACTCATACGGATCATATCTAGTTCAACGCTGATTATGAAACTGATACAAACCACAGCTCATGTTAAATAAATACTCTTTAGTTTATAGTGAGAAACGTGTTGGGTTTGTGTTCTTTGTAAATACATTTGAGACGCAAATTTACTGCTTTTACAAGAAATGCTCTCTAGCTTCTAGGAAGACATAGAACCTGCATCTTAAATCCATTTCAGAAGGAAAATTCGAACCTGTGTTCTCCTCCATGAAACACACTCTGGAAACGCGTTGGGTTCGTGAACTGTGTAAATTCATTTGTTCCGCAAATTCACAGGGTTTACCAGAAATGACCTCTTACTTGTAGGAAGACACAGATCCTGTGGTTTAACTCTGTCTGTGAAGGGAAATTCAGATCAGTGTTCTCCTCCATGAAACACACTCTGTTTTAATGCAAGAAGAATACTCTTCTATCCAGAGTCTCCAATACAGCAAGATACATGAGCAAGGAGAGAAAAAAAGAACTGTGTTACCTAATCATACGGACCATATCTAGTTCAATTCTGCTCATGAAACGGATACAAACCACAGTTCTTACATAAATGCTCTTTGCTTAATAGTGAGAAACGCGTTGGGATGCTGAACTGTGTAAATTCATTTGAGCTGCCAATTTACTGGGTTTACCAGAAATGACCTGTTGCTTGTAGGAAGACACAGATCCTGTGGTTTAACTCAGTTTCTGAAGGGAAATTCAGACCAATGTTCTCTACCATGAAACCCAATCTGTTTTAACGCAAGAAGCATGCTCTTCTTTCCAGCCTCTGCAATACAGCAGGAAACATGAGCAAGCCCGGAAAAAAAAGAACTGTGTTTCCTACTCATACGGATCATATCTAGTTCAATTCTGCTCATGAAACTGATACAAACCATAGCTCATGCGAAATAAATGCTCGTTAGTTTATAGTGTGAAATGCCTTGGGTTCGTGAACTGTTTAAATTCATGTGAGCCGCAAATTCATGGGGTTTATCAGAAATGACCTCTTGCTTGTAGGAACACAGAGATCCTGTGGTTTAACTCCGTTTCTAAAGGGAAATTCAGACCAGTGTTCTCTTCCATGGAACGTTATCTGTTTTAACGCGAGAAGCATGATCTTCTTTCCAGTGTCTCCAATACAGCAAGAAACATGAGCAAGCCACGAATAAAAGAACTGTGTTTCCTACTCATACGGATCATATCTAGTTCAATGCTAATTATGAAATTGATACAAACCACAGCTAATGTTAAATAAAAGCTCTTTAGTTTATAGTGAGAAACGCGTTGGGTTTGTGTTCTTTGTAAATTCACTTCATACTCACATTGACTGGTTTTACCATAAATGATCTCTTGCTTGTAGGAAGACACACATACCGGATCTTAAATCCATTTCAGAAGGGAAATTCAGACCAGTGTTCTCATCCATGAAACACCCTCTGTTTTAACGAAGAATCATGCTGATCTTTCAAGCGTCTCCAATACAGCAAGAAACATGAGCAAGCCACGAATAAAAGAACTGTGTTTCCTACTCATACGGATCATATCTAGTTCAACTCTGCTTATGAAACTGATACAAACCATAGCTCATGTTAAATAAATGCTCTTTCGTTAATAGTGTGAAATGCATTGGGTTTGTAAACTGTGTAAATTCATTTGAGCCGCAAATTCACTGGTTTTGTCATAAATGCTGTCTTGCTTGTAAGAAAAAACACATACTGGATCTTAAATCCAATTCAGAAGGGAAATTCAGACCAGTGTTCTAATCCATTGAAGTACACTCTGTTTTAATGTAAGAAGCATGCTCTTCTTTCCAGAGTCTCCAATATAGCAAGAAACATGAAAATGCCCAGGAAAAAAGAACTGTGTTTCCTATTCATACGGACCTTATCTAGTTCAATTATGCTCATGAAACTGATACAAACCACAGCACATTTGAAAAAAATGCTCGTTCGTTTATAGTGAGAAATGCGTTGGGTTCGTGAACTGTGTAAATACCTTTGAGCAACAAATTCTCTGGTTTTACCAGAAATGACCTCTTGCTTGTAGGAATACACAGATCTTGTGGTTTAACTCTGTTACTGAATGGAAATTCAGACCAGTGTTCTCATCCATGAAACACCCTCTGTTTTAACGCAAGAAGCATGCTGATCTTTCCAGTGTCTCCAATAGAGCAAGAAACATGAGCAAGCTCCAAATAAAAATACTGTGTTTCCTACTCATATAGCATATATCTAGTTCAACTCTGCTTATGAAACTGATACAAACCACTGCTCCTGTTAAATAAATGCTCTTTAGTGGATAGTGTGAATTTCTTTGGGTTTGTGAACTGTGTAAATTCATTTGAGCCGCAAATTCACTGGTTTTATCATAAATGCTGTATTCATTGTAGGAAGAAACAGATCCTGGATCTTAAAACCATTACAGAAGGGAAATTGAATCCTGTGTTCTCATCCATGAACCACACTCTGTTTTAACACAAGAAGAATGCTCTTCATTCCAGAGTCTCCAATACAGCAAGAAACATGAGCAAGCCCAGAAAAAAAAGAATTGTGTTTCCCACTCATACAGAACATATCTAGTTCATCTCTGCTCATGAAGCTGATACAACCCACAGCTCCTCTTACATAAACGCTCTTTAGTTATTAGTGTGAAACGCGTTGGGTTCATGTACTGTGTAAAATCATTTGAGCCAAAAATTCCCTGGGTTTACCAGAAATGACCTCTTGCTTGTAGCAAGACACAGATCCTGTGGTTTAACTCCGTTCCTGAAGGGAAATTCAGACTAGTGTTCTCATCCATGAAACAGACTCGGTTTTAACGCAAGAAGCATGCTCATCTTTCCAGCGTCTCCAAAGGAGCAGGAAACATGAGCAAGCACTAAATAAATGAACTGTGTTTCCTACTCATACGGCTCATATCTAGTTCAACTCTGCTTATGAAACTGATACAAACCACAGCTCTTGTTAAATAAATGCTCTTTAGTTAATAATGTGAAATGCGTTGGGTTTGTGAACTATGTAAATTCATTGGAGCCGCAAATTCACTCCTTTTACCATAAATGCTCTCTTGCTTGTAGGAAGAAACAAATCCTGTATCTTAAATCCATTTCAGAAGGTAAATTCCGTCCAGTGTTGTCTGCCATGTAACACACTCTGTTTAAACGCAGGAAGCATGCTCTTCTTTCAAGCATCTCTAACACAGGAAGAATCTTGAGCAAGGCCCGAATAAAAGAACTGTGCTTCCTACTCAAACTGATCATATCTTGTTCATCGCTGATTATGAAACTGATACAAACCACAGCTCATGTTAAATAAATGCTCTTTCTTTATAGTGAGAAACGCGTTGGATCTGCGTTCTGTGTAAATTCATTTAGGACGCAAATACACTGGTTTCACCAGAAATGCTCTCTTGCTTGTAGGAAGACACAGATCCTGGATCTTAAATCCATTTCAGAATTGAATTTTCAGTCCAGTGTTCTCATACATGAAACACACTCTGTTTTAACGCAAGAAGCTTGCTCGTCTTTCCAGAGTCTCCAATACAGTAAGAAACATGAGCAAGCCCCGAAAAAAAGAAATGTGTTTCCCACTCATACGGACCGTATCTAGTTCAATTCTGCTCATGAAACTGATACAAACCACAGCTACTCTTACATAAACGCTTTTTAGTTAATAGTGTGAAAGGCGTTGGGTTCGTGAACTGTGTAAATTCATTTGAGCCACAAATCAATGGGTTTACCAGAAATGACCTCTTGCTTGTAGGAATAAACAGATCCTGTGGTTTAACTCTGTTTCTGAAGGGAAATTCATACTATTGTTCTCTTCCATGAAACACAATCTGTTTTAACGCAAGAAGTATGCTCTTCTTTCCTGTGTCCAATATATCAAGAAACATGAACAAGCCCTGAATAAAAGAACTGTGTTTCCTACTCAAACGGATCATATGTAATTCAACGCTGATCAAGAAACTGATCCAAGCCACAGCACATGGTAAATAAATGCTCTTTCTTTATAGTGAGAAACTCGTTGGGTTTGGGTTCTGTGTAAATTCATTTGAGAGGAAAAATCACTGGTTTTACCATAAATTCTCCCTTGCTTGTAGGAAGACACAGCTCGTGGATCTCAAATCCATTTCAGAAGGGAAATTCAAACCTGTGTTCTCATCCATGAAACACACTCTGTTTTAACGCAAGAAGAATGCTCTTCTTTCCAGACTCTCCAATACAGCACGAAACATGTGAAAGCTGAGAAAAAAAGCACTGTGTTTCCTACTCATACAGACCATATCTAGTTCATTTCTGCTCATTTCTAGTTCAAACTGATATAAACCACAGCTCTTTTTACATAAATGTTCTTTAGTTAATGGTGAGAAACATGTTAGGTTCATGAACTGCGTAAATTCATTTGAGCCACAAATTCACTGGGTTTACCAGAAATGACCTCTTGCTTGTAGGAAGAGACAGTTCCTGTGGTTTAACATCCATTTCTGAAGGGAAATTCAGACCAGTGTTCTCTTCCATGAAATACAATCTGTTGTAACGCAAAAAGCCTGCTCTTCTTTCCAGCGTCTCCAATACAGCAAGAAACATGAGCAAGCCCCGAATAAAAGAACTGTGCTTCCTACTCATCCTGATCATATCTAGTTCAACGCTCATTATGAAACTGATACAAACAACAGCTACTCTTACATAAACACTCTTTAGTTAATGTTGAGAAAAGTGTTGGGTTTGTGAACTGTGTAAATTCATTTCAGCCGCAAATTCACTGCTTTTACCATAACTGCTCTCTTGCTTGTGGAAAGAAACAGATCCTGGATCTTTAATCCACTTCAGAAGGGAAATTCAGACCAGTGTTCTCATCCATGAAACACACTCTGTTTTAACGCGAGAAGCATGCACTTCTTTCCAGAGTCTCCAATACAGCAAGAAACATGAGCAAGCCCAGAAAAAAAGAACTGTGTTTCCTATTCCTACGGACTATATCTAGTTCAATTCTGCTCATGAAACTGATACAAACCACAGCTCTTATAACATAAAGTCTCTTTAGTTAATAGTGTGAAACGTGTTGGGTTCGTGAACTCTGTAAATACATTTGAGCCGCAAATTCACTGGTTTTACCAGAAATGAACTCTTGCTTGTAGGAAGACACAGATCCTGTGGTTTAATTCAGTTTCTGAAGGGAAATTCAGACCAGTGTTCTCTTCCATGCAACACAATCTTTTTTAACGCAAGAAGCATGCTCTTCTTTCCAACGTCTCCAATACAACAAGAAATATGAGCAAACCACAAATAAAAGAACTGTGTTTCTTAGTCATACGGATCATATCTAGTTCAAGGATGATTATGAAACTGATACAAACCACAGCTCATGTTAAATAAATGCTCTTTATTTTATGGCTAGAAACGCGTTGGGTTTGTGTTCTGTGTAAAATCATTTGAGACGCAAATACACTGGTTTTACCAGAAATACTCTCTTGCTTGTAGGAAGACACAGATCCTGGATCTTAAATCCATTTCAGAAGGGAAATTCCAATCTGTGTTCTCATCCATGAAACACACTCTGTTTTAACGCAAGAAGAATGCTCTTCTTTCCAGAATCTCCAATACAGGAAGAAACATGAGCAAGCCCAGGAACAAAAACTGTGTTTCCCATTTATACTGACCATATCTACTTCAACTCTGCTCATGAAGCTGTTACAAACCACAGCTACTCTTACATAAACGCATTTTAGTTAATAGTGTGAAAGGCGTTGGGTTCCTGAACTATGTAAATTCATTTGAGCCGAAAATTCACTGCTTTTTCCATAACTGCTCTCTTGCTTGTGGGGAGAAACAGATCCTGGATCTTAATCCATTTCAGAAGGGAAATTCAGACCAGTGTTCTCTTCCATGTAACACACTCTGTTTTAACGCAAGAAGCATGCTCTTCTTTCCAGTGTCTCCAATACAGCAAGAAACATGAGCAAGCCCTGAAAAAAAGAACTGTGTTTCCTATTCATACGGACCATATCTAGTTCAATTCTGCTCATGAAACTGATAAAACCCACAGCTCTTATAACATAAATGCTCTTTAGTTAATAGTGAGAAAAGCGTTGGGTTCGTGAACTGTGTAAATTCATTTCAGCCGCAAATTCACTGCTTTTACCATAACTGCTCTCTTGCTTGTTGGAAGAAACAGATCCTGGATCTTAAATCCATTTCAGAAGGGAAATTCAGACCACTGTTCTCATCCATGAAACACAGTCCGTTTTAACACAAGAAGAATGCTCTTCTTTCCAGAGTCTCCAATGCAGCAAGAAACATGAGCAAGCCCAGAAAAAAAAAACTGTGTTTCCCATTTATACTGACCATATCTACTTCAACTCTGCTCATGAAACTGATACAAACAACAGCTCCTCTTACATAAACACTCTTTGTTAATGTTGAGAAATACATTGGGCTTGTGAACTGTGTAAATTCCTTTTAGCCGAAGATTCACGGCTTATTCCATAACTGCTCTCTTGCTTGTGGGAAGAAACAGATCCTGGATCTTAAATCCCTTTCAGAAGGGAAAGTCAGACGAGTATTCTCATCCATGAAACACAGTCTGTTTTAACGCAAGAAGCATGCTCTTCTTTCCTGAATCTCCAATACAGCAAGAAACAAGAGCAAGCGCTGAAAAAAAGAACTGTGTTTCCTTTTCTTACCTACCATATCTAGTTCAATTCTGCTCATGAAACTGATACAAACCACCGCTCTTATAGCATAAATGCTCTTTAGTTAATAGTGTGAAACGCGTTGGGTTCGTGAACTGTGTAAATTCATTTGAGATGCAAATTCACTGGGTTTACCAGAAATGACCTCTTGCTTGTAGGAAGACACAGATGCTGTGGTTTAATTCAGTTTCTGAAGAGAAATTCAGACCACTGTTCTCTTCCATGCAACACAATCTGTTTTAACGCAAGAAGCATGCTCTTCTTTCCAGCGTCTCCAATACAGCAAGATATATGAGCAAGCCACGAATAAAAGAACTGTGTTTCCTACTCATACGGATCATATATAGTTCAATGCTGATTATGAAACTGATACAAACCACAGCTCATGTCAAATAATTGCTCTTTAGTTTATAGCTAGAAATGCCTTGGGTTTGTGTTCTGTGTAAATTCATTTGAGACGCAAATTCACTTGTTTTACCAGAAATACTCTCTTGCTTGTATGAAGACACAGATCTGGATCTTAAATCCATTTCAGGAGGGAAATTCAAACCTGTGTTCTCATCCATGAAACATAATCTGTTTTAACGCAAGGAGATGCTCTTCTTTCCAGAGTCTCCAATACAGCAAGAAACATGAGCAAGCCCAGAAAAAAAGAACTGTGTTTCCCACTTATACGGTCCATATCTATTTCAACTCTGCTCATGAAACTGATACAAACAACAGCTCCTCTTATATAAACACTCTTTAGTTAATGTTGAGAAATGCGTTGGGTTGTGAACTATGTAAATTCATTTGAGCCGAAAATTCACTGCTTTTTCCATAACTGCTCTCTTGCTTGTGGGGAGAAACAGATCCTGGACCTTAATCCATTTCAGAAGGGAAATCAGAACAGTGTTCTCTTCCATGTAACACACTCTGTTTTAACGCAAGAAGCATGCTCTTCTTTCCATCGTCTCCAATACAGCAAGAAACCTGAGCAAGCCCCGAAAAAAAGAACTGTGTTTCCTATTCATACGATGCAAAATCACTGGTTTTACCAGAAATACTCTCTTGCTTGTAGGAAGACACAGATCCTGGATATTAAATCCATTTCAGAAGGGAAATTCAAACCTGTGTTCTCATACATGAAACATACTCTGTTTTAACGCAAGAAGAATGCTCTTCTTTCCAGAGTCTCCAATACAGCAAGAAACATGAACAAGCCCAGAAAAAAAGAACTGTGTTTCCTACTCATACGGATCATATCTAGTTCAACGCTGATTATGAAACTGATACAAACTACAGCTCTTATAAAATAAATGCTCTTTAGTTAATAGTGAGAAACACGTTGGGTTCGTGAACTGTGTAAATTCATTTGAGCCGAAAATTCACTGCTTTTACCATAACTGCTCTCTTGCTTTTGGGAAGAAACAGATCCTGGATCTTAAATCCATTTCAGAAGGGAAATTCAGACCAGTGTTCTCATCCTTGAAACACAGTCTGTTTTAACGCAAGGAGCATGCTCTTCTTTCCTGAGTCTCCAATACAGCAAGAAACATGAGCAAGCCCCGAAAAAAAGAACTGTGTTTCCTATTCATACTGACCATATCTAGTTCAATTCTCCTCGTGAAACTGATACAAACCACAGCACTTATAACATAAATGCTTTTTAGTTTATAGTGAGATACGCATTGGGTTTGTGTTCTGTGTAAATTCATTTGAGATGCAAATTCACTGCTTTTACCAGAAATACTCTCTTGCTTATAGGAAGACACAGATCCTGGATCCTAAATCCATATCAGAAGGGAAATTCAAACCTGTGTTCTCATCCATGAAAGACACTCTGTTTTAACGCAAAAAGCATGCTCTTCTTTCCAGAGTCTCCAATACAGCAAGAAACATGAGCAAATTCAGAAAAAAAAGAACTGTGATTCCCACTCATACGGATCATATCTAGTTCAACTCTGCTTATGAAACTGATACAAACCACAGCTCCTGTTAACTAAATGCTCTTTAGTTAATAGCATGAAATGCTTTGGGTTTGTTTACTGTGTAATTTCATTTGAGCTGCAAATTCACTGGTTCTACCAGAAATGCTCTCCTGCTTGCAGGAAGAAACAGATCCTGGATCTTAAATCCATTTCATAATTGAATTTTCAGACCAGTGTTCTCATCCATGAACACACTCTCTTTTAAGGCAAGAAGCATGCTCTTCCTTCCAGAGACTCCAATATAGCAAGAAATATGAGCAAATTTAGAAAAAAAAAGAACTGTGTTTCCTATTCATACGGACCATATCTAGTTCAACTTTGTTCATGAAAGTGATAAAAACCACAGCTCCTCTTACATAAATGCTCTTTAGTTAATAGTGAGAAACGTGTTGGGTTCGAGAACTATGTAAATTCATTTGAGCTGCAAATTCAATGGTTTTACCAGGTATGCACTCTTGCTTGTAGGAAGACAAAGTTCCTGGATCTTAAATCCATTTCAGAAGTGAAATTCAGACCAGTGTTCTCATCCATGAAACACACTCTGTTTTAAGGCAAGAAGCATGCTCTTCTTTCCAGCATCTCCAATACAGCAAGAAACATGAGCAAATTCAGAAAAAAAAAGAACTGTGTTTCCTACTCATACAGACCATATCTAGTTCAACTCTTCTCATGAAACTGATACAAACCACAGCTCCTCTTACATAAACGCTCTTTAGTTAAATGTGAGAAACGCGTTGGGTTCGTGAACTGTGTAAATTCATTTGTGCCGCAAATTCTCTGGGTTTACCAGAAATGACCTCTTGCTTGTAGGAAGACACAGATCCTGGGGCTTTACTTCGTTTCTGAATGGAATTTCAGACCAGTGTTCTCTTCCGTGAAACACACTCTGTTTTAACGCAAGAAGCATGCTCTTCTTTCCAGGGTCTCCAATACAGCAAGAAACATGAGTAAGCTCAGAAAAAAAGAACTGTGATTCCCACTCATAGGGATCATATCTAGTTCAACTTTGCTCATGAAAATGATACAAACCAGAACTCCTGTTACATAAATGCTCTTTAGTTAATAGTGAGAATCGTGTTGGGTTCGTGAACTGTGTAAATTCATTTGAGCCGCAAATTCAATGGTTTTACCAGATATGCACTCTTGCTTGTAGGAAGACAAAGATCCTGGATCTAAAATCCGTTTATGAAAGGAAATTCAGACCTATGTTCTCATCCATGAAACAAACTCTGTTTTAAAGCAAGAAGCATGCTCTTCTTTCCAGCGTCTCCAATACAGCAAGAAACATGAGCAAATTCAGAAAAAAAAGAACTTTGTTTCCTATTCATACGGACCATATTGACTTCAACTTTGCTCATGAAAATGATACAAACTACAGCTTCTATTACATAAACGCTCTTTAGTTAAATGTGAGAAACGCGTTGGGTTCGTGAACTGTGTAAATTCATTTGAAGCACAAATTCACTGGGTTTACCAGAAATGACCTCTTTTTTGTAGGAAGACACAGATCCTGTGGTTTCACTCCGTTTCTGAAGGGAAATTCAGACCAGTGTTCTCTTCCATGTAACACACTCTGTTTTAATGGAAGAAGCATGCTCTTCTTTCAAGTGTCTCAAATACAGCAAGAAAAATGAGGAAGCCCCGAATAAAAGAACTGTGTTTCCTACTCAAACGGATCATATCTAGTTCAACTCTGCTTAAGAAACTGATACAAAACTCAGCTCATGTTAAAAAAATGCTGTTTAATTAATAGTGAGAAACGCATTAGGTTTGTGTTCTGTGTAAATTCATTTGAGACCTAAATTCACTGGTTTTAACAGAAATGCTCTGTTGCTTGTAGGAAGACACAGACCGTGGACCTTAAACCCATTTCAGAAGGGAAATTTAGACCTGTGTTCTCATCCATGATTCATACTCTGTTTTAACGCAAGAAGCATGCTCTTCTTCCAGTGTCTCCAATACAGCAAGAAACATGAGCAAGCCCAGAAAAAAAGAACTGTGATTCCCACTCATACAGACCATATCTAGTTCAACTTTGCTTATGAAACTGATACAAACCACAGCTCTTGTAAACTAAATGCTCTTTAGTTAATAGTGTGAAATTCTTTGGGTTTGTTTACTGTGTAATTTCATTTGAGCTGCAAATTCACTGGTTCTACCAGAAATGCTCTCCTGCTTGCAGGTTTAAACAGATCCTGGATCTTAAATCCATTTCAGAATTGAATTTTCAGACCAGTGTTCTCATCCATGAAACAAACTCTCTTTTAAGGCAAGAAGCATTCTCTTCCTTCCAGAGTCTCCAATACAGCAAGCAACATGAGCAAATTCAGAAAAAAAAAGAACTGTGTTTCCTATTCATACAGACCATATCTAGTTCAACTTTGCTCATGAAAATGATACAAACCACAGCTCCTCTTACATAAATGCTCTTTAGTTAATAGTGAGAAACGTGTTGGGTTCGTGAACTGTGTGAATTCATTTGAGCCGCAAATTCAATGGTTTTACCAGATATGCACTCTTGCTTGTAGGAAGACACTGATCCTGGCTCTAAAATCCGTTTATGAAGGGAAATTCAGACCTATGTTCTCATCCATGAAACAAACTCTCTTTTAAATCAAGAAGCATGCTCTTCTTTCGAGTATCTCCAATACAGCAAGAAACATGAGCAAGCCCAGAAACAATAACTGTGTTTCCTACTCATACAGACCATATCTAGTTCAATCTGCTCGTGAAACTGATACAAACCACAGATCCTCTTACATAAACGCTCTTTAGTTAGATATGAGAAATGCGTAGGGTTCGTGAACAGTGTAAATTCATTTGAGGCACAAATTCACTGGCTTTACTAGAAATGACCTCTTGTTTGTAGGAGGACACAGATCCTGTGGTTTAACTCAGATTCTGAAGGGAAATTCAGACCAGTGTTCTCTTCCATGTAACACACTCTGTTTTAATGCAAGAAGCATGCTCTTCTTTCCAGCGTCTCCAATACAGCAAGAAGCATGGGCAAGCCCAGAAAAAAAGAACTGTGATTCCCACTCATACGGATCATATCTAGTTCAACTCTGCTTATGCAACTGATACAAACCACAGCTCCTGTTAACTAAATGCTCTTTTGTTAATAGCGTGAAATGCTTTGGGTTTGTTTACTGTGTAATTTCATTTGAGCTGCAAATTCACTGGTTCTACCAGAAATGCTTGCCTGCTTGCAGGAATAAACAGATCCTGGATCTTAAATCCATTTCAGAATTGAATTTTCTGACCAGTGTTCTCATCCATGAAACACACTCTGTTTTAAGGCAAGAAGCATTCTCTTCCTTCCAGAGTCTCCAATACAGCAAGAAACATGAGCAAAGTCAGAAAAAGAAGAACTGTGTTTCCTATTCATACGGACCATATCTAGTTCAACTTTGCTCATGAAAGTGATAAAAACCACAGCTCCTCTTACATAAATGCTCTTTAGTTAAAAGTAAGAAGCGCGTTGGGTTCGTGAAATGTGTAATTTCATTTGAGCCAAAAATTCGCTGGTTTTACCAGAAATGCTCTCTTGCTTGGAGGAAGAAACAGTTCTTGGATCTTAAATCCATTCAGAATGGAAATTCAGACCAGTGTTCTCATCCATGCAACACACTCTCTTGTAAGGCAAGAAGCATGCTCTTCTTTCCAGCGTCTCCAATACAGCAAGAAACATGAGCAAATTCAGAAAAAAAAGAACTGTGTTTCCTACTCATACAGACCATATCTAGTTCAACTCTTCTCATGAAACTGATACAAATCACAGCTCCTCTTACATAAACGCTCTTTAGTTAAATGTGAGAAACGCGTTGGGTTCGTGAACTGTGTAAATTCATTTGAGGTACAAATTCACTGGGATTACAAGAAATGACCTCTTGTTTGTAGGAGGACAGAGATCCTGTGGTTTAACTCTGATTCTGAAGGGAAATTCAGACCAGTGCTCTCTTCCATGTAACACAATCTGTTTTAATGCAAGAAGCATGCTCTTCTTTCCAGCGTCTCCAATACAGCAAGAAACATGAGCAAGCCTAGAAAAAAAGAACTGTGATTCCCATTCATACGGATCATATCTAGTTCAACTCTGTTTATGAAACTGATACAAACCACAGCTCCTGTTAACTAAATGCTCCTTAGTTAATAGCGTGAAATGCTTTGGGTTTGTTTACTGTGTAATTTCATTTGAGCCGAAAATTCACTGGTTCTACCAGAAACGCTCTCCTGGTTTCAAGAATAAACAGATCCTGGATCTTAAATCCATTTCAGTATTGAATTTTCTGACCAGTGTTCTCATTCATGAAACACACTCTGTTTTAATGCAGGAAGTATCTCTTCTTTCCAGAGTCTCCAATACAGCAAGAAACATGAGGAAGCCCCGAAAAAAAGAACTGTGTTTCCTAATGAAACAGATAGTATCTAGTTCAACTCTGCTTAAGAAACTGATACAAACCACTGCTCATGTTAAAAAAATGCTGTTTAGTAAATAGTGAGAAACAAGTTAGGTTTGTGTTCTGTGTAAATTCATTTGAGACCTAAATTCACTGGTTTTAGCAGAAATGCTCTGTGGGTTGTAGGAAGACACAGACCGTGGATCTTAAACCCACTTCAGAAGGGAAATTCAGACCAGTGTTCTCATCCATGCAACACACTCTCTTGTAAGGCAAGAAGCATGCTCTTCTTTCCAGCGTCTCCAATACAGCAAGAAACATGAGCAAATTCAGAAAAAAAAGAACTGTGTTTCCTACTCATACAGACCATATCTAGTTCAACTCTTCTCATGAAACTGATACAAATCACAGCTCTTCTTACATAAACGCTCTTTAGTTAAATGTGAGAAACGCGTTGGGTTCGTGAACTGTGTAAATTCATTTGAGGTACAAATTCACTGGGATTACAAGAAATGACCTCTTGTTTGTAGGAGGACAGAGATCCTGTGGTTTAACTCCAATTCTGAAGGGAAATTCAGACCAGTGCTCTCTTCCATGTAACACAATCTGTTTTAATGCAAGAAGCATGCTCTTCTTTCCAGCGTCTCCAATACAGCAAGAAACATGAGCAAGCCTAGAAAAAAAGAACTGTGATTCCCATTCATACGGATCATATCTAGTTCAACTCTGTTTATGAAACTGATACAAACCACAGCTCCTGTTAACTAAATGCTCCTTAGTTAATAGCGTGAAATTCTTTGGGTTTGTTTACTGTGTAATTTCATTTGAGCCGAAAATTCACTGGTTCTACCAGAAACGCTCTCCTGGTTTCAAGAATAAACAGATCCTGGATCTTAAATCCATTTCAGTATTGAATTTTCTGACCAGTGTTCTCATTCATGAAACACACTCTGTTTTAATGCAGGAAGTATCTCTTCTTTCCAGAGTCTCCAATACAGCAAGAAACATGAGGAAGCCCCGAAAAAAAGAACTGTGTTTCCTAATGAAACAGATAGTATCTAGTTCAACTCTGCTTAAGAAACTGATACAAACCACTGCTCATGTTAAAAAAATGCTGTTTAGTAAATAGTGAGAAACAAGTTAGGTTTGTGTTCTGTGTAAATTCATTTGAGACCTAAATTCACTGGTTTTAGCAGAAATGCTCTGTGGGTTGTAGGAAGACACAGACCGTGGATCTTAAACCCACTTCAGAAGGGAAATTCAGACCTGTGTTCTCATCCATGAAACATACTGTGTTTTAACGCAAGAAGCATGCTCTTCTTCCAGCGTCTCCAATACAGCAAGAAACATGAGCAAGCCCAGAAAAAATAACTGTGTTTCCTACTCATACAGACCATATCTAGTTCACTCTGCTCGTAAAACTGATACAAACCACAGCTCCTCTTACATAAAGGCTCTTTAGTTAGATGTGAGAAATGCATTGGTTTCGTGAACTGTGTAAATTCATTTGTGCCGCAAATTCCCTGGGTTAACCAGAAATGACCTCTTGTTTGTAGGAAGACACAGAACCAGTGGTTTAACTCCGTTTCTGTAAGGAAATTCAGACCACTGTTCTCTTCCATGAAACACACTCTGTTTTAACGCAAGAAGCATGCTCTTCTTTCCAGGGTCTCCAACATAGCAAGAAACATGAGCAAGCCCAGAAAAAAAGAACTGTGATTCCCACTCATACGGATCTTATCTAGTTCAACTCTGCTTATGAAACTGATACAAACCACATCTCCTGTTAACTAAATGCTTTTTAGTTAATAGCGTGAAATGTTTTGGGATTGTTCACTGTGTAATTTCATTTGAGCCGCAAATTCACTGGTTCTACCAGAAATGCTCTCCTGCTTGCAGGAAGAAACACATCCTGGATCTTAAATCCATTTGAGAATTGAATTTTCAGACCAGTGTTCTCATCCATGAAACACACTCTGTTTTAACGCAAGAAGCATGCTCTTCTTTCCAGGGTCTCCAATACAGCAAGAAACATGAGCAAGCCCAGAAAAAAAGAACTGTGATTCCCAATCATACAGACCATATCTAGTTCAACTCTGCTCATGAAACTGATACAAACCACAGCTCCTGTTAACTAAATGCTTTTTAGTTAATAGTGAGAAACGCATTAGGTTTGTGTTCTGTGTAAATTCATTTGAGACCTAAATTCACTGGTTTTACCAGAAATGCTCTGTTGCTTGTAGGAAGACACAGACCGTGGATCTTAAATCCACTTCAGAAGGGAAGTTCAGAATTGTGTTCTCATCCATGAAACATACTCTGTTTTAATGCAAGAAGCATGCTCTTCTTCCAGTGTCTCCAATACAGCAAGAAACATGAGCAATACCAGAAATAAAGAACTGTGTTTCCTACTCATACAGACCATATCTAGTTCAACTCTGCCCATGAAACTGATACAAACCACAGATCCTCTTACATAAATGCTCTTTAGTTAAAAGTGAGAAGCGCGTTGGGTTTGTGAACTGTGTAATTTCATTTGAGCCAAAAATTCGCTGGTTTTACCAGAAATGCTCTCTTGCTTGTAGGAAGAAACAGTTCCTGGATATTAAATCCATTTCAGAAGGGAAGTTCAGACCAGTGTTCTCATCCATGAAACACACTCTGTTTTAAGGCAAGAAGCATGCTATTCTTTCCAGCATCACCAATACAGCAAGAAACATGAGCAAATTCAGAAAAAAAAGAACTGTGTTTCCTATTCATACAGACCATATCTAGTTCAATCTGCTCGTGAAACTGATACAAACCACAGATCCTCTTACATAAACGCTCTTTAGTTAGATATGAGAAATGCGTAGGGTTCGTGAACAGTGTAAATTCATTTGAGGCACAAATTCCCAGGGTTAACCAGAAATGACCTTTTGTTTGTAGGAAGACACAGAACCTGTGGTTTAACTCTGTTTCTGAAGGGAAATTCAGACCAGTGTTCTCTTCCATGTAACACACTCTGTTTTAACGCAAGAAACATGTTCTTCTTTCCAGCGTCTGCAATACAGCAAGAAACATGAGTAAGCCCAGAAATAAAGAACTGTGTTTCCTACTCATACAGACCATATCTAGTTCAACTCTGCTCTTGAAACTGATACAAACCACAGATCCTCTTACATAAATGCTCTTTACTTAAAAGTGAGAAGCGCGTTGGGTTTGTGAACTGTGTAATTTCATTTGAGCCAAAAAATCGCTGGTTTTACCAGAAATGCTATCTTGCTTGTAGGAAGAAACAATTCTTGAATCTTAAATCCATATCAGAAGGGAAATTCAGACCAGTGTTCTCATCATGAAACACACTCTGTTTTAAGGCAAGAAGCATGCTCTTCTTTCCAGCGTCTCCAATACAGCAAGAAACATGAGCAAATTCAGAAAAAAAAAGTACTGTGTTTCCTATTCATACGGACTATATCTAGTTCAACTTTGCTCATGAAAATGATACAAACCACAGCTCCTCTTAAATAAATGCTCTTTTGTTAATAGTGAGAAACGCGTTGGGTTCGTGAACTGTGTAAATTCATTTGAGCCGCAAATTCAATGTTTTTTCCAGATATTCACTCTTGCTTGTAGGAAGACACTGATCCTGGATGTAAAATCCATTTCTGAAGGGAATTTCAGACCTATGTTCTCATGCATGAAACAAACTCTGTTTTAAAGCAAGAAGCATGCTCTTCTATTGAGCGTCTCCAATACAGCAAGATACATGAGCAAGCCCAGAAAAAATAACTTTGTTTCCTACTCATACAGACCATATCTAGTTCACTCTGCTCATGAAACTGAAACAAACCACAGCTCCTCTTACATAAACGCTCTTTAGTTAAAAGTGAGAAACGCGTTGGGTTTGTGAACTGTGTAAATTCATTTGAGGCACAAATTCACTGGCTTTACTAGAAATGACCTCTTGTTTGTAGGAGGACACAGATCCTGTGGTTTAACTCAGATTCTGAAGGGAAATTCAGACCAGTGTTCTCTTCCATGTAACACACTCTGTTTTAATGCAAGAAGCATGCTCTTCTTTCCAGCGTCTCCAATACAGCAAGAAGCATGGGCAAGCCCAGAAAAAAAGAACTGTGATTCCCACTCATACGGATCATATCTAGTTCAACTCTGCTTATGCAACTGATACAAACCACAGCTCCTGTTAACTAAATGCTCTTTTGTTAATAGCGTGAAATGCTTTGGGTTTGTTTACTGTGTAATTTCATTTGAGCTGCAAATTCACTGGTTCTACCAGAAATGCTCGCCTGCTTGCAGGAATAAACAGATCCTGGATCTTAAATCCATTTCAGAATTGAATTTTCTGACCAGTGTTCTCATCCATGAAACACACTCTGTTTTAAGGCAAGAAGCATTCTCTTCCTTCCAGAGTCTCCAATACAGCAAGAAACATGAGCAAAGTCAGAAAAAGAAGAACTGTGTTTCCTATTCATACGGACCATATCTAGTTCAACTTTGCTCATGAAAGTGATAAAAACCACAGCTCCTCTTACATAAATGCTCTTTAGTTAAAAGTAAGAAGCGCGTTGGGTTCGTGAAATGTGTAATTTCATTTGAGCCAAAAATTCGCTGGTTTTACCAGAAATGCTCTCTTGCTTGGAGGAAGAAACAGTTCTTGGATCTTAAATCCATTTCAGAATGGAAATTCAGACCAGTGTTCTCATCCATGCAACACACTCTCTTGTAAGGCAAGAAGCATGCTCTTCTTTCCAGCGTCTCCAATACAGCAAGAAACATGAGCAAATTCAGAAAAAAAAGAACTGTGTTTCCTACTCATACAGACCATATCTAGTTCAACTCTTCTCATGAAACTGATACAAATCACAGCTCCTCTTACATAAACGCTCTTTAGTTAAATGTGAGAAACGCGTTGGGTTCGTGAACTGTGTAAATTCATTTGAGGTACAAATTCACTGGGATTACAAGAAATGACCTCTTGTTTGTAGGAAGACACAGAACCTGTGGTTTAACTCTGTTTCTGAAGGGAAATTCAGACCAGTGTTCTCTTCCATGTAACACACTCTGTTTTAACGCAAGAAACATGTTCTTCTTTCCAGCGTCTGCAATACAGCAAGAAACATGAGTAAGCCCAGAAATAAAGAACTGTGTTTCCTACTCATACAGACCATATCTAGTTCAACTCTGCTCTTGAAACTGATACAAACCACAGATCCTCTTACATAAATGCTCTTTACTTAAAAGTGAGAAGCGCGTTGGGTTTGTGAACTGTGTAATTTCATTTGAGCCAAAAAATCGCTGGTTTTACCAGAAATGCTATCTTGCTTGTAGGAAGAAACAATTCTTGAATCTTAAATCCATATCAGAAGGGAAATTCAGACCAGTGTTCTCATCATGAAACACACTCTGTTTTAAGGCAAGAAGCATGCTCTTCTTTCCAGCGTCTCCAATACAGCAATAAACATGAGCAAATTCAGAAAAAAAAAGTACTGTGTTTCCTATTCATACGGACTATATCTAGTTCAACTTTGCTCATGAAAATGATACAAACCACAGCTCCTCTTAAATAAATGCTCTTTTGTTAATAGTGAGAAACGCGTTGGGTTCATGAACTGTGTAAATTCATTTGAGCCGCAAATTCAATGTTTTTTCCAGATATTCACTCTTGCTTGTAGGAAGACACTGATCCTGGATGTAAAATCCATTTCTGAAGGGAATTTCAGACCTATGTTCTCATGCATGAAACAAACTCTGTTTTAAAGCAAGAAGCATGCTCTTCTATTGAGCGTCTCCAATACAGCAAGATACATGAGCAAGCCCAGAAAAAATAACTTTGTTTCCTACTCATACAGACCATATCTAGTTCACTCTGCTCATGAAACTGAAACAAACCACAGCTCCTCTTACATAAACGCTCTTTAGTTAAAAGTGAGAAACGCGTTGGGTTTGTGAACTGTGTAAATTCATTTGAGGCACAAATTCACTGGCTTTACTAGAAATGACCTCTTGTTTGTAGGAGGACACAGATCCTGTGGTTTAACTCAGATTCTGAAGGGAAATTCAGACCAGTGTTCTCTTCCATGTAACACACTCTGTTTTAATGCATGAAGCATGCTCTTCTTTCCAGCGTCTCCAATACAGCAAGAAGCATGGGCAAGCCCAGAAAAAAAGAACTGTGATTCCCACTCATACGGATCATATCTAGTTCAACTCTGCTTATGCAACTGATACAAACCACAGCTCCTGTTAACTAAATGCTCTTTTGTTAATAGCGTGAAATGCTTTGGGTTTGTTTACTGTGTAATTTCATTTGAGCTGCAAATTCACTGGTTCTACCAGAAATGCTCGCCTGCTTGCAGGAATAAACAGATCCTGGATCTTAAATCCATTTCAGAATTGAATTTTCTGACCAGTGTTCTCATCCATGAAACACACTCTGTTTTAAGGCAAGAAGCATTCTCTTCCTTCCAGAGTCTCCAATACAGCAAGAAACATGAGCAAAGTCAGAAAAAGAAGAACTGTGTTTCCTATTCATACGGACCATATCTAGTTCAACTTTGCTCATGAAAGTGATAAAAACCACAGCTCCTCTTACATAAATGCTCTTTAGTTAAAAGTAAGAAGCGCGTTGGGTTCGTGAAATGTGTAATTTCATTTGAGCCAAAAATTCGCTGGTTTTACCAGAAATGCTCTCTTGCTTGGAGGAAGAAACAGTTCTTGGATCTTAAATCCATTCAGAATGGAAATTCAGACCAGTGTTCTCATCCATGCAACACACTCTCTTGTAAGGCAAGAAGCATGCTCTTCTTTCCAGCGTCTCCAATACAGCAAGAAACATGAGCAAATTCAGAAAAAAAAGAACTGTGTTTCCTACTCATACAGACCATATCTAGTTCAACTCTTCTCATGAAACTGATACAAATCACAGCTCCTCTTACATAAACGCTCTTTAGTTAAATGTGAGAAACGTGTTGGGTTCGTGAACTGTGTAAATTCATTTGAGGTACAAATTCACTGGGATTACAAGAAATGACCTCTTGTTTGTAGGAGGACAGAGATCCTGTGGTTTAACTCCGATTCTGAAGGGAAATTCAGACCAGTGCTCTCTTCCATGTAACACAATCTGTTTTAATGCAAGAAGCATGCTCTTCTTTCCAGCGTCTCCAATACAGCAAGAAACTTGAGCAAGCCTAGAAAAAAAGAACTGTGATTCCCATTCATACGGATCATATCTAGTTCAACTCTGTTTATGAAACTGATACAAACCACAGCTCCTGTTAACTAAATGCTCCTTAGTTAATAGCGTGAAATGCTTTGGGTTTGTTTACTGTGTAATTTCATATGAGCCGAAAATTCACTGGTTCTACCAGAAACGCTCTCCTGGTTTCAAGAATAAACAGATCCTGGATCTTAAATCCATTTCAGAATTGAATTTTCTGACCAGTGTTCTCATTCATGAAACACACTCTGTTTTAATGCAGGAAGTATCTCTTCTTTCCAGAGTCTCCAATACAGCAAGAAACACGAGGAAGCCCCGAAAAAAAGAACTGTGTTACCTAATGAAACAGATCGTATCTAGTTCAACTCTGCTTAAGAAACTGATACAAACCACTGCTCATGTTAAAAAAATGCTGTTTAGTAAATAGTGAGAAACAAGTTAGGTTTGTGTTCTGTGTAAATTCATTTGAGACCTAAATTCACTGGTTTTAGCAGAAATGCTCTGTGGGTTGTAGGAAGACACAGACCGTGGATCTTAAACCCACTTCAGAAGGGAAATTCAGACCTGTGTTCTCATCCATGAAACATACTGTGTTTTAACGCAAGAAGCATGCTCTTCTTCCAGCGTCTCCAATACAGCAAGAAACATGAGCAAGCCCAGAAAAAATAACTGTGTTTCCTACTCATACAGACCATATCTAGTTCACTCTGCTCGTAAAACTGATACAAACCACAGCTCCTCTTACATAAAGGCTCTTTAGTTAGATGTGAGAAATGCATTGGTTTCGTGAACTGTGTAAATTCATTTGTGCCGCAAATTCCCTGGGTTAACCAGAAATGACCTCTTGTTTGTAGGAAGACACAGAACCAGTGGTTTAACTCTGTTTCTGTAAGGAAATTCAGACCACTGTTCTCTTCCATGAAACACACTCTGTTTTAACGCAAGAAGCATGCTCTTCTTTCCAGGGTCTCCAACATAGCAAGAAACATGAGCAAGCCCAGAAAAAAAGAACTGTGATTCCCACTCATACGGATCTTATCTAGTTCAACTCTGCTTATGAAACTGATACAAACCACATCTCCTGTTAACTAAATGCTTTTTAGTTAATAGCGTGAAATGTTTTGGGATTGTTCACTGTGTAATTTCATTTGAGCCGCAAATTCACTGGTTCTACCAGAAATGCTCTCCTGCTTGCAGGAAGAAACACATCCTGGATCTTAAATCCATTTGAGAATTGAATTTTCAGACCAGTGTTCTCATCCATGAAACACACTCTGTTTTAACGCAAGAAGCATGCTCTTCTTTCCAGGGTCTCCAATACAGCAAGAAACATGAGCAAGCCCAGAAAAAAAGAACTGTGATTCCCAATCATACAGACCATATCTAGTTCAACTCTGCTCATGAAACTGATACAAACCACAGCTCCTGTTAACTAAATGCTTTTTAGTTAATAGTGAGAAACGCATTAGGTTTGTGTTCTGTGTAAATTCATTTGAGACCTAAATTCACTGGTTTTACCAGAAATGCTCTGTTGCTTGTAGGAAGACACAGACCGTGGATCTTAAATCCACTTCAGAAGGGAAGTTCAGAATTGTGTTCTCATCCATGAAACATACTCTGTTTTAACGCAAGAAGCATGCTCTTCTTCCAGTGTCTCCAATACAGCAAGAAACATGAGCAATACCAGAAATAAAGAACTGTGTTTCCTACTCATACAGACCATATCTAGTTCAACTCTGCCCATGAAACTGATACAAACCACAGATCCTCTTACATAAATGCTCTTTAGTTAAAAGTGAGAAGCGCGTTGGGTTCGTGAACTGTGTAATTTCATTTGAGCCAAAAATTCGCTGGTTTTACCAGAAATGCTCTCTTGCTTGTAGGAAGAAACAGTTCCTGGATCTTAAATCCATTTCAGAAGGGAAGTTCAGACCAGTGTTCTCATCCATGAAACACACTCTGTTTTAAGGCAAGAAGCATGCTATTCTTTCCAGCATCACCAATACAGCAAGAAACATGAGCAAATTCAGAAAAAAAAGAACTGTGTTTCCTATTCATACAGACCATATCTAGTTATACTTTGCTCTTGAAAATTATACAAACCACAACTCCTCTTACATAAACGCTCTTTAGTTAAATGTGAGAAACGCGTTGGTTTCGTGAACTGAGTAAATTCATTTGCAGAACAAATTCACTGGGTTTACCAGAAATGACCTCTTGTTTGTAGGAAGACACAGATCCTGTGGTTTAACTCCATTTCTGAAGGGAAATTCAGACCAGTGTTCTCTTCCATGTAACACACTCTGTTTTAACGCAAGAAGAATGCTCTTATTTCCAGGTTCTCCAATATAGCAAGAAACATGAGAAAGCCCCGAATAAAAGAACTGTGTGTCCCACTCAAACGGTCATATCTAGTTCAACTCTGCTTAAGAAACTGATACAAAACACAGCTGAAGTTAAAAAAATGCTGTTTAGTTAATAGTGAGAAACACGTTAGGTGTGTGTTCTGTGTAAATTCATTTGAGACCTAAATTCACTGGTTTTACCAGAAAAGCTCTGTTGCTTGTAGGAAGACACAGACCGTGGATCTTAAACCCACTACAGAAAGGATATTCAGACCTGTGTTCTCATCCATGAAACATACTCTGTTTTAACGCAAGAAGCATGCTCTTCTTCCAGTGTCTCCAATACAGCAAGAAACATGAGCAATCCCAGAAACATAGAATTGTGTTTCCCACTCATACAGACCATTTCTAGTTCAAATCGTCTCTTGAAACTGATACAAACCACAGCTCCTCTTACATAAACGCTCTTTAGTTAAATGTGAGAAACGTGTTGGGTTTGTGAACTGAGTAAATTCATTTGAGCCGCAAATTCACTGGGTTTACCAATAATGAGCTCTTGCTTATAGGAAGACACAGATCCTGTAGTTTAACTCCATTTCTGAAGGGAAATTCAGACCAGTGTTCTCTTCCATGAAACACACTCTGTTTTCAGGCAAGAAGCATGCTATTCTTTCCAGCATCACCAATACAGCAAGAAACATGAGCAAATTCAGAAAAAAAAGAACTGTGTTTCCTACTCATACAGACCATATCTAGTTCAATCTGCTCGTGAAACTGATACAAACCACAGATCCTCTTACATAAACGCTCTTTAGTTAGATATGAGAAATGCGTAGGGTTCGTGAACAGTGTAAATTCATTTGAGGCACAAATTCCCAGGGTTAACCAGAAATGACCTTTTGTTTGTAGGAAGACACAGAACCTGTGGTTTAACTCTGTTTCTGAAGGGAAATTCAGACCAGTGTTCTCTTCCATGTAACACACTCTGTTTTAACGCAAGAAACATGTTCTTCTTTCCAGCGTCTGCAATACAGCAAGAAACATGAGTAAGCCCAGAAATAAAGAACTGTGTTTCCTACTCATACAGACCATATCTAGTTCAACTCTGCTCTTGAAACTGATACAAACCACAGATCCTCTTACATAAATGCTCTTTACTTAAAAGTGAGAAGCGCGTTGGGTTTGTGAACTGTGTAATTTCATTTGAGCCAAAAAATCGCTGGTTTTACCAGAAATGCTATCTTGCTTGTAGGAAGAAACAATTCTTGAATCTTAAATCCATATCAGAAGGGAAATTCAGACCAGTGTTCTCATCATGAAACACACTCTGTTTTAAGGCAAGAAGCATGCTCTTCTTTCCAGCGTCTCCAATACAGCAAGAAACATGAGCAAATTCAGAAAAAAAAAGTACTGTGTTTCCTATTCATACGGACTATATCTAGTTCAACTTTGCTCATGAAAATGATACAAACCACAGCTCCTCTTAAATAAATGCTCTTTTGTTAATAGTGAGAAACGCGTTGGGTTCGTGAACTGTGTAAATTCATTTGAGCCGCAAATTCAATGTTTTTTCCAGATATTCACTCTTGCTTGTAGGAAGACACTGATCCTGGATGTAAAATCCATTTCTGAAGGGAATTTCAGACCTATGTTCTCATGCATGAAACAAACTCTGTTTTAAAGCAAGAAGCATGCTCTTCTATTGAGCGTCTCCAATACAGCAAGATACATGAGCAAGCCCAGAAAAAATAACTTTGTTTCCTACTCATACAGACCATATCTAGTTCACTCTGCTCATGAAACTGAAACAAACCACAGCTCCTCTTACATAAACGCTCTTTAGTTAAAAGTGAGAAACGCGTTGGGTTTGTGAACTGTGTAAATTCATTTGAGGCACAAATTCACTGGCTTTACTAGAAATGACCTCTTGTTTGTAGGAGGACACAGATCCTGTGGTTTAACTCAGATTCTGAAGGGAAATTCAGACCAGTGTTCTCTTCCATGTAACACACTCTGTTTTAATGCAAGAAGCATGCTCTTCTTTCCAGCGTCTCCAATACAGCAAGAAGCATGGGCAAGCCCAGAAAAAAAGAACTGTGATTCCCACTCATACGGATCATATCTAGTTCAACTCTGCTTATGCAACTGATACAAACCACAGCTCCTGTTAACTAAATGCTCTTTTGTTAATAGCGTGAAATGCTTTGGGTTTGTTTACTGTGTAATTTCATTTGAGCTGCAAATTCACTGGTTCTACCAGAAATGCTCGCCTGCTTGCAGGAATAAACAGATCCTGGATCTTAAATCCATTTCAGAATTGAATTTTCTGACCAGTGTTCTCATCCATGAAACACACTCTGTTTTAAGGCAAGAAGCATTCTCTTCCTTCCAGAGTCTCCAATACAGCAAGAAACATGAGCAAAGTCAGAAAAAGAAGAACTGTGTTTCCTATTCATACGGACCATATCTAGTTCAACTTTGCTCATGAAAGTGATAAAAACCACAGCTCCTCTTACATAAATGCTCTTTAGTTAAAAGTAAGAAGCGCGTTGGGTTCGTGAAATGTGTAATTTCATTTGAGCCAAAAATTCGCTGGTTTTACCAGAAATGCTCTCTTGCTTGGAGGAAGAAACAGTTCTTGGATCTTAAATCCATTTCAGAATGGAAATTCAGACCAGTGTTCTCATCCATGCAACACACTCTCTTGTAAGGCAAGAAGCATGCTCTTCTTTCCAGCGTCTCCAATACAGCAAGAAACATGAGCAAATTCAGAAAAAAAAGAACTGTGTTTCCTACTCATACAGACCATATCTAGTTCAACTCTTCTCATGAAACTGATACAAATCACAGCTCCTCTTACATAAACGCTCTTTAGTTAAATGTGAGAAACGTGTTGGGTTCGTGAACTGTGTAAATTCATTTGAGGTACAAATTCACTGGGATTACAAGAAATGACCTCTTGTTTGTAGGAGGACAGAGATCCTGTGGTTTAACTCCGATTCTGAAGGGAAATTCAGACCAGTGCTCTCTTCCATGTAACACAATCTGTTTTAATGCAAGAAGCATGCTCTTCTTTCCAGCGTCTCCAATACAGCAAGAAACTTGAGCAAGCCTAGAAAAAAAGAACTGTGATTCCCATTCATACGGATCATATCTAGTTCAACTCTGTTTATGAAACTGATACAAACCACAGCTCCTGTTAACTAAATGCTCCTTAGTTAATAGCGTGAAATGCTTTGGGTTTGTTTACTGTGTAATTTCATATGAGCCGAAAATTCACTGGTTCTACCAGAAACTCTCTCCTGGTTTCAAGAATAAACAGATCCTGGATCTTAAATCCATTTCAGAATTGAATTTTCTGACCAGTGTTCTCATTCATGAAACACACTCTGTTTTAATGCAGGAAGTATCTCTTCTTTCCAGAGTCTCCAATACAGCAAGAAACACGAGGAAGCCCCGAAAAAAAGAACTGTGTTTCCTAATGAAACAGATCGTATCTAGTTCAACTCTGCTTAAGAAACTGATACAAACCACTGCTCATGTTAAAAAAATGCTGTTTAGTAAATAGTGAGAAACAAGTTAGGTTTGTGTTCTGTGTAAATTCATTTGAGACCTAAATTCACTGGTTTTAGCAGAAATGCTCTGTGGGTTGTAGGAAGACACAGACCGTGGATCTTAAACCCACTTCAGAAGGGAAATTCAGACCTGTGTTCTCATCCATGAAACATACTGTGTTTTAACGCAAGAAGCATGCTCTTCTTCCAGCGTCTCCAATACAGCAAGAAACATGAGCAAGCCCAGAAAAAATAACTGTGTTTCCTACTCATACAGACCATATCTAGTTCACTCTGCTCGTAAAACTGATACAAACCACAGCTCCTCTTACATAAACGCTCTTTAGTTAGATGTGAGAAATGCATTGGTTTCGTGAACTGTGTAAATTCATTTGTGCCGCAAATTCCCTGGGTTAACCAGAAATGACCTCTTGTTTGTAGGAAGACACAGAACCAGTGGTTTAACTCCGTTTCTGTAAGGAAATTCAGACCACTGTTTTCTTCCATGAAACACACTCTGTTTTAACGCAAGAAGCATGCTCTTCTTTCCAGGGTCTCCAACATAGCAAGAAACATGAGCAAGCCCAGAAAAAAAGAACTGTGATTCCCACTCATACGGATCTTATCTAGTTCAACTCTGCTTATGAAACTGATACAAACCACATCTCCTGTTAACTAAATGCTTTTTAGTTAATAGCGTGAAATGTTTTGGGATTGTTCACTGTGTAATTTCATTTGAGCCGCAAATTCACTGGTTCTACCAGAAATGCTCTCCTGCTTGCAGGAAGAAACACATCCTGGATCTTAAATCCATTTGAGAATTGAATTTTCAGACCAGTGTTCTCATCCATGAAACACACTCTGTTTTAACGCAAGAAGCATGCTCTTCTTTCCAGGGTCTCCAATACAGCAAGAAACATGAGCAAGCCCAGAAAAAAAGAACTGTGATTCCCAATCATACAGACCATATCTAGTTCAACTCTGCTCATGAAACTGATACAAACCACAGCTCCTGTTAACTAAATGCTTTTTAGTTAATAGTGAGAAACGCATTAGGTTTGTGTTCTGTGTAAATTCATTTGAGACCTAAATTCACTGGTTTTACCAGAAATGCTCTGTTGCTTGTAGGAAGACACAGACCGTGGATCTTAAATCCACTTCAGAAGGGAAGTTCAGAATTGTGTTCTCATCCATGAAACATACTCTGTTTTAACGCAAGAAGCATGCTCTTCTTCCAGTGTCTCCAATACAGCAAGAAACATGAGCAATACCAGAAATAAAGAACTGTGTTTCCTACTCATACAGACCATATCTAGTTCAACTCTGCCCATGAAACTGATACAAACCACAGATCCTCTTACATAAATGCTCTTTAGTTAAAAGTGAGAAGCGCGTTGGGTTCGTGAACTGTGTAATTTCATTTGAGCCAAAAATTCGCTGGTTTTACCAGAAATGCTCTCTTGCTTGTAGGAAGAAACAGTTCCTGGATCTTAAATCCATTTCAGAAGGGAAGTTCAGACCAGTGTTCTCATCCATGAAACACACTCTGTTTTAAGGCAAGAAGCATGCTATTCTTTCCAGCATCACCAATACAGCAAGAAACATGAGCAAATTCAGAAAAAAAAGAACTGTGTTTCCTATTCATACAGACCATATCTAGTTATACTTTGCTCTTGAAAATTATACAAACCACAACTCCTCTTACATAAACGCTCTTTAGTTAAATGTGAGAAACGCGTTGGTTTCGTGAACTGAGTAAATTCATTTGCAGAACAAATTCACTGGGTTTACCAGAAATGACCTCTTGTTTGTAGGAAGACACAGATCCTGTGGTTTAACTCCATTTCTGAAGGGAAATTCAGACCAGTGTTCTCTTCCATGTAACACACTCTGTTTTAACGCAAGAAGAATGCTCTTATTTCCAGGTTCTCCAATATAGCAAGAAACATGAGAAAGCCCCGAATAAAAGAACTGTGTGTCCCACTCAAACGGTCATATCTAGTTCAACTCTGCTTAAGAAACTGATACAAAACACAGCTGAAGTTAAAAAAATGCTGTTTAGTTAATAGTGAGAAACACGTTAGGTGTGTGTTCTGTGTAAATTCATTTGAGACCTAAATTCACTGGTTTTACCAGAAAAGCTCTGTTGCTTGTAGGAAGACACAGACCGTGGATCTTAAACCCACTACAGAAAGGATATTCAGACCTGTGTTCTCATCCATGAAACATACTCTGTTTTAACGCAAGAAGCATGCTCTTCTTCCAGTGTCTCCAATACAGCAAGAAACATGAGCAATCCCAGAAACATAGAATTGTGTTTCCCACTCATACAGACCATTTCTAGTTCAAATCGTCTCTTGAAACTGATACAAACCACAGCTCCTCTTACATAAACGCTCTTTAGTTAAATGTGAGAAACGTGTTGGGTTTGTGAACTGAGTAAATTCATTTGAGCCGCAAATTCACTGGGTTTACCAATAATGAGCTCTTGCTTATAGGAAGACACAGATTCTGTAGTTTAACTCCATTTCTGAAGGGAAATTCAGACCAGTGTTCTCTTCCATGAAACACACTCTGTTTTCAGGCAAGAAGCATGCTATTCTTTCCAGCATCACCAATACAGCAAGAAACATGAGCAAATTCAGAAAAAAAAGAACTGTGTTTCCTACTCATACAGACCATATCTAGTTCAATCTGCTCGTGAAACTGATACAAACCACAGATCCTCTTACATAAACGCTCTTTAGTTAGATATGAGAAATGCGTAGGGTTCGTGAACAGTGTAAATTCATTTGAGGCACAAATTCCCAGGGTTAACCAGAAATGACCTTTTGTTTGTAGGAAGACACAGAACCTGTGGTTTAACTCTGTTTCTGAAGGGAAATTCAGACCAGTGTTCTCTTCCATGTAACACACTCTGTTTTAACGCAAGAAACATGTTCTTCTTTCCAGCGTCTGCAATACAGCAAGAAACATGAGTAAGCCCAGAAATAAAGAACTGTGTTTCCTACTCATACAGACCATATCTAGTTCAACTCTGCTCTTGAAACTGATACAAACCACAGATCCTCTTACATAAATGCTCTTTACTTAAAAGTGAGAAGCGCGTTGGGTTTGTGAACTGTGTAATTTCATTTGAGCCAAAAAATCGCTGGTTTTACCAGAAATGCTATCTTGCTTGTAGGAAGAAACAATTCTTGAATCTTAAATCCATATCAGAAGGGAAATTCAGACCAGTGTTCTCATCATGAAACACACTCTGTTTTAAGGCAAGAAGCATGCTCTTCTTTCCAGCGTCTCCAATACAGCAAGAAACATGAGCAAATTCAGAAAAAAAAAGTACTGTGTTTCCTATTCATACGGACTATATCTAGTTCAACTTTGCTCATGAAAATGATACAAACCACAGCTCCTCTTAAATAAATGCTCTTTTGTTAATAGTGAGAAACGCGTTGGGTTCGTGAACTGTGTAAATTCATTTGAGCCGCAAATTCAATGTTTTTTCCAGATATTCACTCTTGCTTGTAGGAAGACACTGATCCTGGATGTAAAATCCATTTCTGAAGGGAATTTCAGACCTATGTTCTCATGCATGAAACAAACTCTGTTTTAAAGCAAGAAGCATGCTCTTCTATTGAGCGTCTCCAATACAGCAAGATACATGAGCAAGCCCAGAAAAAATAACTTTGTTTCCTACTCATACAGACCATATCTAGTTCACTCTGCTCATGAAACTGAAACAAACCACAGCTCCTCTTACATAAACGCTCTTTAGTTAAAAGTGAGAAACGCGTTGGGTTTGTGAACTGTGTAAATTCATTTGAGGCACAAATTCACTGGCTTTACTAGAAATGACCTCTTGTTTGTAGGAGGACACAGATCCTGTGGTTTAACTCAGATTCTGAAGGGAAATTCAGACCAGTGTTCTCTTCCATGTAACACACTCTGTTTTAATGCAAGAAGCATGCTCTTCTTTCCAGCGTCTCCAATACAGCAAGAAGCATGGGCAAGCCCAGAAAAAAAGAACTGTGATTCCCACTCATACGGATCATATCTAGTTCAACTCTGCTTATGCAACTGATACAAACCACAGCTCCTGTTAACTAAATGCTCTTTTGTTAATAGCGTGAAATGCTTTGGGTTTGTTTACTGTGTAATTTCATTTGAGCTGCAAATTCACTGGTTCTACCAGAAATGCTCGCCTGCTTGCAGGAATAAACAGATCCTGGATCTTAAATCCATTTCAGAATTGAATTTTCTGACCAGTGTTCTCATCCATGAAACACACTCTGTTTTAAGGCAAGAAGCATTCTCTTCCTTCCAGAGTCTCCAATACAGCAAGAAACATGAGCAAAGTCAGAAAAAGAAGAACTGTGTTTCCTATTCATACGGACCATATCTAGTTCAACTTTGCTCATGAAAGTGATAAAAACCACAGCTCCTCTTACATAAATGCTCTTTAGTTAAAAGTAAGAAGCGCGTTGGGTTCGTGAAATGTGTAATTTCATTTGAGCCAAAAATTCGCTGGTTTTACCAGAAATGCTCTCTTGCTTGGAGGAAGAAACAGTTCTTGGATCTTAAATCCATTTCAGAATGGAAATTCAGACCAGTGTTCTCATCCATGCAACACACTCTCTTGTAAGGCAAGAAGCATGCTCTTCTTTCCAGCGTCTCCAATACAGCAAGAAACATGAGCAAATTCAGAAAAAAAAGAACTGTGTTTCCTACTCATACAGACCATATCTAGTTCAACTCTTCTCATGAAACTGATACAAATCACAGCTCCTCTTACATAAACGGTCTTTAGTTAAATGTGAGAAACGTGTTGGGTTCGTGAACTGTGTAAATTCATTTGAGGTACAAATTCACTGGGATTACAAGAAATGACCTCTTGTTTGTAGGAGGACAGAGATCCTGTGGTTTAACTCCGATTCTGAAGGGAAATTCAGACCAGTGCTCTCTTCCATGTAACACAATCTGTTTTAATGCAAGAAGCATGCTCTTCTTTCCAGCGTCTCCAATACAGCAAGAAACTTGAGCAAGCCTAGAAAAAAAGAACTGTGATTCCCATTCATACGGATCATATCTAGTTCAACTCTGTTTATGAAACTGATACAAACCACAGCTCCTGTTAACTAAATGCTCCTTAGTTAATAGCGTGAAATGCTTTGGGTTTGTTTACTGTGTAATTTCATATGAGCCGAAAATTCACTGGTTCTACCAGAAACGCTCTCCTGGTTTCAAGAATAAACAGATCCTGGATCTTAAATCCATTTCAGAATTGAATTTTCTGACCAGTGTTCTCATTCATGAAACACACTCTGTTTTAATGCAGGAAGTATCTCTTCTTTCCAGAGTCTCCAATACAGCAAGAAACACGAGGAAGCCCCGAAAAAAAGAACTGTGTTTCCTAATGAAACAGATCGTATCTAGTTCAACTCTGCTTAAGAAACTGATACAAACCACTGCTCATGTTAAAAAAATGCTGTTTAGTAAATAGTGAGAAACAAGTTAGGTTTGTGTTCTGTGTAAATTCATTTGAGACCTAAATTCACTGGTTTTAGCAGAAATGCTCTGTGGGTTGTAGGAAGACACAGACCGTGGATCTTAAACCCACTTCAGAAGGGAAATTCAGACCTGTGTTCTCATCCATGAAACATACTGTGTTTTAACGCAAGAAGCATGCTCTTCTTCCAGCGTCTCCAATACAGCAAGAAACATGAGCAAGCCCAGAAAAAATAACTGTGTTTCCTACTCATACAGACCATATCTAGTTCACTCTGCTCGTAAAACTGATACAAACCACAGCTCCTCTTACATAAAGGCTCTTTAGTTAGATGTGAGAAATGCATTGGTTTCGTGAACTGTGTAAATTCATTTGTGCCGCAAATTCCCTGGGTTAACCAGAAATGACCTCTTGTTTGTAGGAAGACACAGAACCAGTGGTTTAACTCCGTTTCTGTAAGGAAATTCAGACCACTGTTCTCTTCCATGAAACACACTCTGTTTTAACGCAAGAAGCATGCTCTTCTTTCCAGGGTCTCCAACATAGCAAGAAACATGAGCAAGCCCAGAAAAAAAGAACTGTGATTCCCACTCATACGGATCTTATCTAGTTCAACTCTGCTTATGAAACTGATACAAACCACATCTCCTGTTAACTAAATGCTTTTTAGTTAATAGCGTGAAATGTTTTGGGATTGTTCACTGTGTAATTTCATTTGAGCCGCAAATTCACTGGTTCTACCAGAAATGCTCTCCTGCTTGCAGGAAGAAACACATCCTGGATCTTAAATCCATTTGAGAATTGAATTTTCAGACCAGTGTTCTCATCCATGAAACACACTCTGTTTTAACGCAAGAAGCATGCTCTTCTTTCCAGGGTCTCCAATACAGCAAGAAACATGAGCAAGCCCAGAAAAAAAGAACTGTGATTCCCAATCATACAGACCATATCTAGTTCAACTCTGCTCATGAAACTGATACAAACCACAGCTCCTGTTAACTAAATGCTTTTTAGTTAATAGTGAGAAACGCATTAGGTTTGTGTTCTGTGTAAATTCATTTGAGACCTAAATTCACTGGTTTTACCAGAAATGCTCTGTTGCTTGTAGGAAGACACAGACCGTGGATCTTAAATCCACTTCAGAAGGGAAGTTCAGAATTGTGTTCTCATCCATGAAACATACTCTGTTTTAACGCAAGAAGCATGCTCTTCTTCCAGTGTCTCCAATACAGCAAGAAACATGAGCAATACCAGAAATAAAGAACTGTGTTTCCTACTCATACAGACCATATCTAGTTCAACTCTGCCCATGAAACTGATACAAACCACAGATCCTCTTACATAAATGCTCTTTAGTTAAAAGTGAGAAGCGCGTTGGGTTCGTGAACTGTGTAATTTCATTTGAGCCAAAAATTCGCTGGTTTTACCAGAAATGCTCTCTTGCTTGTAGGAAGAAACAGTTCCTGGATCTTAAATCCATTTCAGAAGGGAAGTTCAGACCAGTGTTCTCATCCATGAAACACACTCTGTTTTAAGGCAAGAAGCATGCTATTCTTTCCAGCATCACCAATACAGCAAGAAACATGAGCAAATTCAGAAAAAAAAGAACTGTGTTTCCTATTCATACAGACCATATCTAGTTATACTTTGCTCTTGAAAATTATACAAACCACAACTCCTCTTACATAAACGCTCTTTAGTTAAATGTGAGAAACGCGTTGGTTTCGTGAACTGAGTAAATTCATTTGCAGAACAAATTCACTGGGTTTACCAGAAATGACCTCTTGTTTGTAGGAAGACACAGATCCTGTGGTTTAACTCCATTTCTGAAGGGAAATTCAGACCAGTGTTCTCTTCCATGTAACACACTCTGTTTTAACGCAAGAAGAATGCTCTTATTTCCAGGTTCTCCAATATAGCAAGAAACATGAGAAAGCCCCGAATAAAAGAACTGTGTGTCCCACTCAAACGGTCATATCTAGTTCAACTCTGCTTAAGAAACTGATACAAAACACAGCTGAAGTTAAAAAAATGCTGTTTAGTTAATAGTGAGAAACACGTTAGGTGTGTGTTCTGTGTAAATTCATTTGAGACCTAAATTCACTGGTTTTACCAGAAAAGCTCTGTTGCTTGTAGGAAGACACAGACCGTGGATCTTAAACCCACTACAGAAAGGATATTCAGACCTGTGTTCTCATCCATGAAACATACTCTGTTTTAACGCAAGAAGCATGCTCTTCTTCCAGTGTCTCCAATACAGCAAGAAACATGAGCAATCCCAGAAACATAGAATTGTGTTTCCCACTCATACAGACCATTTCTAGTTCAAATCGTCTCTTGAAACTGATACAAACCACAGCTCCTCTTACATAAACGCTCTTTAGTTAAATGTGAGAAACGTGTTGGGTTTGTGAACTGAGTAAATTCATTTGAGCCGCAAATTCACTGGGTTTACCAATAATGAGCTCTTGCTTATAGGAAGACACAGATCCTGTAGTTTAACTCCATTTCTGAAGGGAAATTCAGACCAGTGTTCTCTTCCATGAAACACACTCTGTTTTCAGGCAAGAAGCATGCTATTCTTTCCAGCATCACCAATACAGCAAGAAACATGAGCAAATTCAGAAAAAAAAGAACTGTGTTTCCTACTCATACAGACCATATCTAGTTCAATCTGCTCGTGAAACTGATACAAACCACAGATCCTCTTACATAAACGCTCTTTAGTTAGATATGAGAAATGCGTAGGGTTCGTGAACAGTGTAAATTCATTTGAGGCACAAATTCCCAGGGTTAACCAGAAATGACCTTTTGTTTGTAGGAAGACACAGAACCTGTGGTTTAACTCTGTTTCTGAAGGGAAATTCAGACCAGTGTTCTCTTCCATGTAACACACTCTGTTTTAACGCAAGAAACATGTTCTTCTTTCCAGCGTCTGCAATACAGCAAGAAACATGAGTAAGCCCAGAAATAAAGAACTGTGTTTCCTACTCATACAGACCATATCTAGTTCAACTCTGCTCTTGAAACTGATACAAACCACAGATCCTCTTACATAAATGCTCTTTACTTAAAAGTGAGAAGCGCGTTGGGTTTGTGAACTGTGTAATTTCATTTGAGCCAAAAAATCGCTGGTTTTACCAGAAATGCTATCTTGCTTGTAGGAAGAAACAATTCTTGAATCTTAAATCCATATCAGAAGGGAAATTCAGACCAGTGTTCTCATCATGAAACACACTCTGTTTTAAGGCAAGAAGCATGCTCTTCTTTCCAGCGTCTCCAATACAGCAAGAAACATGAGCAAATTCAGAAAAAAAAAGTACTGTGTTTCCTATTCATACGGACTATATCTAGTTCAACTTTGCTCATGAAAATGATACAAACCACAGCTCCTCTTAAATAAATGCTCTTTTGTTAATAGTGAGAAACGCGTTGGGTTCGTGAACTGTGTAAATTCATTTGAGCCGCAAATTCAATGTTTTTTCCAGATATTCACTCTTGCTTGTAGGAAGACACTGATCCTGGATGTAAAATCCATTTCTGAAGGGAATTTCAGACCTATGTTCTCATGCATGAAACAAACTCTGTTTTAAAGCAAGAAGCATGCTCTTCTATTGAGCGTCTCCAATACAGCAAGATACATGAGCAAGCCCAGAAAAAATAACTTTGTTTCCTACTCATACAGACCATATCTAGTTCACTCTGCTCATGAAACTGAAACAAACCACAGCTCCTCTTACATAAACGCTCTTTAGTTAAAAGTGAGAAACGCGTTGGGTTTGTGAACTGTGTAAATTCATTTGAGGCACAAATTCACTGGCTTTACTAGAAATGACCTCTTGTTTGTAGGAGGACACAGATCCTGTGGTTTAACTCAGATTCTGAAGGGAAATTCAGACCAGTGTTCTCTTCCATGTAACACACTCTGTTTTAATGCAAGAAGCATGCTCTTCTTTCCAGCGTCTCCAATACAGCAAGAAGCATGGGCAAGCCCAGAAAAAAAGAACTGTGATTCCCACTCATACGGATCATATCTAGTTCAACTCTGCTTATGCAACTGATACAAACCACAGCTCCTGTTAACTAAATGCTCTTTTGTTAATAGCGTGAAATGCTTTGGGTTTGTTTACTGTGTAATTTCATTTGAGCTGCAAATTCACTGGTTCTACCAGAAATGCTCACCTGCTTGCAGGAATAAACAGATCCTGGATCTTAAATCCATTTCAGAATTGAATTTTCTGACCAGTGTTCTCATCCATGAAACACACTCTGTTTTAAGGCAAGAAGCATTCTCTTCCTTCCAGAGTCTCCAATACAGCAAGAAACATGAGCAAAGTCAGAAAAAGAAGAACTGTGTTTCCTATTCATACGGACCATATCTAGTTCAACTTTGCTCATGAAAGTGATAAAAACCACAGCTCCTCTTACATAAATGCTCTTTAGTTAAAAGTAAGAAGCACGTTGGGTTCGTGAAATGTGTAATTTCATTTGAGCCAAAAATTCGCTGGTTTTACCAGAAATGCTCTCTTGCTTGGAGGAAGAAACAGTTCTTGGATCTTAAATCCATTTCAGAATGGAAATTCAGACCAGTGTTCTCATCCATGCAACACACTCTCTTGTAAGGCAAGAAGCATGCTCTTCTTTCCAGCGTCTCCAATACAGCAAGAAACATGAGCAAATTCAGAAAAAAAAGAACTGTGTTTCCTACTCATACAGACCATATCTAGTTCAACTCTGCTCATGAAACTGATACAAATCACAGATCCTCTTACATAAACGCTCTTTAGTTAAATGTGAGAAACGCGTTGGGTTCGTGAACTGTGTAAATTCATTTGAGGTACAAATTCACTGGGATTACAAGAAATGACCTCTTGTTTGTAGGAAGACACAGAACCTGTGGTTTAACTCTGTTTCTGAAGGGAAATTCAGACCAGTGTTCTCTTCCATGTAACACACTCTGTTTTAACGCAAGAAACATGTTCTTCTTTCCAGCGTCTGCAATACAGCAAGAAACATGAGTAAGCCCAGAAATAAAGAACTGTGTTTCCTACTCATACAGACCATATCTAGTTCAACTCTGCTCTTGAAACTGATACAAACCACAGATCCTCTTACATAAATGCTCTTTACTTAAAAGTGAGAAGCGCGTTGGGTTTGTGAACTGTGTAATTTCATTTGAGCCAAAAAATCGCTGGTTTTACCAGAAATGCTATCTTGCTTGTAGGAAGAAACAATTCTTGAATCTTAAATCCATATCAGAAGGGAAATTCAGACCAGTGCTCTCATCATGAAACACACTCTGTTTTAAGGCAAGAAGCATGCTCTTCTTTCCAGCGTCTCCAATACAGCAAGAAACATGAGCAAATTCAGAAAAAAAAAGTACTGTGTTTCCTATTCATACGGACTATATCTAGTTCAACTTTGCTCATGAAAATGATACAAACCACAGCTCCTCTTAAATAAATGCTCTTTTGTTAATAGTGAGAAACGCGTTGGGTTCGTGAACTGTGTAAATTCATTTGAGCCGCAAATTCAATGTTTTTTCCAGATATTCACTCTTGCTTGTAGGAAGACACTGATCCTGGATGTAAAATCCATTTCTGAAGGGAATTTCAGACCTATGTTCTCATGCATGAAACAAACTCTGTTTTAAAGCAAGAAGCATGCTCTTCTATTGAGCGTCTCCAATACAGCAAGATACATGAGCAAGCCCAGAAAAAATAACTTTGTTTCCTACTCATACAGACCATATCTAGTTCACTCTGCTCATGAAACTGAAACAAACCACAGCTCCTCTTACATAAACGCTCTTTAGTTAAAAGTGAGAAACGCGTTGGGTTTGTGAACTGTGTAAATTCATTTGAGGCACAAATTCACTGGCTTTACTAGAAATGACCTCTTGTTTGTAGGAGGACACAGATCCTGTGGTTTAACTCAGATTCTGAAGGGAAATTCAGACCAGTGTTCTCTTCCATGTAACACACTCTGTTTTAATGCATGAAGCATGCTCTTCTTTCCAGCGTCTCCAATACAGCAAGAAGCATGGGCAAGCCCAGAAAAAAAGAACTGTGATTCCCACTCATACGGATCATATCTAGTTCAACTCTGCTTATGCAACTGATACAAACCACAGCTCCTGTTAACTAAATGCTCTTTTGTTAATAGCGTGAAATGCTTTGGGTTTGTTTACTGTGTAATTTCATTTGAGCTGCAAATTCACTGGTTCTACCAGAAATGCTCGCCTGCTTGCAGGAATAAACAGATCCTGGATCTTAAATCCATTTCAGAATTGAATTTTCTGACCAGTGTTCTCATCCATGAAACACACTCTGTTTTAAGGCAAGAAGCATTCTCTTCCTTCCAGAGTCTCCAATACAGCAAGAAACATGAGCAAAGTCAGAAAAAGAAGAACTGTGTTTCCTATTCATACGGACCATATCTAGTTCAACTTTGCTCATGAAAGTGATAAAAACCACAGCTCCTCTTACATAAATGCTCTTTAGTTAAAAGTAAGAAGCGCGTTGGGTTCGTGAAATGTGTAATTTCATTTGAGCCAAAAATTCGCTGGTTTTACCAGAAATGCTCTCTTGCTTGGAGGAAGAAACAGTTCTTGGATCTTAAATCCATTTCAGAATGGAAATTCAGACCAGTGTTCTCATCCATGCAACACACTCTCTTGTAAGGCAAGAAGCATGCTCTTCTTTCCAGCGTCTCCAATACAGCAAGAAACATGAGCAAATTCAGAAAAAAAAGAACTGTGTTTCCTACTCATACAGACCATATCTAGTTCAACTCTTCTCATGAAACTGATACAAATCACAGCTCCTCTTACATAAACGCTCTTTAGTTAAATGTGAGAAACGTGTTGGGTTCGTGAACTGTGTAAATTCATTTGAGGTACAAATTCACTGGGATTACAAGAAATGACCTCTTGTTTGTAGGAGGACAGAGATCCTGTGGTTTAACTCCGATTCTGAAGGGAAATTCAGACCAGTGCTCTCTTCCATGTAACACAATCTGTTTTAATGCAAGAAGCATGCTCTTCTTTCCAGCGTCTCCAATACAGCAAGAAACTTGAGCAAGCCTAGAAAAAAAGAACTGTGATTCCCATTCATACGGATCATATCTAGTTCAACTCTGTTTATGAAACTGATACAAACCACAGCTCCTGTTAACTAAATGCTCCTTAGTTAATAGCGTGAAATGCTTTGGGTTTGTTTACTGTGTAATTTCATATGAGCCGAAAATTCACTGGTTCTACCAGAAACGCTCTCCTGGTTTCAAGAATAAACAGATCCTGGATCTTAAATCCATTTCAGAATTGAATTTTCTGACCAGTGTTCTCATTCATGAAACACACTCTGTTTTAATGCAGGAAGTATCTCTTCTTTCCAGAGTCTCCAATACAGCAAGAAACACGAGGAAGCCCCGAAAAAAAGAACTGTGTTTCCTAATGAAACAGATCGTATCTAGTTCAACTCTGCTTAAGAAACTGATACAAACCACTGCTCATGTTAAAAAAATGCTGTTTAGTAAATAGTGAGAAACAAGTTAGGTTTGTGTTCTGTGTAAATTCATTTGAGACCTAAATTCACTGGTTTTAGCAGAAATGCTCTGTGGGTTGTAGGAAGACACAGACCGTGGATCTTAAACCCACTTCAGAAGGGAAATTCAGACCTGTGTTCTCATCCATGAAACATACTGTGTTTTAACGCAAGAAGCATGCTCTTCTTCCAGCGTCTCCAATACAGCAAGAAACATGAGCAAGCCCAGAAAAAATAACTGTGTTTCCTACTCATACAGACCATATCTAGTTCACTCTGCTCGTAAAACTGATACAAACCACAGCTCCTCTTACATAAACGCTCTTTAGTTAGATGTGAGAAATGCATTGGTTTCGTGAACTGTGTAAATTCATTTGTGCCGCAAATTCCCTGGGTTAACCAGAAATGACCTCTTGTTTGTAGGAAGACACAGAACCAGTGGTTTAACTCCGTTTCTGTAAGGAAATTCAGACCACTGTTCTCTTCCATGAAACACACTCTGTTTTAACGCAAGAAGCATGCTCTTCTTTCCAGGGTCTCCAACATAGCAAGAAACATGAGCAAGCCCAGAAAAAAAGAACTGTGATTCCCACTCATACGGATCTTATCTAGTTCAACTCTGCTTATGAAACTGATACAAACCACATCTCCTGTTAACTAAATGCTTTTTAGTTAATAGCGTGAAATGTTTTGGGATTGTTCACTGTGTAATTTCATTTGAGCCGCAAATTCACTGGTTCTACCAGAAATGCTCTCCTGCTTGCAGGAAGAAACACATCCTGGATCTTAAATCCATTTGAGAATTGAATTTTCAGACCAGTGTTCTCATCCATGAAACACACTCTGTTTTAACGCAAGAAGCATGCTCTTCTTTCCAGGGTCTCCAATACAGCAAGAAACATGAGCAAGCCCAGAAAAAAAGAACTGTGATTCCCAATCATACAGACCATATCTAGTTCAACTCTGCTCATGAAACTGATACAAACCACAGCTCCTGTTAACTAAATGCTTTTTAGTTAATAGTGAGAAACGCATTAGGTTTGTGTTCTGTGTAAATTCATTTGAGACCTAAATTCACTGGTTTTACCAGAAATGCTCTGTTGCTTGTAGGAAGACACAGACCGTGGATCTTAAATCCACTTCAGAAGGGAAGTTCAGAATTGTGTTCTCATCCATGAAACATACTCTGTTTTAACGCAAGAAGCATGCTCTTCTTCCAGTGTCTCCAATACAGCAAGAAACATGAGCAATACCAGAAATAAAGAACTGTGTTTCCTACTCATACAGACCATATCTAGTTCAACTCTGCCCATGAAACTGATACAAACCACAGATCCTCTTACATAAATGCTCTTTAGTTAAAAGTGAGAAGCGCGTTGGGTTCGTGAACTGTGTAATTTCATTTGAGCCAAAAATTCGCTGGTTTTACCAGAAATGCTCTCTTGCTTGTAGGAAGAAACAGTTCCTGGATCTTAAATCCATTTCAGAAGGGAAGTTCAGACCAGTGTTCTCATCCATGAAACACACTCTGTTTTAAGGCAAGAAGCATGCTATTCTTTCCAGCATCACCAATACAGCAAGAAACATGAGCAAATTCAGAAAAAAAAGAACTGTGTTTCCTATTCATACAGACCATATCTAGTTATACTTTGCTCTTGAAAATTATACAAACCACAACTCCTCTTACATAAACGCTCTTTAGTTAAATGTGAGAAACGCGTTGGTTTCGTGAACTGAGTAAATTCATTTGCAGAACAAATTCACTGGGTTTACCAGAAATGACCTCTTGTTTGTAGGAAGACACAGATCCTGTGGTTTAACTCCATTTCTGAAGGGAAATTCAGACCAGTGTTCTCTTCCATGTAACACACTCTGTTTTAACGCAAGAAGAATGCTCTTATTTCCAGGTTCTCCAATATAGCAAGAAACATGAGAAAGCCCCGAATAAAAGAACTGTGTGTCCCACTCAAACGGTCATATCTAGTTCAACTCTGCTTAAGAAACTGATACAAAACACAGCTGAAGTTAAAAAAATGCTGTTTAGTTAATAGTGAGAAACACGTTAGGTGTGTGTTCTGTGTAAATTCATTTGAGACCTAAATTCACTGGTTTTACCAGAAAAGCTCTGTTGCTTGTAGGAAGACACAGACCGTGGATCTTAAACCCACTACAGAAAGGATATTCAGACCTGTGTTCTCATCCATGAAACATACTCTGTTTTAACGCAAGAAGCATGCTCTTCTTCCAGTGTCTCCAATACAGCAAGAAACATGAGCAATCCCAGAAACATAGAATTGTGTTTCCCACTCATACAGACCATTTCTAGTTCAAATCGTCTCTTGAAACTGATACAAACCACAGCTCCTCTTACATAAACGCTCTTTAGTTAAATGTGAGAAACGTGTTGGGTTTGTGAACTGAGTAAATTCATTTGAGCCGCAAATTCACTGGGTTTACCAATAATGAGCTCTTGCTTATAGGAAGACACAGATCCTGTAGTTTAACTCCATTTCTGAAGGGAAATTCAGACCAGTGTTCTCTTCCATGAAACACACTCTGTTTTCAGGCAAGAAGCATGCTATTCTTTCCAGCATCACCAATACAGCAAGAAACATGAGCAAATTCAGAAAAAAAAGAACTGTGTTTCCTACTCATACAGACCATATCTAGTTCAATCTGCTCGTGAAACTGATACAAACCACAGATCCTCTTACATAAACGCTCTTTAGTTAGATATGAGAAATGCGTAGGGTTCGTGAACAGTGTAAATTCATTTGAGGCACAAATTCCCAGGGTTAACCAGAAATGACCTTTTGTTTGTAGGAAGACACAGAACCTGTGGTTTAACTCTGTTTCTGAAGGGAAATTCAGACCAGTGTTCTCTTCCATGTAACACACTCTGTTTTAACGCAAGAAACATGTTCTTCTTTCCAGCGTCTGCAATACAGCAAGAAACATGAGTAAGCCCAGAAATAAAGAACTGTGTTTCCTACTCATACAGACCATATCTAGTTCAACTCTGCTCTTGAAACTGATACAAACCACAGATCCTCTTACATAAATGCTCTTTACTTAAAAGTGAGAAGCGCGTTGGGTTTGTGAACTGTGTAATTTCATTTGAGCCAAAAAATCGCTGGTTTTACCAGAAATGCTATCTTGCTTGTAGGAAGAAACAATTCTTGAATCTTAAATCCATATCAGAAGGGAAATTCAGACCAGTGTTCTCATCATGAAACACACTCTGTTTTAAGGCAAGAAGCATGCTCTTCTTTCCAGCGTCTCCAATACAGCAAGAAACATGAGCAAATTCAGAAAAAAAAAGTACTGTGTTTCCTATTCATACGGACTATATCTAGTTCAACTTTGCTCATGAAAATGATACAAACCACAGCTCCTCTTAAATAAATGCTCTTTTGTTAATAGTGAGAAACGCGTTGGGTTCGTGAACTGTGTAAATTCATTTGAGCCGCAAATTCAATGTTTTTTCCAGATATTCACTCTTGCTTGTAGGAAGACACTGATCCTGGATGTAAAATCCATTTCTGAAGGGAATTTCAGACCTATGTTCTCATGCATGAAACAAACTCTGTTTTAAAGCAAGAAGCATGCTCTTCTATTGAGCGTCTCCAATACAGCAAGATACATGAGCAAGCCCAGAAAAAATAACTTTGTTTCCTACTCATACAGACCATATCTAGTTCACTCTGCTCATGAAACTGAAACAAACCACAGCTCCTCTTACATAAACGCTCTTTAGTTAAAAGTGAGAAACGCGTTGGGTTTGTGAACTGTGTAAATTCATTTGAGGCACAAATTCACTGGCTTTACTAGAAATGACCTCTTGTTTGTAGGAGGACACAGATCCTGTGGTTTAACTCAGATTCTGAAGGGAAATTCAGACCAGTGTTCTCTTCCATGTAACACACTCTGTTTTAATGCAAGAAGCATGCTCTTCTTTCCAGCGTCTCCAATACAGCAAGAAGCATGGGCAAGCCCAGAAAAAAAGAACTGTGATTCCCACTCATACGGATCATATCTAGTTCAACTCTGCTTATGCAACTGATACAAACCACAGCTCCTGTTAACTAAATGCTCTTTTGTTAATAGCGTGAAATGCTTTGGGTTTGTTTACTGTGTAATTTCATTTGAGCTGCAAATTCACTGGTTCTACCAGAAATGCTCGCCTGCTTGCAGGAATAAACAGATCCTGGATCTTAAATCCATTTCAGAATTGAATTTTCTGACCAGTGTTCTCATCCATGAAACACACTCTGTTTTAAGGCAAGAAGCATTCTCTTCCTTCCAGAGTCTCCAATACAGCAAGAAACATGAGCAAAGTCAGAAAAAGAAGAACTGTGTTTCCTATTCATACGGACCATATCTAGTTCAACTTTGCTCATGAAAGTGATAAAAACCACAGCTCCTCTTACATAAATGCTCTTTAGTTAAAAGTAAGAAGCGCGTTGGGTTCGTGAAATGTGTAATTTCATTTGAGCCAAAAATTCGCTGGTTTTACCAGAAATGCTCTCTTGCTTGGAGGAAGAAACAGTTCTTGGATCTTAAATCCATTTCAGAATGGAAATTCAGACCAGTGTTCTCATCCATGCAACACACTCTCTTGTAAGGCAAGAAGCATGCTCTTCTTTCCAGCGTCTCCAATACAGCAAGAAACATGAGCAAATTCAGAAAAAAAAGAACTGTGTTTCCTACTCATACAGACCATATCTAGTTCAACTCTTCTCATGAAACTGATACAAATCACAGCTCCTCTTACATAAACGCTCTTTAGTTAAATGTGAGAAACGTGTTGGGTTCGTGAACTGTGTAAATTCATTTGAGGTACAAATTCACTGGGATTACAAGAAATGACCTCTTGTTTGTAGGAGGACAGAGATCCTGTGGTTTAACTCCGATTCTGAAGGGAAATTCAGACCAGTGCTCTCTTCCATGTAACACAATCTGTTTTAATGCAAGAAGCATGCTCTTCTTTCCAGCGTCTCCAATACAGCAAGAAACTTGAGCAAGCCTAGAAAAAAAGAACTGTGATTCCCATTCATACGGATCATATCTAGTTCAACTCTGTTTATGAAACTGATACAAACCACAGCTCCTGTTAACTAAATGCTCCTTAGTTAATAGCGTGAAATGCTTTGGGTTTGTTTACTGTGTAATTTCATATGAGCCGAAAATTCACTGGTTCTACCAGAAACGCTCTCCTGGTTTCAAGAATAAACAGATCCTGGATCTTAAATCCATTTCAGAATTGAATTTTCTGACCAGTGTTCTCATTTATGAAACACACTCTGTTTTAATGCAGGAAGTATCTCTTCTTTCCAGAGTCTCCAATACAGCAAGAAACACGAGGAAGCCCCGAAAAAAAGAACTGTGTTTCCTAATGAAACAGATCGTATCTAGTTCAACTCTGCTTAAGAAACTGATACAAACCACTGCTCATGTTAAAAAAATGCTGTTTAGTAAATAGTGAGAAACAAGTTAGGTTTGTGTTCTGTGTAAATTCATTTGAGACCTAAATTCACTGGTTTTAGCAGAAATGCTCTGTGGGTTGTAGGAAGACACAGACCGTGGATCTTAAACCCACTTCAGAAGGGAAATTCAGACCTGTGTTCTCATCCATGAAACATACTGTGTTTTAACGCAAGAAGCATGCTCTTCTTCCAGCGTCTCCAATACAGCAAGAAACATGAGCAAGCCCAGAAAAAATAACTGTGTTTCCTACTCATACAGACCATATCTAGTTCACTCTGCTCGTAAAACTGATACAAACCACAGCTCCTCTTACATAAACGCTCTTTAGTTAGATGTGAGAAATGCATTGGTTTCGTGAACTGTGTAAATTCATTTGTGCCGCAAATTCCCTGGGTTAACCAGAAATGACCTCTTGTTTGTAGGAAGACACAGAACCAGTGGTTTAACTCCGTTTCTGTAAGGAAATTCAGACCACTGTTCTCTTCCATGAAACACACTCTGTTTTAACGCAAGAAGCATGCTCTTCTTTCCAGGGTCTCCAACATAGCAAGAAACATGAGCAAGCCCAGAAAAAAAGAACTGTGATTCCCACTCATACGGATCTTATCTAGTTCAACTCTGCTTATGAAACTGATACAAACCACATCTCCTGTTAACTAAATGCTTTTTAGTTAATAGCGTGAAATGTTTTGGGATTGTTCACTGTGTAATTTCATTTGAGCCGCAAATTCACTGGTTCTACCAGAAATGCTCTCCTGCTTGCAGGAAGAAACACATCCTGGATCTTAAATCCATTTGAGAATTGAATTTTCAGACCAGTGTTCTCATCCATGAAACACACTCTGTTTTAACGCAAGAAGCATGCTCTTCTTTCCAGGGTCTCCAATACAGCAAGAAACATGAGCAAGCCCAGAAAAAAAGAACTGTGATTCCCAATCATACAGACCATATCTAGTTCAACTCTGCTCATGAAACTGATACAAACCACAGCTCCTGTTAACTAAATGCTTTTTAGTTAATAGTGAGAAACGCATTAGGTTTGTGTTCTGTGTAAATTCATTTGAGACCTAAATTCACTGGTTTTACCAGAAATGCTCTGTTGCTTGTAGGAAGACACAGACCGTGGATCTTAAATCCACTTCAGAAGGGAAGTTCAGAATTGTGTTCTCATCCATGAAACATACTCTGTTTTAACGCAAGAAGCATGCTCTTCTTCCAGTGTCTCCAATACAGCAAGAAACATGAGCAATACCAGAAATAAAGAACTGTGTTTCCTACTCATACAGACCATATCTAGTTCAACTCTGCCCATGAAACTGATACAAACCACAGATCCTCTTACATAAATGCTCTTTAGTTAAAAGTGAGAAGCGCGTTGGGTTCATGAACTGTGTAATTTCATTTGAGCCAAAAATTCGCTGGTTTTACCAGAAATGCTCTCTTGCTTGTAGGAAGAAACAGTTCCTGGATCTTAAATCCATTTCAGAAGGGAAGTTCAGACCAGTGTTCTCATCCATGAAACACACTCTGTTTTAAGGCAAGAAGCATGCTATTCTTTCCAGCATCACCAATACAGCAAGAAACATGAGCAAATTCAGAAAAAAAAGAACTGTGTTTCCTATTCATACAGACCATATCTAGTTATACTTTGCTCTTGAAAATTATACAAACCACAACTCCTCTTACATAAACGCTCTTTAGTTAAATGTGAGAAACGCGTTGGTTTCGTGAACTGAGTAAATTCATTTGCAGAACAAATTCACTGGGTTTACCAGAAATGACCTCTTGTTTGTAGGAAGACACAGATCCTGTGGTTTAACTCCATTTCTGAAGGGAAATTCAGACCAGTGTTCTCTTCCATGTAACACACTCTGTTTTAACGCAAGAAGAATGCTCTTATTTCCAGGTTCTCCAATATAGCAAGAAACATGAGAAAGCCCCGAATAAAAGAACTGTGTGTCCCACTCAAACGGTCATATCTAGTTCAACTCTGCTTAAGAAACTGATACAAAACACAGCTGAAGTTAAAAAAATGCTGTTTAGTTAATAGTGAGAAACACGTTAGGTGTGTGTTCTGTGTAAATTCATTTGAGACCTAAATTCACTGGTTTTACCAGAAAAGCTCTGTTGCTTGTAGGAAGACACAGACCGTGGATCTTAAACCCACTACAGAAAGGATATTCAGACCTGTGTTCTCATCCATGAAACATACTCTGTTTTAACGCAAGAAGCATGCTCTTCTTCCAGTGTCTCCAATACAGCAAGAAACATGAGCAATCCCAGAAACATAGAATTGTGTTTCCCACTCATACAGACCATTTCTAGTTCAAATCGTCTCTTGAAACTGATACAAACCACAGCTCCTCTTACATAAACGCTCTTTAGTTAAATGTGAGAAACGTGTTGGGTTTGTGAACTGAGTAAATTCATTTGAGCCGCAAATTCACTGGGTTTACCAATAATGAGCTCTTGCTTATAGGAAGACACAGATCCTGTAGTTTAACTCCATTTCTGAAGGGAAATTCAGACCAGTGTTCTCTTCCATGAAACACACTCTGTTTTCAGGCAAGAAGCATGCTATTCTTTCCAGCATCACCAATACAGCAAGAAACATGAGCAAATTCAGAAAAAAAAGAACTGTGTTTCCTACTCATACAGACCATATCTAGTTCAATCTGCTCGTGAAACTGATACAAACCACAGATCCTCTTACATAAACGCTCTTTAGTTAGATATGAGAAATGCGTAGGGTTCGTGAACAGTGTAAATTCATTTGAGGCACAAATTCCCAGGGTTAACCAGAAATGACCTTTTGTTTGTAGGAAGACACAGAACCTGTGGTTTAACTCTGTTTCTGAAGGGAAATTCAGACCAGTGTTCTCTTCCATGTAACACACTCTGTTTTAACGCAAGAAACATGTTCTTCTTTCCAGCGTCTGCAATACAGCAAGAAACATGAGTAAGCCCAGAAATAAAGAACTGTGTTTCCTACTCATACAGACCATATCTAGTTCAACTCTGCTCTTGAAACTGATACAAACCACAGATCCTCTTACATAAATGCTCTTTACTTAAAAGTGAGAAGCGCGTTGGGTTTGTGAACTGTGTAATTTCATTTGAGCCAAAAAATCGCTGGTTTTACCAGAAATGCTATCTTGCTTGTAGGAAGAAACAATTCTTGAATCTTAAATCCATATCAGAAGGGAAATTCAGACCAGTGTTCTCATCATGAAACACACTCTGTTTTAAGGCAAGAAGCATGCTCTTCTTTCCAGCGTCTCCAATACAGCAAGAAACATGAGCAAATTCAGAAAAAAAAAGTACTGTGTTTCCTATTCATACGGACTATATCTAGTTCAACTTTGCTCATGAAAATGATACAAACCACAGCTCCTCTTAAATAAATGCTCTTTTGTTAATAGTGAGAAACGCGTTGGGTTCGTGAACTGTGTAAATTCATTTGAGCCGCAAATTCAATGTTTTTTCCAGATATTCACTCTTGCTTGTAGGAAGACACTGATCCTGGATGTAAAATCCATTTCTGAAGGGAATTTCAGACCTATGTTCTCATGCATGAAACAAACTCTGTTTTAAAGCAAGAAGCATGCTCTTCTATTGAGCGTCTCCCATACAGCAAGATACATGAGCAAGCCCAGAAAAAATAACTTTGTTTCCTACTCATACAGACCATATCTAGTTCACTCTGCTCATGAAACTGAAACAAACCACAGCTCCTCTTACATAAACGCTCTTTAGTTAAAAGTGAGAAACGCGTTGGGTTTGTGAACTGTGTAAATTCATTTGAGGCACAAATTCACTGGCTTTACTAGAAATGACCTCTTGTTTGTAGGAGGACACAGATCCTGTGGTTTAACTCAGATTCTGAAGGGAAATTCAGACCAGTGTTCTCTTCCATGTAACACACTCTGTTTTAATGCAAGAAGCATGCTCTTCTTTCCAGCGTCTCCAATACAGCAAGAAGCATGGGCAAGCCCAGAAAAAAAGAACTGTGATTCCCACTCATACGGATCATATCTAGTTCAACTCTGCTTATGCAACTGATACAAACCACAGCTCCTGTTAACTAAATGCTCTTTTGTTAATAGCGTGAAATGCTTTGGGTTTGTTTACTGTGTAATTTCATTTGAGCTGCAAATTCACTGGTTCTACCAGAAATGCTCGCCTGCTTGCAGGAATAAACAGATCCTGGATCTTAAATCCATTTCAGAATTGAATTTTCTGACCAGTGTTCTCATCCATGAAACACACTCTGTTTTAAGGCAAGAAGCATTCTCTTCCTTCCAGAGTCTCCAATACAGCAAGAAACATGAGCAAAGTCAGAAAAAGAAGAACTGTGTTTCCTATTCATACGGACCATATCTAGTTCAACTTTGCTCATGAAAGTGATAAAAACCACAGCTCCTCTTACATAAATGCTCTTTAGTTAAAAGTAAGAAGCGCGTTGGGTTCGTGAAATGTGTAATTTCATTTGAGCCAAAAATTCGCTGGTTTTACCAGAAATGCTCTCTTGCTTGGAGGAAGAAACAGTTCTTGGATCTTAAATCCATTTCAGAATGGAAATTCAGACCAGTGTTCTCATCCATGCAACACACTCTCTTGTAAGGCAAGAAGCATGCTCTTCTTTCCAGCGTCTCCAATACAGCAAGAAACATGAGCAAATTCAGAAAAAAAAGAACTGTGTTTCCTACTCATACAGACCATATCTAGTTCAACTCTTCTCATGAAACTGATACAAATCACAGCTCCTCTTACATAAACGCTCTTTAGTTAAATGTGAGAAACGTGTTGGGTTCGTGAACTGTGTAAATTCATTTGAGGTACAAATTCACTGGGATTACAAGAAATGACCTCTTGTTTGTAGGAGGACAGAGATCCTGTGGTTTAACTCCGATTCTGAAGGGAAATTCAGACCAGTGCTCTCTTCCATGTAACACAATCTGTTTTAATGCAAGAAGCATGCTCTTCTTTCCAGCGTCTCCAATACAGCAAGAAACATGAGCAAGCCTAGAAAAAAAGAACTGTGATTCCCATTCATACGGATCATATCTAGTTCAACTCTGTTTATGAAACTGATACAAACCACAGCTCCTGTTAACTAAATGCTCCTTAGTTAATAGCGTGAAATGCTTTGGGTTTGTTTACTGTGTAATTTCATATGAGCCGAAAATTCACTGGTTCTACCAGAAACGCTCTCCTGGTTTCAAGAATAAACAGATCCTGGATCTTAAATCCATTTCAGAATTGAATTTTCTGACCAGTGTTCTCATTTATGAAACACACTCTGTTTTAATGCAGGAAGTATCTCTTCTTTCCAGAGTCTCCAATACAGCAAGAAACACGAGGAAGCCCCGAAAAAAAGAACTGTGTTTCCTAATGAAACAGATCGTATCTAGTTCAACTCTGCTTAAGAAACTGATACAAACCACTGCTCATGTTAAAAAAATGCTGTTTAGTAAATAGTGAGAAACAAGTTAGGTTTGTGTTCTGTGTAAATTCATTTGAGACCTAAATTCACTGGTTTTAGCAGAAATGCTCTGTGGGTTGTAGGAAGACACAGACCGTGGATCTTAAACCCACTTCAGAAGGGAAATTCAGACCTGTGTTCTCATCCATGAAACATACTGTGTTTTAACGCAAGAAGCATGCTCTTCTTCCAGCGTCTCCAATACAGCAAGAAACATGAGCAAGCCCAGAAAAAATAACTGTGTTTCCTACTCATACAGACCATATCTAGTTCACTCTGCTCGTAAAACTGATACAAACCACAGCTCCTCTTACATAAACGCTCTTTAGTTAGATGTGAGAAATGCATTGGTTTCGTGAACTGTGTAAATTCATTTGTGCCGCAAATTCCCTGGGTTAACCAGAAATGACCTCTTGTTTGTAGGAAGACACAGAACCAGTGGTTTAACTCCGTTTCTGTAAGGAAATTCAGACCACTGTTCTCTTCCATGAAACACACTCTGTTTTAACGCAAGAAGCATGCTCTTCTTTCCAGGGTCTCCAACATAGCAAGAAACATGAGCAAGCCCAGAAAAAAAGAACTGTGATTCCCACTCATACGGATCTTATCTAGTTCAACTCTGCTTATGAAACTGATACAAACCACATCTCCTGTTAACTAAATGCTTTTTAGTTAATAGCGTGAAATGTTTTGGGATTGTTCACTGTGTAATTTCATTTGAGCCGCAAATTCACTGGTTCTACCAGAAATGCTCTCCTGCTTGCAGGAAGAAACACATCCTGGATCTTAAATCCATTTGAGAATTGAATTTTCAGACCAGTGTTCTCATCCATGAAACACACTCTGTTTTAACGCAAGAAGCATGCTCTTCTTTCCAGGGTCTCCAATACAGCAAGAAACATGAGCAAGCCCAGAAAAAAAGAACTGTGATTCCCAATCATACAGACCATATCTAGTTCAACTCTGCTCATGAAACTGATACAAACCACAGCTCCTGTTAACTAAATGCTTTTTAGTTAATAGTGAGAAACGCATTAGGTTTGTGTTCTGTGTAAATTCATTTGAGACCTAAATTCACTGGTTTTACCAGAAATGCTCTGTTGCTTGTAGGAAGACACAGACCGTGGATCTTAAATCCACTTCAGAAGGGAAGTTCAGAATTGTGTTCTCATCCATGAAACATACTCTGTTTTAACGCAAGAAGCATGCTCTTCTTCCAGTGTCTCCAATACAGCAAGAAACATGAGCAATACCAGAAATAAAGAACTGTGTTTCCTACTCATACAGACCATATCTAGTTCAACTCTGCCCATGAAACTGATACAAACCACAGATCCTCTTACATAAATGCTCTTTAGTTAAAAGTGAGAAGCGCGTTGGGTTCATGAACTGTGTAATTTCATTTGAGCCAAAAATTCGCTGGTTTTACCAGAAATGCTCTCTTGCTTGTAGGAAGAAACAGTTCCTGGATCTTAAATCCATTTCAGAAGGGAAGTTCAGACCAGTGTTCTCATCCATGAAACACACTCTGTTTTAAGGCAAGAAGCATGCTATTCTTTCCAGCATCACCAATACAGCAAGAAACATGAGCAAATTCAGAAAAAAAAGAACTGTGTTTCCTATTCATACAGACCATATCTAGTTATACTTTGCTCTTGAAAATTATACAAACCACAACTCCTCTTACATAAACGCTCTTTAGTTAAATGTGAGAAACGCGTTGGTTTCGTGAACTGAGTAAATTCATTTGCAGAACAAATTCACTGGGTTTACCAGAAATGACCTCTTGTTTGTAGGAAGACACAGATCCTGTGGTTTAACTCCATTTCTGAAGGGAAATTCAGACCAGTGTTCTCTTCCATGTAACACACTCTGTTTTAACGCAAGAAGAATGCTCTTATTTCCAGGTTCTCCAATATAGCAAGAAACATGAGAAAGCCCCGAATAAAAGAACTGTGTGTCCCACTCAAACGGTCATATCTAGTTCAACTCTGCTTAAGAAACTGATACAAAACACAGCTGAAGTTAAAAAAATGCTGTTTAGTTAATAGTGAGAAACACGTTAGGTGTGTGTTCTGTGTAAATTCATTTGAGACCTAAATTCACTGGTTTTACCAGAAAAGCTCTGTTGCTTGTAGGAAGACACAGACCGTGGATCTTAAACCCACTACAGAAAGGATATTCAGACCTGTGTTCTCATCCATGAAACATACTCTGTTTTAACGCAAGAAGCATGCTCTTCTTCCAGTGTCTCCAATACAGCAAGAAACATGAGCAATCCCAGAAACATAGAATTGTGTTTCCCACTCATACAGACCATTTCTAGTTCAAATCGTCTCTTGAAACTGATACAAACCACAGCTCCTCTTACATAAACGCTCTTTAGTTAAATGTGAGAAACGTGTTGGGTTTGTGAACTGAGTAAATTCATTTGAGCCGCAAATTCACTGGGTTTACCAATAATGAGCTCTTGCTTATAGGAAGACACAGATCCTGTAGTTTAACTCCATTTCTGAAGGGAAATTCAGACCAGTGTTCTCTTCCATGAAACACACTCTGTTTTCAGGCAAGAAGCATGCTATTCTTTCCAGCATCACCAATACAGCAAGAAACATGAGCAAATTCAGAAAAAAAAGAACTGTGTTTCCTACTCATACAGACCATATCTAGTTCAATCTGCTCGTGAAACTGATACAAACCACAGATCCTCTTACATAAACGCTCTTTAGTTAGATATGAGAAATGCGTAGGGTTCGTGAACAGTGTAAATTCATTTGAGGCACAAATTCCCAGGGTTAACCAGAAATGACCTTTTGTTTGTAGGAAGACACAGAACCTGTGGTTTAACTCTGTTTCTGAAGGGAAATTCAGACCAGTGTTCTCTTCCATGTAACACACTCTGTTTTAACGCAAGAAACATGTTCTTCTTTCCAGCGTCTGCAATACAGCAAGAAACATGAGTAAGCCCAGAAATAAAGAACTGTGTTTCCTACTCATACAGACCATATCTAGTTCAACTCTGCTCTTGAAACTGATACAAACCACAGATCCTCTTACATAAATGCTCTTTACTTAAAAGTGAGAAGCGCGTTGGGTTTGTGAACTGTGTAATTTCATTTGAGCCAAAAAATCGCTGGTTTTACCAGAAATGCTATCTTGCTTGTAGGAAGAAACAATTCTTGAATCTTAAATCCATATCAGAAGGGAAATTCAGACCAGTGTTCTCATCATGAAACACACTCTGTTTTAAGGCAAGAAGCATGCTCTTCTTTCCAGCGTCTCCAATACAGCAAGAAACATGAGCAAATTCAGAAAAAAAAAGTACTGTGTTTCCTATTCATACGGACTATATCTAGTTCAACTTTGCTCATGAAAATGATACAAACCACAGCTCCTCTTAAATAAATGCTCTTTTGTTAATAGTGAGAAACGCGTTGGGTTCGTGAACTGTGTAAATTCATTTGAGCCGCAAATTCAATGTTTTTTCCAGATATTCACTCTTGCTTGTAGGAAGACACTGATCCTGGATGTAAAATCCATTTCTGAAGGGAATTTCAGACCTATGTTCTCATGCATGAAACAAACTCTGTTTTAAAGCAAGAAGCATGCTCTTCTATTGAGCGTCTCCCATACAGCAAGATACATGAGCAAGCCCAGAAAAAATAACTTTGTTTCCTACTCATACAGACCATATCTAGTTCACTCTGCTCATGAAACTGAAACAAACCACAGCTCCTCTTACATAAACGCTCTTTAGTTAAAAGTGAGAAACGCGTTGGGTTTGTGAACTGTGTAAATTCATTTGAGGCACAAATTCACTGGCTTTACTAGAAATGACCTCTTGTTTGTAGGAGGACACAGATCCTGTGGTTTAACTCAGATTCTGAAGGGAAATTCAGACCAGTGTTCTCTTCCATGTAACACACTCTGTTTTAATGCAAGAAGCATGCTCTTCTTTCCAGCGTCTCCAATACAGCAAGAAGCATGGGCAAGCCCAGAAAAAAAGAACTGTGATTCCCACTCATACGGATCATATCTAGTTCAACTCTGCTTATGCAACTGATACAAACCACAGCTCCTGTTAACTAAATGCTCTTTTGTTAATAGCGTGAAATGCTTTGGGTTTGTTTACTGTGTAATTTCATTTGAGCTGCAAATTCACTGGTTCTACCAGAAATGCTCGCCTGCTTGCAGGAATAAACAGATCCTGGATCTTAAATCCATTTCAGAATTGAATTTTCTGACCAGTGTTCTCATCCATGAAACACACTCTGTTTTAAGGCAAGAAGCATTCTCTTCCTTCCAGAGTCTCCAATACAGCAAGAAACATGAGCAAAGTCAGAAAAAGAAGAACTGTGTTTCCTATTCATACGGACCATATCTAGTTCAACTTTGCTCATGAAAGTGATAAAAACCACAGCTCCTCTTACATAAATGCTCTTTAGTTAAAAGTAAGAAGCGCGTTGGGTTCGTGAAATGTGTAATTTCATTTGAGCCAAAAATTCGCTGGTTTTACCAGAAATGCTCTCTTGCTTGGAGGAAGAAACAGTTCTTGGATCTTAAATCCATTTCAGAATGGAAATTCAGACCAGTGTTCTCATCCATGCAACACACTCTCTTGTAAGGCAAGAAGCATGCTCTTCTTTCCAGCCTCTCCAATACAGCAAGAAACATGAGCAAATTCAGAAAAAAAAGAACTGTGTTTCCTACTCATACAGACCATATCTAGTTCAACTCTGCTCATGAAACTGATACAAATCACAGATCCTCTTACATAAACGCTCTTTAGTTAAATGTGAGAAACGTGTTGGGTTCGTGAACTGTGTAAATTCATTTGAGGTACAAATTCACTGGGATTACAAGAAATGACCTCTTGTTTGTAGGAAGACACAGAACCTGTGGTTTAACTCTGTTTCTGAAGGGAAATTCAGACCAGTGTTCTCTTCCATGTAACACACTCTGTTTTAACGCAAGAAACATGTTCTTCTTTCCAGCGTCTGCAATACAGCAAGAAACATGAGTAAGCCCAGAAATAAAGAACTGTGTTTCCTACTCATACAGACCATATCTAGTTCAACTCTGCTCTTGAAACTGATACAAACCACAGATCCTCTTACATAAATGCTCTTTACTTAAAAGTGAGAAGCGCGTTGGGTTTGTGAACTGTGTAATTTCATTTGAGCCAAAAAATCGCTGGTTTTACCAGAAATGCTATCTTGCTTGTAGGAAGAAACAATTCTTGAATCTTAAATCCATATCAGAAGGGAAATTCAGACCAGTGCTCTCATCATGAAACACACTCTGTTTTAAGGCAAGAAGCATGCTCTTCTTTCCAGCGTCTCCAATACAGCAAGAAACATGAGCAAATTCAGAAAAAAAAAGTACTGTGTTTCCTATTCATACGGACTATATCTAGTTCAACTTTGCTCATGAAAATGATACAAACCACAGCTCCTCTTAAATAAATGCTCTTTTGTTAATAGTGAGAAACGCGTTGGGTTCGTGAACTGTGTAAATTCATTTGAGCCGCAAATTCAATGTTTTTTCCAGATATTCACTCTTGCTTGTAGGAAGACACTGATCCTGGATGTAAAATCCATTTCTGAAGGGAATTTCAGACCTATGTTCTCATGCATGAAACAAACTCTGTTTTAAAGCAAGAAGCATGCTCTTCTATTGAGCGTCTCCAATACAGCAAGATACATGAGCAAGCCCAGAAAAAATAACTTTGTTTCCTACTCATACAGACCATATCTAGTTCACTCTGCTCATGAAACTGAAACAAACCACAGCTCCTCTTACATAAACGCTCTTTAGTTAAAAGTGAGAAACGCGTTGGGTTTGTGAACTGTGTAAATTCATTTGAGGCACAAATTCACTGGCTTTACTAGAAATGACCTCTTGTTTGTAGGAGGACACAGATCCTGTGGTTTAACTCAGATTCTGAAGGGAAATTCAGACCAGTGTTCTCTTCCATGTAACACACTCTGTTTTAATGCATGAAGCATGCTCTTCTTTCCAGCGTCTCCAATACAGCAAGAAGCATGGGCAAGCCCAGAAAAAAAGAACTGTGATTCCCACTCATACGGATCATATCTAGTTCAACTCTGCTTATGCAACTGATACAAACCACAGCTCCTGTTAACTAAATGCTCTTTTGTTAATAGCGTGAAATGCTTTGGGTTTGTTTACTGTGTAATTTCATTTGAGCTGCAAATTCACTGGTTCTACCAGAAATGCTCGCCTGCTTGCAGGAATAAACAGATCCTGGATCTTAAATCCATTTCAGAATTGAATTTTCTGACCAGTGTTCTCATCCATGAAACACACTCTGTTTTAAGGCAAGAAGCATTCTCTTCCTTCCAGAGTCTCCAATACAGCAAGAAACATGAGCAAAGTCAGAAAAAGAAGAACTGTGTTTCCTATTCATACGGACCATATCTAGTTCAACTTTGCTCATGAAAGTGATAAAAACCACAGCTCCTCTTACATAAATGCTCTTTAGTTAAAAGTAAGAAGCGCGTTGGGTTCGTGAAATGTGTAATTTCATTTGAGCCAAAAATTCGCTGGTTTTACCAGAAATGCTCTCTTGCTTGGAGGAAGAAACAGTTCTTGGATCTTAAATCCATTTCAGAATGGAAATTCAGACCAGTGTTCTCATCCATGCAACACACTCTCTTGTAAGGCAAGAAGCATGCTCTTCTTTCCAGCGTCTCCAATACAGCAAGAAACATGAGCAAATTCAGAAAAAAAAGAACTGTGTTTCCTACTCATACAGACCATATCTAGTTCAACTCTTCTCATGAAACTGATACAAATCACAGCTCCTCTTACATAAACGCTCTTTAGTTAAATGTGAGAAACGTGTTGGGTTCGTGAACTGTGTAAATTCATTTGAGGTACAAATTCACTGGGATTACAAGAAATGACCTCTTGTTTGTAGGAGGACAGAGATCCTGTGGTTTAACTCCGATTCTGAAGGGAAATTCAGACCAGTGCTCTCTTCCATGTAACACAATCTGTTTTAATGCAAGAAGCATGCTCTTCTTTCCAGCGTCTCCAATACAGCAAGAAACATGAGCAAGCCTAGAAAAAAAGAACTGTGATTCCCATTCATACGGATCATATCTAGTTCAACTCTGTTTATGAAACTGATACAAACCACAGCTCCTGTTAACTAAATGCTCCTTAGTTAATAGCGTGAAATGCTTTGGGTTTGTTTACTGTGTAATTTCATTTGAGCCGAAAATTCACTGGTTCTACCAGAAACGCTCTCCTGGTTTCAAGAATAAACAGATCCTGGATCTTAAATCCATTTCAGAATTGAATTTTCTGACCAGTGTTCTCATTCATGAAACACACTCTGTTTTAATGCAGGAAGTATCTCTTCTTTCCAGAGTCTCCAATACAGCAAGAAACACGAGGAAACCCCGAAAAAAAGAACTGTGTTTCCTAATGAAACAGATCGTATCTAGTTCAACTCTGCTTAAGAAACTGATACAAACCACTGCTCATGTTAAAAAAATGCTGTTTAGTAAATAGTGAGAAACAAGTTAGGTTTGTGTTCTGTGTAAATTCATTTGAGACCTAAATTCACTGGTTTTAGCAGAAATGCTCTGTGGGTTGTAGGAAGACACAGACCGTGGATCTTAAACCCACTTCAGAAGGGAAATTCAGACCTGTGTTCTCATCCATGAAACATACTGTGTTTTAACGCAAGAAGCATGCTCTTCTTCCAGCGTCTCCAATACAGCAAGAAACATGAGCAAGCCCAGAAAAAATAACTGTGTTTCCTACTCATACAGACCATATCTAGTTCACTCTGCTCGTAAAACTGATACAAACCACAGCTCCTCTTACATAAACGCTCTTTAGTTAGATGTGAGAAATGCATTGGTTTCGTGAACTGTGTAAATTCATTTGTGCCGCAAATTCCCTGGGTTAACCAGAAATGACCTCTTGTTTGTAGGAAGACACAGAACCAGTGGTTTAACTCCGTTTCTGTAAGGAAATTCAGACCACTGTTCTCTTCCATGAAACACACTCTGTTTTAACGCAAGAAGCATGCTCTTCTTTCCAGGGTCTCCAACATAGCAAGAAACATGAGCAAGCCCAGAAAAAAAGAACTGTGATTCCCACTCATACGGATCTTATCTAGTTCAACTCTGCTTATGAAACTGATACAAACCACATCTCCTGTTAACTAAATGCTTTTTAGTTAATAGCGTGAAATGTTTTGGGATTGTTCACTGTGTAATTTCATTTGAGCCGCAAATTCACTGGTTCTACCAGAAATGCTCTCCTGCTTGCAGGAAGAAACACATCCTGGATCTTAAATCCATTTGAGAATTGAATTTTCAGACCAGTGTTCTCATCCATGAAACACACTCTGTTTTAACGCAAGAAGCATGCTCTTCTTTCCAGGGTCTCCAATACAGCAAGAAACATGAGCAAGCCCAGAAAAAAAGAACTGTGATTCCCAATCATACAGACCATATCTAGTTCAACTCTGCTCATGAAACTGATACAAACCACAGCTCCTGTTAACTAAATGCTTTTTAGTTAATAGTGAGAAACGCATTAGGTTTGTGTTCTGTGTAAAATCATTTGAGACCTAAATTCACTGGTTTTACCAGAAATGCTCTGTTGCTTGTAGGAAGACACAGACCGTGGATCTTAAATCCACTTCAGAAGGGAAGTTCAGAATTGTGTTCTCATCCATGAAACATACTCTGTTTTAACGCAAGAAGCATGCTCTTCTTCCAGTGTCTCCAATACAGCAAGAAACATGAGCAATACCAGAAATAAAGAACTGTGTTTCCTACTCATACAGACCATATCTAGTTCAACTCTGCCCATGAAACTGATACAAACCACAGATCCTCTTACATAAATGCTCTTTAGTTAAAAGTGAGAAGCGCGTTGGGTTCGTGAACTGTGTAATTTCATTTGAGCCAAAAATTCGCTGGTTTTACCAGAAATGCTCTCTTGCTTGTAGGAAGAAACAGATCCTGGATCTTAAATCCATTTCAGAATTGAATTTTCTGACCAGTGTTCTCATCCATGAAACACACTCTGTTTTAAGGCAAGAAGCATTCTCTTCCTTCCAGAGTCTCCAATACAGCAAGAAACATGAGCAAAGTCAGAAAAAGAAGAACTGTGTTTCCTATTCATACGGACCATATCTAGTTCAACTTTGCTCATGAAAGTGATAAAAACCACAGCTCCTCTTACATAAATGCTCTTTAGTTAAAAGTAAGAAGCGCGTTGGGTTCGTGAAATGTGTAATTTCATTTGAGCCAAAAATTCGCTGGTTTTACCAGAAATGCTCTCTTGCTTGGAGGAAGAAACAGTTCTTGGATCTTAAATCCATTTCAGAATGGAAATTCAGACCAGTGTTCTCATCCATGCAACACACTCTCTTGTAAGGCAAGAAGCATGCTCTTCTTTCCAGCGTCTCCAATACAGCAAGAAACATGAGCAAATTCAGAAAAAAAAGAACTGTGTTTCCTACTCATACAGACCATATCTAGTTCAACTCTTCTCATGAAACTGATACAAATCACAGCTCCTCTTACATAAACGCTCTTTAGTTAAATGTGAGAAACGTGTTGGGTTCGTGAACTGTGTAAATTCATTTGAGGTACAAATTCACTGGGATTACAAGAAATGACCTCTTGTTTGTAGGAGGACAGAGATCCTGTGGTTTAACTCCGATTCTGAAGGGAAATTCAGACCAGTGCTCTCTTCCATGTAACACAATCTGTTTTAATGCAAGAAGCATGCTCTTCTTTCCAGCGTCTCCAATACAGCAAGAAACATGAGCAAGCCTAGAAAAAAAGAACTGTGATTCCCATTCATACGGATCATATCTAGTTCAACTCTGTTTATGAAACTGATACAAACCACAGCTCCTGTTAACTAAATGCTCCTTAGTTAATAGCGTGAAATGCTTTGGGTTTGTTTACTGTGTAATTTCATTTGAGCCGAAAATTCACTGGTTCTACCAGAAACGCTCTCCTGGTTTCAAGAATAAACAGATCCTGGATCTTAAATCCATTTCAGAATTGAATTTTCTGACCAGTGTTCTCATTCATGAAACACACTCTGTTTTAATGCAGGAAGTATCTCTTCTTTCCAGAGTCTCCAATACAGCAAGAAACACGAGGAAACCCCGAAAAAAAGAACTGTGTTTCCTAATGAAACAGATCGTATCTAGTTCAACTCTGCTTAAGAAACTGATACAAACCACTGCTCATGTTAAAAAAATGCTGTTTAGTAAATAGTGAGAAACAAGTTAGGTTTGTGTTCTGTGTAAATTCATTTGAGACCTAAATTCACTGGTTTTAGCAGAAATGCTCTGTGGGTTGTAGGAAGACACAGACCGTGGATCTTAAACCCACTTCAGAAGGGAAATTCAGACCTGTGTTCTCATCCATGAAACATACTGTGTTTTAACGCAAGAAGCATGCTCTTCTTCCAGCGTCTCCAATACAGCAAGAAACATGAGCAAGCCCAGAAAAAATAACTGTGTTTCCTACTCATACAGACCATATCTAGTTCACTCTGCTCGTAAAACTGATACAAACCACAGCTCCTCTTACATAAAGGCTCTTTAGTTAGATGTGAGAAATGCATTGGTTTCGTGAACTGTGTAAATTCATTTGTGCCGCAAATTCCCTGGGTTAACCAGAAATGACCTCTTGTTTGTAGGAAGACACAGAACCAGTGGTTTAACTCCGTTTCTGTAAGGAAATTCAGACCACTGTTCTCTTCCATGAAACACACTCTGTTTTAACGCAAGAAGCATGCTCTTCTTTCCAGGGTCTCCAACATAGCAAGAAACATGAGCAAGCCCAGAAAAAAAGAACTGTGATTCCCACTCATACGGATCTTATCTAGTTCAACTCTGCTTATGAAACTGATACAAACCACATCTCCTGTTAACTAAATGCTTTTTAGTTAATAGCGTGAAATGTTTTGGGATTGTTCACTGTGTAATTTCATTTGAGCCGCAAATTCACTGGTTCTACCAGAAATGCTCTCCTGCTTGCAGGAAGAAACACATCCTGGATCTTAAATCCATTTGAGAATTGAATTTTCAGACCAGTGTTCTCATCCATGAAACACACTCTGTTTTAACGCAAGAAGCATGCTCTTCTTTCCAGGGTCTCCAATACAGCAAGAAACATGAGCAAGCCCAGAAAAAAAGAACTGTGATTCCCAATCATACAGACCATATCTAGTTCAACTCTGCTCATGAAACTGATACAAACCACAGCTCCTGTTAACTAAATGCTTTTTAGTTAATAGTGAGAAACGCATTAGGTTTGTGTTCTGTGTAAATTCATTTGAGACCTAAATTCACTGGTTTTACCAGAAATGCTCTGTTGCTTGTAGGAAGACACAGACCGTGGATCTTAAATCCACTTCAGAAGGGAAGTTCAGAATTGTGTTCTCATCCATGAAACATACTCTGTTTTAACGCAAGAAGCATGCTCTTCTTCCAGTGTCTCCAATACAGCAAGAAACATGAGCAATACCAGAAATAAAGAACTGTGTTTCCTACTCATACAGACCATATCTAGTTCAACTCTGCCCATGAAACTGATACAAACCACAGATCCTCTTACATAAATGCTCTTTAGTTAAAAGTGAGAAGCGCGTTGGGTTCGTGAACTGTGTAATTTCATTTGAGCCAAAAATTCGCTGGTTTTACCAGAAATGCTCTCTTGCTTGTAGGAAGAAACAGTTCCTGGATCTTAAATCCATTTCAGAAGGGAAGTTCAGACCAGTGTTCTCATCCATGAAACACACTCTGTTTTAAGGCAAGAAGCATGCTATTCTTTCCAGCATCACCAATACAGCAAGAAACATGAGCAAATTCAGAAAAAAAAGAACTGTGTTTCCTATTCATACAGACCATATCTAGTTATACTTTGCTCTTGAAAATTATACAAACCACAACTCCTCTTACATAAACGCTCTTTAGTTAAATGTGAGAAACGCGTTGGTTTCGTGAACTGAGTAAATTCATTTGCAGAACAAATTCACTGGGTTTACCAGAAATGACCTCTTGTTTGTAGGAAGACACAGATCCTGTGGTTTAACTCCATTTCTGAAGGGAAATTCAGACCAGTGTTCTCTTCCATGTAACACACTCTGTTTTAACGCAAGAAGAATGCTCTTATTTCCAGGTTCTCCAATATAGCAAGAAACATGAGAAAGCCCCGAATAAAAGAACTGTGTGTCCCACTCAAACGGTCATATCTAGTTCAACTCTGCTTAAGAAACTGATACAAAACACAGCTGAAGTTAAAAAAATGCTGTTTAGTTAATAGTGAGAAACACGTTAGGTGTGTGTTCTGTGTAAATTCATTTGAGACCTAAATTCACTGGTTTTACCAGAAAAGCTCTGTTGCTTGTAGGAAGACACAGACCGTGGATCTTAAACCCACTACAGAAAGGATATTCAGACCTGTGTTCTCATCCATGAAACATACTCTGTTTTAACGCAAGAAGCATGCTCTTCTTCCAGTGTCTCCAATACAGCAAGAAATATGAGCAATCCCAGAAACATAGAATTGTGTTTCCCACTCATACAGACCATTTCTAGTTCAAATCGTCTCTTGAAACTGATACAAACCACAGCTCCTCTTACATAAACGCTCTTTAGTTAAATGTGAGAAACGTGTTGGGTTTGTGAACTGAGTAAATTCATTTGAGCCGCAAATTCACTGGGTTTACCAATAATGAGCTCTTGCTTATAGGAAGACACAGATCCTGTAGTTTAACTCCATTTCTGAAGGGAAATTCAGACCAGTGTTCTCTTCCATGAAACACACTCTTTTAACGCAAAAGCATGCTCTTCTTTCCATCGTCTCCAATACAGCAAGAAACATGAGCAAATTCAGAAAAAAAAGAACTGTGTTTCCTATTCATACGGACCATATCTATTTCAACTTTGCTCATGAAAATGATACAAACAACAGCTCCTCTTAAATAAATGCTCTTTAGTTAATAGTGAGAAACGTGTTGGGTTCGTGAACTGTGTAAATTCATTTGATCCGCAAAGTCGATGGTTTTACCAGATATGCACTCTTGCTTGTAGGAAGACACAGACCCTGGATCTCAAATCCGTTTATGAAGGGAAATTCAGACCTATGTTCTCATCCATGAAACAAACTCTTTTAAAGCAAAAAGCATGCACTTCTTTCCAGTGTTTCCAATACAGCAAGAAACATTGGCAAGCCCAGATAAAATAACTGTGTTTCCTACTCATACAGACCATATCTAGTTCACTCTGCTCGTAAAACTGATACAAACCACAGCTCCTCTTACATAAACGCTCTTTAGTTAGATGTGAGAAATACATTGGTTTCGTGAACTGTGTAAATTCATTTGTGCCGCAAATTCCCTGGGTTAACCAGAAATGACCTCTTGTTTGTAGGAAGACACAGAACCAGTGGTTTAACTCCGTTTCTGTAAGGAAATTCAGACCACTGTTCTCTTCCATGAAACACACTCTGTTTTAACGCAAGAAGCATGCTCTTCTTTCCAGGGTCTCCAATATAGCAAGAAACATGAGCAAGCCCAGAAAAAAAGAACTGTGATTCCCACTCATACGGATCTTATCTAGTTCAACTCTGCTTATGAAACTGATACAAACCACATCTCCTGTTAACTAAATGCTTTTTAGTTAATAGCGTGAAATGTTTTGGGATTGTTCACTGTGTAATTTCATTTGAGCCGCAAATTCACTGGTTCTACCAGAAATGCTCTCCTGCTTGCAGGAAGAAACACATCCTGGATCTTAAATCCATTTGAGAATTGAATTTTCAGACCAGTGTTCTCATCCATGAAACACACTCTGTTTTAATGCAGGAAGCACGCTCTTCTTTCCAGAGTCTCCAATACAGCAAGAAACATGAGCAAATTCAGAAAAAAAAAGAACTGTGTTTCCTATTCATACGGAAAATATCTAGTTCAACTCTGCTTAAGAAACTGATACAGACCACAGCTCATGTTAAAAAAATGCTGTTTAGTTAATAATGAGAAACGCGTTAGGTTTGTTTTCTGTGTAAATTCATTTGAGACCTAAATTCACTGGTTTTACCAGAAATGTTCTGTTGCTTGTAGGAAGACACAGACCGTGGATCTTAAACCCACTTCAGAAGGGAAATTCAGAGTTGTTTTCTCATCCATGAAACATACTCTGTTTAAACGCAAGAAGCATGCTCTTCTTCCAGTGTCTCCAATATAGCAAGAAACATGAGCAATACCAGAAAAATAGAACTGTGTTTCCCACTCATACGGACCATATCTAGTTCAAATCTGCTCTCGAAACTGATACAAACCACAGCTCCTCTTACATAAACGCTCTTTAGTTAAATGTTAGAAACGTGTTGGGTTCGTGAACTGTGTAAATTCATTTGAGCCGCAAATTCACTGGGTTTACCAAAAATGAGCTCTTGCTTGTAGGAAGACACAGATCCTGTAGTATAACTCCATTTCTGAAGGGATGTTCAGACCAGTGTTCTCTTCCATGAAACACACTCTGTTTTAAAGCAAGAGGCATGCACTTCTTTCAAGCGCCTCCAATTCAGCAAGAAACATGAGCAAGCTCAGAAAAAAAAAACTGTGTTTTCTACTCATACAGACCATATCTAGTTCAACTCTTCTCATGAAACTGATACAAACCACAGCTCCTCTTACATAATTGCTCTTTAGTTAACAGTGACAAGCGCGTTGGTTTTTGTTCTGTGTAAATACATTTGAGATGCAAATTCACTGGTTTTACAAGAAATGCTCTCTTGCTTGTAGGAAGACACAGATCCTGGATCTCAAATCCATTTCAGAAGGGAAATTCTGACCTGTGTTCTCATCTATGAAATACACTCTGTTTTAACGCAAGAAGCATGCTCTTCTTTCCAGCGTCTCCAATACAGCAAGAAATATGAGCAACCCACGAATAAAAGAACTGTGTTTCCTACTCATAGGGATGATTTCTAGTTCAACTCTGCTTATGCAACTGATACAAACCATAGCTCATGTTAAATAAATGCTCTTTAGTTAATAGTGAGAAATGCGGTGGGTTTGTGAATTGTGTAAATTCATTTGGTCCGCAAATTCGCTGGGTTTAACATAAATGAACTCTTGCTTGTAGGAAGACACAGATCCAGTTAACTAAATGCTCTTTAGTTAATAGTGTGAAATGTTTTGGGTTTGTGAACTGTGTAATTTCATTTGAGGCCCAAATTAACTGGTTTTACCAGAAATGCTCTCCTGGTTGCAGGAATAAATACATCCTGGATCTTAAATCCATTTCAGAATTGAATTTTCAGACCAGTGTTCTCATACATGAAACACACTCTGTTTTAATGCAGGAAGCATTCTCTTCTTTCCAGAGTGTCCAATACAGCAAGAAACATCAGGAAACTCAGAAAAAAAAGAACTGTGTTTCCTATTCATACGGACCATATCTAGTTCAACTTTGCTCATGAAACTGATACAAACCTCAGCTCCTCTTACATAAATGCTCTTTAGTTAATAGTGAGAAACGTGTTGGATTCGTGAACAGTGTAAATTAATTTGAGCTGCATATTCAATGGTTTTACCAGATATGCACTCTTGCTTGTAGGAAGACACAGATCCTGGATCTAAAATCCGTTTCTGAAGGGAATTCAGACCTATGTTCTCATCCATGAAACAAACTCTGTTTAAAAGCAAGAAGCATGATCTTCTTTTCAGCGTCTCCAATACAGCAAGAAACATGAGGAAGCCCCGATTTAAAAAACTGTGTTTCCTACTCAAACGGATCATATCTAGTTCAATTCTGCTTATGAAACTGATACAAACCACAACTTATGTTAAAATAATGCTGTTTAGTTAATAGTGTGAAACGCCTTAGGTTTGTGTTCTGTGTAAATTCATTTGAGACCTAAATTCACTGGTATTACCAGAAATGCTCTGTTGCTTGTAGGAAGACCCAGATCCTGGATCTTAAACCCACTTCAGAAGGGAAATTCCAATACAGCAAGAAACATTCCAAGCCCAGATAAAAGAACTGTGTTTCCCACTCATACGCATAATATCTACTTCAACTCTGCTTATGAAACTGATAAAAACCCCAGCTCCTGTAAATAAATGCTCTTTATTTAATAGTGTGAAATGCTTTGGGTTTGTGAACTGTGTAATTTCAATTGAGGCGCAAATTCACTGGTTTTACCAGAAATGCTCTCTTGCTTGTAAGAGTGAACAGATCCGGGATCTTAAATCCATTTCAGAAGGTAAATTCAGACCTGTGTTCTCATCCATGAAACACACTCTGTTTTAACGCAAGAAGCATGCTCTTCTTTCCAGATTCCCCAATACAGCAAGAAACATGAGCAAACTCAGAAAAAAAGAACTGTGTTTCCTATTCATACAGACCATATACATTTCAGCTCTGTTAATGAAACTGATACAAACCACAGCTCCTCTTACATAAACGCTCTTTACTTAAATGTGAGAAACGTGTTGGGTTTGTGAACTGTGTAAATTCATTTGACCACAAATTCACTAGTTTTACCAGATATGACCTCTTGCTTGTAGGAAGACACAGATCCTGTGGTTTAACTCCGTTTCTGAAGGGATATTCAGACCAGTGTTCTCATGCATGAAATACACTCTGTTTTAATGCAAGAAGCACGCTCTTCTTTCCAGGGTCTCCAATACAGCAAGGAAGATGAGCATGCCCAGAATAAAAGACCTGTATTTCCTACTCATACAGACCCTATCTAGTTCAACACTGTTTATGAAACTTATACAAACCACAGCTCATGTTAAATAAATTCTCTTTAGTTAATTGTTAGAAATGCATTGGGTTCGTGAACTGTGTAAATTCATTTGAGCAGCAAAAACACGGGGTTTACCAGAAATAACCTCTGGCTTTTAGGAAGGAACAATTACTGTGGTTTCACTCCATTTCTGAAGGAAGATTCAGATCATTGTTTTCATCCATTAAACACACTTTGTTTTATGCAAGAAGCATGCTCTTCTTTCCAGAGTTTCCAGTACAGCAAGGAACATGAGCATGCCCAGAATAAAAGACCAGTGTTTCCTACTCATACAGACCATATGTAGTTCAACTCTGCTTATGAAACTCATACAAACCACAGCTCCTCTTACATAAATGCTCTCTAGTTAATAGTGTGAAATGTGTTTGGTTTGTGAATTTCGTAAATACATTTGAGCCGCAAATTCAATGGATTTTCAGAAATGCACTCTTGCTTATAGGAAGACACAGATCCTGGATCTTAAATCCATTTCAGAAGGGAAATTCAGACCAGTGTTGTCATCCATGAACCACACTCTGTTTTAACGCAAGAAGCATGCTCTTCTTTCCTGAGTCTCCAATACAGCAAGAAACATGAGGAAGCCCAAATAAAAAGAACTGTGTTTCCTTCTCATACGGATAATATCTAGTTCAACTCTGCTTATGAAACTGATACAAACCACAGCTCATGTTAAATGAATGCTCTTAAGTTAATAGTGAGAAATGCGGTGGGTTTGTGCATTGTGTAAATTCATTTGTGCCACAAATTCACTGGGTTTACCAGAAATGACTTCTTGCTTGTAGGAAGACACAGATCCTGTGGTTTAACTCCATTTCTGAAGGGAAATTCAGACTAGTGTTCTCTTCTGTGAAACACACTCTGTTTTAACGCAAGAAGCATGCTCTTCTTTCCAGCGTCTCCAATACATAAAGAAACATGAGCAAGCCCAGAAAAAAAGAACTGTGTTTACTACCCATACAGACCATATATAGTTGAACTCTGCTCATGAAACTGATACAAAGCACAGCTCCTCTTAAATAAATGCTCTTTAGTTAATAGTGACAAACGTTTTGTGTTCTTGAGCTGTGTAAATGCATTTAAGCCAAAATTCATTGGTTTTCACATAAATGACCTCTTGCGTGTAGGAAGACCCAGATCTTGTGCTTTAACTCCGTTTCTGAAGGAAAATTCAGACCAGTGTTCTAATCCCTGAAACACACTCTGTTTTAACGCAAGAAGCATGCTCTCCATTCCAGGGTCTCCAATGCAGCAAGAAACATGAGCAAGCCCAGAAAAAAAGAACTGTGTTTCCTACTCATACAGACTATATCTAGTTCAACGCTGCTCATGAAAGTGACACAAACCACAGTTTCTATTACATAAACGCTCTTTAGTTAAATGTGAGAAACACGTTGGGTTCGTGAACTGTATGAATTCATTTGAGTCACAAATTCACTGAGTTTACCAGAAATGACCTCTTGCTTGTAGGAAGACACAGATCCTGTGGTTTAACTCTGTTTCTGAAGGGACATTCAGACCAGTGTTCTCATCCATGAAACACACTCTGTTTTAAAGAAAAAAGCATGCTCTTCTTTCCAGCGTCTCCAATACAGCAAGAAACATTCCAAGCCCAGATAAAAAGAACTGTGTTTCCCACTCATATGCATAATATCTAGTTCAGCTCTGCTTATGAAATTGATACAAACCACAGCTCCTGTAAATAAATGCTCTTTAGTTAATAGTGTGAAATGCTTTGGGGTGGGAACTGTGTAATTTCATTTGAGCCGCAAATTCACTCGTTTTACCAGAAATGCTCTCTTGCTTGTAGGAATAAACAGATCCTGGATCTTAAATCCATTTCAGAAGGGAAATTCAGACCTGTGTTCTCATCCATGAAACACACTCTGTTTTAACGCAAAAAGCATGCTCTTCTTTCCATAGTCTCCAATACAGCAAGAAACATGAGGAAGCCCAAAAAAAAGAACTGTGTTTCCTTCTCATACGGATCATATCAAGTTCAACTCTGTTCATGAAACTGATATAAACGACGATTCCTCTTACATAAACGCTATTTTTAAATGTGAGAAACACGTTGGGTTCATTAACTGTGTAAATTCATTTGAGGCACAAATTCACTGGGTTTAAAAGAAGTGCTCTCTTACTTGTAGGAATAAGCAGATCCTGGATCTTAAATCCATTTCAGAATTGAATTTTCAGACCAGTGTTCTCTTCCGTTAAACACACTCTGTTTTAATGCAAGAAGCATGCTCTTCTTTCCAGAGTCTCCAATACAGCAAGAAACATGAGCAAACTCAGAAATAAAGAACTGTGTTTCCTATTCATACAGACCATATCCATTTCAGCTCTGTTAATAAAACTGATACAAACCACAGCTCCTCTTACATAAACGCTCTTATTAAATGTGAGAAACGTGTTTGGTTCGTGAAATGTGTAAATTCATTTGAGCCACAAATTCACTGGGTTTACCAGATATGACCTCTTGCTTGTAGGAAGACAGAGATCCTGTGGTTTAACTCCGTCTCTGAAGGGATATTCAGACCAGTGTTCTCATGCATGAAACACACTCTGTTTTAACGCAAGAAGCATGCTCTTCTTTCCAGAGACTCCAATACAGCAAGAAACATGAGCAAGCCCCGAAAAAAAGAACTGTGTTTCCTATTCCTACGGACCATATCTAGTTCAATTCTCCTCATGAAACTGATACAAACCACAGCTCTTATAACATAAATGCTTTTTAGTTAATAGTTAGAAACGCGTTGGGTTCGTGAACTGTGTAAATTCATTTGAGCAGCAAACACACTGGGTTTACCAGAAATAACCTCTTGCTTGTAGGAAGACACAGAGCCTTTGGTTTAACTCCATATTTGAAGGAAAATTCAGACCAGTGTTCTCATCCATGAAACACACTCTGTTGTAACGAAAAGAGCGTGCTCTTCTTTCCAGCGTCTCTATTACAGCAAGAAACATGAGCATGTCCAGAAAAAAAGAACTGTGTTTCCTACTTATAGGGACCATATCTATTTGAACTCTCCTTATGAAACTGTAACAAACCACAGCATCTCTTACATAGATGCTCTTTAGTTAATAGTGAAATTCATGTTGGGTTCATGAACTGTGTAAATTCATTTGAGCCGCAAATTCATGGGGTTTACCAGAAATGACCTCTTGCTTATAGGAAGACACAGATCCTGGATCTTAAATCCATTTCAGAAGGGAAATTCAGAAGAGTGTCTCATCCATGAAACACACTCTGTTTTAATGCAAGAAGCATGCTCTTCTTTCCTGAGTCTCCAATACAGCAAGAAACATGAGGAAGCCCAAAAAAAAAGAACTGTGTTTCCTTCTCATTCGGATCATATCTAGTTCAACTCTGTTCGTGAAACTGATATAAACCACAGCTCCTCTTACATAAACGCTCTTTTTAAATGTGAGATATGCGTAGGGTTCGTGAACTGTGTAAATTCATTTGAGGCACAATTTCACAGGATTTACAAGAAGTGCTCTCTTACTTGTAGGAATAAACAGATCCTGGATCTTAAATCCATTTCAGAATTTAATTTTTAGACCAGTGTACTCATACATGAAACACACTCTGTTTTAACGCAAGAAGCATGCTCTTCTTTCCAGAGTCTCCAATACATCAAGAAACATGAGCAAACTCAGAAAAAAAGATCTGTGTTTCCTATTATACAGACCATATCTATTTCAACTCTGTTCATGAAACTGATAAAAACCACAGCTCCTCTGACATAAATGCTCCTATTAAATGTGAGAAACGTGTTGGGTTTGTGGACCTTGTAAATTCATTTGAGCCACAAATTCACTGGGTTTACCAGAAATGACCTCTTGCTTGTAGGAAGACACTGATCCTGTGGTTTAACTCCATTTCTGAAGGGAAATTCAGACCAGTGTTCTCATGCATGAAACACACTCTGTTTTAATGCAAGAAGCATGCTCTTCTTTCCAGCGTCTCCAATACAGCAAAAAACATTAGCAAGCCCCAAATAAAAGAACTGTGTTTTCTACTCATACAGATCATATCTAGTTCAACTCTGCTAATGAAACTGATAAAACCACAGCTCATGTTAAATGAATGCTCTTTAGTTAATAGTGAGAAATGCGGTGGGTTTGTGAATTGTGTAAATTCATTTGTGCCGCAAATTCACTGGGTTTACCAGAAATAACATCTTGCTTGTAGGAAGACACAGATCCTGTGGTTTAACTCCGTTTCTGAAGGGAAATTCAGACCAGTGTTCTCTTCTGTGAACCACACTCTGTTTTAACGCAAGAAGCATGCTATCCTTTCCAGCGTCTCCAATACAGGAATGAACATGAGCATGCCCAGAAAAAAAGAACTGTGTTTCCTACTCATACAGACCATATCTAGTTCAACTCTCCTTAAGAAACTCGTACAAACCACAGCTCCTCTTACATAAATGGCCTCTAGTTAATAGTTTGAAATGCTTTGGGTTTGTGTTCTGTGTAAATTCATTTGAGCCTCAAATTCACTGTGTTTACCAGAAATGAACTCTTGCTTGTAGTAAGACACACATCCTGGACCTTAAATCCATTTCAGAAGGGAAATTCAGACCTGTGTTCACATCCATGAAACACACTCAGTTTTAACGCGAGAAACATGCTCTTCTTTCCAGATTCTCCAATACAGCCAGAAACATGAGCAAGCCAAGAAAAAAAGAAATGTATTTACTACTCATACGGACCATATCTAGTTCAACTCTGCTCTTGAAACTGATACAAACCCCAGCTCCTCTTACATAAATGCTCTTTAGTTAATTGTGAGAAAGGCGTTGCGTTTGGGAACAGTGTAAATTCATTTGGACAACAAATACACTGGGTTTACCAGAAATGACCGCTTGCTTGTGGGAAGACACAGATCCTGCGGGTTTACTATGTTTCATTAGGGAAATTCAGACCAGTATTCTCATCCATGAAACACACTCAGTGCTAAAGCAAAAACCATGCTCTTCTTTCCATCGTCTCCAATACAGCAAAAAACATGAGCAAGCCCAGAAAAAAATAACTGTGTTTCATACTCATAATGATCATATCTAGTTGAACTCTGCTTATGAAACTGATACAAACCACAGCTCCTGTTAAATAAATGCTCTTTAGTTAATAGTGAGAAACACGTTGGGTTTGTGAACTGTGTAAATTCATTTGTGCCCAAAATTCAGTGGGTTTGACATAAATGACCTCTTGATTGTAGGAAGACACAGATCCTGGAGGTTAAATCCATTTCAGAAGGGAAATTCAGATCTGTGTTCTCAACCATGAAACACACTCAGTTTTATCGCAAGAAGCATGCTCTTCTTTCCAGCGTCCCCGATACAGCAGGAAACATGTGCAAGCCCAGAAAAAAAGAACTGTGTTTCCTACTCATACGGACCATTTCTAGTTCAACTCTACTTATAAAACTGATACTAACCACAGGTCCTGTTAAGTAAATGTGCTTTAGTTAATAGTGAGAAACACGTTGGATTTGTGAACTGTGTAAATTCATTGAGCCTAAAATTCAGTGGATTTGCCAGAAATGACCTATTGCTTGTAGGAAGACACAGATCCATTGGTTTAAATCCAATTGAGAAGCGAAATTCAGACATGTCTTCTCATCCATGAAACACACTTTGTTTTAACGCAAAAAGCATGCACTTCTTTCCAGCTTCTGCAATATAGCAAGTAATGTGAGTAATCCCAGAAAAAAATTAATGTGTATCCTACTGATATGGAACATATTTAGTTCAACTCTCATTGTGAAACTGAGCAAACCACAGCAACTGTTAAATAAATGCTTTTTAGTTAATAGTGAGAAACGAGTTGGGTTTGTGAACTATGAAAATTCATTGAGCGCAAAATTCAGTAGGTTTGCCAGAAATGACCTCTTGTTTGTGGGAAGATACAGATCCTTTGGTTTAACTCCGTTTCTGAAGGCTAATTCAGAACAGTGTTCTCTTCCATGAAACACAGTGTGTTTTAACAAAAGAAGCATGCTCTTCTGTCCAGTGTTTCCAATACAGCAAGAAACATGAGTAAGCCCAGAATAAAAGAACTGTGTTTGCTACTCATACGGATCATATCTAGTTCAACTGTGCTTATGAAACTGATTCAAAACACAGTTCATGTTAAATAAATGCTCTTTAGTTAATAGTGAGAAACGCGTTGGGTTTTTGAACTGTGTAAAATCATTTGAGCCCAAAATTCAGTGGGTTTACCAGAAATGACCTCTTGCTTGTAGGAAGACAGAGATCCTGTGGTTTAACTCCATATCTGAACGGAAATTCAGACGGGTGTTCTCTTCCATGAAACAAACTCTGTTTTAACCCAAGAAGCATGCTCTTCTTTCAAGCGTCTCCAATAGACCAAGAAACCTGATCAAGCCCAGAAAAAAAGAAATGTGTTTCCTACTCATATGGAACATATCTAGTTCAACTCTGCTTATGAAAGTGATACAAACCATAGCTCCTGTTAAATAAATGCTCGTTAGTTAATAGTGAGAAACTCGTTGGGTTTGTGAACTCTGTAAATTCATTTGAGCCCAAAATTCTGTGGGTTTACCAGAAATGACATGTTGCTAGTAGAAAGACACAGATCCCGGACCTTAAATCCATTTCAGAAGGGAAATTCAGACCAGAGTCCTATTCCATGAAACACACTCTGTTTTAACGCAAGAAGCATGCTCTTCTTTTCAGTGTCTCCAATACAGCAAGAAATATGAGCACCCCCGAAAAAGAACTGTGTTTCCTACTCATAGGCATCATATCTATTTCAGCTCTGATTATGGAACTGATACAAACCACAGCTCCTGTTCAATAAATGCTCTTTAGTTAATAGTGAGTAACGCGTTGGGTTTGTGTTCTGTGTAAATTCATTTGAGCCACAAATTGACTGGGTTTACCAGAAATGACCTCTTGCTTGTAGGAAGACTCAGATCCTGGACCTTAAATTCATTTCAGAAGGGAAATTTAGACCAGTGTCATCTTCTATGAAACACACTCTGTTTTATCGCAAGAAGCATGCTCTTCTTTACAGTGTCTCCAATACAGCAAGAAACATGATAAAGCCCCTAAAAAAGAACTGTGTTTCCTACTCATACAGACCATTTCTAGTTCAACTTTGCTTATGAAACTGATACAAACCACAGCTCCTGTTAAATAAATGCTCTTTAGTTAATATTGAGAAACGCGTTGGGTTTGTGAACTGTGTAAATTCATTTGAGACCAAAATTCTGTGGGTTTACCAGAAATGACATCTTGTTTGTAGAAAGACACAGATCCTGGACCTTAAATCCATTTCAGAAGGGAAATTCAGACCAGTGTCCTCTTCCATGAAACACACTCTGTTTTAACGCAAGAAGCATGCTCTTCTTTTCAGTGTCTCCAATACAGCAAGAAATATGAGCACCCCCGAAAAAGAACTGTGTTTCCTACTCATAGGCATCATATCTATTTCAGCTCTGATTATGGAACTGATACAAACCACAGCTTCTCTTACATAAATGCTCTTTATTTAATTGTGAGAAACGCGTTGCGTTTGTGTACAGTGTAAATTCATTTGGACAACAAATTCACTGGGTTTACCACAAATGACGTTTTGCTTGTAAGAAGACACAGATCCTGTGGTTTTACTACGTAGGAGTAGGGAAATTCAGACCAGTATTCTCATCCATCAAACACACTCAGTGTTAAAGCAAAAACCATGCTCTTCTTTACAGCATCTCCAATACAGCAAAAAACATGAGCAAGCCCAGAAAAAAATAATTGTTTCATACTCATGATGATCATATCTAGTTCAACTCTGCTTATGAAACTGATACAAACCACAGCTCCTGTTAAATAAATGCTCTTTAGTTAATAGTGAGAAACGTGTTGGGTTTGTGACCTGTGTAAATTCATTTGAGCCCAAAATTCAGTGGGTTTAACATAAATGACTTGCTTGTAGGAAGACAGAGATCCTGGAGGTTAAATCCATTTCAGAAGAGAAATTCAGACCTGTGTTCTCATCCATGAAACACACTCAGTTTTATCGCAAGAAGCATGCTCTTCTTTCCAGCGTCCCCAATACAGCAGGAAACATGCGCAAGCCCAGAAAAAAAGAACTGTGTTTCCTACTTATACGGACCATATCTAGTTCAACTCTGCTTATGAAACTGAAGCAAACCAAAGCATATGTTAAATAAATGGTCCTTGGTTAATAGTCAGAAACGCGTTGTGTTTGTGAACTTTGTAAATTCATTTGAGCCCAAAATTCAGTGGGTTTACAAGAAATCAACTCTTGCTTGTAGGAAGACAAGGACCCTGGAATTAATTCCACTTCAGAAGGGAAATACAGACCTGTGTTCTCATCCATGAAACACACTCTGTTTTAAAGCAAGAAGCAAGCTCTTCTTTCCAGAGTCTAAAATACAGTAAGAACCATGAGGATCCCCAGAAAAAAAGAACTGTGTTTCCTACTCATACGGACCATATGTAGTTGAACTCTGATTATGAAACTGATAAAAACCACAGCTCCTCTTACATAAATGCTCTTTAGTTAATTGTGAGAATCTTGTTGGGTTCCTGAACTTGCGAAAAATCATTTCAGCAGAAAATTCACTAGGTTAACCAGAAATGAACTCTTGCTTGTAGGAAGACACAGAACCTGGGGTTTAACTCCAATTCTGAAGGGAAATGCAGACCAGAGTTCTCATCACTGAAACACACTCTTTTTTAATGCAAGAAGCAAAGTCTTCCTTCCAGAGTCTAAAATACAGCAAGTACCATGATCATGCCTTCCAAAAAGAACTGTTTTTCCTACTCATATAGACCATATGTAGATCAACACTGTTTATTAAACTGATACAAACCACAGCTCCTCTTAAATAAAATCTCTTTAGTTAATAGTGAGAATCGCATTGGGTTTTTGAACTGTGTAAAATCATTTGAAGCCAAAATTCATTTGGTTTACCAGAAGTGAACTCTTGCTTGTAGGAAGACACAGATTCTGGGGTTTAACTCCCTTTCGGAAGGGAAATTCAGACCAGTGTTCTCATCCATGAAACATACTTTGTATTAACACAAGAAGCAAGCTCTTTTTTCCAGCATCTCCACTACAACAAGAACCATGAGCATGCCCAGAAAAAACGAACTGTGTTTCCTACTCATAGGGACCATATGTAGTTCAACTCTGCTTATGAAACTGAAACATACCACAGTTCCTCTTACATAAATGCTCTTTAGTTAGTACTGATAATCGCCTTGGGTGGTGAACTACGAATAAGCATTTGAGCCCAAAATTCACTGGGTTTACCAGAAATGAACTCTGGCTTGTAGGAAGACACAGATCCTAGGGATAAACTCCGTTTCTGAAGGAAAATTCTGACCAGTATTCTCATCCATGGAACACACTCTGTTTTCACGCAAGAAGCAAAGTCTTCCTTCCAGAGTCTAAAATAAAGCAAGAACCATGAGCATGCCTTGAAAAAAAGAACTGTGTTTCCTCCTCATACAGACCATATGAAGTTCAACTCTGCTTATGAACTGACACAAACCACAGCTCCTTTTACATAAATGCTCTTTAGTTAATACTGATAATCGCCTTGGGTGGTTAACTGCGAAAAATCATTTGAGCCCAAAATTCACTGGGTTTACCAGAAATGAACTCTGGCTTGTAGGAAGACACAGATCCTGGGGTTTAACTCCGTGTCTGAAGGGAATTCAGAGCAGTGTTCTCATCCATGGAACACACTCTGTTTTCTCGAAAGAAGCATGCTCTTCTCTCCAGCGGCTCCAATACAGGAAGAAACATGAGCATGCCCAGAAAAAAAGAACTGTGTTTCCTCCTCATAAAGACCATATGAAGTTCAACTCTGCTTATGAAACTGACACAAACCACAGCTCCTTTTACATAAATGCTCTTTAGTGAATAGTGAGAATCGCGATGGGTTTCTGAACTGTGAAAAATCATTTGACCCAAAATTCACTTGGTTTACCAGAAATGAACTCTTGCTTGTAGGAAGACACTGATCCTGTGGTTTAACTCTGTTTCTGAAGGTAAATTCAGACCAGTGTTCTCATCCATGAAACACACTCTGTTTACACGCAAGAATCAAGCTCTTCTTTCCAGCGTTGCCAATACAGCAAGAACCATGAGCATGCCCAGAAAAAAAGAACTGTGTTTCCTACTCATACGGACCATATGTAGTTGTACTCTGATTATGAAACTGATACAAACCACAGCACCTCTAACATAAATGCTCTTTAGTTAATAGTGAGAATGCGTTGGCTTCGTGAACTGCGAAAAACCATTTGAGTCCAAAATTCCCTGGGTTTACCAGAAATGAACTATTGCTTGTAGGAAGACACGGATCCTGGGGTTTAACTCCGTTTCTGAAGGGAAATTCAGACCAGAGTTCTCATTCATGAATCACACTCTGTTTTAACCACAGAAGCAAGCTCTTCTTTCCAGAGTCTCCAATAGAGCAAGAACCATGAGCACGTGCTAAAAAAAAGAACTGTGTTTCCTAATCATACGGACGATATGGAGTTCAACTCTGCTTATGAAACTGATACAAAGCACAGCTCCTCTTACATAAATGCTCTTTAGTTAATAGTGAGAATCGCGTTGGGTTCGTGAACTGCGAAAAATCATTTGAGCCCAAAATTCACTGGGTTTACCAGAAATGAACACTTGCTTGTAGGAAGACACAGATCCTGGGGTTTAACTCTGTTTCTGAAGGTAATTCAGACCAGTGTTCCCATCCATGAAACACACTCTGTTTTCACGCAAGAAGCAAGCTCTTCTTTCCAGCGTCTCCAATACAGCAAGAACCATGAGCATGCCCAGAAAAAAAGAACTGTGTTTCCTACTCATACGGACCATATGTAGTTAATCTCTGCTTATGAAACTGATACAAACCAGAGCTCGTCTTACATAAATGCTCTTTAGTTAATAGTGAGAATCGTGTTGGGTTCCTGAACTTGCGAAAAATCATTTCAGCCCAAAATTCACTAGGTTAACAAGAAATGAACTCTTGCTTGTAGGAAGACACAGATCCTGGGGTTTAACTCCATTTCTGAAGGGAAATGCAGACCAGAGTTCTCATCCCTGAAACACACTCTGTTTTAACGAAAGAAGCAAGCTCTTCTTGCCTGATTCTAAAATACAGAAAGAACCATGAGCTTGCCCTGAAAAAAGGAACTGTTTCCTACTCATACGTACCATATGTAGATCAACTATGCTTATGAAACTGATACAAACCACAGCTCCTCTTACATAAATGCTCTTTAGTTAATTTTTAGAATCGCATTAGGTTCCTGAACTGCAAAAATCATTTGAGCTCAAAATTCACTTTTTTTTTTTTACCAGAAATGTAATCTTGCTTGTAGGATGACACAGATGCTGTAGTTTAACTCCGTTTCTGAATGGAAAATCAGACCAGTGTTCTCAACCCTGAAACACACTCTGTTTTAACCGAAGAAACAAGCTCTTCTTTCCAGAGTCTAAAATACAGTAAGAACCATGAGGATCCCCAGAAAAAAAGAACTGTGTTTCCTACTCATACGGTCCATATGTAGTTCAACTCTGATTATGAAACTGATACAAACCTCAGCACCTCTAACATAAATGTTCTTTAGTTAATAGTGAGAATGCGTTGGCTTCGTGAAATGTGAAAAACCATTTGAGCCCAAAATTCCCTGGGTTTACCAGAAATGAACTCTTGCTTGTAGGAAGACACGTATCCTGAGGTTTAACTCTGTTTCTGAAGGGAAGTTCAGACCAGAGTTCTCATCTATGAAACACACCCTGTTTTAATGCAAGAAGCAAGCTCTTCTTTCCAGCGTCACCAATACAGCAAGAACCATGAGCATGCCCCCCCAAAAAAATAACTGTGTTTCCTACTCATATAGACTATATGTAGTTCAACTCTGTTATGAAACTGAAACTAACCACAGCTCCTCTTAAATAAAAGCTCTTTAGTTAATAGTGAGAATCAAATTGGGTTTTTGAACTGTGTAAAATCATTTGATCAAAAAATTCACTTGGTTTACCAGAAATGAACTCTTGCTTTTAGGAACACACAGATCCTGGGGTTTAATCCTGTTTCTGAAGGGAAATTCAGACCAGTGTTCTCATCCATGTAACATACTTTGTATTAACACAAAAAGCAAGCTCTTCCTTGCAGCGTCTCCAATAAAACAAGTACCATGAGCATGCCCAGAAAAATAGAACTGTGTTTGCTAATCATACGGACTTTATGTAGTTCAACTCTGCTTATGAAACTGAAACAAACCACAGCTCATCCTACATAAATGCTCTTTAGTTAATAGTGAGAATCATGTTGGGTTCCTGAACTTGCGAAAAATCATTTGAGCCCAAAATTCACTAGGTTAACAAGAAATGAACTCTTGCTTGTAGGAAGACACAGAACTTGGGGTTTAACTCCGTTTCTGAAGGGAAATGCAGACCAGAGTTCTCATCACTGAAACACACTCTTTTTTAACGCAAGAAGCAAAGTCTTCTTTCCAGAGTCTAAAATACAGCAAGTACCATGATCATGCCTTCCAAAAAGAACTGTTTTTCCTACTCATATAGACCATATGTAGATCAACACTGTTTATTAATCTGATACAAACCACAGCTCCTCTTAAATAAAATCTCTTTAGTTAATAGTGAGAATCGCATTGGGTTTTTGAACTGTGTAAAATCATTTGAAGCCAAAATTCATTTGGTTTACCAGAAGTGAATTCTTGCTTGTAGGAAGACACAGATTCTGGGGTTTAACTCCCTTTCTGAAGGGAAATTCAGACCAGTGTTCTCATCCATGAAACATACTTTGTATTAACACAAGAAGCAAGCTCTTCTTTCCAGCATCTCCACTACAACAAGAACAATGAGCATGCCTTGAAAAAAAGAACTGTGTTTCCTCCTCATACAGACCATATGAAGTTCAACTCTGCTTATGAACTGACACAAACCACAGCTCCTTTTACATAAATGCTCTTTAGTTAATACTGATAATCGCCTTGGGTGGTTAACTGCGAAAAATCATTTGAGCCCAAAATTCACTGGGTTTACCAGAAATGAACTCTGGCTTGTAGGAAGACACAGATCCTGGGGTTTAACTCCGTGTCTGAAGGGAATTCAGAGCAGTGTTCTCATCCATGGAACACACTCTGTTTTCTCGAAAGAAGCATGCTCTTCTCTCCAGCGGCTCCAATACAGGAAGAAACATGAGCATGCCCAGAAAAAAAGAACTGTGTTTCCTCCTCATAAAGACCATATGAAGTTCAACTCTGCTTATGAAACTGACACAAACCACAGCTCCTTTTACATAAATGCTCTTTAGTGAATAGTGAGAATCGCGATGGGTTTCTGAACTGTGAAAAATCATTTGACCCAAAATTCACTTGGTTTACCAGAAATGAACTCTTGCTTGTAGGAAGACACTGATCCTGTGGTTTAACTCTGTTTCTGAAGGTAAATTCAGACCAGTGTTCTCATCCATGAAACACACTCTGTTTACACGCAAGAATCAAGCTCTTCTTTCCAGCGTTGCCAATACAGCAAGAACCATGAGCATGCCCAGAAAAAAAGAACTGTGTTTCCTACTCATACGGACCATATGTAGTTGTACTCTGATTATGAAACTGATACAAACCACAGCACCTCTAACATAAATGCTCTTTAGTTAATAGTGAGAATGCGTTGGCTTCGTGAACTGCGAAAAACCATTTGAGTCCAAAATTCCCTGGGTTTACCAGAAATGAACTATTGCTTGTAGGAAGACACGGATCCTGGGGTTTAACTCCGTTTCTGAAGGGAAATTCAGACCAGAGTTCTCATTCATGAATCACACTCTGTTTTAACCACAGAAGCAAGCTCTTCTTTCCAGAGTCTCCAATAGAGCAAGAACCATGAGCACGTGCTAAAAAAAAGAACTGTGTTTCCTAATCATACGGACGATATGGAGTTCAACTCTGCTTATGAAACTGATACAAAGCACAGCTCCTCTTACATAAATGCTCTTTAGTTAATAGTGAGAATCGCGTTGGGTTCGTGAACTGCGAAAAATCATTTGAGCCCAAAATTCACTGGGTTTACCAGAAATGAACACTTGCTTGTAGGAAGACACAGATCCTGGGGTTTAACTCTGTTTCTGAAGGTAATTCAGACCAGTGTTCCCATCCATGAAACACACTCTGTTTTCACGCAAGAAGCAAGCTCTTCTTTCCAGCGTCTCCAATACAGCAAGAACCATGAGCATGCCCAGAAAAAAAGAACTGTGTTTCCTACTCATACGGACCATATGTAGTTAATCTCTGCTTATGAAACTGATACAAACCAGAGCTCGTCTTACATAAATGCTCTTTAGTTAATAGTGAGAATCGTGTTGGGTTCCTGAACTTGCGAAAAATCATTTCAGCCCAAAATTCACTAGGTTAACAAGAAATGAACTCTTGCTTGTAGGAAGACACAGATCCTGGGGTTTAACTCCATTTCTGAAGGGAAATGCAGACCAGAGTTCTCATCCCTGAAACACACTCTGTTTTAACGAAAGAAGCAAGCTCTTCTTGCCTGATTCTAAAATACAGAAAGAACCATGAGCTTGCCCTGAAAAAAGGAACTGTTTCCTACTCATACGTACCATATGTAGATCAACTATGCTTATGAAACTGATACAAACCACAGCTCCTCTTACATAAATGCTCTTTAGTTAATTTTTAGAATCGCATTAGGTTCCTGAACTGCAAAAATCATTTGAGCTCAAAATTCACTTTTTTTTTTTACCAGAAATGTAATCTTGCTTGTAGGATGACACAGATGCTGTAGTTTAACTCCGTTTCTGAATGGAAAATCAGACCAGTGTTCTCAACCCTGAAACACACTCTGTTTTAACCGAAGAAACAAGCTCTTCTTTCCAGAGTCTAAAATACAGTAAGAACCATGAGGATCCCCAGAAAAAAAGAACTGTGTTTCCTACTCATACGGTCCATATGTAGTTCAACTCTGATTATGAAACTGATACAAACCTCAGCACCTCTAACATAAATGTTCTTTAGTTAATAGTGAGAATGCGTTGGCTTCGTGAAATGTGAAAAACCATTTGAGCCCAAAATTCCCTGGGTTTACCAGAAATGAACTCTTGCTTGTAGGAAGACACGTATCCTGAGGTTTAACTCTGTTTCTGAAGGGAAGTTCAGACCAGAGTTCTCATCTATGAAACACACCCTGTTTTAATGCAAGAAGCAAGCTCTTCTTTCCAGCGTCACCAATACAGCAAGAACCATGAGCATGCCCCCCCAAAAAAATAACTGTGTTTCCTACTCATATAGACTATATGTAGTTCAACTCTGTTATGAAACTGAAACTAACCACAGCTCCTCTTAAATAAAAGCTCTTTAGTTAATAGTGAGAATCAAATTGGGTTTTTGAACTGTGTAAAATCATTTGATCAAAAAATTCACTTGGTTTACCAGAAATGAACTCTTGCTTTTAGGAACACACAGATCCTGGGGTTTAATCCTGTTTCTGAAGGGAAATTCAGACCAGTGTTCTCATCCATGTAACATACTTTGTATTAACACAAAAAGCAAGCTCTTCCTTGCAGCGTCTCCAATAAAACAAGTACCATGAGCATGCCCAGAAAAATAGAACTGTGTTTGCTAATCATACGGACTTTATGTAGTTCAACTCTGCTTATGAAACTGAAACAAACCACAGCTCATCCTACATAAATGCTCTTTAGTTAATAGTGAGAATCATGTTGGGTTCCTGAACTTGCGAAAAATCATTTGAGCCCAAAATTCACTAGGTTAACAAGAAATGAACTCTTGCTTGTAGGAAGACACAGAACTTGGGGTTTAACTCCGTTTCTGAAGGGAAATGCAGACCAGAGTTCTCATCACTGAAACACACTCTTTTTTAACGCAAGAAGCAAAGTCTTCTTTCCAGAGTCTAAAATACAGCAAGTACCATGATCATGCCTTCCAAAAAGAACTGTTTTTCCTACTCATATAGACCATATGTAGATCAACACTGTTTATTAATCTGATACAAACCACAGCTCCTCTTAAATAAAATCTCTTTAGTTAATAGTGAGAATCGCATTGGGTTTTTGAACTGTGTAAAATCATTTGAAGCCAAAATTCATTTGGTTTACCAGAAGTGAACTCTTGCTTGTAGGAAGACACAGATTCTGGGGTTTAACTCCCTTTCTGAAGGGAAATTCAGACCAGTGTTCTCATCCATGAAACATACTTTGTATTAACACAAGAAGCAAGCTCTTCTTTCCAGCATCTCCACTACAACAAGAACAATGAGCATGCCTTGAAAAAAAGAACTGTGTTTCCTCCTCATACAGACCATATGAAGTTCAACTCTGCTTATGAACTGACACAAACCACAGCTCCTTTTACATAAATGCTCTTTAGTTAATACTGATAATCGCCTTGGGTGGTTAACTGCGAAAAATCATTTGAGCCCAAAATTCACTGGGTTTACCAGAAATGAACTCTGGCTTGTAGGAAGACACAGATCCTGGGGTTTAACTCCGTGTCTGAAGGGAATTCAGAGCAGTGTTCTCATCCATGGAACACACTCTGTTTTCTCGAAAGAAGCATGCTCTTCTCTCCAGCGGCTCCAATACAGGAAGAAACATGAGCATGCCCAGAAAAAAAGAACTGTGTTTCCTCCTCATAAAGACCATATGAAGTTCAACTCTGCTTATGAAACTGACACAAACCACAGCTCCTTTTACATAAATGCTCTTTAGTGAATAGTGAGAATCGCGATGGCTTTCTGAACTGTGAAAAATCATTTGACCCAAAATTCACTTGGTTTACCAGAAATGAACTCTTGCTTGTAGGAAGACACTGATGCTGTGGTTTAACTCTGTTTCTGAAGGTAAATTCAGACCAGTGTTCTCATCCATGAAACACACTCTGTTTACACGCAAGAATCAAGCTCTTCTTTCCAGCGTTGCCAATACAGCAAGAACCATGAGCATGCCCAGAAAAAAAGAACTGTGTTTCCTACTCATACGGACCATATGTAGTTGTACTCTGATTATGAAACTGATACAAACCACAGCACCTCTAACATAAATGCTCTTTAGTTAATAGTGAGAATGCGTTGGCTTCGTGAACTGCGAAAAACCATTTGAGTCCAAAATTCCCTGGGTTTACCAGAAATGAACTATTGCTTGTAGGAAGACACGGATCCTGGGGTTTAACGCCGTTTCTGAAGGGAAATTCAGACCAGAGTTCTCATTCATGAATCACACTCTTTTTTAACCACAGAAGCAAGCTCTTCTTTCCAGAGTCTCCAATAGAGCAAGAACCATGAGCACGTGCTAAAAAAAAAGAACTGTGTTTCCTAATCATACGTTCGATATGGAGTTCAACTCTGCTTATGAAACTGATACAAAGCACAGCTCCTCTTACATAAATGCTCTTTAGTTAATAGTGAGAATCGCGTTGGGTTCGTGAACTGCGAAAAATCATTTGAGCCCAAAATTCACTGGGTTTACCAGAAATGAACACTTGCTTGTAGGAAGACACAGATCCTGGGGTTTAACTCTGTTTCTGAAGGTAATTCAGACCAGTGTTCCCATCCATGAAACACACTCTGTTTTCACGCAAGAAGCAAGCTCTTCTTTCCAGCGTCTCCAATACAGCAAGAACCATGAGCATGCCCAGAAAAAAAGAACTGTGTTTCCTACTCATACGGACCATATGTAGTTAATCTCTGCTTATGAAACTGATACAAACCAGAGCTCGTCTTACATAAATGCTCTTTAGTTAATAGTGAGAATCGTGTTGGGTTCCTGAACTTGCGAAAAATCATTTCAGCCCAAAATTCACTAGGTTAACAAGAAATGAACTCTTGCTTGTAGGAAGACACAGATCCTGGGGTTTAACTCCATTTCTGAAGGGAAATGCAGACCAGAGTTCTCATCCCTGAAACACACTCTGTTTTAACGAAAGAAACAAGCTCTTCTTGCCTGATTCTAAAATACAGAAAGAACCATGAGCTTGCCCTGAAAAAAAGAACTGTTTCCTACTCATACGTACCATATGTAGACCAACTATGCTTATGAAACTGATACAAACCACAGATCCTCTTACATAAATACTCTTTAGTTAATTTTTAGAATCGCATTGGGTTCCTGAACTGCAAAAATCATTTGAGCTCAAAATTCACTTTTTTTTTTACCAGAAATGTAATCTTGCTTGTAGGATGACACAGATGCTGTAGTTTAACTCCGTTTCTGAATGGAAAATCAGACCAGTGTTCTCAACCCTGAAACACACTCTGTTTTAACCGAAGAAACAAGCTCTTCTTTCCAGAGTCTAAAATACAGTAAGAACCATGAGGATCCCCAGAAAAAAAGAACTGTGTTTCCTACTCATACGGACCATATGTAGTTCAACTCTGATTATGAAACTGATACAAACCACAGCACCTCTAACATAAATGCTCTTTAGTTAATAGTGAGAATGCGTTGGCTTCGTGAAATGTGAAAAACCATTTGAGCCCAAAATTCCCTGGGTTTACCAGAAATGAATTCTTGCTTGTAGGAAGACACGGATCCTGAGGTTTAACTCTGTTTCTGTAGGGAAGTTCAGACCAGAGTTCTCATCTATGAAACACACCCTGTTTTAATGCAAGAAGCAAGCTCTTCTTTCCAGCGTCACCAATACAGCAAGAACCATGAGCATGCCCCCCCCAAAAAATAACTGTGTTTCCTACTCATATAGACCATATGTAGTTCAACTCTGTTATGAAACTGAAACTAACCACAGCTCCTCTTAAATAAAAGCTCTTTAGTTAATAGTGAGAATCAAATTGGGTTTTTGAACTGTGTAAAATCATTTGATCACAAAATTCACTTGGTTTACCAGAAATGAACTCTTGCTTTTAGATACACACAGATCCTGGGGTTTAATCCTGTTTCTGAAGGGAAATTCAGACCAGTGTTCTCATCCATGAAACATACTTTGTATTAACACAAAAAGCAAGCTCTTCCTTGCAGCGTCTCCAATAAAACAAGTACCATGAGCATGCCCAGAAAAATAGAACTGTGTTTGCTAATCATACGGACTTTATGTAGTTCAACTCTGCTTATGAAACTGAAACAAACCACAGCTCTTCTTACATAAATGCTCTTTGGTTAATAGTTAGAATCGCTTGTATTCGTGCACTGTGTAAAATCATTTGAGCCCAAAATTCACTAGGTTTACCAGAAATGTACTCTTGCTTGTAGGAAGACACAGATCCTGTGGTTTAACTCCGTTTCTGAAGGGAAATTCAGACCAGAGTTCTCATCCCTGAAACACACTCTGTTTTAACGCAAGAAGCAAGCTCTTCTTTCCAGAGTCTCCAATAGAGTAAGAACCATGAGCAGGCCCTGAAATAAAGAACTGTGTTTCCTACTCATATGGACCATATGTAGTTCAACTCTGCTTATAAAACTGATACAAACCACAGCTCCTCTTAAATAAAAGCTTTTTAGTTAATAGTGAGAATCGCATTGGGTTTTTGAACTGTGTAAAATCTTTTGAGCCCAAAATTCACTTGGTTTACCAGAAATGAACTCTTGCTTGTAGGAAGACACAAATCCTGGGGTTTAACTCTGTTTCTGAGGGGAAATTCAGACCAGTGTTCTCATCCATGAAACATACTTTGTATTAACACAAGAAGCAAGCTCTTTGTTGCAGAGTATCTAATACAACAAGAACCATGAGCATGCCCAGAAAAAAAAACTGTGTTTCCTTCTCATATGGACCATATGTATTTCAACTCTGCTTATAAAACTGATAGAAACCACAGCTCCTCTTAAATAAAAGCTTTTTAGTTAATAGTAAGAATCTTATTGGGTTTTTGAACTGTGTAAAATCATTTGAGCCCAAAATTCACTTGGTTTACCAGAAATGAACTCTTGCTTGTAGGAAGACACAAATCTTGAGGTTTAACTCCATTTTTGAAGGGAAATTCAGAACAGTGTTCTCATCCATGAAACATACGATGTATTAACACAAGAAGCAAGCTCTTCTTGGTAGCGTCTCCAATACAACAAGAAACATGAGCATGCCCAGAAAAAAAGAACTGTTTCCTACTCATACGGACCATATGTAGTTCAAGTCTGATTATGAAACTGATACAAACCACATCTCCTCTTACATAAATGCTCTTAGGTTAGTAGTGAGAATAACGATGCATTTCTGAACGGCGAAAAATCATTTGAGCCAAAATTTCATGGTGTTTACCAGAAATGAACTCTTGATTGTAGGAAGACACAGATCCTGGGGTTTAACTCCGTTTCTGAAGGCAAATTCATACCAGAATTCTCATCCTGGAAAAACACTCTGTTTCAAGGCAAGAATCATCCTCTTCTTTCAAGCATCTCCAATACATTAAGAACCATGATCATGCCAAGAAAAAAAGAACTGTGATTCCTACTCATTCGGAACATATGTAGTTCAACTATGCTTATGAAACTGATACAGAACACAGCTCCTCTTACATAAATGATCTTTAGTTAATAATGATAACCGCGTTGTGTTCTAGAACTGTGTAAAATCATTTGAGATGAAAATTCACTTTGTTTACCAGAAATGAACACTTGCTTGTATGAAGACACAGACCCTGGGGTTTAACTCAGTTTCTGAAGGGAAATTCAGACTGAAGTTTTCATCCATGTAACACACTCTGTTTTAACACAAGAAGCAAGCTCATCTTTCCAACGTTTCCAATACAGCAAGAACAATGAGCATGCCCTCAAAAAAAGAACTGTGTTTCCAACTCATAGGGACCATATGTAGATCAACTCTGCATAAGAAACGGACAAAAACCATAGCTCCTTTACGTTAATATTCTTCAGTTAATATTGAGAATAGCGATGGGTTTGTGAAATGTGTAAAATAATTTGAGCCCAAAATGCACTTTGTTTACCAGAAATGAACTCCTGCTTGTAGGAAGACATAGATCCTGGGGTTTAACTCCGTTTGTTAAGGGAAATTCAGACCAGAGTTCTTATCCCTGAAACACACTCTGTTTTAACGCAAGAAGCAAGCTCTTCTTTCCAGAGTCTAAAATATATTAAGAACCATGAGCAGCCCCAGAAATAAAGAACTGTTTCCTACTCACACGGACCATATGTAGTTGAACTCTGATTATGAAACTGATAAAAACCACAGCTCCTCTTACATAAATGCTCTTTAGTTAATTTTGAGAATCATGCTGGGTTCCTGAACTTGCGAAAAATCATTTGAGCCCAAAATTCACTAGGTTAACCAGAAATGAACTCTTGCTTGTAGGAAGACACAGATAATGGGTTTAACTCCGTTTCTGAAGGGAAATGCAGACCAGAGTTCTCATCCCTGAAGCACACTCTGTTTTAACGAAAGAAGCAAGATCTTCTTGCCTGATTCTAAAATACAGCAAGAACCATGAGCTTGCCCTGAAAAAAAGAACTGTTTCCTACTCATACGTACCATATGTAGATCAACTATGCTTATGAAACTGATACAAACCACAGCTCCTCTTACATAAATGCTCTTTAGTTAATTTTTAGAATCGCATTGGGTTCCTGAACTGCAAGAATCATTTGAGCTCAAAATTCACTTTTTTTTTTTTACCAGAAATGTAATCTTGCTTGTTGGATGACACAGATGCTATAGTTTAACTCCGTTTCTGAATGGAAAATCAGACCAGTGTTCTCAACCCTGAAACACACTCTGTTTTAACCGAAGAAACAAGCTCTTCTTTCCAGAGTCTAAAATACAGTAAGAACCATGAGGATCCCCAGAAAAAAAGAACTGTGTTTCCTACTCATACGGACCATATGTAGTTCAACTCTGATTATGAAACTGATACAAACCACAGCACCTCTAACATAAATGCTCTTTAGTTAATAGTGAGAATGTGTTGGCTTCGTGAACTTTGAAAAACCATTTGAGCCCAAAATTCCCTGGGTTTACCAGAAATGAACTCTTGCTTGTAGGAAGACACAGATCCTGGGGTTTAATCCTGTTTCTGAAGGGAAATTCAGACCAGTGTTCTCATCCATGAAACATACTTTGTATTAACACAAAAAGCAAGCTCTTCCTTGCAGCGTCTCCAATAAAACAAGTACCATGAGCATGCCCAGAAAAATAGAACTGTGTTTGCTAATCATACGGACTTTATGTAGTTCAACTCTGCTTATGAAACTGAAACAAACCACAGCTCCTCTTACATAAATGCTCTTTAGTTAATAGTTAGAATCGCTTTGTATTCGTGCACTGTGTAAAATCATTTGAGCCCAAAATTCACTAGGTTTACCAGAAATGTACTCTTGCTTGTAGGAAGACACAGATCCTGTGGTTTAACTCCGTTTCTGAAGGGAAATTCAGACCAGAGTTCTCATCCCTGAAACACACTCTGTTTTAACGCAAGAAGCAAGCTCTTCTTTCCAGAGTCTCCAATAGAGTAAGAACCATGAGCAGGCCCTGAAATAAAGAACTGTGTTTCCTACTCATATGGACCATATGTAGTTCAACTCTGCTTATAAAACTGATACAAACCACAGCTCCTCTTAAATAAAAGCTTTTTAGTTAATAGTGAGAATCGCATTGGGTTTTTGAACTGTGTAAAATCATTTGAGCCCAAAATTCACTTGGTTTACCAGAAATGAACTCTTGCTTGTAGGAAGACACAAATCCTGGGGTTTAACTCCGTTTCTGAAGGGAAATTCAGACCAGTGTTCTCATCCATGAAACATACTTTGTATTAACACAAGAAGCAAGCTCTTTGTTGCAGAGTATCTAATACAACAAGAACCATGAGCATGCCCAGAAAAAAAAACTGTGTTTCCTTCTCATATGGACCATATGTATTTCAACTCTGCTTATAAAACTGATAGAAACCACAGCTCCTCTTAAATAAAAGCTTTTTAGTTAATAGTAAGAATCTTATTGGGTTTTTGAACTGTGTAAAATCATTTGAGCCCAAAATTCACTTGGTTTACCAGAAATGAACTCTTGCTTGTAGGAAGACACAAATCTTGAGGTTTAACTCCATTTTTGAAGGGAAATTCAGAACAGTGTTCTCATCCATGAAACATACGATGTATTAACACAAGAAGCAAGCTCTTCTTGGTAGCGTCTCCAATACAACAAGAAACATGAGCATGCCCAGAAAAAAAGAACTGTTTCCTACTCATACGGACCATATGTAGTTCAAGTCTGATTATGAAACTGATACAAACCACATCTCCTCTTACATAAATGCTCTTAGGTTAATAGTGAGAATAACGATGCATTTCTGAACGGCGAAAAATCATTTGAGCCAAAATTTCATGGTGTTTACCAGAAATGAACTCTTGATTGTAGGAAGACACAGATCCTGGGGTTTAACTCCGTTTCTGAAGGCAAATTCATACCAGAATTCTCATCCCGGAAAAACACTCTGTTTCAAGGCAAGAATCATCCTCTTCTTTCAAGCATCTCCAATACATTAAGAACCATGATCATGCCAAGAAAAAAAGAACTGTGATTCCTACTCATTCGGAACATATGTAGTTCAACTATGCTTATGAAACTGATACAGAACACAGCTCCTCTTACATAAATGATCTTTAGTTAATAATGATAACCGCGTTGTGTTCTAGAACTGTGTAAAATCATTTGAGATGAAAATTCACTTTGTTTACCAGAAATGAACACTTGCTTGTATGAAGACACAGACCCAGGGGTTTAACTCAGTTTCTGAAGGGAAATTCAGACTGAAGTTTTCATCCATGTAACACACTCTGTTTTAACACAAGAAGCAAGCTCATCTTTCCAACGTTTTCAATACAGCAAGAACAATGAGCATGCCCTCAAAAAAAGAACTGTGTTTCCAACTCATAGGGACCATATGTAGATCAACTCTGCATAAAAAAACGGACAAAAACCATAGCTCCTTTACGTTAATATTCTTCAGTTAATATTGAGAATAGCGATGGGTTTGTGAAATGTGTAAAATAATTTGAGCCCAAAATGCACTTTGTTTACCAGAAATGAACTCCTGCTTGTAGGAAGACATAGATCCTGGGGTTTAACTCCGTTTGTTAAGGGAAATTCAGACCAGAGTTCTTATCCCTGAAACACACTCTGTTTTAACGCAAGAAGCAAGCTCTTCTTTCCAGAGTCTAAAATATATTAAGAACCATGAGCAGCCCCAGAAATAAAGAACTGTTTCCTACTCACACGGACCATATGTAGTTGAACTCTGATTATGAAACTGATAAAAACCACAGCTCCTCTTACATAAATGCTCTTTAGTTAATTTTGAGAATCATGCTGGGTTCCTGAACTTGCGAAAAATCATTTGAGCCCAAAATTCACTAGGTTAACCAGAAATGAACTCTTGCTTGTAGGAAGACACAGATAATGGGTTTAACTCCGTTTCTGAAGGGAAATGCAGACCAGAGTTCTCATCCCTGAAGCACACTCTGTTTTAACGAAAGAAGCAAGCTCTTCTTGCCTGATTCTAAAATACAGCAAGAACCATGAGCTTGCCCTGAAAAAAAGAACTGTTTCCTACTCATACGTACCATATGTAGATCAACTATGCTTATGAAACTGATACAAACCACAGCTCCTCTTACATAAATGCTCTTTAGTTAATTTTTAGAATCGCATTGGGTTCCTGAACTGCAAGAATCATTTGAGCTCAAAATTCACTTTTTTTTTTTTTTACCAGAAATGTAATCTTGCTTGTTGGATGACACAGATGCTATAGTTTAACTCCGTTTCTGAATGGAAAATCAGACCAGTGTTCTCAACCCTGAAACACACTCTGTTTTAACCGAAGAAACAAGCTCTTCTTTCCAGAGTCTAAAATACAGTAAGAACCATGAGGATCCCCAGAAAAAAAGAACTGTGTTTCCTACTCATACGGACCATATGTAGTTCAACTCTGATTATGAAACTGATACAAACCACAGCACCTCTAACATAAATGCTCTTTAGTTAATAGTGAGAATGTGTTGGCTTCGTGAACTTTGAAAAACCATTTGAGCCCAAAATTCCCTGGGTTTACCAGAAATGAACTCTTGCTTGTAGGAAGACACAGATCCTGGGGTTTAATCCTGTTTCTGAAGGGAAATTCAGACCAGTGTTCTCATCCATGAAACATACTTTGTATTAACACAAAAAGCAAGCTCTTCCTTGCAGCGTCTCCAATAAAACAAGTACCATGAGCATGCCCAGAAAAATAGAACTGTGTTTGCTAATCATACGGACTTTATGTAGTTCAACTCTGCTTATGAAACTGAAACAAACCACAGCTCCTCTTACATAAATGCTCTTTAGTTAATAGTTAGAATCGCTTTGTATTCGTGCACTGTGTAAAATCATTTGAGCCCAAAATTCACTAGGTTTACCAGAAATGTACTCTTGCTTGTAGGAAGACACAGATCCTGTGGTTTAACTCCGTTTCTGAAGGGAAATTCAGACCAGAGTTCTCATCCCTGAAACACACTCTGTTTTAACGCAAGAAGCAAGCTCTTCTTTCCAGAGTCTCCAATAGAGTAAGAACCATGAGCAGGCCCTGAAATAAAGAACTGTGTTTCCTACTCATATGGACCATATGTAGTTCAACTCTGCTTATAAAACTGATACAAACCACAGCTCCTCTTAAATAAAAGCTTTTTAGTTAATAGTGAGAATCGCATTGGGTTTTTGAACTGTGTAAAATCATTTGAGCCCAAAATTCACTTGGTTTACCAGAAATGAACTCTTGCTTGTAGGAAGACACAAATCCTGGGGTTTAACTCCGTTTCTGAAGGGAAATTCAGACCAGTGTTCTCATCCATGAAACATACTTTGTATTAACACAAGAAGCAAGCTCTTTGTTGCAGAGTATCTAATACAACAAGAACCATGAGCATGCCCAGAAAAAAAAACTGTGTTTCCTTCTCATATGGACCATATGTATTTCAACTCTGCTTATAAAACTGATAGAAACCACAGCTCCTCTTAAATAAAAGCTTTTTAGTTAATAGTAAGAATCTTATTGGGTTTTTGAACTGTGTAAAATCATTTGAGCCCAAAATTCACTTGGTTTACCAGAAATGAACTCTTGCTTGTAGGAAGACACAAATCTTGAGGTTTAACTCCATTTTTGAAGGGAAATTCAGAACAGTGTTCTCATCCATGAAACATACGATGTATTAACACAAGAAGCAAGCTCTTCTTGGTAGCATCTCCAATACAACAAGAAACATGAGCATGCCCAGAAAAAAAGAACTGTTTCCTACTCATACGGACCATATGTAGTTCAAGTCTGATTATGAAACTGATACAAACCACATCTCCTCTTACATAAATGCTCTTAGGTTAATAGTGAGAATAACGATGCATTTCTGAACGGCGAAAAATCATTTGAGCCAAAATTTCATGGTGTTTACCAGAAATGAACTCTTGATTGTAGGAAGACACAGATCCTGGGGTTTAACTCCGTTTCTGAAGGCAAATTCATACCAGAATTCTCATCCCGGAAAAACACTCTGTTTCAAGGCAAGAATCATCCTCTTCTTTCAAGCATCTCCAATACATTAAGAACCATGATCATGCCAAGAAAAAAAGAACTGTGATTCCTACTCATTCGGAACATATGTAGTTCAACTATGCTTATGAAACTGATACAGAACACAGCTCCTCTTACATAAATGATCTTTAGTTAATAATGATAACCGCGTTGTGTTCTAGAACTGTGTAAAATCATTTGAGATGAAAATTCACTTTGTTTACCAGAAATGAACACTTGCTTGTATGAAGACACAGACCCAGGGGTTTAACTCAGTTTCTGAAGGGAAATTCAGACTGAAGTTTTCATCCATGTAACACACTCTGTTTTAACACAAGAAGCAAGCTCATCTTTCCAACGTTTTCAATACAGCAAGAACAATGAGCATGCCCTCAAAAAAAGAACTGTGTTTCCAACTCATAGGGACCATATGTAGATCAACTCTGCATAAAAAAACGGACAAAAACCATAGCTCCTTTACGTTAATATTCTTCAGTTAATATTGAGAATAGCGATGGGTTTGTGAAATGTGTAAAATAATTTGAGCCCAAAATGCACTTTGTTTACCAGAAATGAACTCCTGCTTGTAGGAAGACATAGATCCTGGGGTTTAACTCCGTTTGTTAAGGGAAATTCAGACCAGAGTTCTTATCCCTGAAACACACTCTGTTTTAACGCAAGAAGCAAGCTCTTCTTTCCAGAGTCTAAAATATATTAAGAACCATGAGCAGCCCCAGAAATAAAGAACTGTTTCCTACTCACACGGACCATATGTAGTTGAACTCTGATTATGAAACTGATAAAAACCACAGCTCCTCTTACATAAATGCTCTTTAGTTAATTTTGAGAATCATGCTGGGTTCCTGAACTTGCGAAAAATCATTTGAGCCCAAAATTCACTAGGTTAACCAGAAATGAACTCTTGCTTGTAGGAAGACACAGAACCTGTGGTTTAACTCCGTTTCTGAAAGGAAATGCAGACCAGAGTTCTCATCACTGAAACACACTCTTTTTTAACGCAAGAAGCAAAGTCTTCTTTCCAGAGTCTAAAATACAGCAAGAAACATGAGCATGACCTGAAAAAAAGAACTGTTTCCTACTCATAAGCACCATATGTAGTTCAACTCTGCTTATGAAACTGATAAAAACCACAACTCCTCTTACATAAATGCTCTTTAGTTAATAGTGAGAATCACGTTGGGTTCGTGAACTGCGAAAAATCATTTGATGCCCATATTCACTGGGTTTACCAGAAATGAAATCTTGCTTGTAGGAAGACACAGATGCTGTAGTTTAACTCGGATTCTGAAGGGAAATTCAGACAAGGGTTCTCATCCATGAATCACACTCTGTTTTAACCCAAGAAGCAAGCTCTTCTTTCCAGCGTCTCCAATTAAGCAAGAACCATGAGCATGCCCAGAAAAAAAGAACTGTGTTTCCTACTCATACGGACCATATTTATTTAAACTCTGCTTATGAAACTGATACAAACCACAGCTCGTCTTACATAAATGCTCTTTAGTTAATAGTGAGAATCATGTTGGGTTCCTGAACTTGCGAAAAATCATTTCAGCCCAAAATTCACTAGGTTAACAAGAAATGAACTCTTGCTTGTAGGAAGACACAGATCCTGGGGTTTAACTCCGTTTTGAAGGGAAATGCAGACCAGAGTTCTCATCCCTGAAGCACACTCTGTTTTAACGAAAGAAGCAAGCTCTTCTTGCCTGATTCTAAAATACAGCAAGAACCATGAGCTTGCCCTGAAAAAAAGAACTGTTTCCTACTCATACGTACCATACGTAGATCAACTATGCTTATGAAACTGATACAAACCACAGCTCCTCTTACATAAATGCTCTTTAGTTAATTTTTAGAATCGCATTGGGTTCCTGAACTGCAAGAATCATTTGAGCTCAAAATTCACTTTTTTTTTTTTTTTTTTACCAGAAATGTAATCTTGCTTGTTGGATGACACAGATGCTATAGTTTAACTCCGTTTCTGAATGGAAAATCAGACCAGTGTTCTCAACCCTGAAACACACTCTGTTTTAACCGAAGAAACAAGCTCTTCTTTCCAGAGTCTAAAATACAGTAAGAACCATGAGGATCCCCAGAAAAAAAGAACTGTGTTTCCTACTCATACGGACCATATGTAGTTCAACTCTGATTATGAAACTGATACAAACCACAGCACCTCTAACATAAATGCTCTTTAGTTAATAGTGAGAATGTGTTGGCTTCGTGAACTTTGAAAAACCATTTGAGCCCAAAATTCCCTGGGTTTACCAGAAATGAACTCTTGCTTGTAGGAAGACACAGATCCTGGGGTTTAATCCTGTTTCTGAAGGGAAATTCAGACCAGTGTTCTCATCCATGAAACATACTTTGTATTAACACAAAAAGCAAGCTCTTCCTTGCAGCGTCTCCAATAAAACAAGTACCATGAGCATGCCCAGAAAAATAGAACTGTGTTTGCTAATCATACGGACTTTATGTAGTTCAACTCTGCTTATGAAACTGAAACAAACCACAGCTCCTCTTACATAAATGCTCTTTAGTTAATAGTTAGAATCGCTTTGTATTCGTGCACTGTGTAAAATCATTTGAGCCCAAAATTCACTAGGTTTACCAGAAATGTACTCTTGCTTGTAGGAAGACACAGATCCTGTGGTTTAACTCCGTTTCTGAAGGGAAATTCAGACCAGAGTTCTCATCCCTGAAACACACTCTGTTTTAACGCAAGAAGCAAGCTCTTCTTTCCAGAGTCTCCAATAGAGTAAGAACCATGAGCAGGCCCTGAAATAAAGAACTGTGTTTCCTACTCATATGGACCATATGTAGTTCAACTCTGCTTATAAAACTGATACAAACCACAGCTCCTCTTAAATAAAAGCTTTTTAGTTAATAGTGAGAATCGCATTGGGTTTTTGAACTGTGTAAAATCATTTGAGCCCAAAATTCACTTGGTTTACCAGAAATGAACTCTTGCTTGTAGGAAGACACAAATCTTGAGGTTTAACTCCATTTTTGAAGGGAAATTCAGACCAGTGTTCTCATCCATGAAACATACGTTGTATTAACACAAGAAGCAAGCTCTTCTTGGTAGCGTCACCAATACAACAAGAAACATGAGCATGCCCAGAAAAAAAGAACTGTTTCCTACTCATACGGACCATATGTAGTTCAAGTCTGATTATGAAACTGATACAAACCACATCTCCTCTTACATAAATGCTCTTAGGTTAATAGTGAGATTAACGATGCATTTCTGAACGGCGAAAAATCATTTGAGCCAAAATTTCATGGTGTTTACCAGAAATGAACTCTTGATTGTAGGAAGACACAGATCCTGGGGTTTAACTCCGTTTCTGAAGGCAAATTCATACCAGAATTCTCATCCCAGAAAAACACTCTGTTTCAAGGCAAGAATCATCCTCTTCTTTCAAGCATCTCCAATACATTAAGAACCATGATCATGCCAAGAAAAAAAGAACTGTGATTCCTACTCATTCGGAACATATGTAGTTCAACTCTGCTTATGAAACTGATACAGAACACAGCTCCTCTTACATAAATGATCTTTAGTAAATAATGATAACCGCGTTGTGTTCTAGAACTGTGTAAAATCATTTGAGATGAAAATTCACTTTGTTTACCAGAAATGAACACTTGCTTGTAGGAAGACACAGATCCTGTGATTTAACTCTGTCTCTGAAGGAAAATTCAGACTAGAGTTCTCATCCATGAAACACACTCTGTTTTAATTCAAGAAGCAAGCTCTTCATTCCAGCGTCTCCAATACAGTAAGAACCATGATAATGCCTTCAAAAAAGAACTGTGTTTCCTATTCATACAAACCATATGTTGATCAACTCTGCAGAAGAAACTGATACAAACCACAGCTCCTCCTACATAAATGCTCTTATGTTTATAGTGAGAATCGCGATGTGTTTGTGAACTGTGTAAAATCATATGAGCGCAAATTTCACTTTGTTTACCAGAAATGAACTCTTGATTGCAGGAAGACACAGATCCTGGGGTTTAACCCCGTTTCTGAAGGGAAATTCAGACCAGAGATGTCATTCCTGAATCACACTCTGTTTTATCGCAAGAAGCAAGCTCTTCTTTCCAGAGTCTAAAATACGGCAGGAAGCATGAACATGCCCCGAAAAAAAAGAACTGTGTTTCCTACTCATAGGGACCATATGTAGTTCAACTCTGCTTATGAAACTGATACAGAACACAGCTCCTCTTACATAAATGCTCTTTAGTTAATAGTGATAACCGTGTTGGGTTCTAGAACTGTGTAAAATCATTTGAGCCCAAAATTCACTTTGTTTACCAGAAATGAACTCTTGCTTGTATGAAGACACAGATCCTGGGCTTTAACTCCGTTTCTGAAGGGAAATTCAGACAAGAGATCTCAACAATGAAACTCACTCGGTTTTAAGGCAAGAACCATCCTCTTCTTTCCAGCGTCTCCAATACAGCAAGAACCATGATCATGCCCAGAAAAAAAGAACTTTGTTTCCTACTCATACAGACCATATGTAGTTCATCTCTGCCCATGAAAGTGATATAAACAACAGCTCCTCTTACATAAATGCTCTTTAGTTAATAGTGAGAATCACGTTGGGTTCGTGAACTGCGAAAAATCATTTGATGCCCATATTCACTGGGTTTACCAGAAATGAAATCTTGCTTGTAGGAAGACACAGAAGCTGTAGTTTAACTCGGATTCTGAAGGGAAATTCAGACAAGGGTTCTCATCCATGAATCACACTCTGTTTTAACCCAAGAAGCAAGCTCTTCTTTCCAGCGTCTCCAATAAAGCAAGAACCATGAGCATGCCCAGAAAAAAAGAACTGTGTTTCCTACTCATACGGACCATATGTAGTTAAACTCTGCTTATGAAACTGATACAAACCACAGCTCGTCTTACATAAATGCTCTTTAGTTAATAGTGAGAATCGTGTTGGTTTCCTGAACTTGCGAAAAATCATTTCAGCCCAAAATTCACTATGTTAACAAGAAATGAACTCTTGCTTGTAGGAAGACACAGAACCTGGGGTTTAACTCCGTTTCTGAAGGGAAATGCAGACCAGAGTTCTCATCACTGAAACACACTCTTTTTTATCGCAAGAAGCAAAGTCTTCTTTCCAGAGTCTAAAATACAGCAAGTACCATGATCATGCCTTCAAAAAAGAACAGTTTTTCCTACTCATACAGACCATATGTAGATCAACTCTGCTTATTAAACTGATACAAACCACAGCTCCTCTTAAATAAAATCTCTTTAGTTAATAGTGAGAATCTCATTGGGTTTTTGAACTGTGTAAAATCATTTGAAGCAAAAATTCATTTGGTTTACCAGAAATGAACTCTTCTTTCCAGCGTCTTCAATACTGTAAAACCATGAATATGCCCAGAAAAAAAGAAATGTGTTTCCTAGTTATACGGACCATATGTAGTTCAACTCTGCATCTGAAATGTTACAGACCACAGCTCCACTTACATAAATGCTCTTTAGTTAATACTGATAATCGCCTTGGGTGGTGAACTGCCAAAAATCTTTTGAGCCCAAAATTCACTGGGTTTACCAGAAATGAACTCTGGCTTGTAGGAAGACACAGATCCTGGGGTTTAACTCCGTTTCTGAAGGGAAATTCTGACCAGTGTTCTCATCCATGGAACACACTCTGTTTTCACTCAAGAAGCAAGTTCTTCTTTCCAGATTCTAAAATAAAGCAAGAACCATGAGCATGCCCAGAAAAAAAGAACTGTGTTTCCTCCTCATACAGACCATATGAAGTCTAACTATGCTTATGAACTGACACAAACCACTGCTTATATTACATAAATGCTCTTTAGTTAATACTGATAATCGCCTTGGATGGTGAACTGTGTAAAATCATTTGAGCCCAAAATTCACTGGGTTTACCAGAAATGATCTCTGGCTTGTAGGAAGACACAGATCCTGGGTTTTAACTCCGTTTCTGAAGGGAAATTCAGACCAGTGTTCTCATCCATGGAACACACTCTGTTTTCTCGCAAGAAGCATGCTCTTCTCTCCAGCGGTTCCAATACACGAAGAAACATGAGCATGCACAGAAAGAAGAACTGTGTTTCCTCCTCATAAAGACCATATGAAGTTCAACTCTGCTTATGAAGCTGACACAAACCACAGCTCCTTTTACATAAATGCTCTTTAGTGAATAGTGAGAATCGCGATGGGTTTCTGAACTGTGAAAAATCATTTGACCCAAAATTCACTTGGTTTACCAGAAATGTACTCTTGCTTGTAGGAAGACACAGATCCTGTGGTTTAACTCAGTTTCTGAAGGGAAATTCAGACCAGAGTTCTCATCCCTGAAACACACTCTGTTTTCACTCAAGAAGCTAGCTCTCCTTTACAGTGTCTACAATACAGCAAGAACCATGAGCACGACCTGAAAAAAAGAACTGTGGTTCCTACTCATATGGACCATATGTAGTTCAACTCTGCTTATAAAACTGATACAAACCACAGCTCCTCTTAAAAAAAAGATTTTTAGTTAATAGTGAGAATCGCATTGGGTTTTTGAACTGTGTAAAATCATTTGAGCCCAAAATTCACTTGGTTTACCAGAAATGAACTCTTGCTTCTAGGAAGACACAAATCCTGGGGTTTAACTCCGTTTCTGAAGGGAAATTAAGACCAGTGTTCTCATCCATGAAACATACTTTGTATTAACACAAGAAGCAAGCTCTTCTTTGTAGCGTCTCCAATACAACAAGAACTATGAGAATGCCCAGAAAAAAAGAACTGTTTACTACTCATACAGAACATATGTAGTTCAACTCTGCTTATCAACTGATACAAAATACAGCTCCTTTTACACAAATGCTCTTGAGTTAATAGTGATAATCGCCTTGGGTTGCTGAACTGCGAAAAATCATTTGAGCCCAAAATTCACTGGGTTTACCAGAAATGAACTCTTGCTTGTAGGAAGACACAGATCCTGGGGTTTAATTCCGATTCTGAAGGTAAATTCAGACCAGTGTTTTCATCCATGAAACACATGCTGTTTTAACGCAAGAAGCATCCTCTTCTTTTCAGCGTCTCCAATACAGCAAGAGCCATGAGAATGCCCAGAAAAAAAGAACTGTGTTTCCTCCTCATCCGGACCATATACAGTTCAACTCTGCTTATGAATCTGGCAAAAACGACAGCTCCTCTTACATAAATGCTCTTTAGTTAATAGTGAGAATAGCGATGGGTTTCTGAACTGTGAAAAATCATTTGAGACAAAAACTCACTTGGTTTACCAGAAATGAACTCTTTCTTGTAGGAAGACTCAGATCCTGTGGTTTACCTCTGTTTCTGAAGTTAAATTCAGACCAGTGTTCTCATCAATGAAACACATGCTGTTTTCACGCAAAAAGCAATCTCTTCTTTCCAGCCTCTCCAATACAGCAAGAACCATGAGCATGCCCAGAAAAAAAGAACTGTGTTTCCTACTCATACGGACCATATGTAGTTGAACTCTGCTTATGAAACTGATACAAACCACAGCTCCTCTTACATAAATGCTCTTTAGTTAATAGTGAGAATCACGTTGGGTTTGTGAACTGCAAAAAATCATTTGAGCCTAAAATTCACTGGGTTAACAAGCAATGAACTCTTGCTTGTAGGAAGACACAGATCCTGGGGTTTAACTCCGTTTCTGAAGGGAAATTCAGACCAGAGTTCTCATCCCTGAAACACACTCTGTTTTAACGCAAGAAGTAAGGACTTCTTTCCTGAGTGTAAAATACAGCAAGAACCATGAGCATGCACTGAAAAAAAAAAAAACTGTTTCCTACTCATACGGACCATACGTAGTTCAAGTCTGATTATGAAATTGATACAAACCACAGCTACTCTTATATAAATGCTCTTAGGTTAATAGTGAGAATAACGATGCGTTTCTGAACGGCGAAAAATCATTTGAGCCAAAAATTCACTGTGTTTACCAGAAATGAACTCTTGAGTGTAGGAAGACACAGATCCTGGGGTTGTTCTCCGTTTCTGAAGGCAAACTCATACCAGAATTCTCATCCCTCAAAAACACTCTGTTTCAAGTCAAGAATCATCCTCTTCTGTCAAGCGTCTCAAATAGAGTAAGAACCATGAGCATGCCCTGAAAAAACAAACTGTGTTTCCTACTCAGATGGAACATTGTAGTTCAACTCTGCTTATGAAACTGATTAAAACCACAGCTCCTCTTACATAAATTCTCTTTAGATAACAGTTAGAATCATGTTGGGTTCGTGAACTGCGAAAAATCATTTGGGCCAAAAAATCACTGGGTTTAAAAGAAATAAACTCTTGCTTATAGGAAGACACTGATCCTGTGGTTTAACTCCATTTTTGAAGGCAAATTGAGACCAGAGTTCTCATCCCTGAAAAACACTCTGTTTCAAGGCAAGAATCATCCTCTTCTTTCCAGTGTCTCCAATATAGTAAGAAACATGAGCATGCCCAGAAAAAAAGAACTGTGTTTCCGACTCATACAGAAAATATGTAGTTCAACTCTGCTTATGAAACTGATACAAACCACCGCTCCTCTTACATAAATGCTCTTCAGTTAATAGTGAGAATAGAGTAGGGTTTGTGAACTGGGAAAAATCATTTGAGCCCAAAATTCACTGGGTTCACCAGAAATGCACTCTTATTGTAGGAAGACACAGATCCTGGGGGTTAACTCCTTTTCTGCAGGGAAATTCAGACCAGAGTTCTCATCACTGAAACACACTCTGTTTTAACGAAGAAGCAAGCTCTTCTTTCCAGAGTCTAAAATACAGCAAGAACCATGAGCATGGCCTGAAAAAAAGAACTGTGTTTCCTATTCATACGGACCATATATAGTTCAACTATGCTTATGAAACTGATACAGACCACACCTCGTCTTACATAATTGCTCTTTTTTTTAATAGTGAGAATAGCGTTCGGTTCATGAACTTCAAAAAATCATTTGAGCCCAAAATTCACTGGGTTTACCAGAACTGAACTCTTTCTTGTAGGAAGACACAGATCCTGGGGTTTAACTCTGTTTCTGAAGACAAATTCAGACCAGAGTTCTCAACCCTGAAAAACACTCTGTTTTAAGACAAGAAGCAACCTCTTCATTCCAGCAGATCAAATACAGCAAGAACCATGAGCATGCCCGGAAACAAAGAAATGTGTTTGCTACTAATACGGACCATATGTAGTTCAACTCTGCTTATGAAACTGATTAAAAATACAGCTCCTCTTACATAAATTCTCTTTAGTTAATAGTGAGAATCATGTTGGGTTCGTGAACTGCGAAAAATCATTTGGGCCAAAAGATCACTGGGTTTAAAAGAAATAAACTCTTGCTTGTAGGAAGACACTGATCCTGCGGTTTAACTCCGTTTTTGAAGGCAAATTGAGACCAGAGTTCTCATCCCTGAAAAACACTCTGTTTAAAGGCAAGAATCATCCTCTTCTTTCCAGCGTCTCCAACATAGTAAAAACCATGAGCATGCCAAGAAAAAAAGAACTGTGTTTCCTATTCATACGGACCATATGTAGTTCAACTCTGCTTATGAAACTGATACAAACCACAGCTCCTCTTACATAAATCCTCTTTAGTTAATAGTGTGAATTGCATAGGGTTCCTGAACTGCAAAAAATCATTTGAGCCCAAAATTCACTGGGTTTACCAGAAATGAACTCTTGCTTGTAGGAAGACACAGATCCTGGGGTTTAACTCCTTTTCAGAAGGGAAATTCAGATCAGAGTTCTCATCCCTGAAACACACTCTGTTTTACCAGCAAGAAACAAGCTCTTCATTCTAGAGTCTAAAATACAGCAACAACCATGAGCATGCCCTGAAAAAAAAAAAACTGTGTTTCCTACTCAGACAGAACATATGTAGTTCAACTCTGCTTATGAAACTGATTAAAACTACAGCTCCTCTTACATAAATTCTCTTTAGTTAATAGTGAGAATCATGTTGGGTTCGTGAACTGCGAAAAATCATTTGGGCCAAAAAATCACTGGGTTTACAAGAAATGAACTCTTGCTTGTAGGAAGACACTGATCTTGGGGTTTAACTCCGTTTCTGAAGGCAAATTCAGACCAGAGTTCTCATCCCTAAAAAACACTCTGTTTTAAGGCAAGAATCATCCTCTTCTTTAAAACGTCTGCAATATAGTAAGAAACATGAGCATGCCCAGAAAAAAAGAACTGTGTTTCCTACTCATACGGACCACATGTAGTTCAACTCTGCTTATGAAACTGATACAAACCGCAGCTCCTCTTACATAAATCCTCTTTAATTAATAGTGAGAATAGTGTATGGTTCGTGAACTGGTAAAAATCATTTGAGAACAAAATTCACTGGGTAAACAGAAATGAACTCTTGCTTGTAGGAAGACAATGATTTTGGGGTTTAACTCTGTTTCTGAAGGCAAATACAGACTAGAGTTCTCATCGCTGAAAAACACTCTGTTTTAAGGCAAGAATCATCCTATTCTGTCCAGCGTCTCCAATATAGTATGAAACATGAGCATGCCAAGAAAAAAAGAACTGTGTTTCCTTCTCATACGGACCATATGTAGTTCAACTCTGGTTATGAAACTGATACAAACCACAGCTACAGCTGCTCTTACATAAATCCTCATTGGTTAATAGTGAGAATAGCATATGGTTCGTGAAGTGTGAAAAATCATTTGAGCCCAAAATTCACTGGGTTTACCAGAAATGAACTCTTGCTTGTAGAAAGACACAGATCCTGGGGATTAATTCCTTTTCTGAAGGGTAATTCAGACCAGAGTTCTCATCCCTGAAACACACTCTGTTTAAACGAAGAAGCACGCCCTTCTTCCCAGATTCTAAAATACAGCAATAAACATGAGCATGGCCTGAAAAAAAGAAATCTGTTTCCTATTCATACGGACCATATGTACTTCAACTCTTCTTATGAAACTGATACAGACCACACCTACTCTTACATAAATGCTTTTTAGTTAATAGTGTGAACAGCGTAGGGTTCCTGCACTGCCAAAAATCATTTGAGCCCAAAATTCACTGGGTTTACCAGAAATGAACTCTTGCTTCTAGGAAGACACAGATCCTGCGGTTTAACTCCTTTTCTGAAGGGAAATTCAGAACAGAGTTCTCATCCCTGAAACACTCTGTTTTAACGCAAGAAGCACGCTCTTCACTCTAGATCTAAAATACAGCAAGAACCATGAGCATGCCCTGAAAAAAAAAAAAAAACTGTGTTTCCTACTCATACGGACCACATGTAGTTCAACTCTGCTTATGAAACTGATACAAACCGCAGCTCCTCTTACATAAATCCTCTTTAATTAATAGTGAGAATAGTGTATGGTTCGTGAACTGGTAAAAATCATTTGAGAACAAAATTCACTGGGTAAACAGAAATGAACTCTTGCTTGTAGGAAGACAATGATTGTGGGGTTTAACTCTGTTTCTGAAGGCAAATTCAGACCAGAGTTCTCATCGCTGAAAAACACTCTGTTTTAAGGCAAGAATCATCCTATTCTGTCCAGCGTCTCCAATATAGTACGAAACATGAGCATGCCAAGAAAAAAAGAACTGTGTTTCCTTCTCATACGGACCATATGTAGTTCAACTCTGGTTATGAAACTGATACAAACCACAGCTGCTCTTACATAAATCCTCATTGGTTAATAGTGAGAATAGCATATGGTTCGTGAAGTGTGAAAAATCATTTGAGCCCAAAATTCACTGGGTTTACCAGAAATGAACTCTTGCTTGTAGAAAGACACAGATCCTGGGGATTAATTCCTTTTCTGAAGGGAAATTCAGACCAGAGTTCTCATCCCTGAAACACACTCTGTTTAAACGAAGAAGCACGCCCTTCTTCCCAGATTCTAAAATACAGCAATAAACATGAGCATGGCCTGAAAAAAAGAAATCTGTTTCCTATTCATACGGACCATATGTACTTCAACTCTTCTTATGAAACTGATACAGACCACACCTACTCTTACATAAATGCTTTTTAGTTAATAGTGTGAACAGCGTAGGGTTCCTGCACTGCCAAAAATCATTTGAGCCCAAAATTCACTGGGTTTACCAGAAATGAACTCTTGCTTCTAGGAAGACACAGATCCTGCGGTTTAACTCCTTTTCTGAAGGGAAATTCAGAACAGAGTTCTCATCCCTGAAACACTCTGTTTTAACGCAAGAAGCACGCTCTTCACTCTAGATCTAAAATACAGCAAGAACCATGAGCATGCCCTGAAAAAAAAAAAAAAACTGTGTTTCCTACTCAGACGGACCATATTTAGTTCAACTCTGCTTATGAAACTGATACAAACCACAGCTCCTCTTCCATAAATTCTCTTTTGTTAATAGTGAAAATCATGTTGGGTTCGTGAACTGCGAAAAATCATTTGGGCCAAAAAATCACTGGGTTTAAAAGAAATAAACTCTTGCTTGTAAGAAGACACTGATCCTGGGGTTTAACTCCGTTTCTGAAGGCAAATTGAGACCAGAGTTCTCATCGCTGAAAAACACTCTGTTTTAAGGCAAGAATCATCCCCTTCTTTCCAGCGTCTCCAATATAGTAAGAAACATGAGCATGCCCAGAAAAAAAGAACTGTGTTTCCTACTCATACGGACCACATGTAGTTCAACTCTGCTTATGAAACTGATACAAACCACAGCTCCTCTTACATAAATCCTCTTTAGTTAATAGTGAGAAAAGCGTATGGTTCGTGAACTGGGAAAAATCATTTGAGAACAAAATTCACTGGGTAAACAGAAATGAACACTTGTTTGTAGGAAGACAATGATCATGGGATTTAACTCTGTTTATGAAGGCAATTTCAGACCAGACTTCTCATCCCTGAAAAACACTCTGTTTTAAGGCTAGAATCATCCTCTTCTCTCCAGCGTCTCCAATATAGTAAGAAACATGAGCATGCCCAGAAAAAAAGAACTGTGTTTCCTACTCATACAGAACATATGTAATTCAATTCTGCTTATGATCCTGATACAAAGCACAGCTGCTCTTACATAAATCCTCATTGGTTAATAGTGAGAATAGCGTATGGTTCGTGAACTGCGAAAAATCATTTGAGCCCAAAATTCACTGTGTTTACCAGAAATGAACTCTTGCTTGTAGGAAGACACAGATCCTGGGGTTTAACTCCTTTTCTGAAGGGAAATTCAGACCAGAGTTCTCATCCCTGAAACACACTCTGTTTTAATGCAAGCAACAAGGTCTTCATTCTAGAGTCTAAAATACAGCAAGAACCATGAGCATGCACTGAAAAAAAAAAAACTGTGTTTCCTACTCAGACGGACCATATGTAGTTCAACTCTGCTTATGAAACTGATAAAAACCACAGCTCCTCTTACATAAATTCTCTTTAGTTAATAGTGAGAATCATGTTGGGTTCTTGAACTGCGAAAAATCATTTGGGCCAAAAAATCACTGGGTTTACCAGAAATGAACTCTTGCTTGTAGGAAGACACAGATCCTGGGGATTAACTCCTTTTCTGCAGGGAAATTCAGACCAGAGTTCTCATCCCTGAAACACACTCTGTTTAAACCAAGAAGCATGCTCTTCTTTCCAGATTCTAAAATACAGCAATAACCATGAGCATGGCCTGAAAAAAAGAAATCTCTTTCCTATTCATACGGACCATATGTAGTTCAACTCTTCTTATGAAACTGATACAGACCACACCTCCTCTTACATAAATGCTTTTTAGTTAATAGTGTGAATAGCGTAGGGTTCCTGAACTGCCAAAAATCATTTGAGTCCAAAAATCACTGGGTTTACCAGAAATGAACTCTTGCTTGTAGGAAGACATTGATCCTGGGGTTTAACTCCTTTTTTTTAAGACAAATTCAGACCATAGTTCTCATCCCTGAAACACACTCTGTCTTAAGGCAAGAATCATACTCTTCTTTCCAGTGTCTCTAATATAGTAAGAAACATGAGCATGCCCAGAAAATAAGAACTGTGTTTCCTTCTCATACAGACCATATGTAGTTCAACTCTGCTTATGAAACTGATACAAACCACAGCTCCTCTTACATAAATCCTCTTTATTTAATAGTGAGTATAGCGTATGGTTCGTGAACTACGAAAAATCATTGGAGCCCAAAATTCACTGGGTTTACCAGAAATGAACTCTTGCTTGTAGGAAGACACAGATCCTGGGGTTTAACTCCTTTTCAGAAGGGAAATTCAGATCAGAGTTCTCATCCCTGAAACACACTCTGTTTTACCAGCAAGAAACAAGCTCTTCATTCTAGAGTCTAAAATACAGCAAGAACCATGAGCATGCCCTGAAAAAAAAAACTGTGTTTCCTATTCAGACAGAACATATGTAGTTCAACTCTGCTTATGAAACTGATTAAAACTACAGCTCCTCTTACATAAATTCTCTTTAGTTAATAGTGAGAATCATGTTGGGTTCGTGAACTGCGAAAAATCATTTGGGCCAAAAAATCACTGGGTTTACAAGAAATGAACTCTTGCTTGTAGGAAGACACTGATCTTGGGGTTTAACTCCGTTTCTGAAGGCAAATTCAGACCAGAGTTCTCATCCCTAAAAAACACTCTGTTTTAAGGCAAGAATCATCCTCTTCTTTAAAACGTCTGCAATATAGTAAGAAACATGAGCATGCCCAGAAAAAAAGAACTGTGTTTCCTACTCATACGGACCACATGTAGTTCAACTCTGCTTATGAAACTGATACAAACCGCAGCTCCTCTTACATAAATCCTCTTTAATTAATAGTGAGAATAGTGTATGGTTCGTGAACTGGTAAAAATCATTTGAGAACAAAATTCACTGGGTAAACAGAAATGAACTCTTGCTTGTAGGAAGACAATGATTGTGGGGTTTAACTCTGTTTCTGAAGGCAAATTCAGACCAGAGTTCTCATCGCTGAAAAACACTCTGTTTTAAGGCAAGAATCATCCTATTCTGTCCAGCGTCTCCAATATAGTACGAAACATGAGCATGCCAAGAAAAAAAGAACTGTGTTTCCTTCTCATACGGACCATATGTAGTTCAACTCTGGTTATGAAACTGATACAAACCACAGCTGCTCTTACATAAATCCTCATTGGTTAATAGTGAGAATAGCATATGGTTCGTGAAGTGTGAAAAATCATTTGAGCCCAAAATTCACTGGGTTTACCAGAAATGAACTCTTGCTTGTAGAAAGACACAGATCCTGGGGATTAATTCCTTTTCTGAAGGGAAATTCAGACCAGAGTTCTCATCCCTGAAACACACTCTGTTTAAACGAAGAAGCACGCCCTTCTTCCCAGATTCTAAAATACAGCAATAAACATGAGCATGGCCTGAAAAAAAGAAATCTGTTTCCTATTCATACGGACCATATGTACTTCAACTCTTCTTATGAAACTGATACAGACCACACCTACTCTTACATAAATGCTTTTTAGTTAATAGTGATAACAGCGTAGGGTGCCTGCACTGCCAAAAATCATTTGAGCCCAAAATTCACTGGGTTTACCAGAAATGAACTCTTGCTTCTAGGAAGACACAGATCCTGCGGTTTAACTCCTTTTCTGAAGGGAAATTCAGAACAGAGTTCTCATCCCTGAAACACTCTGTTTTAACGCAAGAAGCACGCTCTTCACTCTAGATCTAAAATACAGCAAGAACCATGAGCATGCCCTGAAAAAAAAAAAACTGTGTTTCCTACTCAGACGGACCATATTTAGTTCAACTCTGCTTATGAAACTGATACAAACCACAGCTCCTCTTCCATAAATTCTCTTTTGTTAATAGTGAAAATCATGTTGGGTTCGTGAACTGCGAAAAATCATTTGGGCCGAAAATTGACTCTGTTTACCAGAAATGAACTCTTCCTTGTAGGAAGACAGAGATCCTGGGGTTTAACTCCATTTCTGAAGGGAAATTCAGACAAGAGTTCTCATCCCTGAAACACACTCTGTTTTAACGCAAGAAGAAAGCTCTTCTTTCCATAGTCTAAAATACAGCAAGAACAATGAGCATGCCCAGAAAAAAAGAAATGTGTTTCCTACTCATACGGACCATATGGAGTTCAACTATGCTTATGAAACTGATACAAACCACAGCTCTGATTTCATAAATGCTCTTTAGTTAATAGTGAGAATGGTGTTGGGATCGTGAACTGCGAAAAATCATTTGAGCACAAAATTCACTGGGGTAACCATAAATGAATACTTGCTTGTAGGAAGACACAGATCCTGGGGTTTAACTCCGTTTCTGAAGGGAAATTCAGACCAGAGTTCTCATCCCCGAAACACACTCTGTTTTAAGACAAGAAGCATCCTCTTCTTTCCAGCGTCACCAATACTGCAAGAACCATGATCATGCCCAGAAAAAGAACTGTGTTTCCTACTCATACGGACCATATGTAGTTCAACTCTGCTTATGAAACTGATACAAACCACAGCTCCTCTTCCATAAAGTCTCTTTAGTTAATAGTGAGAATCATGTTCTGTTGGTGTACTCTGTAAAATCTTTTGAGCACAAAATTCACTTGGTTTACCAGAAATGATATCCTGCTTGTAGGACAACACATATCCTGGGGTTTAACTCCGTTTCTGAAGGGAAATTCAGACCAGAGTTCTTATCATTGACACGTACTCTGTTTTAACGCAAGAAGCAAGCCCTTCTTTCCAGAGTCTAAAATACAGCAAGAACCATGAGATGCCCTGAAAAGAAGAACTTTGTTTCCTATTCAAACGGACCATATGTAGTTCAACTCTGCTTATGAAACTGATACAAACCACAGCTCCTCTTACATAAATCCTCTTTAGTTAATAGTGAGAATAGCCTTGGGTTTGTGAACTGCCAAAAATCATTTGAGCTGAAAATTCACTGGGTTTACCATAAATGAACTCTTGCTTGTAGGAAGACGCAGATCATGGGGATCAACTCCGTTTCTGAAGGGAAATTCAGACCAGAGTTCTGATACCTGACAAACACTCTGTTTTAACTAAGTAGCAAGCTCTTATTTCCTGATTCTAAATTACAGCAAGAACCATGATCATGGCCTGAAAAAGAGAACTGTGTTTCCTACTCATACGTACCATATGTAGTTCAACTCTGCTTATGAAACTGATACAAACCACAGCTCCTCTTACATAAAGTCTCTTTTGTTAATTGTGAGAATCATGTTCTGTTGGTGTTCTGTGTAAAATCTTTTGAGCCCAAAATTCACTTTGTTTACCAGAAATGATCTCCTGCTTATAGGACAACACAGATCCTGGGGTTTAACTCCCTTTCTGAAGGGAAATTCAGACCAGAGTTCTCATCCCTGAAACACACTCTGTTTTATCGCAAGAAGAAAGCTCTTCTTTCCAGAGTCTAAAATACAGCAAGAACGATGAGCATGCCCTGAAAAAAAAAATGTGTTTCCTACTCATACGGACCATATGGAGTTCAACTATGCTTATGAAACTGATACAAACCACAGCTCTGCTTACATAAATGCTCTTTAGTTAATAGTGAGAATCGCGTTGGGTTCCTGAACTGCAAAAAATCATTTGAGCCCAAAATTCACTGGGGTAACCATAAATGAATTCTTGCTTGTAGGAAGACACAGATCCTGGGGTTTAACTCCGTTTCTGAAGGGAAATTCAGACCAGAGTTCTCATCCCCGAAACACACTCTGTTTTAAGACAAGAAGCATCCTCTTCTTTCCAGCATCACCAATACAGCAAGAACCATGATCATGCCCAGAAAAAAAGAACTGTGTTTCCTACTCATACGGACCATATGTAGTTCAACTCTGCTTATGAAACTGATACAAACCACAGCTCTTCTTACATAAAGTCTTTTTTGTTAATAGTGAGAATCATGTTCTGTTGGTGTACTGTGTAAAATATTTTGAGGCCAAAATTCACTTTGTTTACCAGAAATGATCTCCTGCTTATAGGACAACACAGATCCTTGGGATTAACTCTGTTTCTGAAGGAAAATTCAGACCAGAGTTCTCATCCCAGAAACACATTCTGTTTTAACACAAGGAGCACACTCTTCGTTACAGGGTCTCCAATACAGTAAGAACCCTAAGCATGGCAAGAAAAAAGAACTGTGTTTCCTACTCATACGGACCATATGTAGTTAAACTCTGCGTATGAAACTGATACAAACCACAGGTCCTCTTTCATAAATCCTCTTTAGTTAATAGTGAGAATAGCGTTGGGTTTGTGAACTGCGAAAAATAATTTGAGACGAAAATTCACTGGGTTTACCATAAATGAACTCTTGCATGTAGGAAGACACAGATCCTGGGGTTTAACTCCGTTTCTGAAGGGAAGTTCAGTCCAGAATTCTCATACCTGAAAAACACTCTGTCTTAAGGCATGAATCATCCTCTTTTTTCCAGGGTCTCCAAAACAGTAAGAACCATGAGCAACCAAAAAAAAAATAATAATAAATAACTGTGTTTCCTACTCATACGGACCATATGTAATTCAACTCTGCTTATGAAACTGATACAAACCACAGCTCTGCTTACATAAATGCTCTTTAATTAATAGTGAGAATCGTGTTGGGATCGTGAACTGCGAAAAATCATTTGAGCCCAAAATTCACTGGGGTAACCAGAAATGAACTCTTGCTTGTAGGAAGACACAGATCCTGGGGTTTAACTCTGTTTCTGAAGGGAAATTCAGACCAGAGCTCTCATCCCTAAAACACACTCTGTTTTAAGACAAGAAGCAAGCTCTTCTTTCCAGCGTCTCCAATACAGCAAGAAGCATGAGCATGCCCTGAAAAAAAGTACTGTGTTTCCTACTCATACGGATCATATGTAGTTCAACTCTGCTTATGAAACTGATACCAACCACAGCTCTTCTTACATAAGTGCTCTTTAGTTAATAGTGAGAATCGGTTTGGGTTTTTGAACTGCAAAAAATCATTTGAGCCCAAAATTCACTTGGTTTAACAGAAAGGAACTCTTGCTTGTAGTAAGACACAGATACTTGGGTTGAACTCCGTTTCTGAAGGGAAATTCAGACCAGAGTTCTCATCCCTGAAACACACTCTGTTTTAACGAAGAAGCAAGCTCTTCTTTCCAGTGTCTAAAATACACCAAGAACCATGAGCATGCCCTGAAAAAAAGAAATGTGTTTCCTACTCATAAGGACCATATGGAGTTCAACTCTGCTTAAGAAACTGATACAAACCACAGCTCTGCTTACGTAAATGCTCTTTAGTTAATAGTGAGAATCGCGTTGGGATCGTGAACTAGGAAAAATCATTTGAGCCCAAAATTCACTGGGTTTTCCAGAAATGAACTCTTGCTTGTAGGAAGACACAGATCCTGGGATTTAACTCCGTTTCTGAAGGGAAATTCAGACCAGAGTTCTCATCCCCAAAACACACTCTGTTTTAAGACAAGAAGCATCCTCTTCTTTCCAGCGTCACCAATACAGCAAGAGCCATGATCATGACCAGAAAAAAAGAACTGTGTTTCCTACTCATAAGGACCATATGTAGTTCAACTCTGCTTATGAAACTGATACCAACCACAGGTCCTCTAACATAAAGTCTCTTTAGTTAATAGTGACAATCATGTTCTGTTGGTGTACTGTGTAAAATCATTTGAGCCCAAAATTCACTGCGTTTACCAGAAATGAACTCTTGTTTGTAGGAAGACACAGATCCTGGAGTTTAACTCCGTTTTTGAAGGGAAATTCAGACCAGAATTCTCATCCCTGAGAAACACTCTGTTTTAAGGCATGAATCATCCTCTCCTTTCCAGGGTCTCCAATACAGTAAGAAACATGAGCATGCCAGAAAAAAATGAACTGTGTTTCCTACTCATACGGACCATATGTAGTTCAACTCTCCTTATGAAACTGATGAACACCACAGCTCCTCTTAAATAAATGCTCTTTAGTTAATAGTGAGAATAGCGTTGGGTTCGTGAAAAGCAATAAATCATTTGAGCCCAAAATTCAATCGGTTAACCAGAAATGAACTCTTGCTTGTAGGAAGACACAGATCCTGGGGTTTAACTCGTTTCTGAAGGGAAATTCAGACCAGAGTTCTCATCCATGAAACACACTCTGATTTAATGCAAGAAGCAAGCTCTTCTTTCCAGCGTCTCCAATACAGCAAGAAGCATGAGCATGCCCTGAAAAAAAGAACTGTGTTTCCTAATCATACGGACCATATGCAGTTCAACTCTGCTTATGAAACTGATACAAACCACAGCTCTTCTGACATAAATGCTCTTTAGTTAATAGTGAGAATCGGTTTGGGTTTGTGAACTGCGAAAAATCATTTGAGCCCAAAATTCATTTGGTTTAACAGAAATGAACTCTTGCTTGTAGGAAGACACAGATACTTGGGTTGAACTCCCTTTCTGAAGGGAAATTCAGATCAGAGTTGTCATCCCTGAAACACACTCTGTTTTAATGAAGAAGCAAGCTCTTCATTCCAGAGTCTAAAACACAGCAAGAACCATGAGCATGCCCTGAATAAAAGAAATGTGTTTCCTACTCATAAGAACCATATGGAGTTCAACTCTGCTTATGAAACTGATACAAACTACAGCTCTGCTTACATAAATGCTCTTTAGTTAATAGTGAGAACGCGTTGGGATCGTGAACTGCGAAAATTCATTAGAGCCCAAAATTCACTGGGTTTTCCAGAAATGAACTCTTGCTTGTAGGAAGACACAGACCCTGGGTTTTAACTCAGTTTCTGAAGGGAAATTCAGACCAGAGTTCTCATCCCAGAAACACACTCTGTTTTAAGACAAGAAGCATCCTCTTCTTTCCAGCGTCACCAATACATCAAGAGCCATGATCATGCCCAGAAAAAAAGAACTGTGTTTTCTACTCATAAAGACCATATGTTGTTCAACTCTGCTTTTGAAACTGATACCAACCACAGGTCCACTAACATAAAGTCTCTTTAGTTAATACTGAGAATCATGTTCTGATGGTGTACTGTGTAAAATCATTTGAGCTCAATATTCACTGCGTTTACCAGAAATGAACCCTTGTTTGTAGGAAGACACAGATCCAGGAGTTTAACTCCGTTTCTGAAGGGAAATTCAGACCAGAATTCTCATCCTTGAGAAACTCTCTGTTTTAAGGCATGAATCATCCTCTCCTTTCCAGGGTCTCCAATACAGTAAGAAGCATGAGCATGCCAGGAAAAAAAGAACTGTGTTTCCTACTCATACGGACCATATGTAGTTCAACTCTGCTTATGAAACTGAAAGAGACCACAGCTCCTCTTACATAAATGCTCTTTAGTTAATAGTGAGAATAGCGTTAGGTTCGTGAAATGCAATAAATCATTTGAGCCCAAAATTCAATCGGTTAAACAGATCCTGGGGTTTAACTCCGTTTCTGAAGGGAAATTCAGACCAGAGTTCTCATCCATGCAACACACTCTGATTTAATGCAAGAAGCAAGCTCTTCTTTCCAGCGTCTCCAATACAGCAAGAACCATGAGCATGCCCTGAAAAAATAGATCTGTGTTTCCTACTCATACAGACCATATGTAGTTCAACTCTGCTTATGAAACTGATACAAACCACAGCTGCTCTAACATAAATCCTCTTTAGTTAATAGTGAGAATAGCGTAGGGTTAATGAACTGCGAAAAATTATTTGAGCCCATAATTCACTGGGTTTACAAGAAATGAACTCTTGCTTGTGGGAAGACACAGATACTTGGGTTGAACTCCGTTACTGAAGGGAAATTCCGACCAGAGTTCTCATCCCTAAAACACACTCTGTTTTAACGAAGAAGCAAGATCTTCTTTCCAGAGTCTAAAACACAGCAAGAACCATGAGCATGGTATGAAAAAAAGAACTGTGTTTCCTACTTATACGGACCATATTTAGTTCAACTCTGCTTATGAAACTGATACAGACCACACCTTCTCTTACATAAGTGCTCTTTAGTTAATAGTGAGACTCATGTTAGGTTCGTGAACTGCGAAAAATCATTTGAGCCCAAAATTCACTGATTTTACCAGAAGTTAACTCTTGCTTGTAGGAAGACACAGATCATGGGGTTTAACTCCGATTGTGAAGGGAAATTCAGACCAGCGTTCTCATCCCTGAAACACAATCTGCTTTAACACAAGAAGCAAGCTCTTCTTTCCAGATTCTAAAATACAGCAAGAAACATGAGCATGGTCTGAAAAAAAGAACTGTGTTTCCTATTCATACAGACCATATGTAGTTGAACTCTGCTTATGAAATGATACACACCACACCTCCTCTTACGTAAATCCTCTTTAGTTAATAGTGAGAATAGCATAGGGTTCCAAAATGTGAACAATCATTTGAGCCCAAAATTCACTTGGTATACCAGAAATGAACTATTCCTTGTAGAAAGACAAAGATCCTGTGGTTGAACTCCGTTACTGAAGGGAAATTCAGACCGGAATTCTCATCCCTGAAAAACACTCTTTTTAAAGGCAAGAATCATCCTCTTCTTTCCAGCATATCCAATACAGTAAGAACCATGATCATGCCAAGAGAAAAAGAACTGTGTTTCCAACTCATACGGACCATGTGTAGTCCAACTTTGCATAAGAAAATGATACAGACCACAGCTCCTATTACATAAGTGCTCTTTAGTTAAAGTGAGAATCATGTTAGGTTAGTGAACTGTGAAAAATCATTTGAGGGCAAAATTTACGTGGTTTACCAGAAATGAACTCTTGCATGTAGGAAGACACAGATAATGGGGTTTAACTCCGTTTGTGAAGGGAAATTCAGACCAGAATTCTCATCCCTGAAACACAATCTGCTTTAACACAAGAAGAAAGCTCTTCTTTCCACATTCTAAAATACAGCAAGAACCAAGAGCTTGCCCTGAAAAAAAGAACTGTGTTTCCTACTCATACGGAACATATGTAGTTCAACTCTGCTTATGAAACTGTTAAAGACCACAGCTCCTCTTACATAAATGCTCTTTAGTTAATAGTGAGAATAGCGTTGGGTTCGTGAACTGTGAAAAAACATTTGAGCCCAAAATTCACTGGGTTTACCACAAATGAACTCATGTTTGTAGGAAGACACAGATCCTGGGGTTTAACTCCGTTTCTGAAGGGAAATTCAGACCAGAATTCTCATCCCTGAGAAACCCTCTGTTTTAAGGCATGAATCATCCTCTCCTTTCCAGGGTCTCCAATACAGTAAGAAGCATGAGCATGCCAGGAAAAAAAGAACTGTGTTTCCTACTCATACGGACCATATGTAGTTCAACTCTGCTTATGAAACTGATGAACATCACAGCTCCTCTTAAATAAATGCTCTTTAGTTATAGTGAGAATAGCGTTGGGTTCGTGAACTGCAATAAATCATTTGAGCCCAAAATTCAATCGGTTAACCAGAAATGAACTCTTGCTTATAGCAAGACACAGATCCTCGGGTTTAACTCCGTTTCTGAAGGGAAATTCAGACCAGAGTTCTCATCCATGAAACACACTCTGATTTAATGCAAGAAGCAAGCTCTTCTTTCCAGCATCTCCAATACAGCAAGAACCATGAGAATACCCTGAAAAAATAGATCCGTGTTTCCTACTCATACAGACCATATGTAGTTCAACTCTGCTTATGAAACTGATACAAATCACAGCTGCTCTTACATAAATCCTCTTTATTTAAGAGTGTGAATAGCGTAGGGTTAATGAACTGCGAAAAATTATTTGAGCCCATAATTCACTGGGTTTACAAGAATTGAACTCTTGCTTGTGGGAAGACACAGATACCTGGGTTGAACTCTGTTACTGAAGGGAAATTCCGACCAGAGTTGTCATCCCTGAAACACACTCTGTTTTAACGAAGAAGCAAGCTCTTCTTTCCAGAGTCTAAAACACAGCAAGAACCATGAGCATGGTATGAAAAAAAGAACTGTGTTTCCTATTCATACGGACCATATGTAGTTAAACTCTGTTTATGAAACTGATACAAACCACACCTCCTCTTACATAAGTGCTCTTTAGTTAATAGTGAGAATCATGTTAGGTTCGTGAACTGCGAAAAATCATTTGATACCAAAATTCACTGTGTTTACCAGAAATTAACTCTTGCTTGTAGGAAGACACAGATCATACGGTTTAACTCCGTTTGTGAAGGGAAATTCAGACCAGCATTCTCATCCCTGAAACACAATCTCCTTTAACGCAAGAACCAAGCTCTTCTTTCCAGATTCTAAAATACAGCAAGAACCATTTGCATGGTCTGAAAAAAAGAAATGTGTTTCCTATTCATACGGACGATATGTAGTTGAACTCTGCTTAGGAAATTGATACACACCACACCTCCTCTTACATAAATTCTCTTTAGTTAATAGTGGGAATAGCATAGGGTTCCAAAATGTGAACAATCATTTGAGCCCAAAATTCACTGGGTATACCAGAAATGAACTATTCCTTGTAGGAAGACAAAGATCCTGTGGTTGAACTACGTTACTGAAGGGAAATTCAGACCAGAATTCTCATCCCGGAAAAACACTCATTTTCAAGGCAAGAATCATCCTCTTCTTTCCAGCATCTCCAATACAGTAAGAACCATGATCATGCCCAAAAAAAAGAACTGTGTTTCCTACTCATACGGACCATGTGTAGTCCAACTCTGCATAAGAAAAAGTACAGACCACAGCTCCTATTACGTAAGTGCTCTTTAGTTAATAGTGAGAATCATGTTAGGTTCGTGAACTGTGAAAAATCATTTGAGCCCAAAATTCACTGGGTTTACCAGAAATGATCTCTTGCATGTAGGAAGACACAGATCATGGGGTTTAACTCCGTTTATGGAGGGAAATTCAGAACAGAGTTCTCATACCTGAAACACACTCTGTTTTAACGAAGAAGCAAGCTCTTCTTTCCAGAATCTAAGTTACAGCAAGAACCATGAGCATGGCATGAAAAAAAGAACTGTGTTTCCTACTCATACGGACCATATGTAGTTCAACTCTGCTTATGAAACTAATAAAAACCACACCTCCTCTTACATAAATCTTCTTTAGTTAATAGTGAGAATACGTTGGCTTCGTGAACTGCAAAAAATCATTTGAGCCCAAAATTCACTGGGTTTACCAGAAATGAACTCTTGCTTGTAGGAAGACACAGATCCTGGGGTTTAACTCCGTTTCTGAAGGGAAATTCAGACCAGAATTCTCATCCCTGAAAAACACTCTGTTTTAAGGCATGAATCATCCTCTCCTTTCCAGGGTCTCCAATACAGTAAGAAGCATGAGCATGCCAGGAAAAAAAGAACTGTGTTTCCTACTCAGACAGACCATATGTAGTTCAACTCTGCTTATGAAACTGATTAAAACTACAGCTCCTCTTACATAAATTCTCTTTAGTTAATAGTGAGAATCATGTTGGGTTCGTGAACTGCGAAAAATCATTTGGGCCAAAAAATCACTGGGTTTACAAGAAATGAACTCTTGCTTGTAGGAAGACACTGATCTTGGGGTTTAACTCCGTTTCTGAAGGCAAATTCAGACCAGAGTTCTCATCCCTAAAAAACACTCTGTTTTAAGGCAAGAATCATCCTCTTCTTTAAAACGTCTGCAATATAGTAAGAAACATGAGCATGCCCAGAAAAAAAGAACTGTGTTTCCTACTCATACGGACCACATGTAGTTCAACTCTGCTTATGAAACTGATACAAACCGCAGCTCCTCTTACATAAATCCTCTTTAATTAATAGTGAGAATAGTGTATGGTTCGTGAACTGGTAAAAATCATTTGAGAACAAAATTCACTGGGTAAACAGAAATGAACTCTTGCTTGTAGGAAGACAAGGATTGTGGGGTTTAACTCTGTTTCTGAAGGCAAATTCAGACCAGAGTTCTCATCGCTGAAAAACACTCTGTTTTAAGGCAAGAATCATCCTATTCTGTCCAGCGTCTCCAATATAGTACGAAACATGAGCATGCCAAGAAAAAAAGAACTGTGTTTCCTTCTCATACGGACCATATGTAGTTCAACTCTGGTTATGAAACTGATACAAACCACAGCTGCTCTTACATAAATCCTCATTGGTTAATAGTGAGAATAGCATATGGTTCGTGAAGTGTGAAAAATCATTTGAGCCCAAAATTCACTGGGTTTACCAGAAATGAATTCTTGCTTGTAGAAAGACACAGATCCTGGGGATTAATTCCTTTTCTGAAGGGAAATTCAGACCAGAGTTCTCATCCCTGAAACACACTCTGTTTAAACGAAGAAGCACGCCCTTCTTCCCAGATTCTAAAATACAGCAATAAACATGAGCATGGCCTGAAAAAATGAAATCTGTTTCCTATTCATACGGACCATATGTACTTCAACTCTTCTTATGAAACTGATACAGACCACACCTACTCTTACATAAATGCTTTTTAGTTAATAGTGATAACAGCGTAGGGTGCCTACACTGCCAAAAATCATTTGAGCCCAAAATTCACTGGGTTTACCAGAAATGAACTCTTGCTTCTAGGAAGACACAGATCCTGCGGTTTAACTCCTTTTCTGAAGGGAAATTCAGAACAAAGTTCTCATCCCTGAAACACTCTGTTTTAACGCAAGAAGCACGCTCTTCACTCTAGATCTAAAATACAGCAAGAACCATGAGCATGCCCTGAAAAAAAAAAAACTGTGTTTCCTACTCAGACGGACCATATTTAGTTCAACTCTGCTTATGAAACTGATACAAACCACAGCTCCTCTTCCATAAATTCTCTTTTGTTAATAGTGAAAATCATGTTGGGTTCGTGAACTGCGAAAAATCATTTGGGCCGAAAATTGACTCTGTTTACCAGAAATGAACTCTTCCTTGTAGGAAGACAGAGATCCTGGGGTTTAACTCCATTTCTGAAGGGAAATTCAGACAAGAGTTCTCATCCCTGAAACACACTCTGTTTTAACGCAAGAAGAAAGCTCTTCTTTCCATAGTCTAAAATACAGCAAGAACAATGAGCATGCCCAGAAAAAAAGAAATGTGTTTCCTACTCATACGGACCATATGGAGTTCAACTATGCTTATGAAACTGATACAAACCACAGCTCTGATTTCATAAATGCTCTTTAGTTAATAGTGAGAATGGTGTTGGGATCGTGAACTGCGAAAAATCATTTGAGCACAAAATTCACTGGGGTAACCATAAATGAATACTTGCTTGTAGGAAGACACAGATCCTGGGGTTTAACTCCGTTTCTGAAGGGAAATTCAGACCAGAGTTCTCATCCCCGAAACACACTCTGTTTTAAGACAAGAAGCATCCTCTTCTTTCCAGCGTCACCAATACTGCAAGAACCATGATCATGCCCAGAAAAAGAACTGTGTTTCCTACTCATACGGACCATATGTAGTTCAACTCTGCTTATGAAACTGATACAAACCACAGCTCCTCTTCCATAAAGTCTCTTTAGTTAATAGTGAGAATCATGTTCTGTTGGTGTACTCTGTAAAATCTTTTGAGCACAAAATTCACTTGGTTTACCAGAAATGATATCCTGCTTGTAGGACAACACATATCCTGGGGTTTAACTCCGTTTCTGAAGGGAAATTCAGACCAGAGTTCTTATCATTGACACGTACTCTGTTTTAACGCAAGAAGCAAGCCCTTCTTTCCAGAGTCTAAAATACAGCAAGAACCATGAGATGCCCTGAAAAGAAGAACTTTGTTTCCTATTCAAACGGACCATATGTAGTTCAACTCTGCTTATGAAACTGATACAAACCACAGCTCCTCTTACATAAATCCTCTTTAGTTAATAGTGAGAATAGCCTTGGGTTTGTGAACTGCCAAAAATCATTTGAGCTGAAAATTCACTGGGTTTACCATAAATGAACTCTTGCTTGTAGGAAGACGCAGATCATGGGGATCAACTCCGTTTCTGAAGGGAAATTCAGACCAGAGTTCTGATACCTGACAAACACTCTGTTTTAACTAAGAAGCAAGCTCTTATTTCCTGATTCTAAATTACAGCAAGAACCATGATCATGGCCTGAAAAAGAGAACTGTGTTTCCTACTCATACGTACCATATGTAGTTCAACTCTGCTTATGAAACTGATACAAACCACAGCTCCTCTTACATAAAGTCTCTTTTGTTAATTGTGAGAATCATGTTCTGTTGGTGTTCTGTGTAAAATCTTTTGAGCCCAAAATTCACTTTGTTTACCAGAAATGATCTCCTGCTTATAGGACAACACAGATCCTGGGGTTTAACTCCCTTTCTGAAGGGAAATTCAGACCAGAGTTCTCATCCCTGAAACACACTCTGTTTTATCGCAAGAAGAAAGCTCTTCTTTCCAGAGTCTAAAATACAGCAAGAACGATGAGCATGCCCTGAAAAAAAAAATGTGTTTCCTACTCATACGGACCATATGGAGTTCAACTATGCTTATGAAACTGATACAAACCACAGCTCTGCTTACATAAATGCTCTTTAGTTAATAGTGAGAATCGCGTTGGGTTCCTGAACTGCAAAAAATCATTTGAGCCCAAAATTCACTGGGGTAACCATAAATGAATTCTTGCTTGTAGGAAGACACAGATCCTGGGGTTTAACTCCGTTTCTGAAGGGAAATTCAGACCAGAGTTCTCATCCCCGAAACACACTCTGTTTTAAGACAAGAAGCATCCTCTTCTTTCCAGCATCACCAATACAGCAAGAACCATGATCATGCCCAGAAAAAAAGAACTGTGTTTCCTACTCATACGGACCATATGTAGTTCAACTCTGCTTATGAAACTGATACAAACCACAGCTCCTCTAACATAAAGTCTCTTTAGTTAATAGTGAGAATCATGTTCTGTTGGTGTACTGTGGAAAATCTTTTGAGCCCAAAATTCACTGCGTTTACCAGAAATGAACTCTTGTTTGTTGGAAGACACAGTTCTTGGGGTTTAACTCCGTTTCTGCAGGGAAATTCAGACCAGAATTCTCATTCCTGAGAAACACTCTGTTTTAAGGCATGAATCATCCTCTCCTTTCCAGGGTCTCCAATACAGTAAGAAGCATGAGCATGCCAGGAAAAAAAGAACTGTGTTTCCTACTCATACGGACCATATGTAGTTTAACTCTGCTTATCAAACTGATACAAACCACAGCTCCTCTTACATAAATGCTCTTTAGTTAATAGTCAGAATCATGTTGTGTTTGTGAACTGCGAAATAACATTTGAGCCGAAAATTCACTTGGTTTACCAGAAATGAAATCTTGCTGGTAGGAAGACACAGATCATGGGGTTTAACTCCTTTTTTAAAGCTAAATTCAGACCAGAGTTCTCATCCATGAAACACATTCTGTTTTAATGCAAGAAGCAAGCTCTTCTTTCAAGCATCTCCAATACAGCAAGAAGCATGAGAATGCCCTGGAAAAAAGAACTGTGTTTCCTACTCATACGGACCATATGTAGTTCAACTCTGCTTATGAAACAGATACAAACCACAGCTCTTCTTACATAAATGCTCTTTAGGTAATAGTGAGAATCAGTTTTGGTTGGTGAACTGCGAAAATCATTTGAGCCCAAAATTCACTTGGTTAAACAGAAATGAACTCTTGCTTGTAGGAAGACACAGATACATGGGTTAAACTCCGTTTCTGAAGGGAAATTCAGACCAGAGTTGTCATCCCTGAAACACACTCTGTTTTAACGAAGAAGCAATATCTTCTTTCCAGAGTCTAAAACACAGCAAGAACCATGAGCATGGTATGAAAAAAAGAACTGTGTTTCCTACTTATACGGACCATATGTAGTTCAACTCTGCTTATGAAACTGATACAGACCACACCTACTCTTACATAAGTACTCTTTAGTTAATAGTGAGACTCATATTAGGTTCGTGAACTGTGAAAAATCATTTGAGCCCAAAATTCACTGGGATTACCAGAAATTAACTCTTGCTTGTAGGAAGACACAGATCATGGGGTTTAACTCCGTTTGTGAAGGGAAATTCAGACCAGCATTCTCATCCCTGAAACACAATCTGCTTTAACGCAAGAAGCAAGCTCTTCTTTCCAGATTCTAAAATACAGCAAGAAACATGAGCATGGTCTGAAAAAAAGAACTGTGTTTCCTATTCATACAGACCATATGTAGTTGAACTCTGCTTATGAAATGATACACACCACACCTCCTCTTACATAAATCCTCTTTAGGTAATAGTGAGAATAGCATAGGGTTCCAAAATGTGAACAATCATTTTAGCCCAAAATTCACTTGGTATACCAGAAATGAACTATTCCTTGTAGGAAGACAAAGATCATGTGGTTGAACTCCGTTACTGAAGGGAAATTCAGACCGGAATTCTCATCCCTGAAAAACACTCTTTTTAAAGGCAAGAATCATCCTCTTCTTTCCAGCATATCCAATACAGTAAGAACCATGATCATGCCAAGAAAAAAAGAACTGTGTTTCCTACTCATACGGACCATGTGTAGTCCAACTCTGCATAAGAAAATGATACAGACCACAGCTCCTATTACATAAGTGCACTTTAATTAATAGTGAGAATCATGTTAGGTTCGTGAACTGTGAAAAAACATTTGAGCCCAAAATTCACTGGGTTTACCAGAAATGAACTCTTGCATGTAGGAAGACACAGATCATGGGGTTTAACTCCGTTTGTGAAGGGAAATTCAGACCAGCATTCTCATCCATGAAACACAATCTGCTTTAACGCAAGAAGAAAGCTCTTCTTTCCAGATTCTAAAATACAGCAAGAACCAAGAGCATGCCCTGAAAAAAAGAAATCTGTTTCCTATTCATACGGACCATATGTAGTTCCACTCTGCTTATGAAACTGCTACAAACCACAGCTCTTCTTACATAAATGCTCTTTAGGTAATAGTGAGAATCGGTTTGGGTGGTGAACTGCGAAAAATCATTTGAGCCCAAAATTCACTTGGTTTAACAGAAATGAACTCTTGCTTGTAGGAAGAAACAGATACTTGGGTTGAACTCCGATTCTGAAGAGAAATTCAGACCAGAGTTCTCATCCCTGAAACACACTCTGTTTTAACGAAGAAGCAAGCTCTTCTTTCCAGAGTTTAAAACACAGCAAGAACCATGAGCATGGTATGAAAAAAAGAACTGTGTTTCCTATTCATACGGACCATATGTAGTTCAACTCAGCTTATGAAATAATAAACACCACACCTCCTCTTACATAAATCCTCTTTAGTTAATAGTGAGAATAGCATAGGGTTCGAGAACTGTGAACAATCATTTGAGCCCAAAATTCACTGGGTTTACCAGAAATGAACTCTTGCTTGTAGGAAGACACAGATCATGGGGTTTAAATTCGTTTCTGAAGGGAAATTCAGACCAGAATTCTCATCACTGAAAAACACTCTGTTTTAAGGCATGAATCATTCTATTCTTTCCAGGGTCTCCAAATCAGTAAGAACCATGAGCATGCCAAAAAAAAAAAAAATTAACTGTGTTTCCTACTCATACGGACCATATGTAGTTCAACTCTGCTTATGAAACTGATACAAACCACAGCTCTGCTTACATAAATGCTCTTTAGTTAATAGTGAAAATCACGTTGGGATCGTGAACTGTGAAAAATCATTTTAGCCCAAACTTCATGAGGTAACCAGAAATGAACTCTTGCTTGTAGGAAGACACAAATGCTGGGGTTTAACTCCGTTTCTGAAGGGAAATTCAGAACAGAGTTCTCATCTCAGAAACATACTCTGCTTTAAGACAAGAAGCATCCTCTTCTCTCCAGCGTCACCAATACAGCAAGAACCATGAGCATGCCCTGAAAAAAAGAACTGTGTTTTCTACTCATACGGACCATATGTAGTTCAACTCTGCTTATGAAACTGATACAAACCACAGCTCTGCTTACATAAATTCTGTTTAGTTAATAGTGAGAATCGAGTTGGGATCGTGAACTGCAAAAATCATTTGAGCCCAAAATTCACTGGGTTTACCAGAAATGAACTCTTGCTAGTAGATAGACACAGATCCTGGATTTTAACTCCGTTTCTGAAGGGAAATTCAGACCAGAGTTCTCATCCCAGAAACACACTCTGTTTTAAAATAAGAAGCATCCTCTTCTTTCAAGCGACACCAATACAGAAAGAACCATGATCATGCCCAGAAAAAAAGAACTGTGTTTCCTACTCATAAGGACCATATGTAGTTCAACTCTGCTTATGAAACTGATACAAACCACAGCTCCTCTAACATAAAGTCTCTTTAGTTAATAGTGAGAATCATGTTCTGTTGGTGTACTGTGGAAAATCTTTTGAGCCCAAAATTCACTTGGTTTACCAGAAATGAACTCTTGATTGTAGGAACACACAGATCCTGGGGTTTAACTCCGTTTCTGAAGGGAAATACAGACCAGAGTTCTCATACCTGAAACACACTCTGCTTTAACACAAGAAGCAAGCTCTTCTTTCCAGATTCTAAAATACAGCAAGAACTATGAGCATGCCCTGAAAAAAGGAAATGTGTTTTCTACTCATACGGACCATATGTAGTTCAACTCTGCCTAAGAAACTGATACAAACCACAGCTCCGCATACATAAATGCTGTTTACTTAATAGTGAGAATCGCGTTGGGTTCGTGAACTGCGAAAAATCATTTGAGCCCAAAATTCACTGGGTTAACCAGAATTGAACTCTTGCTTGTAGGAGGACACAGATCCTGGTGTTTAACTCCATTTCTGAAGGGAAATTCAGACCAGAGTTCTCATCCCTGAAACACACTCTATTTTAAGACAAGAAGCATCCTCTTCTTTCCAGGGTCTCCAATACAGTAAGAACCATATTCATGGTCTGAAAAAAAGAACTGTGTTCCCTATTCATATGGACCATATGTAGTTCAACTCTTCTTATGAAACTGATGCAAACAATACCTCCTCTTACATAAATGCTCTTTAGTTAATAGTGAGAATAGCGTTGGGTTCTAGAACTGTGTAAAATCATTTGAGCCCAAAATTCACTTTGTTTACCAGAAATGAACTCTTGCTTGTAGGAAGACACAGATCATGGGGTTTAACTCCGTTTCTGAAGGGAAATTCAGACCAGAGTTCGCATCCATGAAACACACTCTGTTTTAATGCAAGAAGCAAGCTCTTCTTTCCAGGATCACCAATATATCAAGAAACATGAGCATGCCCAGAAAAAAGATCTGTGCTTCCTACTCATACAGAATATATGTAGTTCAACTCAGCTTATGAAACTGATACAAACCATAGCTCCTCCTACATAAATCCTATTTAGTTATTAGTTAGAATAGAATAGGGTGCATGAACTGCAAATAATCATTTGAGCCCAAAATTCCCTGGGTATACCAGAAATGCACTCTTGCTTGTAGGAAGACACTGATCATGGGGTTTAACTCCGTTTGTGAAGGGCAACATAGACGAGAGTTCTCATCCATGAAACACAGCCTGTTTTATAGCAAGAAGCAAGGTCTTCTTTCCAGCGTCTCCAATAGAGCAAGAACCGTGAGCATTCCCTGAAAAAAAGAACTGTGTTTCCTACTCATAAAGACCATATATAGTTCAACTCTGCTTATGAAACTGATACAAACCAGAGCTCCTCTACAAAAATCCTCTTTAGTTAATAGTGAGAATAGCATAGGGTTCGTGAACTGCGAAAAATCATTTGAGCTCAAAATTCACTGGGTATACCAGAAATGAACTCTTGATTATAGGAAGTCATGGATCATGGGGTTTAACTCCGTTTCTGAAGGGAAATTCAGACCAGAGTTCTCATCCCTGAAAAAAAACACTGTTTTAAGGCAAGAATCATACATTTCTTTCCAGCGTCTCCTATACAGTAAGGACCATGAGCATGCCCAGAAAAAAAGAACTGTGTGTCCTACTCATATGTTCCCTATGTAGTTCAACTCTGCTTATGAAATGATACAGAACAGAGCTCCTCATACATAAATGCTCTTTAGTTAAAAGTGATAATCGCATTGGGTTCTAGAACTGTGTAAAGTCATTTGAGCCGAAAAATTCACTTGGTTTACCAGAAATGAACTCTTGCTGGTATTAAGACACAGATCATGGTGTTTAACTCCGTTTTTGAAGCTAAATTAAGACCAGAGATCTCATCCATGAAACACACCCTGTTTTAATGCAAGAAGCAAGCACTTCTTTCCAGCGTCTCCAATCCAGCAAGAAGCATGAGCATGCCCTGAAAAAAAGAACTGTTTCCTACTCCTACCGACCTTATCTAGTTCAACTCTACTTATGAAACTGATACAAACCACAGCTCTTCTTACATAAATGCTCTTTAGTTAATAGTGAAAATTGGTTTGGGTTGGTGAACTGCAAAATATCATTTGAGCCCAAAATTCACTTGGTTTACCAGAAATGAACTCTTGCTTGTAGGGAGACACAGATCATGGGGTTTAACTCCATTTCTGAAGGGAAATTCAGACCAGAGTTCTTATCCATGAAACACACTCTGTTTTAATTCAAGAAGCAAGCTCTTCTTTCCAGAGTCTCCAATACAGCAAGAACCATGAGCATGCCCTCAAAAAAAGAACTGTGTTTCCTACTCATACAGACCATATGTAGTTCAACTCTGCTTATGAAACTGATACAAACCACAGCTACTCTAACATAAATCCTCTTTAGTTAATAGTGAGAATAGCGTAGGGTTAATGAACTGCGAAAAATCATTTGAGCCCATAATTCACTGGGTTTACAAGAAATAACCTCATGCTTGTGGGAAGACACAGATACTTGGGTTGAACTCCGTTTCTGAAGGGAAATTCAGACCAGAGTTCTCATCCCTGAAAAACACTCTGTTTTAACGAAGTAGCAAGCTCTTCTTTCCAGAGTCTAAAACACAGCAAGAACCATGAGCATGGTATGAAATAAAGAACAGTGTTTCCTATTCATACGGACCATATGTAGTTCAACTCTGCTTATGAAACTGATACAGACCACACATCCTCTTACATAAGTGCTCTTTAGTTAATAGTGAGAATCATGTTAGGTTCGTTAACTGCGAAAAATCATTTGAGCCCAAAATTCACTGGGTTTACCAGAAATTAACTCTTGCTTGTAGGAAGACACAGATCATGGGGTTTAACTCCATTTGTCAAGGGAAATTCAGACCAGCGTTCTCATCCCTGAAACACAGTCTGCTTTAATGCAAGAAGCAAGCTCTTCTTTCCAGATTCTAAAATACAGCAAGAACCATGAGCATGGTCTGAAAAAAAGAACTGTGTTTCCTATTCATACGGACCATATGTAGTTGAACTCTACTTATGACACTGATACACACCACACCTCCACTTACATTAATACTCTTTAGTTAATAGTGAGAATAGCATATGGTTCGTGAACTGTGAACAATCATTTGAGCCCAAAATTCACTGTGTATACCAGAAATGACCTCTTGCTTGTAGGAAGACAAAGATCCTGTGGTTTAACTCCATTACTGAAAGGAAATTCAGACCAGAATTCTCATCCCTGAAAAACACTCTTTTTAAAGGCAAGAATCATCCTCTTCTTTCCAGCTTCTCCAATACACTAAGAACCATGATCATGCCAAGAAAAAAAGAACTGTGTTTATTACTCATACTGACCATGTGTAGTCCAACTCTGCATAAGAAAATGATGCAGACCACAGCTCCTATTACATAAGTGCTCTTTAGTTAATAGTGAGAACCATGTTAGGTTCGTGAACTGTGAAAAATCATTTGAGCCCAAAATTCACTGGGTTTACCAGAAATGAACTCTGGCATGTAGGAATACACAGATCATGGGGTTTAAATCCGTTTGTGAAGGGAAATTCAGACCAGCGTTCTCATCCCTGAAACACAGTCTGCTTTAATGCAAGAAGAAAGCTCTTCATTCCAGATTCTAAAATACAGCAAGAACCAAGAGCATGCCCTGAAAAAAAGAAATGTGTTTTCTACTCATACGGACGATATGTAGTTCAACTCTGCTTATGAAACTGATAAAAACCACACCACCGCATACATAAACGCTCTTTAGTTAATAGTGAGAATCGCGTTGGGTTCGTGAACTGCGAAAAATCATTTGAGCCCAAAATTCACTGGGTTTACCAGAAATGAACTCTTGCATGTAGGAAGACACAGATCATGGGGTTTAACTCCGTTTGTGAAGGAAAATTCAGACCAGCGTTCTCATCCCTGAAACACAATCTGCTTTATCGCAAGAAGAAAGCACTACTTTCCAGATTCTAAAATACAGCAAGAACCAAGAGCATGCCCTGAAAAAAAGAAATGTGTTTCCTACTCATAAGGACCATATGGAGTTCAAATCTGCTTACGAAACTGATACAAACCACAGCTCTTCTTTCATAAAGTCTCTTTTGTTAATAGTGAGAATCATGTTCTGTTGGTGTACTGTGTAAAATCTTTTGAGCCCAAAATTCACTGCGTTTACCAGAAATGATATCCTGCTTGTAGGACAACACAGATCCTGGGGTTTAACTCCATTTCTGAAGGGAAATTCAGACCAGAGTTCTCATCCCTGACACACACTCTGTTTTAACGCAAGAAGCAAGCTCTTTGTTCCAGGGTCTCCAATACAGTAAGAACCATAAGCATGCCAAGAAAAAATAACTGTGTTTCCTACTCATATAGACCATATGTAGTTCAACTCTGCCTATGAAACTGATACAAACCACAGATCCTCTACATAAATCCTCTTTAGTTAATAGTGAGAATAGCTTCGGGTTTGTGAACTGCGAAAAATCATTTGAGTCGAAAATTCACTGGTTTTACCAGAAATGAACTCTTGCTTGCAGGAAGACACATATCCTGGGGTTTAACTCCGTTTCTGAATCAAAATTCAGACGAGAATTCTCATCCCTGAAAAACACTCTATTTTAAGGCATGAATCATTCTCTTCTTTCCAGGGTCTCAAAAACAGTAAGAAACATGAGCATGCCAAAAAAAAAAAAAAACAAAAAATAACAAAAAAAAAACTGTGTCCTACTCATACGGACCATATGAAGTTCAACTCTGCTTTGGAAACTGATACAAACCAAAGCTCTGCTTACATAAATGCTCTTTAGTTAATAGTGAGAATCATGTTCTGTTGGTGTACTGTGAAAAATCATTTGAGCCCAAAATTCACTTTGTTTACCAGAAATGACCTCCTGCTTGAGGGACAACACAGATCCTGGGGTATAACTCTGTTTCTCAAGGGAAATTCAGAATAGAGTTCTCATCCCTGAAACACACTCTGTTTTAATGCAAGAAGCTAGCTCTTCTTTCCAGAGTCTAAAATACAGCAGGAACCATGAGCATGCCCAGAAAAAAAGAACTGTGTTTCATACTCATACGGACCATATGTAGTTGAACTCTGCTTGTGAAACTGATACAAACCTCAGCTCCTCTTACATAAATGCTCTTTAGTTAATAGTGAGAATAGCGTTGAGTTCGTGAACTGCCAAAATCATTTGAGCCCAAAATTCACTGGGTTTTTCAGCAATGAACTCTTGCTTATAGGAAGACACATTTCCTGGGGTGTAACTCCATTTCTGAAGGGAAATTCAGACCAGAATTCTCATACCTGAAAAACACTCTGTTGTTCGGCATGAATCATCCTCTTCTTTACAGGGTCTCCAATACAGTAAGAACCATGAGCATGCCAAGAACAAAAGAACTGTGTATCCTACTCATACGGACCATATGTAGTTCAACTCTGCTTATGAAACTGATACAAACCACAGCTCCTCTTACATAAATGCTCTTTAGTTAATAGTCAGTATTATGTTGTGTTCGTGAACTGCGAAATATCATTTGAGCCCAAAATTCACTGGGTTTACCAGAAATGAACTCTTGCTTGTAGGAAGACACAGATCCTGGGGTTTAACTCCGTACTGAAGGGAAATTCAGACCAGAATTCTCATCCCTGAAAAACACTCTGTTTTAAGGCATGAATCATCCTCTACTTTCCACGGTCTCCAATACAGTAAGAAGCATGAGCATGCCAGGAGAAAAAGAACTGTGTTTCCTACCCATACGGAACATATGTAGTTCAACACTGCTTATGAAACTGATAAAGACCACAGCTCCTCTTACATAAATGCTCTTTAGTTAATAGTGAGAATAGCGTTGGGTTCGTGAACTGCGAAAAATCATTTGAGCCGTAAATTCACTGGGTTTACCAGAAATGAACTCTGGTTTGTAGGAAGACACAGATTCTGGGATTTAACTCCGTTTCCGAAGGGAAATTCAGACCAGCATTCTCATCCCTGAGAAACACTCTGTTTTAAGGCATGAATCATCCTCTCCTTTCCAGGTTCTCCAATACAGTAAGAAGCATGAGCATGCCAGGAAAAAAAGAACTGTGTTTCCTACTCATACGGACCATATGTAGTTCAACTCTGCTTATGAAACTGATACAAACAACATCTCTTCTTACATAAAGTCTCTTTAGTTAATAGTGAGAATCATGTTCTGTTGGTGTACTGTGTAAAGTCATTTGAGCCCAAAATTCACTTTGTTTACCAGAAATGAACTCCTGCTTTAGGGACAACACAGATCCTGGGGTTTAACTCCGTTTATGTAGGGAAATTCAGAACAGAGTTCTCATCCCTCAAACACACTCTGTTTTAATGCAAGAAGCTAGCTCTTCTTTCCAGAGTCTAAAATACAGCAAGAACCATGAGCATGCCCTGAAAAAAAAAAACTGTGTTTCCTACTCATAAAGACCATATGTAGTTCAACTCTGCTTATGAAACTGATAAAGACCACAGCTCCTCTTATATAAATGCTATTTAGTTAATAGTGAGTATAGCATTGGGTTCGTGAACTGCGAAAAATCATTTGAGCCCAAAATTCACTGGGTATACCAGAAATGAACTCTTGCTTGTAGGAAGACAAAGATCCTGTGGTTTAACTCCGTTACTGAAGGGAAATTCAGTCTGGAGTTCTCATCCCTGAAAAACAATCTGTTTTAACGCTAGAAGCAAGCTCTTCTTTCCAGAGTCTCCAAAACAGTAAGAACCATGAGCATGCCAAAAAAAAAAAAATAACTGTGTTTACTACTCTTTCGGACCATATGTAGTTCAACTCTGCTTATGAAACTGAAATCCTCTTTAGTTATTAGTGAGAATAGAATAGGGTTCATGAACTGCAATGAGAAATTAACTGTTGGTTGTAGGAAGACACTGATCCTGGGGTTTCTGAAGGGAAATTCTGATACAAATCACAGCTCCTCTTACATAAAGTCTCTTTAGTTAATAGTGAGAATCATGTTCTGTTGGTGTACTGTGTAAAATCATTTGAGCCCAAAATTCACTTTGTTTACCAGAAATGAACTCCTGCTTGAGGGAAAACACAGATCCTGGGGTTTAACTAAGTTTCTGAAGGGAAATTCAGAAGAGAATTCTCATCCCTGAAACACACTCTGTTTTAATGCAAGAAGCAAGGTCTTCTTTGCAGAATCTAAAATACAGCAAGAACAATGAGCATGCCCTGAAAAAAAGAACTGTGTTTCCTACTCATACGGACCATATGTAGTTCAACTTTGCTAATGAAACTGATACAAACCACAGCTCCTCTTACATAAATGCTCTTTAGTTAATAGTCAGAATCATGTTGGGTTCGTGAACTGTGAAATATCATTTGAGCCTAAAATTCACTGGGTTTACCAGAAATGAACTCTTGCTTGTAGGAAGACACAGATCCTAGGGTTTAAATCCGTTTCTGAAGGGAAATTCAGACCAGAATTCTCATCCCTGAAAAACACTCTGTTTTAAGGCATGAATCATCCTCTCCTTTCCAGGGTCTCCAATACAGTAAGAAGCATGAGCATGCCAGGAAAAAAAGAACTGTGCTTCCTACTCATACAGACCATATGTAGTTCAACTCTGCTTATGAAACTGAAAGAGACCACAGCTCCTCTTACATTAAAGCACTTTAGTTAATAGTGAGAATAGCGTTGGGTTCCTGAAATGCAATAAATCATTTGAGCCCAAAATTCAATCTGTTAACCAGAAATGAACTCTTGCTTGTAGGAAGACACAGATCCTGGGGTTTAAATCCGTTTCTGAAGGGATTTTCAGACCAGAGTTCTCATCCCTGAAACACACTCTGTTTCAACGAAGAAGAAAGTTCTTCTTTCCAGATTCTAAAATACAGCAAGAACAATGAGCATGGTCTGAAAAAAAGAACTGTGTTCCCTATTCATATGGACCATATGTAGTTCAAGTCTTCTCATGAAACTGTTGCAAACCACACCTCCTCTTATATAAATGCTCTTTAGTTAATAGTGAGAATAGCGTTGGGTTCTAAAACTGTGTAAAATCATTTGAGCCCAAAATTCACTTGGTTTACCAGAAATGAACTCTTGCTTGTAGGAAGACACAGATCATGGGGTTAACTCCGTTTCTGAAGGGAATTTCAGACCAGAGTTCTCATGCATGAAACACACTCTGTTTTAACGCAAGAAGCAAGCTCTTCTTTCCAGGGTCTCCAATCCAGTAAGAACCATAAGCATGCCAAGAAAAAAGAACTGTGTTTCCTACTCATAAGGACCATATGTAGTTCAACTCTGCTTATGAAAATTATACAAACCACAGCTCCTCTTTCATAAATGCTCTTTAGTTAATAGTGAGAATAGCGTTGTGTTTGTGATCTGCGAAAAATCATTTGAGCCAAAAATTCACTGGGTTTACCATAAATGAACTCTTGCTTGTAGGAACACACAGATCCTGGGGTTTAACTCCGTTACTGAAGGGAAATTCAGAACAGAGTTCTCCTATCTTAAACACACTCAGTTTTAACGAAGAAGCAAGCTCTTCTTTCCAGAATCTAAGTTACAGCAAGAACCATGAGCATAGCCTGAAAAAAAGAACTGTGTTTCCTTCTCATACGGACCATATGTAGATCAACTCTGCTTATGAAACTGATACAAACCACACCTCCTCTTACATAAATCCTCTTTAGTTAATAGTGAGAATAGCGTTGCCTCGTGAACTGCAAAAAATCATTTGAGCCCAAAATTCACTGGGTTTACCAGAAATGAACTCTTGCTTGTAGGAAGACACAGATCATGGGGTTTAACTCCATTTCTGAAGGGTAATTCAGACCAGAATTCTCATCCCTGAAAAACACTCTGTGTTAAGGCTTGAATCATTCTCTTCTTTCCAGGGTCTCCAAAACAGTAAGAACCATGAGCATGCCAAAAAAAAAATAATAACTGTGTTTACTACTCTTTCGGACCATATGTAGTTCAACTCTGCTTATGAAACTGAAATCCTCTTTAGTTATTAGTGAGAATAGAATAGGGTTCATGAACTGCAACGAGAAATTAACTGTTGGTTGTAGGAAGACACTGATCCTGGGGTTTCTGAAGGGAAATTCTGATACAAATCACAGCTCCTCTTACATAAAGTCTCTTTAGTTAATAGTGAGAATCATGTTCTGTTGGTGTACTGTGTAAAATCATTTGAGCCCAAAATTCACTTTGTTTACCAGAAATGAACTCCTGCTTGAGGGAAAACACAGATCCTGGGTTTTAACTAAGTTTCTGAAGGGAAATTCAGAAGAGAGTTCTCATCCCTGAAACACACTCTGTTTTAATGCAAGAAGCAAGGTCTTCTTTGCAGAGTCTAAAATACAGCAAGAACCATGAGCATGCCCTGAAAAAAAGAACTGTGTTTCCTACTCATACGGACCATATGTAGTTCAACTCTGCTTATGAAACTGATACAAACCACAGCTCCTCTTACATAAATGCTCTTTAGTTAATAGTCAGTATTATGTTGGGTTCGTGAACTGCGAAATATCATTTGAGCCCAAAATTCACTGGGTTTACCAGAAATGAACTCTTGCTTGTAGGAAGACACAGATCCTAGGGTTTAAATCCGTTTCTGAAGGGAAATTCAGACCAGAATTCTCATCCCTGAAAAACACTCTGTTTTAAGGCATGAATCATCCTCTCCTTTCCAGGGTCTCCAATACAGTAAGAAGCATGAGCATGCCAGGAAAAAAAGAACTGTGCTTCCTACTCATACAGACCATATGTAGTTCAACTCTGCTTATGAAACTGAAAGAGACCACAGCTCCTCTTACATAAAAGCACTTTAGTTAATAGTGAGAATAGCGTTGGGTTCCTGAAATGCAATAAATCATTTGAGCCCAAAATTCAATCGGTTAACCAGAAATGAACTCTTGCTTGTAGGAAGACACAGATCCTGGGGTTTAAATCCGTTTCTGAAGGGATTTTCAGACCAGAGTTCTCATCCCTGAAACACACTCTGTTTCAACGAATAAGAAAGTTCTTCTTTCCAGATTCTAAAATACAGCAAGAACAATGAGCATGGTCTGAAAAAAAGAACTGTGTTCCCTATTCATATGGACCATATGTAGTTCAAGTCCTCTCATGAAACTGTTGCAAACCACACCTCCTCTTATATAAATGCTCTTTAGTTAATAGTGAGAATAGCGTTGGGTTCTAAAACTGTGTAAAATCATTTGAGCCCAAAATTCACTTGGTTTACCAGAAATGAACTCTTGCTTGTAGGAAGACACAGATCATGGGGTTAACTCCGTTTCTGAAGGGAATTTCAGACCAGAGTTCTCATGCATGAAACACACTCTGTTTTAACGCAAGAAGCAAGCTCTTCTTTCCAGGGTCTCCAATCCAGTAAGAACCATAAGCATGCCAAGAAAAAAGAACTGTGTTTCCTACTCATAAGGACCATATGTAGTTCAACTCTGCTTATGAAACTTATACAAACCACAGCTCCTCTTTCATAAATGCTCTTTAGTTAATAGTGAGAATAGCGTTGTGTTTGTGATCTGCGAAAAATCATTTGAGCCAAAAATTCACTGGGTTTACCATAAATGAACTCTTGCTTGTAGGAACACACAGATCCTGGGGTTTAACTCCGTTACTGAAGGGAAATTCAGAACAGAGTTCTCCTATCTTAAACACACTCAGTTTTAACGAAGAAGCAAGCTCTTCTTTCCAGAATCTAAGTTACAGCAAGAACCATGAGCATAGCCTGAAAAAAAGAACTGTGTTTCCTTCTCATACGGACCATATGTAGATCAACTCTGCTTATGAAACTGATACAAACCACACCTCCTCTTACATAAATCCTCTTTAGTTAATAGTGAGAATAGCGTTGCCTCGTGAACTGCAAAAAATCATTTGAGCCCAAAATTCACTGGGTTTACCAGAAATGAACTCTTGCTTGTAGGAAGACACAGATCATGGGGTTTAACTCCGTTTCTGAAGGGTAATTCAGACCAGAATTCTCATCCCTGAAAAACACTCTGTGTTAAGGCTTGAATCATTCTCTTCTTTCCAGGGTCTCCAAAACAGTAAGAACCATGAGCATGCCAAAAAAAAAAAAATAAAATAACTGTGTTTACTACTCTTTCGGACCATATATAGTTCAACTCTGCTTATGAAACTGAAATCCTCTTTAGTTATTAGTGAGAATAGAATAGGGTTCATGAACTGCAACGAGAAATTAACTGTTGGTTGTAGGAAGACACTGATCCTGGGGTTTCTGAAGGGAAATTCTGATACAAATCACAGCTCCTCTTACATAAAGTCTCTTTAGTTAATAGTGAGAATCATGTTCTGTTGGTGTACTGTGTAAAATCATTTGAGCCCAAAATTCACTTTGTTTACCAGAAATGAACTCCTGCTTGAGGGAAAACACAGATCCTGGGTTTTAACTAAGTTTCTGAAGGGAAATTCAGAAGAGAGTTCTCATCCCTGAAACACACTCTGTTTTAATGCAAGAAGCAAGGTCTTCTTTGCAGAGTCTAAAATACAGCATGAACCATGAGCATGCCCTGAAAAAAAGAACTGTGTTTCCTACTCATAAGGACCATATGTAGTTCAACTCTGCTTATGAAACTGATACAAACCACAGCTCCTCTTACATAAATGCTCTTTAGTTAATAGTCAGTATTATGTTGTGTTCGTGAACTGCGAAATATCATTTGAGCCCAAAATTCACTGGGTTTACCAGAAATGAACTCTTGCTTGTAGGAAGACACAGATCCTAGGGTTTAACTCCGTACTGAAGGGAAATTCAGACCAGAATTCTCATCCCTGAAAAACACTCTGTTTTAAGGCATGAATCATCCTCTAATTTCCACGGTCTCCAATACAGTAAGAAGCATGAGCATGCCAGGAGAAAAAGAACTGTGTTTCCTACCCATACGGAACATATGTAGTTCAACACTGCTTATGAAACTGATAAAGACCACAGCTCCTCTTACATAAATGCTCTTTAGTTAATAGTGAGAATAGCGTTGGGTTCGTGAACTGCGAAAAATCATTTGAGCCCTAAATTCACTGGGTTTACCAGAAATGAACTCTGGTTTGTAGGAAGACACAGATTCTGGGGTTTAACTCCGTTTCCGAAGGGAAATTCAGACCAGCATTCTCATCCCTGAGAAACACTCTGTTTTAAGGCATGAATCATCCTCTCCTTTCCAGGTTCTCCAATACAGTAAGAAGCATGAGCATGCCAGGAGAAAAAGAACTGTGTTTCCTACCCATATGGAACATATGTAGTTCAACACTGCTTATGAAACTGATAAAGACCACAGCTCCTCTTACATAAATGCTCTTTAGTTAATAGTGAGAATAGCGTTGGGTTCGTGAACTGCGAAAAATCATTTGAGCCGTAAATTCACTGGGTTTACCAGAAATGAACTCTGGTTTGTAGGAAGACACAGATTCTGGGGTTTAACTCCGTTTCCGAAGGGAAATTCAGACCAGCATTCTCATCCCTGAGAAACACTCTGTTTTAAGGCATGAATCATCCTCTCCTTTCCAGGTTCTCCAATACAGTAAGAAGCATGAGCATGCCAGGAAAAAAAGAACAGTGTTTCCTACATATACGGATCATATGTAGTTCAACTCTGCTTATGAAACTGATACAAACAACATCTCCTCTTACATAAAGTCTCTTTAGTTAATAGTGAGAGTCATGTTCTGTTGGTGTACTGTGTAAAGTCATTTGAGCCCAAAATTCACTTTGTTTACCAGAAATGAACTCCTGCTTTAGGGACAACACAGATCCTGGGGTTTAACTCCATTTATGTAGGGAAATTCAGAACAGAGTTCTCATCACTCATACACACTCTGTTTTAATGCAAGAAGCTAGCTCTTCTTTCCAGAGTCTAAAATACAGCAAGAACCATGAGCATGCCCTGAAAAAAAAAAAAACTTTGTTTCCTACTCATACAGACCATATGTAGTTCAACTCTGCTTATGAAACTGATAAAGACCACAGCTCCTCTTATATAAATGCTATTTAGTTAATAGTGAGTATAGCATTGGGTTCGTGAACTGCGAAAAATCATTTGAGCCCAAAATTCACTGGGTATACCAGAAATGAACTCTTGCTTGTAGGAAGACAAAGATCATGGGGTTTAACTCCGTTACTGAAGGGAAATTCAGTCCAGAGTTCTCATCCCTGAAAAACAATGTGTTTTAACGCTAGAAGCAAGCTCTTCTTTCCAGAGTCTCCAAAACAGTAAGAACCATGAGCATGCCAAAAAAAAAAAAATAACTGTGTTTACTACTCTTTCGGACCATATGTAGTTCAACTCTGCTTATGAAACTGAAATCCTCTTTAGTTATTAGTGAGAATAGAATAGGGTTCATGAACTGCAACGAGAAATTAACTGTTGGTTGTAGGAAGACACTGATCCTGGGGTTTCTGAAGGGAAATTCTGATACAAATCACAGCTCCTCTTACATAAAGTCTCTTTAGTTAATAGTGAGAATCATGTTCTGTTGGTGTACTGTGTAAAATCATTTGAGCCCAAAATTCACTTTGTTTACCAGAAATGAACTCCTGCTTGAGGGAAAACACAGATCCTGGGGTTTAACTAAGTTTCTGAAGGGAAATTCAGAAGAGAATTCTCATCCCTGAAACACACTCTGTTTTAATGCAAGAAGCAAGGTCTTCTTTGCAGAGTCTAAAATACAGCAAGAACAATGAGCATGCCATGAAAAAAAGAACTGTGTTTCCTACTCATACGGACCATATGTAGTTCAACTTTGCTAATGAAACTGATACAAACCACAGCTCCTCTTACATAAATGCTCTTTAGTTAATAGTCAGAATCATGTTGGGTTCGTGAACTGCGAAATATCATTTGAGACCAAAATTCACTGGGTTTACCAGAAATGAACTCTTGCTTGTAGGAAGACACAGATCCTGGGGTTTAAATCCGTTTCTGAAGGGAAATTCAGACCAGAATTCTCATCCCTGCAAAACACTCTGTTTTAAGGCATGAATCATCCTCTCCTTTCCAGGGTCTCCAATACAGTAAGAAGCATGAGCATGCCAGGAAAAAAAAGAACTGTGCTTCCTACTCATACGGACCATATGTAGTTCAACTCTGCTTATGAAACTGAAAGAGACCACAGCTCCTCTTACATAAATGCACTTTAGTTAATAGTGAGAATAGCGTTGGGTTCCTGAAATGCAATAAATCATTTGAGCCCAAAATTCAATCAGTTAACCAGAAATGAACACTTGCTTGTAGGAAGACACAGATCCTGGGGTTTAAATCCGTTTCTGAAGGGATTTTCAGACCAGAGTTCTCACCCCTGAAACACACTCTGTTTCAACGAAGAAGAAAGTTCTTCTTTCCAGATTCTAAAATACAGCAAGAACAATGAGCATGGTCTGAAAAAAAGAACTGTGTTCCCTATTCATATGGACCATATGTAGTTCAAGTCTTCTCATGAAACTGTTGCAAACCACACCTCCTCTTATATAAATGCTCTTTAGTTAATAGTGAGAATAGCGTTGGGTTCTAAAACTGTGTAAAATCATTTGAGCCCAAAATTCACTTGGTTTACCAGAAATGAACTCTTGCTTGTAGGAAGACACAGATCATGGGGTTAACTCCGTTTCTGAAGGGAATTTCAGACCAGAGTTCTCAGGCATGAAACACACTCTGTTTTAACGCAAGAAGCAAGCCCTTCTTTCCAGGGTCTCCAATCCAGTAAGAACCATAAGCATGCCAAGAAAAAAGAACTGTGTTTCCTACTCATAAGGACTATATGTAGTTCAACTCTGCTTATGAAACTTATACAAACCACAGCTCCTCTTTCATAAATGCTCTTTAGTTAATAGTGAGAATAGCGTTGTGTTTGTGATCTGCGAAAAATCATTTGAGCCAAAAATTCACTGGGTTTACCATAAATGAACTCTTGCTTGTAGGAACACACAGATCCTGGGGTTTAACTCCGTTACTGAAGGGAAATTCAGAACAGAGTTCTCCTATCTTAAACACACTCAGTTTTAACGAAGAAGCAAGCTCTTCTTTCCAGAATCTAAGTTACAGCAAGAACCATGAGCATAGCCTGAAAAAAAGAACTGTGTTTCCTTCTCATACGGACCATATGTAGATCAACTCTGCTTATGAAACTGATACAAACCACACCTCCTCTTACATAAATCCTCTTTAGTTAATAGTGAGAATAACGTTGCCTCGTGAACTGCAAAAAATCATTTGAGCCCAAAATTCACTGGGTTTACCAGAAATGAACTCTTGCTTGTAGGAAGACACAGATCATGGGGTTTAACTCCGTTTCTGAAGGGTAATTCAGACCAGAATTCTCATCCCTGAAAAACACTCTGTGTTAAGGCTTGAATCATTCTCTTCTTTCCAGGGTCTCCAAAACAGTAAGAACCATGAGCATGCCAAAAAAAAAAAAATAATAACTGTGTTTACTACTCTTTCGGACCATATGTAGTTCAACTCTGCTTATGAAACTGAAATCCCCTTTAGTTATTAGTGAGAATAGAATAGGGTTCATGAACTGCAACGAGAAATTAACTGTTGGTTGTAGGAAGACACTGATCCTGGGGTTTCTGAAGGGAAATTCTGATACAAATCACAGCTCCTCTTACATAAAGTCTCTTTAGTTAATAGTGAGAATCATGTTCTGTTGGTGTACTGTGTAAAATCATTTGAGCCCAAAATTCACTTTGTTTACCAGAAATGAACTCCTGCTTGAGGGAAAACACAGATCCTGGGGTTTAACTAAGTTTCTGAAGGGAAATTCAGAAGAGAGTTCTCATCCCTGAAACACACTCTGTTTTAATGCAAGAAGCAAGGTCTTCTTTGCAGAATCTAAAATACAGCAAGAACCATGAGCATGCCCTGAAAAAAAGAACTGTGTTTCCTACTCATACGGACCATATGTAGTTCAACTTTGCTAATGAAACTGATACAAACCACAGCTCCTCTTACATAAATGCTCTTTAGTTAACAGTCAGAATCATGTTGGGTTCGTGAACTGCGAAATATCATTTGAGACCAAAATTCAATGGGTTTACCAGAAATGAACTCTTGCTTGTAGGAAGACACAGATCCTGGGGTTTAACTCCGTTTCTGAAGGGAAATTCAGACCAGAATTATCATCCCTGAAAAACACTCTGTTTTAAGGCATGAATCATCCTCTCCTTTCCAGGGTCTCCAATACAGTAAGAAGCATGAGCATGCCAGGAAAAAAAGAACTGTGTTTCCTACTCATACGGACCATATGTAGTTCAACTCTCCTTATGAAACTGAAAGAGACCACAGCTCCTCTTACATAAATGCTCTTTAGATAATAGTGAGAATAGCGTTGGTTTCGTGAAATGCAATAAATCATTTGAGCCCAAAATTCAATCGGTTAACCAGAAATGAACTCTTGCTTGTAGGAAGACACAGATCCTGGGGTTTAAATCCGTTTCTGAAGGGATTTTCAGACCAGAGTTCTCATCCCTGAAACAACTCTGTTTCAACGAAGAAGAAAGTTCTTCTTTCCAGATTCTAAATTACAGCAAGAACAATGAGCATGGTCTGAAAAAAAGAACTGTGTTCCCTATTCATATGGACCATATGTAGTTCAAGTCTGCTCATGAAACTGATGCAAACCACACCTCCTCTTACATAAATGCTCTTTAGTTAATAGTGAGAATAACGTTGGGTTCTAGAACTGTGTAAAATCATTTGAGCCCAAAATTCACTTGGTTTACCAGAAATGAACTCTTGCTTGTAGGAAGACACAGATCATGGGGTTAACTCCGTTTCTGAAGGGAAATTCAGAAAAGAGTTCTCATGCATGAAACACACTCTGTTTTAACGCAAGAAGCAAGCTCTTCTTTCCAGTGTCTCCCATACAGCAAGAACCATGAGCATGCCCGGAAAAAAAGAACTGGGTTTCCTAATCATACGGACTATATGTGGTTCAACTCTGCTCATGAAACTGATAGAAACCAGAGCTCCGCTTCCATAAATGCTCCTTAGTTAATAGTGAGAATCATGTTGGGTTGGTGAACTGCGAAAAATCATTTGAGCCCAAAACTCACTGGGTATACCAGAAATGAACTCTTGCTTGTAGGAAGACACTGATCCTGGGGTTTAACTCCGTTTGTGAAGGGAAATTCAGACCAGAGTTCTCACCCATGAAACACAGCCTGTTTTAATGCAAGAAGCAAGCTCTTCTTTCCAGCGTCTCCAATACAGCATGAACCATGAGCATGCCCAGAAAAAAAGAACTGTGTTTCCTACTAATACGGACCATATGTAGTTGAACTCTGCCAATGAAACTGAAACAAACCACAGCTCCTCTTACATAAATGCTCTTTAGTTAATAGTGATAATCGCGTTGTGTTCTAGAACTGTGTAAAATCATTTTAGCCGAAAATATACTCGTTTTACCAGAAATGAAATCTTGCTTGTAGGAAGACACAGATCCTGGGGTTCAACTCCGTTTCTGAAGGGAAATTCAGACCAGAGCTCTCATCCATGAAACACACTCTATTTAATGCCAGAAGCAAGCTCTTCTTTCCAGGGTCTCCATACAGCAAGAACCATGAGCATTCCCTCAAAAAAGAACTGTGCTTCCCACTCATACAGACCATATGTAAATCAACTAGCTTCTGAAACTGATACAAACCACAGCACCTCTTAAATAAATGCTCTTTAGTTAATAGAGAAAATCGCCATAGGTTGGTGAACTTGGAAAAATCATTTGAGCCCAAAATTCACTGGGTTTACCAGAAATGAACTCTTGCTTGTAGGAAGACACAGATCATCGGGTTTAACTCCAATTCTGAAGATTATTCAGACCAGTGTTCTCATCCATGAAACACATCCTGTTTTAACGCAAGAAGCATCCTCTTCTTTCTTGCATCTCCAATACAGGAAAAATTATGAGAATGCCCAGAAAAAAATAACTGTGTTTCCTCCTCTTACACCCCATATGCAGTTCAACTCTGCTTATGAAACTGATACAAACCACAGCTCCTCTTACATAAATGCTCTTTAGTTAATAGTGAGAATCGCGATGGGTTTCTGAACTGCGAAAAATCATTTGAGCCCAAAATCACTTGGTTTAACAGAAATGAACTCTTGCATGTAGGAAGACAGAGATCCTGTGGTTTACCTTTGTTTCTGAAGGTATATTCAGACCAGTGTTCTCATCCATGAAACTCACTCTGTTTTCACGCAAGAAGCAAGCTCTTCTTTCCAGCATCTCCAATACAGCAAGAACCATGAACAAGCCCAGACAAAAAGAACTGAGCTTCCTACTCATATGGTGCATATGTAGTTGAACTCTGATTATGAAACTGATACAAACCCCAGCTCCTCTTACATAAATGCTCTTTAGTTAATAGTGAGAATTGCGTTGGCTTCGTGAACTGCGAAAAATGATTTGAGCCCAAAATTCACCTGGTTTACCAGAAATGAACTCTTGATTGTAGTAAGACACAGATCATGGGGTTTAACTCCGTTACTGAAGGGAAATTCAGACCAGAGTTCTCATCCCTGAAAAACAACCTGTTTTAACGCAAGAAGCAAGCTCTTCTTTCCAGAGTCTAAAATACAGCAAGAACCATGAGTATGCCCTGAAAAAAAGAAATGTATTTCCTACACTTATGGACCATATGGAGTTCAACTCTGCTTACGAAACTGATACAAACCAGAGCTCCTCTTACATAAAGTCTCTTTTGTTAATATTGAGAATCGTGTTCTGTTGGTGTACTGTGTAAAAACTTTTGAGCCCAAAATTCACTTTGTTTACCAGAAATGATCTCCTGCTTGTAGGACAACACAGATCCTGGGGTTTAACTCCGTTTCTGAAGGTAATTTAGACCAGAGTTCTCATCCCTGAAACACACTCTGTTTTAATGCAAGAAGCAAACTCTTCTTTCCAGGGTCTCCAATACAGTAAGAACAATAAGCATGCCAAGAAAAAAGAACTGTGTTCCCTACTCATATGGACCATATGTAGTTCAACTCTCCTTATGAAACTGATACAAACCACAGCTCCTCTTTCATAAATCCTCTTTAGTTAATAGTGAGAATAGCGTTGGGTTCGTGAACTGCAAATAATCATTTGAGCCCAAAATTCAATGGGGTAACCAGAAATGAACTCTTGCTTGTAGGAACACACAGTCATTGGGTTTAACTCTGTTACTGAAGGGAAATTCAGAACAGAGTTCTCATACCGTAAACACACTCAGTTTTAACGAAGAAGCAAGCTCTTCTTTCCAGAATCTAAGTTACAGCAAGAACCATGAGCATGCCCTGAAAAAAAGAACTGTGTTTCCTAATCATAGGGACCATATATACTTCAACTTTGCTCATGAAACTGATACAAACCACAGCTCCGTTTACGTAAATGCTCTTTAGTTAATAGTGAGAATCATGTTGGGTTGTTGAACTGCGAAAAATCATTTGAGCCCAAAACTCACTGGGTTTACAAGAAATTAACTCTTGCTTGTAGGAAGACCCTGATCCTGGGGTTTAACTCCGTTTCTGAAGGGAAATTCAGACGAGAATTCTCATCCCTGAAACACACTCTGTTTTAAGACAAGAAGCATCCTCTTCTTTCCAGCGTCACCAATACAGCAAGAACCATGATCATGCCCAGAAAAAAAGAACGGTGTTTCCTACTCATACGGACCATATGTAGTTCAACTCTGCTTATGAAACTGATACACACCACAGCTCCTCTTACATAAAGTCTCTTTAGTTTATAGTGAGAATCATGTTCTTTTGGTGTACTGTGTAAAATCATTTGAGCACAAAATTCTGTTTGATTACCAGAAATGAACTCCTGCTTGAGGGACAACTCAGATCCTGGCGTTTAACTCCGTTTCTGAAGGGAAATTCATAACAGAGTTCTCATCTCTGAAACACACTCTGTTTTAGTGCAAGAAGAAAGCTCTTCTTTGCAGAGTCTAAAATACAGCAAGAACCATGAGCATGCCCTGAAAAAAAGAACTGTGTTTCCTACTCATACGGACCATAAGTATTTCAACCCTGCTTATGAAACTGATACAAACCACAGCTCCTCTAACATAAATCCTCTTTAGTTAACAGTGAGAATCGCGTTGGGTTCGTGAACTGCGAAAAATCATTTGAGCCCAAAGTTCACTGGGTTTACCAGAAATGAACTCTTGCTTGTAGGAAGACACATATCCTGGGGTTTAACTCCGTTTCTGAAGCGAAATTCAGACCAGAATTCTCATCCCTGAAACACACACTGTTTTAACACAAGAAGCAAGCTCTTCTATCCAGCGTCTCAAATACAGTAAGAAACAAGAGCATTCCCAGAAAAAAAGAACTGTGTTTCCTACTCATACAGACCATATGTAGTTAAACTCTGCTTATGAAACTGATTCAAACCACAGCTCCTCTTACATAATACCACTTTAGTTAATAGTGAGAATCGCGTTGGGTTTCTGTACTGGGAAAAAACATTTGCGCACAAAATTCACTGGGTTTTCCTGAAATGAACTCTTGCTAGTAGGAAGACACAGATCCTGGGGTTTAACTCCATTTCTGAAGATAAATTCAACCACAATTCTCAACCCTGAAAAAAACTCTCTTTTAAGGCAAGAATCATCCTCTTCAATCCATCGTCTTCAATACATCAAGAACCATGAGCATTTCCAGAAAAAAAGAACTGTGTTTCCTATTCATACGGACCATATATAGTTCAACTCTGCTTATGAAATGACACAGACTACAGCTCCTCTTACATAAATGCTCTTTAGTTAATAGTGATAATCGGTAGGTTTCTAGAACTTTGTAAAATCATTTGAGCCGAAAATTCACTTGGTTTGCAAGAAATGTACTCTTGCTGGTAGGAAGACACAGATACTGGGGTTTAACTCCGTTTGTGAAGGGAAATTCAGACCAGAGTTCTCATCCATGAAACACACCCTGTTTTAATGCAAGAAGCAAGCTCTTCTTTCCAGAGTCTAAAATACAGCAAGAACCATGAGCATGGTCTGAAAAAAAGAACTGTGTTTGCTATTCATACGGACCATATGTAGTTCAACTCTGCTTATGAAACTGATACAAACCACAGCTCCTGTTACATACATGATCTTTAGTTAATAGTGATAATCACGGTTGGTTACTAGAACTGTGTAAAATCATTTGAGCAGAAAATTCTCTTTGTTTAACAGAAATGAACTCTTGCTGGTAGGAAGACACAGATCCTGGGATTTAACTCCGTTTCTGAAGGGAAATTCAGACCAGTGTTCTCATCCCTGAAATACACTCTGCTTTAATGCAAGAATCATCCTCTTCTTTCCAGCGACTCCAATATAGTAAAAAATATGAGCATGCCCTGAAAAAAAACCTGTTTTACCAACTCATACAGACCATGTGTAGTTCAACTGTGCTTATGAAACTGATTCAAACCACAGCTCCTCTTACATAACTCCTCTTTAGTTAATAGTGAGAATTGCGTTGGGTTTCTGTACTGGGAAAAAACATTTGAGCACAAATTTCACTGGCTTTTCCTGAAATGAACTCTTGCTAGTAGGAAGACACAGATCGTGGGGTTTAACTCCATATCTGAAGGTAAATTCAACCAGAATTCTCTACCCTGAAAAAAAGTCTGTTTTAAGTCAAGAATCATCCTCTTCTATCCAGCGTCTCCAATACTGTAAGAATCATGTGCATTCCCAGAAAAAAAGAAATGTGTTTCCTACTCATACAGACAATATGTAGTTCAACTCTGGTTATGAAACTGATACAAATTACAGCTCCTCTTACATAAATGCTCTTTGTTAATAGTGAGAATAGCGTAGGGTTCGTGAACTGCGAAAAATCATTTGAGCCCAAAAAACACTGGGTTTAGAGAATTGAACTCTTGCTTGTAGGAAGACACAGATCCTGTGGTTTAACTCAGTTTCTGAAGGCAAATTCAGACCAGAGTCCTCATCCCTGAAAAAAACTCTGTTTTAAGGCAAGAATCATCCTCTTCTATCCAGCATCTCCAATACAGCAAGAACCATGAGCATGCCCAGAAAAAAGAACTGTGTTTCCTACTCATACGGACCATATGTAGTTCAACTCTGCTTATGAAATGATACAGACTACAGCTCCTCTTACATAAATGCTCTTTAGTTAATAGTGAAAATCGCGTTGGGTTCTAGAACTGTGTAAAGTCATTTGATCCGAAAATTCACTTGGTTTGCCAGAAATGAACTCTTGCTGGTAGGAAGACAGAGATCCTGGGGTTTAACTCCGTTTGTGAAGGGAAATTCAGACCAGACTTCTCATCCATGAAACACAACCTGTTTTAATGCAAGAAGCAAGCTCTTCATTCCAGAGTCTAAAATACAGCAAGAACCATGAGCATGCCCTGAAAAAAAAACTGTTCTTTCCTATTCATACGGACCATATGTAGTTCAACTCTGCTTATGAAACTGATTCAAAACACAGCTCCTATTACATAAATGCTCTTTAATTAATAGTGAGATTCATGTTGGGTCGTGAACTGCGAAAAATCATTTGAGCCCAAAATTCACTGAGTTTACCAGAAATGAACTCTTGCTTGTAGGAAGACACTGATCCTGTGTTTAACTCCGTTTCTGAAGGCAAATTGAGACCAGAGTTCTCATCTGTGAAAAAAATTCTGTTTTAAGGCAAGAATCATCCTCTTCTTCCAGCGTCTCCAATACAGTAAGAAACATGAGCATTACCATAAAAAAAGAAGTGTGTTTCCTACTCATGCATACCATATGTAGTTCAACTCTGCTTATGAAACTGATTCAAACCACAGCTCTTCTTACATAAATCCTCTTTAGTTAATAGTGAGAATTGCGTTGGGTTCCTGAACTGTGAAAAACCATTTGAGCCCAAAATTCACTGGGTTTACCTGAAATGAACTCTTTCTTGTAGGAAGACACAGATCCTGGGATTTAACTCCGTTTCTGAAGGCAAATTCAGACCAGAATTCTCAAACCTGAAAAAAAAATTTGTTTTAATGCAAGAATCAAACTCTTCTTTGCAGCGTCTCCAAAAGAGTAAGAACCATGAGCATGGTCAGAAAAAAAGAACTGTGTTTCCTACTGATACAGACCAATTGTAGTTCAACTCTGCTTATGAAATGATACAGACCACAGCTCCTCTTACATATATGCTCTTTAGTTAATAGTGATTATCGCGTTGGGTTCTAGAACTGTGTAAGTCATTTGAGCTGAAAATTCACTTGGTTTACCAGAAATGAACTCTTGCTTGTAGGAAGACACAGATCATGGGGTTTAACTCCGTTTCTGAAGGGAAAATCAGAGCAGAGTTCTCATCCCTGCAAAACATTCTGTTTTAATGCAAGAAGCAAGCTCTTATTTCTGGCTTCTCCAATACAGCAAGAACCATGAGCATGCCCTGAAAAAAAGAACTGTCTTTCCTACTCATACGGACCATATGTAGTTCAACTCTGCTTATGAAACTGATACAAACCATAGCACCTCTTACATAAATGCTCTTTAGTTAGTGAGAATCGCGTTGGGTACCTGAACTGTGAAAAATAATTTGAGCATAAAAATTCACTGAGTTTAACAGAAATGATCTCTTGCTTGTAGGAGGAAACAGATCATGGGGTTTAATTCTGTTTCTGAAGGGAAATTCAGAGCAGAGTTCTCATCCCTGAAAAACACTCTGTGTTATCGCAAGAAGCAAGCTCTGCTTTCCAGAATCTAAAATACAGCAAGAAACATGAGCATGCCCCGAAACAAATAACTGTGTTTCCTACTCATATGGATGATGTATATTTCAACTCTGCTTATGAAACTGATACAAACCACAGCTCCTCTTACATAAATGTACTTTAATTAATAGTGAGAATCTTGTTGGGTTCGTGAACTGCCAAAAATCATTTGTGCCCCAAATTCACCGTGTTTACCAGAAATGAACTCTTGCTGTAGGGAGACACTTACCCTGGGGTTTAACTCTGTTTCTGAAGGCAAATGCAGACCAGAGTTCTCATCCCTGAAACACACTCTGTTTTAATGCAAGAAGCACGCTCTTCTTTCCAGAGTCTTAAATACAGCAAGAACCATGAGCATGTCCAGAAAAAAAGAACTGTGTTTCCTACCCATACAGACCATATGTAGTTCATCTCTGCTTATGAAACTGATACAAACCACAGCTCCTCTTACATAAATGCTCTTTTGTTAATAGTGAGAATCGTGTTGGGTTAATGATGTGCAAAAAATCATTTCAGCCCAAAATTCACTGGGTTTATCACAAATGAACTATTGCTTATAGGAAGACACAGATCCTGTGGTTTAACTGCGGTTGTTAAGGCAAATTCAGACCAGAGTTCGCAACCCTGAAAAAAACTCTGTTTTAAGGCAAGAATCATCCTCTTCTTTCCAGCATCTCCAACATAGTAAAAACCATGAGCATGCCAAGAAAAGAAGAACTGTGTTTCCTACCCATACAGATCATATGTAGTTCATCTCTGCTTATGAAACTGATACAAACCACAGCTCCTCTTACATAAATGCTCTTTAGTTAATAGTGAGAATAGCGTTGGGTTCGTGAACTGTGAAAAATCATTTGAGCCCAAAATTCCCACGGTTTACCAAAAAAGAACTCTTGCTTATAGGAAGACACAGATACTGAGGTATAAATCTGTTTCTGAACCGAAATTCAGACCAGAATTCTCATCCCTGAAACACACACTGTTTTAACACAAGAAGCAAGCTCTTCTATCCAGGGTCTCCAATACAGTAAGAAACATGAGCATTCCCAGAAAAAAAGAAGTGTGTTTCCTACTCATACAGACCATATGTAGTTAAACTCTGCTTATGAAACTGATTCTAACCACAGCTCCTCTTACATAAATGCTCTTAAGTTAATAGTGATTATCGCGTTCGGTTCTAGAACTGTGTAAATTCATTTGAGCTGAAATTTTCCTTGGTTTACCAGAAATGAACTCTTGCTTTTAGGAAGACACAGATCATGGGGTTTAACTCCATTTCTGAAGGTAAATTCAACCAGAATTCTCAACCCAGAAAAACACTCTGTTTTAAGGCAAGAATCATCATCTTCTTTCACCTTCTCCAATACACTTAGAACCATGAGCATGCCCCCAAAAAAAAAAAACTGTGTTTCCTACTCATACGGACCATATGTAGTTCAACTCTGCTTATGAAATGATACAGACCGCAGCTCCTCTTATATGAATGATCTTGCTTGTAGGAAGACATAGATCCTGGGGTTTAACTCCGTTTCGGAAGGGAAATTCAGACCAGAGTTCTCATCCCCGAAACACACTCTGTTTTAACGAAGAAGCAAGCTCTTCTTTCCAGAGTCTAAAATACAGCAAGAACCATGAGCATGCCCAGAAAAAAAAGAACTGTGTTTCCTACTCATACAGACCATATGTAGATCAACTCTGCTTCTGAAATGATACAGACCACAGTTCCTCTTACATAAATGCTCTTTAGTTAATAGTGATTATTGTGTTGGGGTCTAGAACTGTGTAAAGTCATTTGAGCTGAAAATTCACTTGGGTTACCAGAAATGAACTCTTGCTTGTAGGAAGACACAGGTCATGGGGTTTAACTCCATTTGTGAAGGGAAATTCAGACCAGATTTCTCATCCATGAAACACACTCTGTTTTAATGCAAGAAGCAAGCTCTTCTTTCCAGCGTTTCCAATACAGCAAGAACCATAAGCATGCCCTGAAAAAAAAAAACTGTTCTTTCCTACTCATACGGACCATATGTAGTTCAACTCTGCTTATGAAACTGATTCAAACCACAGCTCCTTTACATAAATGCTCTTTAATTACTAGTGAGATTCATGTTGGGTCGTGAACTGCGAAAAATCATTTGAGCCCGAAATTCACTGGGTTTACCAGAAATGAACTCTTGCTTGTCGGAAGACACTGATCCTGGGTTTAACTCCGTTTCTGAAGGCAAATTGAGACCAGAGTTCTCATCCGTGAAAAAAATTCTGTTTTAAGGCAAGAATCATCCTCTTCTTCTTGCCTCTCCAATACAGTAAGAAACATGAGCATTCCAAGGAAAAAAGAAGTTTGTTTCCTACTCATGCAGACCATATGTAGTTCAACTCTGCTTATGAAACTGATTCAAACCACAGCTCTTCTTACATAAATCCTCTTTAGTTAATAGTGAGAATCGCGTTGGGTTTGTGAACTGCGAAAAATCATTTGAACCCAAAATTCACTGGGTTAACCAGAAATGAACTCTTGCTTGTAGGAAGATACAGATCCAGGGGTTTAACTCCATTTCAGAAGGGAAATTCAGACCAGAGTTATCAACCCTGAAACACAGTGTGTTTTAACACAAGAAGCAAGCTCTTCTTTCCAGAGTCTTAAATACAGCAAGAACCATGAGCATGCCCAGAAAAAAAGAACTGTGTTTCCTACCCATACAGACCATATGTAGTTCATCTCTGCATATAAAACTGATACAAACCACACCTCCTCTTACATAAATGCTCTTTTGTTAATAGTGAGAATCGTGTTGGGTTCATGATGTGCGAAAAATCATTTCAGCCCAAAATTCACTGGGTTTACCAGAAATGAACTATTGGTGTAGGATGACACAGATCCTGGGGTTTAACTCCGTTTCTGAAGGCAAATTCAGACCAGAGTTCTCAACCCTGAAAAAAACTCTGTTTTAAGGCAAGAATCATCCTCTTCTTTCCAGCGTCTCCAACATAGTAAAAACCATGAGCATGCCAAGAAAAAAAGAACTGTGTTTCCTATTCATACGGACCATATGTAGTTCAACTCTGAATAAGAAACTGATACACACCACACCTCCTCTTACATAAATGCTCTTTAGTTAATAGTGAGAATAGAGTTGGGTTCGTGAACTGCGAAAAATCATTTGAGCCAAAAATTCCCACGGTTTACCAAAAAAGATCTCTTGCTTATAGGAAGACACATATACTGGGGTATAAATCTGTTTCTGAACCGAAATTCAGACCAGAATTCTCATCCCTGAAACACACACTGTTTTAACACAAGAAGCAAGCTCTTCTATCCAGCGTCTCCAATACAGTAAGAAACATGAGCATTCCCAGAAAAAAAGAAGTGTGTTTCCTACTCATACAGACCATATGTAGTTCAACTCTGCTGATGAAACTGATTCTAACCACAGCTCCTCTTTATAAATGCTCTTAAGTTAATAGTGATTATCGCGTTGGGTTCTAGAACTGTGTAAAGTCATTTGAGCTGAAAATTTCCTTGGTTTACCAGAAATGAACTCTTGCTTTTAGGAAGACACAGATCATGGGGTATAACTCCGTTTTTGAAGGTAAATTCAGACCAGAGTTCTAATCCCTGAAACAGACTCTGTTTTAACGAAGAAGCATGCTCTTCTTTCCAGAGTCTAAAATACAGCAAGAACCATGAGCATGGCCTGAAAAAAAGAACTGTGTTTCCTACCCATACAGACCATATGTAGTTCATCTCTGCATATAAAACTGATAAAAACCACACCTCCTCTTACATAAATGCTCTTTTGTTAATAGTGAGAATCGTGTTGGGTTCATGATGTGCGAAAAATCATTTCAGCCCAAAATTCACTGGGTTTACCAGAAATGAACTATTGGTGTAGGAAGACACAGATCCTGGGGTTTAACTCCGTTTCTGAAGGCAAATTCAGACCAGAGTTCTCAACCCTGAAAATAACTCTGTTTTAAGGCAAGAATCATCCTCTTCTTTCCAGCGTCTCCAACATAGTAAAAACCATGAGCATGCCCTGAAAAAAAGAACTGTCTTTCCTACTCATACGGACCATATGTAGTTCAACTCTGCTTATGAAACTGATACAAACCATAGCACCTCTTACATAAATGCTCTTTAGTTAATAGTGAGAATCGCGTTGGGTTCCTGAACTGCGAAAAATCATTAGAGCCTAAAAATTCACTGAGTTTAACAGAAATGATCTCTTGCTTGTAGGAGGAAACAGATCATGGGGTTTAACTCTGTTTCTGAAGGGAAATTCAGAGCAGAGTTCTCATCCCTGAAAAACACTCTGTGTTATCGCAAGAAGCAAGCTCTTCTTTCCAGAATCTAAAATGCAACAAGAACCATGAGCATGCCTTGAACAAAAGAACTGTGTTTCCTACTCATACGGATGATATGTATTTCAACTCTGCTTATGAAACTGATACAAACCACAGCTCCTCTTACATAAATGCTCTTTAGTTAATAGTGAGAATCACGTTGGGTTCCTGAACTGCAAAAAATCATTTGAGCCCGAAATTCACGTGGTTTACCAGAAATGAATTCTTGCTTGTAGGAAGACACTGACCCTCGGGTTTAACTCTGTTTCTAAAGGCAAATTCAGACCAGAATTAACATCCCTAAAAAACACTCTGTTGTAAGGCAAGAATCATCCTCCTCTTTCCAGCGTCTCCAAAAGAGTAAGAACCATGAGCATGCCCAGGAAAAAAGAACTGTGTTTCCTATTCATACGGACCATATGTCCTTCAACTCTGAATATGAAACTGATACAAACCACACCTCCTCTTACATAAATGCTCTTTAGTTAATATTGAGAATAGCGTTGGGTTCGTGAACTGTGAAAAATCATTTGAGCCCAAAATTCCCACGGTTTACCAAAAATAAAAACTCTTGCTTGTAGGAAGACACAGATACTGGGGTATAAATCTGTTTCTGAAGGTAAATTCAGACTAGAGTTCTCATCCATGAAACACACTCTGTTTAGTGCAAGAAGCAAGCTCTTCTTTCCAGAGTCTAAAATACAGCAAGAACCATGAGCATGCCCAGAAAAAAAGAACTGTGTTTCCTACTCATACAGACCATGTGTAGTTCAACTCTGCTTATGAAACTGATACAAACCACAGCTCCTCTAACATAAATGCTCTTTAGTTAATAGTGAGAATCCCGTTGGGTTCCTGAACTGTGACAAATCTTTTGATCCCAAACTTCACTGGGTTTACCAGAAATGAACTCTTGCTTGTAGGAAGACACTGATCCTGGAGTTTAACTCCGTTTCTGAAGGCAAATTGAGACCAGAGTTCTCATCCGTGAAAAAAATTCTGTTTTAAGGCAAGAATCATCCTCATCTTCCAGCGTCTCCAATACAGTAAGAAACATGAGCATTCCCAGAAAAAAAGAAGTGTGTTTCCTACTCATGAAGACCATATGTAGTTCAACTCTGCTTATGAAACTGATTCAAACCACAGCTCCTCTTACATAAATCCTCTTTAGTTAATAGTGAGAATCGCGTTGGGTTCGTGAACTGTGAAAAACCATTTGAGCACAAAATTCACTGGGTTTACCTGAAATGAAGTCTTTCTTGTAGGAAGACACAGATCCTGGGATTTAACTCCGTTTCTGAAGGGAAATTCAGACCAGAATTCGCAACCCTGAAACACACTCTGTTTTAAAGATGAAGCAAGCTGTTCTTTCCAGAGTCTAAAATACAGCAATAACCATGAGCATGGCCTGAACAAAAAGAATTGTGTGTCCTATTCATACGGACCATATGTAGTTCAACTCTGATTATGAAACTGATACAAACCACAGCTCCTCCTACATAAATGTACTTTAGTTAATAGTGAGAATCATGTTGGGTTCGTGAACTGCCAAAAATCATTTGAGCCCCATATTCACCGTGTTTACCAGAAATGAACTCTTGCTGTAGGGTGACACTGACCCTGGGGTTTACACCTGTTGCTGAAGGCAAATTCAGACAAGAGTTCTCATCCCTGAAAAACACTGTGTTTTAATGCAAGAAGCAAGCTATTCTTTCCGGCTTCTCCAATACGGCAAGAACCATGAGCATGCCCTGAAAAAAAAGAACTGTGTTTCCTACTCATACGGACCATATGTAGTTCAACTCTGCTTATGAAACTGATACAAACCACAGCACCACTTGCATAAATGCTCTTTAGTTAATAGTGAGAATAGCGTTGGGTTCCTGAAATGCGAAAAATCATTTGAGCCCAAAATTCCCAAGGTTTACCAAAAAAGAACTTTTTCTTGTAGGAAGACACAGATACTGGGGTATAAATCTGTTTCTGAAGGGAAATTCAGAGCAGAATTCTCATCCCTGAAACAACACTGTTTTAACACAAAAAGGAAGCTCTTCTTTCCAGTGTCTAAAATACAGCAAGAACCATGAGCAAGCCCAGAAAAAAAGAACTGTGTTTCCTACTCATATGGACGATATATATTTCAACTCTGCTTATGAAACTGATACAAACCACAGCTCCTCTTACATAAATGCTCTTTCGTTAATAGTGATTATCGCGTTGGATTCTAGTACTGTGTAAAGTCATTTGAGCTGAAATATTCCTTGGTTTACCAGAAATGAACTCTTGCTTTTAGGAAGATACAAGTCATGGGGTATAACTCCGTTTGTGAAGGGAAATTCAGACCAGATTTCTCATCCCTGAAACACACTCTGTTTTAACGAAGAAGCAAGCTCTTCTTTCCAGATTGTAATATACAGCAGGAACCATGAGCATGCCCAGAAAAAAAGAACTGTGTTTCATACTCATACGGACCATATGTAGTTGAACTCTGCTTGTGAAACTGATACAAACCTCAGCTCCTCTTACATAAATGCTCTTTAGTTAATAGTGAGAATAGCGTTGAGTTCGTGAACTGCCAAAATCATTTGAGCCCAAAATTCACTGGGTTTTTCAGCAATGAACTCTTGCTTATAGGAAGACACATTTCCTGGGGTGTAACTCCATTTCTGAAGGGAAATTCAGACCAGAATTCTCATACCTGAAAAACACTCTGTTGTTCGGCATGAATCATCCTCTTCTTTACAGGGTCTCCAATACAGTAAGAACCATGAGCATGCCAAGAACAAAAGAACTGTGTATCCTACTCATACGGACCATATGTAGTTCAAATCTGCTCATGAAACTGATTCAAACCACAGCTCCTCTTACATAAATGCTCTTTAGTTAATAGTGAGAATAGCATAGGGTTCGTGAACTGCGAAAAATCATTTGAGCCAAAATACACTGGGTTTACCAGAAATGAACTCTTGCTTGTAGGGAGACACTGATACTGGGGTTTAACTCCGTTTCTGAAGGCAAATTGAGACCAGAGTTCTCATCCATGAAAAAAATTCTGTTTTAAGGCAAGAATCATCCTCTTCTTCCAGCGTCTCCAGTACAGTAAGAAACATGAGCATTTTCAGAAAAAAAGAAGTGTGTTTCCTACTCATACAGACCATATATAGTTCAACTCTGCTTATGAAACTGATTCAAAGCATAGCTCTTCTTACATAAATATTCTTTACTTAATAGTGAGAATTGCGTTGGGTTCGTGAACTGTGAAAAACCATTTGAGCCCAAAATTAACTGGGTTTACCTGAAATGAACTCTTTCCTGTAGGAAGACACAGGTCCTGGGATTTAACTCCGTTTCTGAAGGGAAATTCAGACCAGAATTCGCAACCATGAAAAAAAAATTGTTTTAATGCTAGAATCAAACTCTTCTTTGCAGCATCTCCAAAAGAGTAAGAACCATGAGCATGCCCAGAAAAAATGAACTGTGTTTCCTACTGATACGGACCAATTGTAGTTCAACTCTGCTTATGAAAAGATACAGACCACAGCTCCTCTTACATATATGCTCTTTAGTTAATAGTGATTATCGCGTTGGGTTCTAGAACTGTGTAAAGTCATATAAGCTGAAAATTCACTTGGTTTACCAGAAATGAACTCTTGCTTGTAGGAAGACACAGATCATGGGGTTTAACTCCATTTCTGAAGGCAAATTCAGACCAGAGTTCTCATTACTGAAAAACACTCTGTTTTAATGCAAAAAGCAAGCTCTTCTTTCCGGCTTCTCCAATACAGCAAGAAACATGAGCATGCCCTGAAACACATAACTGTGTTTCCTACTCATACAGACCATGTGTAGTTCAACTCTGCTGATGAAACTGATACAAACCACAGCTGCTCTTTCATAAATGCTCTTTAGTTAATAGTGAGAATCATGTTGTGTTCGGGAACTGTGAAATATCATTTGAGCCCCAAATTCACGTGGTTTACCAGAAATGAACTTTTGCTTGTAGGAAGTCACAGATCCTGGGTTTTAACTCCGTTTCCGAAGGCAAATTCAGAGCAGAGTTCTCATCCCTGAAAAACAAAACTCTGTCATAAGGCAAGAATCTTCCTCTTCTTTCCAGTGTCTCCAAAAGAGTAAGTACAATGAGCATGCCCAGAAAAAATAAACTGTGTTTCCTACTGATACCGACCAATTGTAGTTCAACTCTGCTTCTGAAATGATACAGACCACAGCTCCTCTTACATAAATGCTCTTTAGTTAAGAGTGATTATCGCGTTGGGTTCTACAACTGTGTAAAGTCATTTGAGCTGAAAATTCACTGGGTTTACCAGAAATGAACTCTTTCTTGAAGGAAGACACAGATCATGGAGTTTAATTCAGTTTCTGAAGGGAAATTCAGACAAGAGTTCTCATCCCTGTAACACACTCCATTTTATTGCAAGAAGCAAGCTCTTCTTTCCAGAATCTAAAATGAAACAAGAACCATGAGCATGCCTTGAAAAAAAGAACTGTGTTTGCTACTCATGCGGACGATATGTATTTCAACTCTCCATATGAAACTGATACAAACCACAGCTCCTCTTACATAAATGCTCTTTAGTTAATAGTGAGAATCGCGCTGGGTTCGTGAACTGTGAAAAATCATTTGAGCCCCAAATTCACCTGGTTTTCCAGAAATGATCTCTTGCTTGTAGGAGACACCGACCCTGGGGTTTAACTCTGTTTCGGAAGGCAAATTCAGACCAGAGTTAACATCCCTAAAAAACACTCTGTTGTAAGGCAAGAATCATCCTCTTCTTTCCAGCATCTCCAATACAGTAAGAAACATTAGCATTCCCAGAAAAAAAGAATTGTGTTTCCTACTCATGAAGACCATATGTAGTTCAACTCTGCTTATGAAACTCATTCAAACCACAGCTCCTCTTACATAAATCCTCTTTAGTTAATAGTGAGAATCGCGTTGGGTTCGTGAACAGTGAAAAAACATTTGAGCCCAAAATTCACTGGGTTTACCTGAAATGAAGTCTTTCTTGTAGGAAGACACAGATCCTGGGATTTAACTCCGTTTCTGAGGGGAAATTCAGACCAGAATTCGCAACCCTGAAACACACTCTGTTTTAAGGAAGAAGCAAGCTCTTCTTTCCAGATTCTAAAATACAGCAAGAACAATGAGTATGCTTTGAAAAAAAGAACTGTGTTTCCTACTCATATGGACGATATGTATTTGAACTCTGCTTATGAAACTGATACAAACAACAGCTCCTCTTACATAAATGCTCCTTACTTAATAGTGAGAATCATGTTGGGTTCATGAACTGCGAAAAATCATTTGAGCCCCAAATTCACGTGGTTTACCAGAAATGAACTCTTGCTTGTAGGAAGACACAGATACTGGGGTATAAATCTGTTTCTGAAGGTAAATTCAGACCAGATTTCTCATCCCTGAAACACACTCTGTTTTAACGAAGAAGCAAGCTCTTCTTTCCAGAGTCTAAAATACAGCAAGAACCATGAACATGGCCTAAAAAGAACTGTGTTTCCTATTCATACGGACCATATGTAGTTCAACTCTGATTATGAAACTGATAAAAACCACAGCTCCTCTTACATAAAAGTACTTTAGTTAATAGTGAGAATCATGTAGGGTTCGTGAACTGCCAAAAATCATTTGAGCCCCAAATTCACCGTGTTTACCAGAAATGAACACTTGCTGTAGGGAGACACTGACCCTGGGATTTAACTCTGTTTCTGAAGGCAAATTCAGACCAGAGTTCTCATCCCTGAAAAACACTGTGTTTTAATGCAAGAAGCAAGCTCTTCTTTCCGGCTTCTCCAATACAGCAAGAACCATGAGCATGACCTGAAAAAAAGAACTGTCTTTCCTACTCATACCGACCATATGTAGTTCGACTCTGCTTATGAAACTGATACAAACCACAGCTCCTCTTACATAAATGCTCTTAATTTAATAGTGATAATCGCGTTGGGTTCTAGAACTGTGGAAAAAATTTGAGCCGAAAATTCAGTAGGTTTACCAGAAATGAACTCTAGCTGGTAGGAAGACACAGATCATGGGGTTTAACTCCGTTTCTGAAGGGAAATTCAGACCACTGTTCTCATCCATGAAATACACTCTGTTTTAATGCAAGAAGTAAAGTCTTCTTTCCAGAGTCTCCAATACAACAAGAACCATGAGCATGCCCAGAAAAAAAGGAACTGTGTTTCCTACTCATACAGACCATATGTAGTTCAAATCTGCTTATGAAACTGATACAAACCACAGCTCCTCTTACATTAATGCTCTTTAGTTAATAGTGAGAAAAGCGTTGGTATTGTGAACTGCGAAAAATCATTTGAGTCCAAAATTCCCTGGGTTTACGAGATCTGAACTCTGCCTTGTAGGAAGACACAGATCCTGGGGTTTAACTCCGTTTCTCTAGGGAAATTCAGACCAGAATTCTCATCCGTGAAAAACACTCTGTGTTATCGCAAGAAGCAAGCTCTGCTTTCCAGAGTCTAAAATACAACAAGAAACACGAGCATGCCCTGAAAAAAAGAACTGTGTTTCCTACTCATACGGATGATATGTATTTCAACTCTGCTTATGAAACTGATATAAACCACAGCTCCTCTTACATAAATGCTCTTTAGTTAATAGTGAGAATCAAGCTGGGTTCGTGAACTGCAAAATATCATTTGAGCCCCAATTTCATGTGGTTTACCAGAAATGAACTCTTGCTTGTAGGAAGACACAGATCATGGGGTTTAACTCCGTTTCTGAAGGCAAATTCAGACCAGAGTTCTCATCCCTGAAAAACACTCTGTTTTAATGCAAGAAGCAAGCTCTTCTTTCCGGCTTCTCCAATACAGCAAGAACCATGAGCATGCCCTGAAAAAAAGAACTGTCTTTCTTACTCATATGGACGATGTGTATTTCAACTCTGCTTATGAAACTGATACAAACCACAGCTCCTCTTACATAAATGTACTTTAGTTAATAGTGAGAATCTTGTTGGGTTCGTGAACTGCCAAATATCATTTGTGCCCCAAATTCACCGTGTTTACCAGAAATGAACTCTTGCTGTAGGGAGACACTGACACTGGGATTTAACTCTGTTTCTGAAGGCAAATTCTGACCAGAGTTCTCATCCCTGAAACTCACTCTGTTTTAATGCAAGAAGCAAGCTCTTCTTTCCGGCTTCTCCAATACAGCAAGAACCATGAGCATGCCCAGAAAAAAAGAACTGTGTTTCCTACTCATACAGGCCATGTGTAGTTCAACTCTGCTTATGAAGCTGATACAAACCACAGCTCTGCTTACATAAATGCTCTTTAGTTAATAGTGAGAATCGCGTTGGGTTCCTGAACTGCAACAAATCATTTGAGCCCAAAAATCACTGGCTTAACCAGAAAAGAACTCTTGCTTGTAGGAAGTCACAGATCCTGGGTTTTAACTCCGTTTCTGAAGGCAAATTCAGAGCAGAGTTCTCATCCCTGAAAAACACTCTGTTTTAATGCAAGAAGCAAGCTCTTCTTTCCGGCTTCTCCAATACAGCAAGAACCATGAGCATGCCCTGAAAAAAAGAACTGTCTTTCTTACTCATATGGACGATGTGTATTTCAACTCTGCTTATGAAACTGATACAAACCACAGCTCCTCTTACATAAATGTACTTTAGTTAATAGTGAGAATCTTGTTGGCTTCGTGAACTGCCAAAAATCATTTGTGCCCCAAATTCACCGTGTTTACCAGAAATGAACTCTTGCTGTAGGGAGACACTGACACTGGGATTTAACTCTGTTTCTGAAGGCAAATTCTGACCAGAGTTCTCATCCCTGAAACTCACTCTGTTTTAATGAAAGAAGCAAGCTCTTCTTTCCAGAGTCTAAAATACAGCAAGAACCATGAGCATGCCCAGAAAAAAAGAACTGTGTTTCCTACTCATACAGACCATGTGTAGTTCAACTCTGCTTATGAAGCTGATACAAACCACAGCTCCTCTTACATAAATGCTCTTTAGTTAATAGTGAGAATCGCGTTGGGTTCGTGAACTGCAACAAATCATTTGAGCCCAAAAATCACTGGCTTAACCAGAAAAGAACTCTTGCTTGTAGGAAGTCACAGATCCTGGGTTTTAACTCCGTTTCTGAAGGCAAATTCAGAGCAGAGTTCTCATCCCTGAAAAACAAAACTCTGTCATAAGGCAAGAATCATCCTCTTCTTTCCAGTGTCTCCAAAGAGTAAGTACAATGAGCATGCCCATAAAAAAAAAGAACTGTGTTTCCTACTGATACGGACCAATTGTAGTTCAACTCTGCTTCTGAAATGATACAGACCACAGCTCCTCTTACATAAAAGCTCTTTAGTTAAGAGTGATTATCGCGTTGGGTTCTACAACTGTGTAAAGTCATTTGAGCTGAAAATTCACTGGGTTTACCAGAAATGAACTCTTACTTGTAGGATGACACAGATCATGGGGTTTAATTCAGTTTCTGAAGGGAAATTCAGACCAGAGTTCTCATCCCTGTAACACACTCTGTTTTATTGCAAGAAGCAAGCTCTTCTTTCCAGTATCTAAAATGCAACAAGAACCATGAGCATGCCCTGAAAAAAAGAACTGTGTTTCCTACTCATACGGATGATATGTATTTCAACTCTGCTTATGAAACTGATACAAACCACAGCTACTCTTACATAAATGCTCTTTACTTAATAGTGAGAATCATGTTAGGTTCGTGAACTGCAAAATAACATTTGAGCCCCAAATTCACGTTGTTTACCAGAAATGAACTCTTGCTTGTAGGAAGACACTGACCCTGGAGTTTAACTATGTTTCTGAAGGCAAATTCAGACCAGAGTAAACATCCCTAAAAAACACTCCGTTGTAAGGAAAGAATCATCCTCCTCTTTCCAGCGTCTCCAAAAGAATAAGAACCATGAGCATGCCCAGAAAAAAAGAACTGTGTTTCCTACTCATACCGACCAATTGTAGTTCAACTCTGCTTATGAAATGATACAGACCACAGCCCTTCTTACATAAATGCTGTTTAGTAATAGTGAGAATAGCGTTGGGTTCGTGAACTGTGAAAAATCATTTGAGCCCAAAATTCCCACGGTTTTCCAGAAAAGAACTCTTGCTTTTAGGAAGACACAGATACTGGGGTATAAATCTGTTTCTGAAGGTAAATTCAGACCACAGTTCTCATTCCTGAAACACACTCTGTTTTAATGCAAGAAGCAAGCTCTTCTTTCCAGAGTCCTAAATAGTGCAAGAACCATGCGCTTGCCCTGAAAAAAAGAACTGTGTTTCCTACTCATACGGACCATATGTAATTTAACTCTGCTTATGAAACTGATTCAAACCACAGCTCTGCTTACATAAACATTCTTTAGTTAATAGTGAGAATCGCGTTGGGTTCGGGAACTGTGAAAAACCATTTGAGCCCAAAATTCACTGGGTTTACCTGAAATGAACTCTTTCTTGTAGGAAGACACAGATCCTGGGATTTAACTCCGTTTCTGAAGGCAAATTCAGACCAGAATTCGCAACCCTGAAAAAAAATTTGTTTTAATGCAAGAATCAAACTCTTCTTTGCAGCGTCTCCAAAAGAGTAAGAACCATGAGCATGCCCAGAAAAAAAGAACTGTGTTTCCTACTGATACGGACCAATTGTAGTTCAACTCTGCTCATGAAATGATACATACCACAGGTCCTCTTACATATATGCTCTTTAGTTAATAGTGATTATCGCGTTGGGTTCTAGAACTGTGTAAAGTCATTTGAGCTGAAAATTCACTTGGTTTACCAGAAATGAACTCTTGCTTGTAGGAAGACACAGATCATGGGGTTTAACTCCGTTTCTGAAGGCAAATTCAGACCAGAGTTCTCATCCCTGAAAAACACTCTGTTTTAATGCAAGAAGCAAGCTCTTCTTTCCGGCTTCTCCAATACAGCAAGAACCATGAGCATGCCCTGAAAAAAAGAACTGTCTTTCTTACTCATATGGACGATGTGTATTTCAACTCTGCTTATGAAACTGATACAAACCACAGCTCCTCTTACATAAATGTACTTTAGTTAATAGTGAGAATCTTGTTGGGTTCGTGAACTGCCAAATATCATTTGTGCCCCAAATTCACCGTGTTTACCAGAAATGAACTCTTGCTGTAGGGAGACACTGACACTGGGATTTAACTCTGTTTCTGAAGGCAAATTCTGACCAGAGTTCTCATCCCTGAAACTCACTCTGTTTTAATGCAAGAAGCAAGCTCTTCTTTCCAGAGTCTAAAATACAGCAAGAACCATGAGCATGCCCAGAAAAAAAGAACTGTGTTTCCTACTCATACAGGCCATGTGTAGTTCAACTCTGCTTATGAAGCTGATACAAACCACAGTTCCTCTTACATAAATGCTCTTTAGTTAATAGTGAGAATCGCGTTGGGTTCGTGAACTGCAACAAATCATTTGAGCCCAAAAAATCACTGGCTTAACCAGAAAAGAACTCTTGCTTGTAGGAAGTCACAGATCCTGGGTTTTAACTCCGTTTCTGAAGGCAAATTCAGAGCAGAGTTCTCATCCCTGAAAAACACTCTGTTTTAATGCAAGAAGCAAGCTCTTCTTTCCGGCTTCTCCAATACAGCAAGAACCATGAGCATGCCCTGAAAAAAGAACTGTCTTTCTTACTCATATGGACGATGTGTATTTCAACTCTGCTTATGAAACTGATACAAACCACAGCTCCTCTTACATAAATGTACTTTAGTTAATAGTGAGAATCTTGTTGGCTTCGTGAACTGCCAAAAATCATTTGTGCCCCAAATTCACCGTGTTTACCAGAAATGAACTCTTGCTGTAGGGAGACACTGACACTGGGATTTAACTCTGTTTCTGAAGGCAAATTCTGACCAGAGTTCTCATCCCTGAAACTCACTCTGTTTTAATGCAAGAAGCAAGCTCTTCTTTCCAGAGTCTAAAATACAGCAAGAACCATGAGCATGCCCAGAAAAAAAGAACTGTGTTTCCTACTCATACAGACCATGTGTAGTTCAACTCTGCTTATGAAGCTGATACAAACCACAGCTCCTCTTACATAAATGCTCTTTAGTTAATAGTGAGAATCGCGTTGGGTTCGTGAACTGCAACAAATCATTTGAGCCCAAAAATCACTGGCTTAACCAGAAAAGAACTCTTGCTTGTAGGAAGTCACAGATCCTGGGTTTTAACTCCGTTTCTGAAGGCAAATTCAGAGCAGAGTTCTCATCCCTGAAAAACAAAACTCTGTCATAAGGCAAGAATCATCCTCTTCTTTCCAGTGTCTCCAAAGAGTAAGTACAATGAGCATGCCCATAAAAAAAAGAACTGTGTTTCCTACTGATACGGACCAATTGTAGTTCAACTCTGCTTCTGAAATGATACAGACCACAGCTCCTCTTACATAAATGCTCTTTAGTTAAGAGTGATTATCGCGTTGGGTTCTACAACTGTGTAAAGTCATTTGAGCTGAAAATTCACTGGGTTTACCAGAAATGAACTCTTACTTGTAGGATGACACAGATCATGGGGTTTAATTCAGTTTCTGAAGGGAAATTCAGACCAGAGTTCTCATCCCTGTAACACACTCTGTTTTATTGCAAGAAGCAAGCTCTTCTTTCCAGTATCTAAAATGCAACAAGAACCATGAGCATGCCCTGAAAAAAAGAACTGTGTTTCCTACTCATACGGATGATATGTTTTTCAACTCTGCTTATGAAACTGATACAAACCACAGCTCCTCTTACATAAATGCTCTTTACTTAATAGTGAGAATCATGTTAGGTTCGTGAACTGCAAAATAACATTTGAGCCCCAAATTCACGTTGTTTACCAGAAATGAACTCTTGCTTGTAGGAAGACACTGACCCTGGAGTTTAACTATGTTTCTGAAGGCAAATTCAGACCAGAGTAAACATCCCTAAAAAACACTCCGTTGTAAGGAAAGAATCATCCTCCTCTTTCCAGCGTCTCCAAAAGAGTAAGAACCATGAGCATGCCCAGAAAAAAAGAACTGTGTTTCCTACTCATACCGACCAATTGTAGTTCAACTCTGCTTATGAAATGATACAGACCACAGCCCTTCTTACATAAATGCTGTTTAGTAATAGTGAGAATAGCGTTGGGTTCGTGAACTGTGAAAAATCATTTGAGCCCAAAATTCCCACGGTTTTCCAGAAAAGAACTCTTGCTTGTAGGAAGACACAGATACTGGGGTATAAATCTGTTTCTGAAGGTAAATTCAGACCACAGTTCTCATCCCTGAAACACACTCTGTTTTAATGCAAGAAGCAAGCTCTTCTTTCCAGAGTCCTAAATAGTGCAAGAACCATGCGCTTGCCCTGAAAAAAAGAACTGTGTTTCCTACTCATACGGACCATATGTAATTTAACTCTGCTTATGAAACTGATTCAAACCACAGCTCTGCTTACATAAACATTCTTTAGTTAATAGTGAGAATCGCGTTGGGTTCGGGAACTGTGAAAAACCATTTGAGCCCAAAATTCACTGGGTTTACCTGAAATGAACTCTTTCTTGTAGGAAGACACAGATCCTGGGATTTAACTCCGTTTCTGAAGGCAAATTCAGACCAGAATTCGCAACCCTGAAAAAAAATTTGTTTTAATGCAAGAATCAAACTCTTCTTTGCAGCGTCTCCAAAAGAGTAAGAACCATGAGCATGCCCAGAAAAAAAGAACTGTGTTTCCTACTGATACGGACCAATTGTAGTTCAACTCTGCTCATGAAATGATACATACCACAGGTCCTCTTACATATATGCTCTTTAGTTAATAGTGATTATCGCGTTGGGTTCTAGAACTGTGTAAAGTCATTTGAGCTGAAAATTCACTTGGTTTACCAGAAATGAACTCTTGCTTGTAGGAAGACACAGATCATGGGGTTTAACTCCGTTTCTGAAGGCAAATTCAGACCAGAGTTCTCATCCCTGAAAAACACTCTGTTTTAATGCAAGAAGCAAGCTCTTCTTTCCAGAGTCTAAAATACAGCAAGAACCATGAACATGGCCTAAAAAGAACTGTGTTTCCTATTCATACGGACCATATGTAGTTCAACTCTGATTATGAAACTGATAAAAACCACAGCTCCTCTTACATAAAAGTACTTTAGTTAATAGTGAGAATCATGTAGGGTTCGTGAACTGCCAAAAATCATTTGAGCCCCAAATTCACCGTGTTTACCAGAAATGAACACTTGCTGTAGGGAGACACTGACCCTGGGATTTAACTCTGTTTCTGAAGGCAAATTCAGACCAGAGTTCTCATCCCTGAAAAACACTGTGTTTTAATGCAAGAAGCAAGCTCTTCTTTCCGGCTTCTCCAATACAGCAAGAACCATGAGCATGACCTGAAAAAAAGAACTGTCTTTCCTACTCATACCGACCATATGTAGTTCGACACTGCTTATGAAACTGATACAAACCACAGCTCCTCTTACATAAATGCTCTTAATTTAATAGTGATAATCGCGTTGGGTTCTAGAACTGTGGAAAAAATTTGAGCCGAAAATTCACTAGGTTTACCAGAAATGAACTCTAGCTGGTTGGAAGACACAGATCATGGGGTTTAACTCCGTTTCTGAAGGGAAATTCAGACCACTGTTCTCATCCATGAAATACACTCTGTTTTAATGCAAGAAGTAAAGTCTTCTTTCCAGAGTCTCCAATACAACAAGAACCATGAGCATGCCCAGAAAAAAAGGAACTGTGTTTCCTACTCATACAGACCATATGTAGTTCAAATCTGCTTATGAAACTGATACAAACCACAGCTCCTCTTACATTAATGCTCTTTAGTTAATAGTGAGAAAAGCGTTGGTATTGTGAACTGCGAAAAATCATTTGAGTCCAAAATTCCCTGGGTTTACGAGATCTGAACTCTGCCTTGTAGGAAGACACAGATCCTGGGGTTTAACTCCGTTTCTCTAGGGAAATTCAGACCAGAATTCTCATCCGTGAAAAACACTCTGTGTTATCGCAAGAAGCAAGCTCTGCTTTCCAGAGTCTAAAATACAACAAGAAACACGAGCATGCCCTGAAAAAAAGAACTGTGTTTCCTACTCATACGGATGATATGTATTTCAACTCTGCTTATGAAACTGATATAAACCACAGCTCCTCTTACATAAATGCTCTTTAGTTAATAGTGAGAATCAAGCTGGGTTCGTGAACTGCAAAATATCATTTGAGCCCCAATTTCATGTGGTTTACCAGAAATGAACTCTTGCTTGTAGGAAGACACAGATCATGGGGTTTAACTCCGTTTCTGAAGGCAAATTCAGACCAGAGTTCTCATCCCTGAAAAACACTCTGTTTTAATGCAAGAAGCAAGCTCTTCTTTCCGGCTTCTCCAATACAGCAAGAACCATGAGCATGCCCTGAAAAAAAGAACTGTCTTTCTTACTCATATGGACGATGTGTATTTCAACTCTGCTTATGAAACTGATACAAACCACAGCTCCTCTTACATAAATGTACTTTAGTTAATAGTGAGAATCTTGTTGGGTTCGTGAACTGCCAAATATCATTTGTGCCCCAAATTCACCGTGTTTACCAGAAATGAACTCTTGCTGTAGGGAGACACTGACACTGGGATTTAACTCTGTTTCTGAAGGCAAATTCTGACCAGAGTTCTCATCCCTGAAACTCACTCTGTTTTAATGCAAGAAGCAAGCTCTTCTTTCCAGAGTCTAAAATACAGCAAGAACCATGAGCATGCCCAGAAAAAAAGAACTGTGTTTCCTACTCATACAGGCCATGTGTAGTTCAACTCTGCTTATGAAGCTGATACAAACCACAGTTCCTCTTACATAAATGCTCTTTAGTTAATAGTGAGAATCGCGTTGGGTTCGTGAACTGCAACAAATCATTTGAGCCCAAAAAATCACTGGCTTAACCAGAAAAGAACTCTTGCTTGTAGGAAGTCACAGATCCTGGGTTTTAACTCCGTTTCTGAAGGCAAATTCAGAGCAGAGTTCTCATCCCTGAAAAACACTCTGTTTTAATGCAAGAAGCAAGCTCTTCTTTCCGGCTTCTCCAATACAGCAAGAACCATGAGCATGCCCTGAAAAAAAGAACTGTCTTTCTTACTCATATGGACGATGTGTATTTCAACTCTGCTTATGAAACTGATACAAACCACAGCTCCTCTTACATAAATGTACTTTAGTTAATAGTGAGAATCTTGTTGGCTTCGTGAACTGCCAAAAATCATTTGTGCCCCAAATTCACCGTGTTTACCAGAAATGAACTCTTGCTGTAGGGAGACACTGACACTGGGATTTAACTCTGTTTCTGAAGGCAAATTCTGACCAGAGTTCTCATCCCTGAAACTCACTCTGTTTTAATGCAAGAAGCAAGCTCTTCTTTCCAGAGTCTAAAATACAGCAAGAACCATGAGCATGCCCAGAAAAAAAGAACTGTGTTTCCTACTCATACAGACCATGTGTAGTTCAACTCTGCTTATGAAGCTGATACAAACCACAGCTCCTCTTACATAAATGCTCTTTAGTTAATAGTGAGAATCGCGTTGGGTTCGTGAACTGCAACAAATCATTTGAGCCCAAAAATCACTGGCTTAACCAGAAAAGAACTCTTGCTTGTAGGAAGTCACAGATCCTGGGTTTTAACTCCGTTTCTGAAGGCAAATTCAGAGCAGAGTTCTCATCCCTGAAAAACAAAACTCTGTCATAAGGCAAGAATCATCCTCTTCTTTCCAGTGTCTCCAAAGAGTAAGTACAATGAGCATGCCCATAAAAAAAAGAACTGTGTTTCCTACTGATACGGACCAATTGTAGTTCAACTCTGCTTCTGAAATGATACAGACCACAGCTCCTATTACATAAATGCTCTTTAGTTAAGAGTGATTATCGCGTTGGGTTCTACAACTGTGTAAGGTCATTTGAGCTGAAAATTCACTGGGTTTACCAGAAATGAACTCTTACTTGTAGGATGACACAGATCATGGGGTTTAATTCAGTTTCTGAAGGGAAATTCAGACCAGAGTTCTCATCCCTGTAACACACTCTGTTTTATTGCAAGAAGCAAGCTCTTCTTTCCAGTATCTAAAATGCAACAAGAACCATGAGCATGCCCTGAAAAAAAGAACTGTGTTTCCTACTCATACGGATGATATGTATTTCAACTCTGCTTATGAAACTGATACAAACCACAGCTCCTCTTACATAAATGCTCTTTACTTAATAGTGAGAATCATGTTAGGTTCGTGAACTGCAAAATAACATTTGAGCCCCAAATTCACGTTGTTTACCAGAAATGAACTCTTGCTTGTAGGAAGACACTGACCCTGGAGTTTAACTATGTTTCTGAAGGCAAATTCAGACCAGAGTAAACATCCCTAAAAAACACTCCGTTGTAAGGAAAGAATCATCCTCCTCTTTCCAGCGTCTCCAAAAGAGTAAGAACCATGAGCATGCCCAGAAAAAAAGAACTGTGTTTCCTACTCATACCGACCAATTGTAGTTCAACTCTGCTTATGAAATGATACAGACCACAGCCCTTCTTACATAAATGCTGTTTAGTAATAGTGAGAATAGCGTGGGTTCGTGAACTGTGAAAAATCATTTGAGCCCAAAATTCCCACGGTTTTCCAGAAAAGAACTCTTGCTTGTAGGAAGACACAGATACTGGGGTATAAATCTGTTTCTGAAGGTAAATTCAGACCACAGTTCTCATCCCTGAAACACACTCTGTTTTAATGCAAGAAGCAAGCTCTTCTTTCCAGAGTCCTAAATAGTGCAAGAACCATGCGCTTGCCCTGAAAAAAAGAACTGTGTTTCCTACTCATACGGACCATATGTAATTTAACTCTGCTTATGAAACTGATTCAAACCACAGCTCTGCTTACATAAACATTCTTTAGTTAATAGTGAGAATCGCGTTGGGTTCGGGAACTGTGAAAAACCATTTGAGCCCAAAATTCACTGGGTTTACCTGAAATGAACTCTTTCTTGTAGGAAGACACAGATCCTGGGATTTAACTCCGTTTCTGAAGGCAAATTCAGACCAGAATTCGCAACCCTGAAAAAAAATTTGTTTTAATGCAAGAATCAAACTCTTCTTTGCAGCGTCTCCAAAAGAGTAAGAACCATGAGCATGCCCAGAAAAAAAGAACTGTGTTTCCTACTGATACGGACCAATTGTAGTTCAACTCTGCTTATGAAATGATACAGACCACAGCTCCTCTTACATAAATGCTGTTTAGTAATAGTGAGAATAGCGTTGGGTTCGTGAACTGCGAAAAATCATTTGAGCCCAAAATTCCCACGGTTTACCAGAAAAGAACTCTTGCTTGTAGGAAGACACAGATACTGGGGTATAAATCTGTTTCTGAAGGTAAATTCAGACCAGAGTTCTCATCCCTGAAACACACTCTGTTTTAAGGCAAGAAGCATCCTCTTCTTCCAGCTTCTCCAATACAGTAAGAAACATGAGCATTCCCAGAAAAAAAGAAGTGTGTTTCCTACTCATACAGACCATATGTAGTTCAACTCTGCTTATGAAACTGATTCAAACCACAGCTCTGCTTACATAAATATTCTTTAGTTAATAGTGAGAATCGCGTTGGGTTTGTGAACTGTGAAAAACCATTTGAGCCCAAAATTCACTGGGTTTAACTGAAATGAACTCTTTCTTGTAGGAAGACACAGATCCTGGGATTTAACTCCGTTTCTGAAGGCAAATTCAGACCAGAATTCGCAACCCTGAAAAAAAATTTGTTTTAATGCAAGAATAAATCTCTTCTTTGCAGCGTCTCCAAAAGAATAAGAACCATGAGCATGCCCAGAAAAAAAGAACTGTGTTTCCTACTGATACGGACCAATTGTAGTTCAACTCTGCTTATGAAATGATACATACCACAGGTCCTCTTACATATATGCTCTTTAGTTAATAGTGATTATCGCGTTGGGTTCTAGAACTGTGTAAAGTCATTTGAGCTGAAAATTCACTTGGTTTACCAGAAATAATCTCTTGCTTGTAGGAAGACACAGATCATGGGGTTTAACTCCGTTTCTGAAGGCAAATTCAGACCAGAGTTCTCATCCCTGAAAAACACTCTGTTTTAATGCAAGAAGCAAGCTCTTCTTTCCGGCTTCTCCAATACAGCAAGAACCATGAGGATGCCCTGAAAAAAAGAACTGTCTTTCTTACTCATATGGACGATGTGTATTTCAACTCTGCTTATGAAACTGATACAAACCACAGCTCCTCTTACATAAATGTACTTTAGTTAATAGTGAGAATCTTGTTGGGTTCGTGAACTGCCAAAAATCATTTGTGCCCCAAATTCACCGTGTTTACCAGAAATGAACTCTTGCTGTAGGGAGACACTGACACTGGGATTTAACTCTGTTTCTGAAGGCAAATTCTGACCAGAGTTCTCATCCCTGAAACTCACTCTGTTTTAATGCAAGAAGCAAGCTCTTCTTTCCAGAGTCTAAAATACAGCAAGAACCATGAGCATGCCCAGAAAAAAAGAACTGTGTTTCCTACTCATACAGACCATGTGTAGTTCAACTCTGCTTATGAAGCTGATACAAACCACAGCTCCTCTTACATAAATGCTCTTTAGTTAATAGTGAGAATCGCGTTGGGTTCGTGAACTGCAACAAATCATTTGAGCCCAAAAATCACTGGCTTAACCAGAAAAGAACTCTTGCTTGTAGGAAGTCACAGATCCTGGGTTTTAACTCCGTTTCTGAAGGCAAATTCAGAGCAGAGTTCTCATCCCTGAAAAACAAAACTCTGTCATAAGGCAAGAATCATCCTCTTCTTTCCAGTGTCTCCAAAGAGTAAGTACAATGAGCATGCCCATAAAAAAAAGAACTGTGTTTCCTACTGATACGGACCAATTGTAGTTCAACTCTGCTTCTGAAATGATACAGACCACAGCTCCTCTTACATAAATGCTCTTTAGTTAAGAGTGATTATCGCGTTGGGTTCTACAACTGTGTAAAGTCATTTGAGCTGAAAATTCACTGGGTTTACCAGAAATGAACTCTTACTTGTAGGATGACACAGATCATGGGGTTTAATTCAGTTTCTGAAGGGAAATTCAGACCAGAGTTCTCATCCCTGTAACACACTCTGTTTTATTGCAAGAAGCAAGCTCTTCTTTCCAGTATCTAAAATGCAACAAGAACCATGAGTATGCCCTGAAAAAAAGAACTGTGTTTCCTACTCATACGGACGATATGTATTTCAACTCTGCTTATGAAACTGATACAAACCACAGCTCCTCTTACATAAATGCTCTTTACTTAATAGTGAGAATCATGTTAGGTTCGTGAACTGCAAAATAACATTTGAGCCCCAAATTCACGTTGTTTACCAGAAATGAACTCTTGCTTGTAGGAAGACACTGACCCTGGAGTTTAACTATGTTTCTGAAGGCAAATTCAGACCAGAGTAAACATCCCTAAAAAACACTCTCTTGTAAGGAAAGAATCATCCTCCTCTTTCCAGCGTCTCCAAAAGAGTAAGAACCATGAGCATGCCCAGAAAAAAAGAACTGTGTTTCCTACTCATACCGACCAATTGTAGTTCAACTCTGCTTATGAAATGATACAGACCACAGCCCTTCTTACATAAATGCTGTTTAGTAATAGTGAGAATAGCGTTGGGTTCGTGAACTGTGAAAAATCATTTGAGCCCAAAATTCCCACGGTTTTCCAGAAAAGAACTCTTGCTTGTAGGAAGACACAGATACTGGGGTATAAATCTGTTTCTGAAGGTAAATTCAGACCACAGTTCTCATCCCTGAAACACACTCTGTTTTAATGCAAGAAGCAAGCTCTTCTTTCCAGAGTCCTAAATAGTGCAAGAACCATGCGCTTGCCCTGAAAAAAAGAACTGTGTTTCCTACTCATACGGACCATATGTAATTTAACTCTGCTTATGAAACTGATTCAAACCACAGCTCTGCTTACATAAACATTCTTTAGTTAATAGTGAGAATCGCGTTGGGTTCGGGAACTGTGAAAAACCATTTGAGCCCAAAATTCACTGGGTTTACCTGAAATGAACTCTTTCTTGTAGGAAGACACAGATCCTGGGATTTAACTCCGTTTCTGAAGGCAAATTCAGACCAGAATTCGCAACCCTGAAAAAAAATTTGTTTTAATGCAAGAATCAAACTCTTCTTTGCAGCGTCTCCAAAAGAGTAAGAACCATGAGCATGCCCAGAAAAAAAGAACTGTGTTTCCTACTGATACGGACCAATTGTAGTTCAACTCTGCTCATGAAATGATACATACCACAGGTCCTCTTACATATATGCTCTTTAGTTAATAGTGATTATCGCGTTGGGTTCTAGAACTGTGTAAAGTCATTTGAGCTGAAAATTCACTTGGTTTACCAGAAATGAACTCTTGCTTGTAGGAAGACACAGATCATGGGGTTTAACTCCGTTTCTGAAGGCAAATTCAGACCAGAGTTCTCATCCCTGAAAAACACTCTGTTTTAATTCAAGAAGCAAGCTCTCCTTTCCAGAGTCTAAAATACAGCAAGAACCATGAACATGGCCTAAAAAGAACTGTGTTTCCTATTCATACGGACCATATGTAGTTCAACTCTGATTATGAAACTGATAAAAACCACAGCTCCTCTTACATAAAAGTACTTTAGTTAATAGTGAGAATCATGTAGGGTTCGTGAACTGCCAAAAATCATTTGAGCCCCAAATTCACCGTGTTTACCAGAAATGAACACTTGCTGTAGGGAGACACTGACCCTGGGATTTAACTCTGTTTCTGAAGGCAAATTCAGACCAGAGTTCTCATCCCTGAAAAACACTGTGTTTTAATGCAAGAAGCAAGCTCTTCTTTCCGGCTTCTCCAATACAGCAAGAACCATGAGCATGACCTGAAAAAAAGAACTGTCTTTCCTACTCATACCGACCATATGTAGTTCGACTCTGCTTATGAAACTGATACAAACCACAGCTCCTCTTACATAAATGCTCTTAATTTAATAGTGATAATCGCGTTGGGTTCTAGAACTGTGGAAAAAATTTGAGCCGAAAATTCACTAGGTTTACCAGAAATGAACTCTAGCTGGTAGGAAGACACAGATCATGGGGTTTAACTCCGTTTCTGAAGGGAAATTCAGACCACTGTTCTCATCCATGAAATACACTCTGTTTTAATGCAAGAAGTAAAGTCTTCTTTCCAGAGTCTCCAATACAACAAGAACCATGAGCATGCCCAGAAAAAAAGGAACTGTGTTTCCTACTCATACAGACCATATGTAGTTCAAATCTGCTTATGAAACTGATACAAACCACAGCTCCTCTTACATTAATGCTCTTTAGTTAATAGTGAGAAAAGCGTTGGTATTGTGAACTGCGAAAAATCATTTGAGTCCAAAATTCCCTGGGTTTACGAGATCTGAACTCTGCCTTGTAGGAAGACACAGATCCTGGGGTTTAACTCCGTTTCTCTAGGGAAATTCAGACCAGAATTCACATCCGTGAAAAACACTCTGTGTTATCGCAAGAAGCAAGCTCTGCTTTCCAGAGTCTAAAATACAACAAGAAACACGAGCATGCCCTGAAAAAAAGAACTGTGTTTCCTACTCATACGGATGATATGTATTTCAACTCTGCTTATGAAGCTGATACACACCACAGTTCCTCTTACATAAATGCTCTTTAGTTAATAGTGAGAATCGCGTTGGGTTCGTGAACTGCAACAAATCATTTGAGCCCAAAAAATCACTGGCTTAACCAGAAAAGAACTCTTGCTTGTAGGAAGTCACAGATCCTGGGTTTTAACTCCGTTTCTGAAGGCAAATTCAGAGCAGAGTTCTCATCCCTGAAAAACACTCTGTTTTAATGCAAGAAGCAAGCTCTTCTTTCCGGCTTCTCCAATACAGCAAGAACCATGAGCATGCCCTGAAAAAAAGAACTGTCTTTCTTACTCATATGGACGATGTGTATTTCAACTCTGCTTATGAAACTGATACAAACCACAGCTCCTCTTACATAAATGTACTTTAGTTAATAGTGAGAATCTTGTTGGCTTCGTGAACTGCCAAAAATCATTTGTGCCCCAAATTCACCGTGTTTACCAGAAATGAACTCTTGCTGTAGGGAGACACTGACACTGGGATTTAACTCTGTTTCTGAAGGCAAATTCTGACCAGAGTTCTCATCCCTGAAACTCACTCTGTTTTAATGCAAGAAGCAAGCTCTTCTTTCCAGAGTCTAAAATACAGCAAGAACCATGAGCATGCCCAGAAAAAAAGAACTGTGTTTCCTACTCATACAGACCATGTGTAGTTCAACTCTGCTTATGAAGCTGATACAAACCACAGCTCCTCTTACATAAATGCTCTTTAGTTAATAGTGAGAATCGCGTTGGGTTCGTGAACTGCAACAAATCATTTGAGCCCAAAAATCACTGGCTTAACCAGAAAAGAACTCTTGCTTGTAGGAAGTCACAGATCCTGGGTTTTAACTCCGTTTCTGAAGGCAAATTCAGAGCAGAGTTCTCATCCCTGAAAAACAAAACTCTGTCATAAGGCAAGAATCATCCTCTTCTTTCCAGTGTCTCCAAAGAGTAAGTACAATGAGCATGCCCATAAAAAAAAGAACTGTGTTTCCTACTGATACGGACCAATTGTAGTTCAACTCTGCTTCTGAAATGATACAGACCACAGCTCCTCTTACATAAATGCTCTTTAGTTAAGAGTGATTATCGCGTTGGGTTCTACAACTGTGTAAAGTCATTTGAGCTGAAAATTCACTGGGTTTACCAGAAATGAACTCTTACTTGTAGGATGACACAGATCATGGGGTTTAATTCAGTTTCTGAAGGGAAATTCAGACCAGAGTTCTCATCCCTGTAACACACTCTGTTTTATTGCAAGAAGCAAGCTCTTCTTTCCAGTATCTAAAATGCAACAAGAACCATGAGCATGCCCTGAAAAAAAGAACTGTGTTTCCTACTCATACGGATGATATGTATTTCAACTCTGCTTATGAAACTGATACAAACCACAGCTACTCTTACATAAATGCTCTTTACTTAATAGTGAGAATCATGTTAGGTTCGTGAACTGCAAAATAACATTTGAGCCCCAAATTCACGTTGTTTACCAGAAATGAACTCTTGCTTGTAGGAAGACACTGACCCTGGAGTTTAACTATGTTTCTGAAGGCAAATTCAGACCAGAGTAAACATCCCTAAAAAACACTCCGTTGTAAGGAAAGAATCATCCTCCTCTTTCCAGCGTCTCCAAAAGAGTAAGAACCATGAGCATGCCCAGAAAAAAAGAACTGTGTTTCCTACTCATACCGACCAATTGTAGTTCAACTCTGCTTATGAAATGATACAGACCACAGCCCTTCTTACATAAATGCTGTTTAGTAATAGTGAGAATAGCGTGGGTTCGTGAACTGTGAAAAATCATTTGAGCCCAAAATTCCCACGGTTTTCCAGAAAAGAACTCTTGCTTGTAGGAAGACACAGATACTGGGGTATAAATCTGTTTCTGAAGGTAAATTCAGACCACAGTTCTCATCCCTGAAACACACTCTGTTTTAATGCAAGAAGCAAGCTCTTCTTTCCAGAGTCCTAAATAGTGCAAGAACCATGCGCTTGCCCTGAAAAAAAGAACTGTGTTTCCTACTCATACGGACCATATGTAATTTAACTCTGCTTATGAAACTGATTCAAACCACAGCTCTGCTTACATAAACATTCTTTAGTTAATAGTGAGAATCGCGTTGGGTTCGGGAACTGTGAAAAACCATTTGAGCCCAAAATTCACTGGGTTTACCTGAAATGAACTCTTTCTTGTAGGAAGACACAGATCCTGGGATTTAACTCCGTTTCTGAAGGCAAATTCAGACCAGAATTCGCAACCCTGAAAAAAAATTTGTTTTAATGCAAGAATCAAACTCTTCTTTGCAGCGTCTCCAAAAGAGTAAGAACCATGAGCATGCCCAGAAAAAAAGAACTGTGTTTCCTACTGATACGGACCAATTGTAGTTCAACTCTGCTCATGAAATGATACATACCACAGGTCCTCTTACATATATGCTCTTTAGTTAATAGTGATTATCGCGTTGGGTTCTAGAACTGTGTAAAGTCATTTGAGCTGAAAATTCACTTGGTTTACCAGAAATGAACTCTTGCTTGTAGGAAGACACAGATCATGGGGTTTAACTCCGTTTCTGAAGGCAAATTCAGACCAGAGTTCTCATCCCTGAAAAACACTCTGTTTTAATGCAAGAAGCAAGCTCTTCTTTCCGGCTTCTCCAATACAGCAAGAACCATGAGCATGCCCTGAAAAAAAGAACTGTCTTTCTTACTCATATGGACGATGTGTATTTCAACTCTGCTTATGAAACTGATACAAACCACAGCTCCTCTTACATAAATGTACTTTAGTTAATAGTGAGAATCTTGTTGGGTTCGTGAACTGCCAAATATCATTTGTGCCCCAAATTCACCGTGTTTACCAGAAATGAACTCTTGCTGTAGGGAGACACTGACACTGGGATTTAACTCTGTTTCTGAAGGCAAATTCTGACCAGAGTTCTCATCCCTGAAACTCACTCTGTTTTAATGCAAGAAGCAAGCTCTTCTTTCCAGAGTCTAAAATACAGCAAGAACCATGAGCATGCCCAGAAAAAAAGAACTGTGTTTCCTACTCATACAGGCCATGTGTAGTTCAACTCTGCTTATGAAGCTGATACAAACCACAGTTCCTCTTACATAAATGCTCTTTAGTTAATAGTGAGAATCGCGTTGGGTTCGTGAACTGCAACAAATCATTTGAGCCCAAAAATCACTGGCTTAACCAGAAAAGAACTCTTGCTTGTAGGAAGTCACAGATCCTGGGTTTTAACTCCGTTTCTGAAGGCAAATTCAGAGCAGAGTTCTCATCCCTGAAAAACACTCTGTTTTAATGCAAGAAGCAAGCTCTTCTTTCCGGCTTCTCCAATACAGCAAGAACCATGAGCATGCCCTGAAAAAAAGAACTGTCTTTCTTACTCATATGGACGATGTGTATTTCAACTCTGCTTATGAAACTGATACAAACCACAGCTCCTCTTACATAAATGTACTTTAGTTAATAGTGAGAATCTTGTTGGCTTCGTGAACTGCCAAAAATCATTTGTGCCCCAAATTCACCGTGTTTACCAGAAATGAACTCTTGCTGTAGGGAGACACTGACACTGGGATTTAACTCTGTTTCTGAAGGCAAATTCTGACCAGAGTTCTCATCCCTGAAACTCACTCTGTTTTAATGCAAGAAGCAAGCTCTTCTTTCCAGAGTCTAAAATACAGCAAGAACCATGAGCATGCCCAGAAAAAAAGAACTGTGTTTCCTACTGATACGGACCAATTGTTGTTCACCTCTGCTTATGAAATGATACAGACCACAGGTCCTCTTACATATATGCTCTTTAGTTAATAGTGATTATCTTGTTGGGTTCTAGAACTGTGCAAAGTCATTTGAGCTGAAAATGCACTTGGTTTACCAGAAATGAACTCTTGCTTGTAGGAAGACTCAGATCCTGGGTTTTAAGTCCGTTTCTGAAGGGAAATTCAGACCAGAGTTCTCATCCCTGAAACACACTCTGTTTTAACGCAAGAAGCAAGCTCTTCTTTCCAGAGTCTAAAATACAGCAAGAACCATGAGCATGGCCTGAAAGAAAGAACTGTGTTTCCTATTCATACGGACCTTATGTAGCTCAACTCTACTTATGAAACTGATAGAGACCACACCTCCTCTTACATAAATGCTCTTTAGTTAATAGTGAGAAAAGCGTTGGTTTCGTGAACTGCGAAAAATCATTTGAGTTCAAAATTCCCTGGGCTTACGAGATCTGAAGTCTGCCTTGTAGGAAGACACAGATCCTGGGGTTTAACTCCGTTTCTGTAGGGAAATTCAGACCAGAATTCTCATCCGTGAAAAACACTCTGTGTTTTCGCAAGAAGCAAGCTCTGCTTTCCAGAGTCTAAAATACAGCAAGAAACACGAGCATGCCCTGAAAAAAAAAAGAACTGTGTTTCCTACTCATATGGACGATATATATTTCAACTCTGCTTATGAAACTGATACAAACCACAGCTCCTCTTACATAAATGTACTTTAGTTATTAGTGAGAATCATGTTGGGTTCGTGAACTGCCAAAAATCATTTGAGCCCCAAATTCACCGTGTTTACCCGAAATGAAATCTTGCTGTAGGGAGACACTGACCCTGGGGTTTAACTCTGTTTCTGAAGGCAAATTCAGACCAGAGTTCTCATCCCTGAAACACACTCTGTTTTAATGTAAGAAGCAAGCTCTTCTTTCCAGAGTCTAATATACAGCAAGAACCATGAGCATGCCCTGAAAAAAAGAACTGTGTTTGCTACTCATACGGACGATATGTATTTCAACTCTGCTTATGAAACTGATACAAACCAAAGCTCCTCTTACATAATTGCTCTTTAGTTAATAGTGAGAATCATGTTGGGTTCGTGAACTGCGAAATATCATTTGAGCCCCAAATTCATGTGGTTTACCAGAAATGAACTCTTGCTTGTAGGAAGACAATGACCCTGGGGTTTAACTCTGTTTCTGAAGGCAAATTCAGACCAGAGTTAACATCCCTAAAAAACACTCTGTTTTAAGGCAAGAATCATCCTCTTCTTTCCAGCGTCTCCAAAAGAGTAAGAACCATGAGCATGCCCAGAATAAAAGAACTGTGTTTCCTACTCATACGGGCAAATTGTAGTTCAACTCTGCTTATGAAATGATACAGACCACAGCTCCTCTTACATAAATGCTCTTTAGTTAATAGTGATTATCGCGTTGGATTCTAGAACTGTGTAAAGTCATTTGAGCTGAAAATTTCCTTGGTTTACCAGAAATGAACTCTTGCTTTTAGGAAGACACAGATCATGGGGTATAACTCCGTTTGTGAAGGGAAATTCAGACCAGAGTTCTCATCCCTGAAACACACTCTGTTTTAACGAAGAAGCAAGCTCTTCTTTCCAGAGTCTAAAATACAGCAAGAACCATGAGCATGGCCTGAAAAAATGAACTGTGTTTCCTATTCATAGGGATCATATGTAGTTCAAATCTGATTATGAAACTGATACAAACCACAGCTCCTCTTACATAAATCCTCTTTAGTTAATAGTGAGAATAGTGTTGGGTTCGTGAACTGTAAAAAATCACTTGAGCCCAAAATTCACTGGGTTTACCAGCAATGAACTCTTGCTTATAGGAAGAAACAGATCCTGGGGTGTAACTCGGTTTCTGAAGGGAAATTCAGACGAGAATTCTCATACCTGAAAAACACTCTGTTTTTAGGCATGAATCATTCTCTTCTTTACAGGGTCTCCAATACTGTTAGAACCATGAGCATGCCAAGAACAAAAGAACTGTGTTTCCTACTCATACGGACCATATGTAGTTCAAATCTCCTTATGAAACTGATGTAGACCACAGCTCCTCTTACATAAATGCTCTTAATTTAATAGTGATAATCGCGTTGGGTTCTAGAACTGTGGAAAAAATTTGAGCCGAAAATTCACTAGGTTTACCAGAAATGAACTCTAGCTGGTAGGAAGACACAGATCATGGGGTTTAACTCCGTTTCTGAAGGGAAATTCAGACCACTGTTCTCATCCATGAAATACACTCTGTTTTAATGCAAGAAGTAAAGTCTTCTTTCCAGAGTCTCCAATACAACAAGAACCATGAGCATGCCCAGAGAAAAAGGAACTGTGTTTCCTACTCATACAGACCATATGTAGTTCAAATCTGCTTATGAAACTGATACAAACCACAGCTCCTCTTACATTAATGCTCTTTAGTTAATAGTGAGAAAAGCGTTGGTATTGTGAACTGCGAAAAATCATTTGAGTCCAAAATTCCCTGGGTTTAGGAGATCTGAACTCTGTCTTGTAGGAAGACACAGATCCTGGGGTTTAACTCCGTTTCTCTAGGGAAATTCAGACCAGAATTCTCATCCGTGAAAAACACTCTGTGTTATCGCAAGAAGCAAGCTCTGCTTTCCAGAGTCTAAAATACAACAAGAAACACGAGCATGCCCTGAAAAAAAGAACTGTGTTTCCTACTCATACGGATGATATGTAATTCAACTCTGCTTATGAAACTGATATAAACCACAGCTCCTCTTACATAAATGCTCTTTAGTTAATAGTGAGAATCAAGTTGGGTTCGTGAACTGCGAAATAACATTTGAGCCCCAATTTCATGTGGTTTACCAGAAATGAACTCTTGCTTGTAGGAAGACACAGATACTGGGGTATAAATCTGTTTCTGAAGGCAAATTCAGAGCAGAGTTCTCATCCCTGAAACACACTCTGTTTTAATGCAAGAAGGAAGCTCTTCTTTCCAGAGTCTAAAATACAGCAAGAACCATGAGCATGCCCAGAAAAAATGAACTGTGTTTCCTACTCATACGGATGATATGTATTTCAACTCTGCTTCTGAAATGATACAGACCACAGTTCCTCTTACATAAATGCTCTTTAGTTAAGAGTGATTATCGCGTTGGGTTCTACAACTGTGTAAAGTCATTTGAGCTGAAAATTCACTGGGTTTACAAGAAATGAACTCCATCTTGTAGGATGACATAGATCATGTGGTTTAATTCAGTTTCTGAAGGGAAATTCAGACCAGAGTTCTCATCCCTGTAACACACTCTGTTTTATTGCAAGAAGCAAGCTCTTCTTTCCAACGTCTCCAGAAGAGTAAGAACCATGAGCATGCCCTGAAAAAAAGAACTGTGTTTCCTACTCATATGGACGATATGTATTTCAACTCTGCTTATGAAACTGATAGAAACCACAGCTCCTCTTACATAAATGCTCCTTACTTAATAGTGAGAATCATGTTGGGTTCATGAACTGCGAAAAATCATTTGAGCCCCAAATTCACGTGGTTTACCAGAAATGAACTCTTGCTTGTAGGAAGACACAGATACTGGGGTATAAATCTGTTTCTGAAGGTAAATTCAGACCAGAGTTCTCATCCCTGAAACACACTCTGTTTTAACGAAGAAGCAAGCTCTTCTTTCCAGAGTCTAAAATACAGCAAGAACCATGAACATGGCCTAAAAAGAACTGTGTTTCCTATTCATACGGACCATATGCAGTTCAACTCTGATTATGAAACTGATAAAAACCACAGCTCCTCTTACATAAAAGTACTTTAGTTAATAGTGAGAATCATGTAGGGTTCGTGAACTGCCAAAAATCATTTGAGCCCCAAATTCACCGTGTTTACCAGAAATGAACACTTGCTGTAGGGAGACACTGACCCTGGGATTTAACTCTGTTTCTGAAGGCAAATTCAGACCAGAGTTCTCATCCCTGAAAAACACTGTGTTTTAATGCAAGAAGCAAGCTCTTCTTTCCGGCTTCTCCAATACAGCAAGAACCATGAGCATGACCTGAAAAAAAGAACTGTCTTTCCTACTCATACTGAACATATGTAGTTCGACTCTGCTTATGAAACTGATACAAACCACAGCTCCTCTTACATAAATGCTCTTAATTTAATAGTGATAATCGCGTTGGGTTCTAGAACTGTGGAAAAAATTTGAGCCGAAAATTCACTAGGTTTACCAGAAATGAACTCTAGCTGGTAGGAAGACACAGATCATGGGGTTTAACTCCGTTTCTGAAGGGAAATTCAGACCACTGTTCTCATCCATGAAATACACTCTGTTTTAATGCAAGAAGTAAAGTCTTCTTTCCAGAGTCTCCAATACAACAAGAACCATGAGCATGCCCAGAAAAAAAGGAACTGTGTTTCCTACTCATACAGACCATATGTAGTTCAAATCTGCTTATGAAACTGATACAAACCACAGCTCCTCTTACATTAATGCTCTTTAGTTAATAGTGAGAAAAGCGTTGGTATTGTGAACTGCGAAAAATCATTTGAGTCCAAAATTCCCTGGGTTTACGAGATCTGAACTCTGCCTTGTAGGAAGACACAGATCCTGGGGTTTAACTCCGTTTCTCTAGGGAAATTCAGACCAGAATTCTCATCCGTGAAAAACACTCTGTGTTATCGCAAGAAGCAAGCTCTGCTTTCCAGAGTCTAAAATACAACAAGAAAGACGAGCATGCCCTGAAAAAAAGAACTGTGTTTCCTACTCATACGGATGATATGTATTTCAACTCTGCTTATGAAACTGATATAAACCACAGCTCCTCTTACATAAATGCTCTTTAGTTAATAGTGAGAATCAACTTGGGTTCGTGAACTGCGAAATATCATTTGAGCCCCAATTTCATGTGGTTTACCAGAAATGAACTCTTGCTTGTAGGAAGACACAGATACTGGGGTATAAATCTGTTTCTGAAGGCAAATTCAGAGCAGAGTTCTCATCCCTGAAACACACTCTGTTTTAACGAAGAAGCAAGCTCTTCTTTCCAGAGTCTAAAATACAGCAAGAACCATGAACATGGCCTAAAAAGAACTGTGTTTCCTATTCATACGGACCATATGCAGTTCAACTCTGATTATGAAACTGATAAAAACCACAGCTCCTCTTACATAAAAGTACTTTAGTTAATAGTGAGAATCATGTAGGGTTCGTGAACTGCCAAAAATCATTTGAGCCCCAAATTCACCGTGTTTACCAGAAATGAACACTTGCTGTAGGGAGACACTGACCCTGGGATTTAACTCTGTTTCTGAAGGCAAATTCAGACCAGAGTTCTCATCCCTGAAAAACACTGTGTTTTAATGCAAGAAGCAAGCTCTTCTTTCCGGCTTCTCCAATACAGCAAGAACCATGAGCATGACCTGAAAAAAAGAACTGTCTTTCCTACTCATACTGAACATATGTAGTTCGACTCTGCTTATGAAACTGATGGAGACCACAGCTCCTCTTACATAAATGCTCTTAATTTAATAGTGATAATCGCGTTGGGTTCTAGAACTGTGGAAAAAATTTGAGCCGAAAATTCACTAGGTTTACCAGAAATGAACTCTAGCTGGTAGGAAGACACAGATCATGGGGTTTAACTCCGTTTCTGAAGGGAAATTCAGACCACTGTTCTCATCCATGAAATACACTCTGTTTTAATGCAAGAAGTAAAGTCTTCTTTCCAGAGTCTCCAATACAACAAGAACCATGAGCATGCCCAGAGAAAAAGGAACTGTGTTTCCTACTCATACAGACCATATGTAGTTCAAATCTGCTTATGAAACTGATACAAACCACAGCTCCTCTTACATTAATGCTCTTTAGTTAATAGTGAGAAAAGCGTTGGTATTGTGAACTGCGAAAAATCATTTGAGTCCAAAATTCCCTGGGTTTAGGAGATCTGAACTCTGTCTTGTAGGAAGACACAGATCCTGGGGATTAACTCCGTTTCTCTAGGGAAATTCAGACCAGAATTCTCATCCGTGAAAAACACTCTGTGTTATCGCAAGAAGCAAGCTCTGCTTTCCAGAGTCTAAAATACAACAAGAAACACGAGCATGCCCTGAAAAAAAGAACTGTGTTTCCTACTCATACGGATGATATGTAATTCAACTCTGCTTATGAAACTGATATAAACCACAGCTCCTCTTACATAAATGCTCTTTAGTTAATAGTGAGAATCAAGTTGGGTTCGTGAACTGCGAAATAACATTTGAGCCCCAATTTCATGTGGTTTACCAGAAATGAACTCTTGCTTGTAGGAAGACACAGATACTGGGGTATAAATCTGTTTCTGAAGGCAAATTCAGAGCAGAGTTCTCATCCCTGAAACACACTCTGTTTTAATGCAAGAAGGAAGCTCTTCTTTCCAGAGTCTAAAATACAGCAAGAACCATGAGCATGCCCAGAAAAAATGAACTGTGTTTCCTACTCATACGGATGATATGTATTTCAACTCTGCTTCTGAAATGATACAGACCACAGTTCCTCTTACATAAATGCTCTTTAGTTAAGAGTGATTATCGCGTTGGGTTCTACAACTGTGTAAAGTCATTTGAGCTGAAAATTCACTGGGTTTACAAGAAATGAACTCCATCTTGTAGGATGACATAGATCATGTGGTTTAATTCAGTTTCTGAAGGGAAATTCAGACCAGAGTTCTCATCCCTGTAACACACTCTGTTTTATTGCAAGAAGCAAGCTCTTCTTTCCAACGTCTCCAGAAGAGTAAGAACCATGAGCATGCCCTGAAAAAAAGAACTGTGTTTCCTACTCATATGGACGATATGTATTTCAACTCTGCTTATGAAACTGATAGAAACCACAGCTCCTCTTACATAAATGCTCCTTACTTAATAGTGAGAATCATGTTGGGTTCATGAACTGCGAAAAATCATTTGAGCCCCAAATTCACGTGGTTTACCAGAAATGAACTCTTGCTTGTAGGAAGACACAGATACTGGGGTATAAATCTGTTTCTGAAGGTAAATTCAGACCAGAGTTCTCATCCCTGAAACACACTCTGTTTTAACGAAGAAGCAAGCTCTTCTTTCCAGAGTCTAAAATACAGCAAGAACCATGAACATGGCCTAAAAAGAACTGTGTTTCCTATTCATACGGACCATATGCAGTTCAACTCTGATTATGAAACTGATAAAAACCACAGCTCCTCTTACATAAAAGTACTTTAGTTAATAGTGAGAATCATGTAGGGTTCGTGAACTGCCAAAAATCATTTGAGCCCCAAATTCACCGTGTTTACCAGAAATGAACACTTGCTGTAGGGAGACACTGACCCTGGGATTTAACTCTGTTTCTGAAGGCAAATTCAGACCAGAGTTCTCATCCCTGAAAAACACTGTGTTTTAATGCAAGAAGCAAGCTCTTCTTTCCGGCTTCTCCAATACAGCAAGAACCATGAGCATGACCTGAAAAAAAGAACTGTCTTTCCTACTCATACTGAACATATGTAGTTCGACTCTGCTTATGAAACTGATACAAACCACAGCTCCTCTTACATAAATGCTCTTAATTTAATAGTGATAATCGCGTTGGGTTCTAGAACTGTGGAAAAAATTTGAGCCGAAAATTCACTAGGTTTACCAGAAATGAACTCTAGCTGGTAGGAAGACACAGATCATGGGGTTTAACTCCGTTTCTGAAGGGAAATTCAGACCACTGTTCTCATCCATGAAATACACTCTGTTTTAATGCAAGAAGTAAAGTCTTCTTTCCAGAGTCTCCAATACAACAAGAACCATGAGCATGCCCAGAAAAAAAGGAACTGTGTTTCCTACTCATACAGACCATATGTAGTTCAAATCTGCTTATGAAACTGATACAAACCACAGCTCCTCTTACATTAATGCTCTTTAGTTAATAGTGAGAAAAGCGTTGGTATTGTGAACTGCGAAAAATCATTTGAGTCCAAAATTCCCTGGGTTTACGAGATCTGAACTCTGCCTTGTAGGAAGACACAGATCCTGGGGTTTAACTCCGTTTCTCTAGGGAAATTCAGACCAGAATTCTCATCCGTGAAAAACACTCTGTGTTATCGCAAGAAGCAAGCTCTGCTTTCCAGAGTCTAAAATACAACAAGAAAGACGAGCATGCCCTGAAAAAAAGAACTGTGTTTCCTACTCATACGGATGATATGTATTTCAACTCTGCTTATGAAACTGATATAAACCACAGCTCCTCTTACATAAATGCTCTTTAGTTAATAGTGAGAATCAACTTGGGTTCGTGAACTGCGAAATATCATTTGAGCCCCAATTTCATGTGGTTTACCAGAAATGAACTCTTGCTTGTAGGAAGACACAGATACTGGGGTATAAATCTGTTTCTGAAGGCAAATTCAGAGCAGAGTTCTCATCCCTGAAACACACTCTGTTTTAACGAAGAAGCAAGCTCTTCTTTCCAGAGTCTAAAATACAGCAAGAACCATGAACATGGCCTAAAAAGAACTGTGTTTCCTATTCATACGGACCATATGCAGTTCAACTCTGATTATGAAACTGATAAAAACCACAGCTCCTCTTACATAAAAGTACTTTAGTTAATAGTGAGAATCATGTAGGGTTCGTGAACTGCCAAAAATCATTTGAGCCCCAAATTCACCGTGTTTACCAGAAATGAACACTTGCTGTAGGGAGACACTGACCCTGGGATTTAACTCTGTTTCTGAAGGCAAATTCAGACCAGAGTTCTCATCCCTGAAAAACACTGTGTTTTAATGCAAGAAGCAAGCTCTTCTTTCCGGCTTCTCCAATACAGCAAGAACCATGAGCATGACCTGAAAAAAAGAACTGTCTTTCCTACTCATACTGAACATATGTAGTTCGACTCTGCTTATGAAACTGATACAAACCACAGCTCCTCTTACATAAATGCTCTTAATTTAATAGTGATAATCGCGTTGGGTTCTAGAACTGTGGAAAAAATTTGAGCCGAAAATTCACTAGGTTTACCAGAAATGAACTCTAGCTGGTAGGAAGACACAGATCATGGGGTTTAACTCCGTTTCTGAAGGGAAATTCAGACCACTGTTCTCATCCATGAAATACACTCTGTTTTAATGCAAGAAGTAAAGTCTTCTTTCCAGAGTCTCCAATACAACAAGAACCATGAGCATGCCCAGAAAAAAAGGAACTGTGTTTCCTACTCATACAGACCATATGTAGTTCAAATCTGCTTATGAAACTGATACAAACCACAGCTCCTCTTACATTAATGCTCTTTAGTTAATAGTGAGAAAAGCGTTGGTATTGTGAACTGCGAAAAATCATTTGAGTCCAAAATTCCCTGGGTTTACGAGATCTGAACTCTGCCTTGTAGGAAGACACAGATCCTGGGGTTTAACTCCGTTTCTCTAGGGAAATTCAGACCAGAATTCTCATCCGTGAAAAACACTCTGTGTTATCGCAAGAAGCAAGCTCTGCTTTCCAGAGTCTAAAATACAACAAGAAACACGAGCATGCCCTGAAAAAAAGAACTGTGTATCCTACTCATACGGATGATATGTATTTCAACTCTGCTTATGAAACTGATATAAACCACAGCTCCTCTTACATAAATGCTCTTTAGTTAATAGTGAGAATCAAGTTGGGTTCGTGAACTGCGAAATATCATTTGAGCCCCAATTTCATGTGGTTTACCAGAAATGAACTCTTGCTTGTAGGAAGACACAGATACTGGGGTATAAATCTGTTTCTGAAGGCAAATTCAGAGCAGAGTTCTCATCCCTGAAACACACTCTGTTTTAATGCAAGAAGGAAGCTCTTCTTTCCAGAGTCTAAAATACAGCAAGAACCATGAGCATGCCCAGAAAAAATGAACTGTGTTTCCTACTCATACGGATGATATGTATTTCAACTCTGCTTCTGAAATGATACAGACCACAGTTCCTCTTACATAAATGCTCTTTAGTTAAGAGTGATTATCGCGTTGGGTTCTAAAACTGTGTAAAGTCATTTGAGCTGAAAATTCACTGGGTTTACAAGAAATGAACTCCATCTTGTAGGATGACATAGATCATGTGGTTTAATTCAGTTTCTGAAGGGAAATTCAGACCAGAGTTCTCATCCCTGTAACACACTCTGTTTTATTGCAAGAAGCAAGCTCTTCTTTCCAACGTCTCCAGAAGAGTAAGAACCATGAGCATGCCCTGAAAAAAAGAACTGTGTTTCCTACTCATATGGACGATATGTATTTCAACTCTGCTTATGAAACTGATAGAAACCACAGCTCCTCTTACATAAATGCTCTTTACTTAATAGTGAGAATCATGTTGGGTTCGTGAACTGCGAAATATCATTTGAGCCCCAAATTCACGTGGTTTACCAGAAATGAACTCTTGCTTGTAGGAAGACACTGACCCTGGGGTTTAACTCTGTTTCTGAAAGCAAATTCAGACCAGAGTTAACATCCCTAAAAAACTCTCTCTTGTAGGGAAAGAAACATCCTCTTATTTCCAGCGTCTCCAAAAGAGTAAGAACCATGAGTATGCCCAGAAAAAAAGAACTGTGTTTCCTACTCATACCGACCAATTGTAGTTCAACTCTGCTTATGAAATGATACAGACCACAGCTCCTCTTACATAAATGCTCTTTAGTAATAGTGAGAATAGTGTTGGGTCCTGAACTGTGAAAAATCATTTGAGCCCAAAATTCCCACGGTTTTCAAGAAAAGAACTCTTGCTTGCAGGAAGACACAGATACTGGGGTATAAATCTGTTTCTGAAGGTAAATTCAGACCACAGTTCTCATCCCTGAAACTCACTCTGTTTTAATGCAAGAAGCAAGCTCTTCTTTCCAGAGTCTAAAATACAGCAAGAACCATGAGCATGCCCAGAAAAAAAGAACTGTGTTTCCTACTCATACAGACCATGTGTAGTTCAACTCTGCTTATGAAGCTGATACAAACCACAGCTCCTCTTACATAAATGCTCTTTAGTTAATAGTGAGAATCAAGTTGGGTTCGTGAACTGCAACAAATCATTTGAGCCCAAAAATCACTGGCTTAACCAGAAAAGAACTCTTGCTTGTAGGAAGTCACAGATCCTGGGTTTTAACTCCGTTTCTGAAGGCAAATTCAGAGCAGAGTTCTCATCCCTGAAAAACAAAACTCTGTCATAAGGCAAGAATCATCCTCTTCTTTCCAGTGTCTCCAAAGAGTAAGTACAATGAGCATGCCCATAAAAAAAAGAACTGTGTTTCCTACTGATACGGACCAATTGTAGTTCAACTCTGCTTCTGAAATGATACAGACCACAGCTCCTCTTACATAAATGCTCTTTACTTAATAGTGAGAATCATGTTAGGTTCGTGAACTGCAAAATAACATTTGAGCCCCAAATTCACGTTGTTTACCAGAAATGAAATCTTGCTTGTAGGAAGACACTGACCCTGGAGTTTAACTATGTTTCTGAAGGCAAATTCAGACCAGAGTAAACATCCCTAAAAAACACTCCGTTGTAAGGAAAGAATCATCCTCCTCTTTCCAGCGTCTCCAAAAGAGTAAGAACCATGAGCATGCCCAGAAAAAAAGAACTGTGTTTCCTACTCATACCGACCAATTGTAGTTCAACTCTGCTTATGAAATGATACAGACCACAGCTCCTCTTACATAAATGCTGTTTAGTAATAGTGAGAATAGCGTTGGGTTCGTGAACTGCGAAAAATCATTTGAGCCCCAAATTCACGTGGTTTACCAGAAATGAACTCTTGCTTGTAGGAAGACACTGACCCTGGGGTTTAACTCTGTTTCTGAAAGCAAATTCAGACCAGAGTTAACATCCCTAAAAAACACTCTCTTGTAAGGAAAGAAACATCCTCTTATTTCCAGCGTCTCCAAAAGAGTAAGAACCATGAGTATGCCCAGAAAAAAAGAACTGTGTTTCCTACTCATACCGACCAATTGTAGTTCAACTCTGCTTATGAAATGATACAGACCACAGCTCCTCTTACATAAATGCTCTTTAGTAATAGTGAGAATAGTGTTGGGTCCTGAACTGTGAAAAATCATTTGAGCCCAAAATTCCCACGGTTTTCCAGAAAAGAACTCTTGCTTGTAGGAAGACACAGATACTGGGGTATAAATCTGTTTCTGAAGGTAAATTCAGACCACAGTTCTCATCCCTGAAACTCACTCTGTTTTAATGCAAGAAGCAAGCTCTTCTTTCCAGAGTCTAAAATACAGCAAGAACCATGAGCATGCCCAGAAAAAAAGAACTGTGTTTCCTACTCATACAGACCATGTGTAGTTCAACTCTGCTTATGAAGCTGATACAAACCACAGCTCCTCTTACATAAATGCTCTTTAGTTAATAGTGAGAATCAAGTTGGGTTCGTGAACTGCAACAAATCATTTGAGCCCAAAAATCACTGGCTTAACCAGAAAAGAACTCTTGCTTGTAGGAAGTCACAGATCCTGGGTTTTAACTCCGTTTCTGAAGGCAAATTCAGAGCAGAGTTCTCATCCCTGAAAAACAAAACTCTGTCATAAGGCAAGAATCATCCTCTTCTTTCCAGTGTCTCCAAAGAGTAAGTACAATGAGCATGCCCATAAAAAAAAGAACTGTGTTTCCTACTGATACGGACCAATTGTAGTTCAACTCTGCTTCTGAAATGATACAGACCACAGCTCCTCTTACATAAATGCTCTTTAGTTAAGAGTGATTATCGCGTTGGGTTCTACAACTGTGTAAAGTCATTTGCGCTGAAAATTCACTGGGTTTACCAGAAATGAACTCTTACTTGTAGGATGACACAGATCATGGGGTTTAATTCAGTTTCTGAAGGGAAATTCAGACCAGAGTTCTCATCCCTGTAACACACTCTGTTTTATTGCAAGAAGCAAGCTCTTCTTTCCAGTATCTAAAATGCAACAAGAACCATGAGCATGCCCTGAAAAAAAGAACTGTGTTTCCTACTCATACGGATGATATGTATTTCAACTCTGCTTATGAAACTGATACAAACCACAGCTACTCTTACATAAATGCTCTTTACTTAATAGTGAGAATCATGTTAGGTTCGTGAACTGCAAAATAACATTTGAGCCCCAAATTCACGTTGTTTACCAGAAATGAACTCTTGCTTGTAGGAAGACACTGACCCTGGAGTTTAACTATGTTTGAAGGCAAATTCAGACCAGAGTAAACATCCCTAAAAAACACTCCGTTGTAAGGAAAGAATCATCCTCCTCTTTCCAGCGTCTCCAAAAGAGTAAGAACCATGAGCATGCCCAGAAAAAAAGAACTGTGTTTCCTACTCATACCGACCAATTGTAGTTCAACTCTGCTTATGAAATGATACAGACCACAGCTCCTCTTACATAAATGCTGTTTAGTAATAGTGAGAATAGCGTTGGGTTCGTGAACTGCGAAAAATCATTTGAGCCCCAAATTCACGTGGTTTACCAGAAATGAACTCTTGCTTGTAGGAAGACACAGATACTGGGGTATAAATCTGTTTCTGAAGGTAAATTCAGACCAGAGTTCTCATCCCTGAAACACCCTCTGTTTTAACGAAGAAGCAAGCTCTTCTTTCCAGAGTCTAAAATACAGCAAGAACCATGAACATGGCCTAAAAAGAACTGTGTTTCCTATTCATACGGACCATATGTAGTTCAACTCTGATTATGAAACTGATAAAAACCACAGCTCCTCTTACATAAAAGTACTTTAGTTAATAGTGAGAATCATGTAGGGTTCGTGAACTGCCAAAAATCATTTGAGCCCCAAATTCACCGTGTTTACCAGAAATGAACACTTGCTGTAGGGAGACACTGACCCTGGGATTTAACTCTGTTTCTGAAGGCAAATTCAGACCAGAGTTCTCATCCCTGAAAAACACTGTGTTTTAATGCAAGAAGCAAGCTCTTCTTTCCGGCTTCTCCAATACAGCAAGAACCATGAGCATGACCTGAAAAAAAGAACTGTCTTTCCTACTCATACCGACCATATGTAGTTCGACTCTGCTTATGAAACTGATACAAACCACAGCTCCTCTTACATAAATGCTCTTAATTTAATAGTGATAATCGCGTTGGGTTCTAGAACTGTGGAAAAAATTTGAGCCGAAAATTCACTAGGTTTACCAGAAATGAACTCTAGCTGGTAGGAAGACACAGATCATGGGGTTTAACTCCGTTTCTGAAGGGAAATTCAGACCACTGTTCTCATCCATGAAATACACTCTGTTTTAATGCAAGAAGTAAAGTCTTCTTTCCAGAGTCTCCAATACAACAAGAACCATGAGCATGCCCAGAAAAAAAGGAACTGTGTTTCCTACTCATACAGACCATATGTAGTTCAAATCTGCTTATGAAACTGATACAAACCACAGCTCCTCTTACATTAATGCTCTTTAGTTAATAGTGAGAAAAGCGTTGGTATTGTGAACTGCGAAAAATCATTTGAGTCCAAAATTCCCTGGGTTTAGGAGATCTGAACTCTGCCTTGTAGGAAGACACAGATCCTGGGGTTTAACTCCGTTTCTCTAGGGAAATTCAGACCAGAATTCTCATCCGTGAAAAACACTCTGTGTTATCGCAAGAAGCAAGCTCTGCTTTCCAGAGTCTAAAATACAACAAGAAACACGAGCATGCCCTGAAAAAAGAACTGTGTTTCCTACTCATACGGATGATATGTATTTCAACTCTGCTTATGAAACTGATATAAACCACAGCTCCTCTTACATAAATGCTCTTTAGTTAATAGTGAGAATCAAGTTGGGTTCGTGAACTGCGAAATATCATTTGAGCCCCAATTTCATGTGGTTTACCAGAAATGAACTCTTGCTTGTAGGAAGACACAGATACTGGGGTATAAATCTGTTTCTGAAGGCAAATTCAGAGCAGAATTCTCATCCCTGAAACACATTCTCTTTTAATGCAAGAAGGAAGCTCTTCTTTCCAGAGTCTAAAATACAGCAAGAACCATGAGCATGCCCAGAAAAAATGAACTGTGTTTCCTACTCATACGGATGATATGTATTTCAACTCTGCTTCTGAAATGATACAGACCACAGTTCCTCTTACATAAATGCTCTTTAGTTAAGAGTGATTATCGCGTTGGGTTCTACAACTGTGTAAAGTCATTTGAGCTGAAAATTCACTGGGTTTACAAGAAATGAACTCCATCTTGTAGGATGACATAGATCATGTGGTTTAATTCAGTTTCTGAAGGGAAATTCAGACCAGAGTTCTCATCCCTGTAACACACTCTGTTTTATTGCAAGAAGCAAGCTCTTCTTTCCAGCGTCTCCAGAAGAGTAAGAACCATGAGCATGCCCTGAAAAAAAGAACTGTGTTTCCTACTCATATGGACGATATGTATTTCAACTCTGCTTATGAAACTGATAGAAACCACAGCTCCTCTTACATAAATGCTCTTAGGTTAATAGTGAGAATCATGTTGGGTTCGTGAACTGCGAAATATCATTTGAGCCCCAAATTCACGTGGTTTACCAGAAATGAACTCTTGCTTGTAGGAAGACACTGACACTGGGGTTTAACTCTGTTTCTGAAAGCAAATTCAGACCAGAGTTAACATCCCTAAAAAACACTCTCTTGTAAGGAAAGTAACATCCTCTTATTTCCAGCGTCTCCAAAAGAGTAAGAACCATGAGTATGCCCAGAAAAAAAGAACTGTGTTTCCTACTCATACCGACCAATTATAGTTCAACTCTGCTTATGAAATGATACAGACCACAGCTCCTCTTACCTAAATGCTCTTTAGTAATAGTGAGAATAGTGTTGGGTCGTGAACTGTGAAAAATCATTTGAGCCCAAAATTCCCACGGTTTTCCAGAAAAGAACTCTTGCTTGTAGGAAGACACAGATACTGGGGTATAAATCTGTTTCTGACGGTAAATTCAGACCACAGTTCTCATCCCTGAAACACACTCTGTTTTAATGCAAGAAGCAAGCTCTTCTTTCCAGAGTCCTAAATAGTGCAAGAACCATGCGCTTGCCCTGAAAAAAAGAACTGTGTTTCCTACTCATATGGACCATATGTAATTTAACTCTGCTTATGAAACTGATAGAAACCACAGCTCCTCTTACATAAATGCTCTTTGGTTAATAGTTAGAATCGCGTTGGGTTCGTGAACTGCGAAAAATCATTTGTGCCCAAAATTCACTGGGGTAACCAGAAATGAACTCTTGCTTGTAGGAAGACAGAGATCCTGGGGTTTAACTCCGTTTCTGAAGGCAAATTGAGACCAGAGTTCTCATCCGTGAAAAAAATTCTGTTTTAAGGCAAGAAGCATCCTCTTCTTCCAGCTTCTCCAATACAGTAAGAAACATGAGCATTCCCAGAAAAAAAGAAGTGTGTTTCCTACTCATACAGACCATATGTAGTTCAACTCTGCTTATGAAACTGATTCAAACCACAGCTCTGCTTACATAAACATTCTTTAGTTAATAGTGAGAATCGCGTTGGGTTCGGGAACTGTGAAAAACCATTTGAGCCCAAAATTCACTGGGTTTACCTGAAATGAACTCTTTCTTGTAGGAAGACACAGATCCTGGGATTTAACTCCGTTTCTGAAGGCAAATTCAGACCAGAATTCGCCACCCTGAAAAAAAATTTGTTTTAATGCAAGAATCAAACTCTTCTTTGCAGCGTCTCCAAAAGAGTAAGAACCATGAGCATGCCAGAAAAAAAGAACTGTGTTTCCTACTGATACGGACCAATTGTAGTTCAACTCTGCTCATGAAATGATACATACCACAGGTCCTCTTACATATATGCTCTTTAGTTAATAGTGATTATCGCGTTGGGTTCTAGAACTGTGTAAAGTCATTTGAGCTGAAAATTCACTTGGTTTACCAGAAATGAACTCATGCTTGTAGGAAGACACAGATCATGGGGTTTAACTCCTTTTCTGAAGGCAAATTCAGACCAGAGTTCTCATCCCTGAAAAACACTCTGTTTTAATGCAAGAAGCAAGCTCTTCTTTCCGGCTTCTCCAATACAGCAAGAACCATGAGCTTGCCCTGAAAAAAAGAACTGTCTTTCTTACTCATATGGACGATGTGTATTTCAACTCTGCTTATGAAACTGATACAAACCACAGCTCCTCTTACATAAATGTACTTTAGTTAATAGTGAGAATCTTGTTGGGTTCGTGAACTGCCAAATATCATTTGTGCCCCAAATTCACCGCGTTTACCAGAAATGAACTCTTGCTGTAGGGAGACACTGACACTGGGATTTAACTCTGTTTCTGAAGGCAAATTCTGACCAGAGTTCTCATCCCTGAAACTCACTCTGTTTTAATGCAAGAAGCAAGCTCTTCTTTCCAGAGTCTAAAATACAGCAAGAACCATGTGCATGCCCAGAAAAAAAGAACTGTGTTTCCTACTCATACAGGCCATGTGTAGTTCAACTCTGCTTATGAAGGTGATACAAACCACAGCTCCTCTTACATAAATGCTCTTTAGTTAATAGTGAGAATCGCGTTGGGTTCGTGAACTGCAACAAATCATTTGAGCCCAAAAATCACTGGCTTAACCAGAAAAGAACTCTTGCTTGTAGGAAGTCACAGATCCTGGGTTTTAACTCCGTTTCTGAAGGCAAATTCAGAGCAGAGTTCTCATCCCTGAAAAACACTCTGTTTTAATGCAAGAAGCAAGCTCTTCTTTCCGGCTTCTCCAATACAGCAAGAACCATGAGCATGCCCTGAAAAAAAGAACTGTCTTTCTTACTCATATGGACGATGTGTATTTCAACTCTGCTTATGAAACTGATACAAACCACAGCTCCTCTTACATAAATGCTCTTTAGTTAAGAGTGATTATCGCGTTGGGTTCTACAACTGTGTAAAGTCATTTGAGCTGAAAATTCACTGGGTTTACCAGAAATGAACTCTTACTTGTAGGATGACACAGATCATGGGGTTTAATTCAGTTTCTGAAGGGAAATTCAGACCAGAGTTCTCATCCCTGTAACACACTCTGTTTTATTGGAAGAAGCAAGCTCTTCTTTCCAGAGTCTAATATACAGCAAGAACCATGAGCATGCCCTGAAAAAAAGAACTGTGTTTCCTACTCATACGGATGATATGTATTTCAACTCTGCTTATGAAACTGATACAAACCACAGCTACTCTTACATAAATGCTCTTTACTTAATAGTGAGAATCATGTTAGCTTCGTGAACTGCGAAATAACATTTGAGCCCCAAATTCACGTTGTTTACCAGAAATGAACTCTTGCTTGTAGGAAGACACTGACCCTGGAGTTTAACTATGTTTCTGAAGGCAAATTCAGACCAGAGTAAACATCCCTAAAAAACACTCCGTTGTAAGGAAAGAATCATCCTCCTCTTTCCAGCGTCTCCAAAAGAGTAAGAACCATGAGCATTCCCAGAAAAAAAGAACTGTGTTTCCTACTCATACCGACCAATTGTAGTTCAACTCTGCTTATGAAATGATACAGACCACAGCCCTTCTTACATAAATGCTGTTTAGTAATAGTGAGAATAGCGTTGTGTTCGTGAACTGCGAAAAATCATTTGAGCCCAAAATTCCCACGGTTTATCAGAAAAGAACTCTTGCTTGTAGGAAGACACAGATACTGGGGTATAAATCTGTTTCTGAAGGTAAATTCAGACCAGAGTTCTCATCCGTGAAAAAAATTCTGTTTTAAGGCAAGAAGCATCCTCTTCTTCCAGCTTCTCCAATACAGTAAGAAACATGAGCATTCCCAGAAAAAAAGAAGTGTGTTTCCTACTCATACAGACCATATGTAGTTCAACTCTGCTTATGAAACTGATTCAAACCACAGCTCCTCTTACATAAATGCTCTTTGGTTAATAGTTAGAATCGCTGGGTTCGTGAACTGCTAAAAATCCTTTGAGCCCAAAATTCACTGGGTAACCAGAAATGAACTCTTGCTTGTAGGAAGACAGAGATCCTGGGGTTTAACTCCGTTTCTGAAGGCAAATTGAGACCAGAGTTCTCATCCGTGAAAAAAAATTCTGTTTTAAGGCAAGAATCATCCTCTTCTTCCAGCGTCTCCAATACAGTAAGAAACATGAGCATTCCCAGAAAAAAAGAATTGTGTTTCCTACTCATACAGACCATATGTAGTTCAACTCTGCTTATGAAACTGATTCAAACCACAGCTCTACTTACATAAATATTCTTTAGTTAATAGTGAGAATCGCGTTGGGTTCGTGAACTGTGAAAAACCATTTGAGCCCAAAATTCACTGGGTTTACCTGAAATGAACTCTTTCTTGTAGGAAGACACAGATCATGGGATTTAACTCCGTTTCTGAAGGGAAATTCAGAGCAGAATTCGCAACCCTGAAAAAAAATTTGTTTTAATGCAAGAATCAAACTCTTCTTTGCAGCGTCTCCAAAAGAGTAAGAACCATGAGAATGCCCAGAAAAAAAGAACTGTGTTTCCTACTGATACGGACCAATTGAGTTCAACTCTGCTTATGAAATGATACAGACCACAGGTCCTCTTACATATATGCTCTTTAGTTAATAGTGATTATCGCGTTGGGTTCTAGAACTGTGTAAAGTCATTTGAGCTGAAAATGCACTTGGTTTACCAGAAATGAACTCTTGCTTGTAGGAAGACTCAGATCCTGGGTTTTAAGTCCGTTTCTGAAGGGAAATTCAGACCAGAGTTCTCATCCGTGAAACACACTCTGTTTTAACGCAAGAAGCAAGCTCTTCTTTCCAGTGTCTAAAATACAGCAAGAACCATGAGCATGGCCTGAAAGAAAGAACTGTGTTTCCTATTCATACGGACCTTATGTAGCTCAACTCTACTTATGAAACTGATAGAGACCACACCTCCTCTTACATAAATGCTCTTTAGTTAATAGTGAGAAAAGCGTTGGTTTCGTGAACTGCGAAAAATCATTTGAGTTCAAAATTCCCTGGGCTTACGAGATCTGAAGTCTGCCTTGTAGGAAGACACAGATCCTGGGGTTTAACTCCGTTTCTGTAGGGAAATTCAGACCAGAATTCTCATCCGTGAAAAACACTCTGTGTTTTCGCAAGAAGCAAGCTCTGCTTTCCAGAGTCTAAAATAAAGCAAGAAACACGAGCATGCCCTGAAAAAAAAAAGAACTGTGTTTCCTACTCATATGGACGATATATATTTCAACTCTGCTTATGAAACTGATACAAACCACAGCTCCTCTTACATAAATGTACTTTAGTTAATAGTGAGATTCATGTTGGGTTCGTGAACTGCCAAAAATCATTTGAGCCCCAAATTCACCGTGTTTACCCGAAATGAAATCTTGCTGTAGGGAGACACTGACCCTGGGGTTTAACTCTGTTTCTGAAGGCAAATTCAGACCAGAGTTCTCATCCCTGAAACACACTCTGTTTTAATGCAAGAAGCAAGCTCTTCTTTCCAGAGTCTAATATACAGCAAGAACCATGAGCATGCCCTGAAAAAAAGAACTGTGTTTGCTACTCATACGGACGATATGTATTTCAACTCTGCTTATGAAACTGATACAAACCAAAGCTCCTCTTACATAATTGCTCTTTAGTTAATAGTGAGAATCATGTTGGGTTCGTGAACTGCGAAATATCATTTGAGCCCCAAATTCATGTGGTTTACCAGAAATGAACTCTTACTTGTAGGAAGACAATGACCCTGGGGTTTATCTCTGTTTCTGAAGGCAAATTCAGACCAGAGTTAACATCCCTAAAAAACACTCTGTTTTAAGGCAAGAATAATCCTCTTCTTTCCAGCGTCTCCAAAAGAGTAAGAACCATGAGCATGCCCAGAAAAAAAGAACTGTGTTTCCTACTCATACAGACCATGTGTAGTTCAACTCTGCTTATGAAATGATACAGACCACAGCTCCTCTTACATAAATGCTCTTTAGTTAATAGTGATTATCGCGTTGGATTCTAGAACTGTGTAAAGTCATTTGAGCTGAAAATTTCCTTGGTTTACCAGAAATGAACTCTTGCTTTTAGGAAGACACAGATCATGGGGTATAACTCCGTTTGTGAAGGGAAATTCAGACCAGAGTTCTCATCCCTGAAACACACTCTGTTTTAACGAAGAAGCAAGCTCTTCTTTCCAGAATCTAAAATACAGCAAGAACCATGAGCATGCCCAGAAAAAATGAACTGTGTTTCCTATTCATAGGGATCATATGTAGTTCAAATCTGATTATGAAACTGATACAAACCACAGCTCCTCTTACATAAATCCTCTTTAGTTAATAGTGAGAATAGCGTTGGGTTCGTGAACTGTAAAAAATCACTTGAGCCCAAAATTCACTGGGTTTACCAGCAATGAACTCTTGCTTATAGGAAGAAACAGATCCTGGGGTGTAACTCGGTTTCTGAAGGGAAATTTAGACAAGAATTCTCATACCTGAAAAACACTCTGTTTTTAGGCATGAATCATTCTCTTCTTTACAGGGTCTCCAATACTGTAAGAACCATGAGCATGCCAAGAACAAAAGAACTGTGTTTCCTACTCATAAGGACCATATGTAGTTCAAATCTCCTTATGAAACTGATGGAGACCACAGCTCCTCTTACATAAATGCTCTTAATTTAATAGTGATAATCGCGTTGGGTTCTAGAACTGTGGAAAAAATTTGAGCCGAAAATTCACTAGGTTTACCAGAAATGAACTCTAGCTGGTAGGAAGACACAGATCATGGGGTTTAACTCCGTTTCTGAAGGGAAATTCAGACCAGTGTTCTCATCCATGAAATACACTCTGTTTTAATGCAAGAAGTAAAGTCTTCTTTCCAGAGTCTCCAATACAACAAGAACCATGAGCATGCCCAGAAAAAAAGGAACTGTGTTTCCTACTCATACAGACCATATGTAGTTCAAATCTGCTTATGAAACTGATACAAACCACAGCTCCTCTTACATTAATGCTCTTTAGTTAATAGTGAGAAAAGCGTTGGTATTGTGAACTGCGAAAAATCATTTGAGTCCAAAATTACCTGGGTTTACGAGATCTGAACTCTGCCTTGTAGGAAGACACAGATCCTGGGGTTTAACTCCGTTTCTCTAGGGAAATTCAGACCAGAATTCTCATCCGTGAAAAACACTCTGTGTTATCGCAAGAAGCAAGCTCTGCTTTCCAGAGTCTAAAATACAACAAGAAACACGAGCATGCCCTGAAAAAAAGAACTGTGTTTCCTACTCATACGGATGATATGTATTTCAACTCTGCTTATGAAACTGATATAAACCACAGCTCCTCTTACATAAATGCTCTTTAGTTAATAGTGAGAATCAAGTTGGGTTCGTGAACTGCGAAAAATCATTTGAGCCCAAAATTCCCACAGTTTACCAGAAAAGAACTCTTGCTTGTAGGAAGACACAGATACTGGGGTATAAATCTGTTTCTGAAGGTAAATTCAGACCAGAGTTCTCATCCCTGAAACACACTCTGTTTTAACGAAGAAGCAAGCTCTTCTTCCAGAGTCTAAAATACAGCAAGAACCATTAGCATGGCCTGAAAAAAATAACTGTGTTTCCTATTCATAGGGATCATATTTAGTTCAACTCTGATTATGAAACTGATACAAACCACAGCTCCTCTTACATAAATCCTCTTTATTAATAGTGAGAATAGTGTTGGGTTCGTGAAATACAAAAATTCATTTGAGCCCAATATTCACTGGGTTTACCAGCAATGAACTCTTGCTTATAGGAAGACACAGATCCTTGGGTGTAACTCTGTTTCTAAAGGGAAATTCAGACCAGAATTCTCATACCTGAAAAACACTCAGTTTTTAGGCATGAATCATCCTCTTCTTTACAGGGTCTCCAATACAGTAAGAACCATGAGCATGCCAAGAACAAAAGAACTGTGTTTCCTACTCATACGGACCATATGTAGTTCAAATCTGCTTATGAAACTGATAGAGACCACAGCTCCTCTTACATAAATGCTCTTTAGTTAATAGTGATAATCGCGTTGGGTTCTAGAACTGTGGAAAAAATTTGAGCCGAAAATTCACTAGGTTTACCAGAAATGAACTCTTGCTTGTAGGAAGACACAGATCATGGGGTTTAACTCCGTTTCTGAAGGGAAATTCAGACCAGTGTTCTCATCCATGAAATACACTCTGTTTTAATGCAAGAAGTAAAGTCTTCTTTCCAGATTCTCCAATACAACAAGAACCATGAGCATGCCAGAAAAAAAGGAACTGTGTTTCCTACTCAAACAGACCATATGTAGTTCAAATCTGCTTATGAAACTGATACAAACCACAGCTCCTCTTACATTAATGCTCTTTGGTTAATAGTGAGAATCGTGTTCTGTTGGTGTACTATGTAAAAACATTTGAGCCCAAAATTAACTTTGCTAACCAGAAATGAATTCCTGCTTGTAGGAAAACACAGATCCTGTGGTTTAACTCCGTTTCTGAAGGCAAATTCAAACCAGAGTTCTCATCCCTGAGAAGCACTCTGTTTTAACATAGTAGCAAGCTCTTCTTTCCAGAGTCTAAAATACAGCAAGAACCATGAGCATGCCCTGAAAAAAAGAAATGGGTTTCCTACTCATATGGACCATATGTAGTTCAACTATGCTTATGAAACTGATACAATCCACAGCTCCGCTTATATAAATGCTCTTTAGTCAATAGTGAGAATCGCCTTGGGTTCGTGAACTGAAAGAAAACATTTGAGCCCAAAATTCACTAGGTTAACCAGAAATGAACTCTTGCTTGTAGGAAGACACAGATCCTGGGGTTTAATTCCGTTTCTGAAGGGAAATTCAGACCAGAGTTCTCATCCCTGAAAAACACTCTGTTTCAAGGCAAGAATCATCCTCTTCTATCCAGCGTCTCCCATACAGTAAGAAACATGAGCATTCCCACAGAAAATGAACTGTGTTTCCTACTCATACGTAGCATATGTAGTTCAACTCTGCTTATGAAATGATACAGACCACAGCTCCGCTTATATAAATGCTCTTTAGTCAATAGTGAGAATCGCTTTGGGTTCGTGAGATGCAAAAAACCATTTGAGCCCAAAATTCACTTGGTTTAACAGAAATGTACTCTTGATTGTAGGAAGACACAGATCCTGGGGTTTAACTCCATTTCCGAAGGGAAATTCAGAACAGAATTCTCACCCCTGAAACAACACTGATTTAACACAAGAAGCAATCTCTTCTTTCCAGAGTCTAAAATACAGCAAGAACAATGAGCATGCCCTGAAAAAAAGAACTGTGTATCCTACTCATAAGGACCATATGTATTCAACTCTGCTTATGAAACTGATACAAACCACAGCTCTGCTTACATAAATGCTCTTTAGTTAATACTGATAATCGCCTTGGTTGGTGAAGTGCGAAAAATCATTTGAGCCCAAATTCACAGGGTTTACCAGAAATGAACTCTTGCTTGTAGGAAAATACAGAACCTGGGGTTTAACTCCAATTCTGAAGGTAAATTCAGACCAGTGTTCTCATGTATGAAACACATGCTATTTAACGCAAGAAGCATCCTCCTCTTTTCAGCATCTCCAATACAGCAAGAAACATGAGAATGCCCAGTAAAAAAGAACTGTGTTTCCTCCTCATACAGACCATACGAAGTTCAACTCTGCTTATGAAACTGACACAAACCACAGCTCATCTTACATAAATGCTCTTAAGTGAATAGTGAGAATCGTGATTGGTTTCTGAACTGTGAAAAATCATTTGAGCCCAAATTCACTTGGTTTACCAGAAATGAACTATTGCTTGTAGGAAGACACAGATCATGTGGTTAAACTCTGTTTCTGAATGAAAATTCAGACCAGTTTTCTCATCCATGGAACACACTCTGTTTTCACGCAAGAAGCAAGCTCTTCTTTCCAGCGTTTCCAATGCAGCAAGAACCATGAGAATGCCCAGAAAAAAAGAACTGTGTTTCCTACTCATTCGGACCATATGTAGTTGAACTCTGCTTATGAAACTGATACAAACCACAGCAGCTCTAACATAAAGGCTCTTTAGTTAATAGTTAGTATTGCCTTGAATTCGTGAACTGCGAAAAATCATTTGAGCCCAAAAAGCACTGGGTTCACCAGAAATGATCTCTTGCTTGTGTGAAGACCCAGATCCTGGTGATTACTCCGTTTCTGAAGGGAAATTCATACCAGAGTTCTCATTCATGAAACACACACTCTGTTTTAATGCAAGAAGCAAGCCCTTCTTTCCAGCGTCTCCAATACAGCAAGAACCATGAGCATGCCTTCAAAAAAGAACTGTTTTTCCTACTCATACAGACCATATGTAAATCAACTCTGCTTATGAAACTGATACAAACCACAGCTCCTCTTAAATAAAAGCTGTTTAGTTAATAGTGAGAATCACATTCGGTTTTTGAACTGTTTAAAATCATTTGAGTCAAAAATTCACTTGGTTTACCAGAAATGAACACTTGCTTGTAGGAAGACACAGATCCTGGTGTTTAACTCCGTTTCCGAAGGCAAATTCAACCAAAATTCTCAACCCTGAAAAACACTCTGTTTTAAGGCAAGAATCATCCTGTTCGTTCCAGCTTCTCCAATAAAGTACGAACCATGAGCATGCCCAGAAAAAAAAAAAACTGTGTTTCCTACTCATAGGGACCATATGTGGTTCAACACTGCTTATGAAATGATACAGACTCCAGCTCCTCTTACATAAATTCTCTTTAGTTAATAGTGATAATCGCCTTGCGTTGGTGAACTGCGATAAAACATTTGAGCCCAAAATTCACTGGGTTTACCAGAAATGAACTCTTGCTTGTATGAAGACACAGATCCTGGTGATTAACTCCGTTTTTGAAGGGAAATTCAGACCAGAGTTCTCATCCATGAAACACATGCTCTTTTAAGGCAAGAAGCATCCTCTTCTTTTCAGCGTCTGCAATACAGCAAGAACCATGAGAATGCCCAGAAAAAAAGAAATGTGTTTCTTGCTCATACAGACCATATGCAGTTCATCTCTGCTTATGAAACTGACACAAACAACAGCTCCTCTTACCTAAATTCTCTTTAGTTTATAGTGAGAATCGCGATAGGTTTCTGAACTGTGAAAAATCATTTGAACACAAAATTCCCTTCGTTTACCAGAAATGAACTCTTGCTTATAGGAAGACACAGATCCTGTGGTTTACCTCTGTTTCTGAAGGCAAATTCAGACCAGAGTTATCATCTCTGAAAAACACTATGTTTTAAGGCAAGAATCATCCTCTTCTTTCGAGTGTCTCCAATACAATAAGAACCATGAGCATGCCTAGAAAAAAGAACTGTGTTTTCTACTCATACGGGCAAATTGTAGTTCAACTCTGCTTATGAAATGATACAGACCACAGCTCCTCTTACATAAATGCTCTTTAGTTAATAGTGATTATCGCGTTGGATTCTAGAACTGTGTAAAGTCATTTGAGCTGAAAATTTCCTTGGTTTACCAGAAATGAACTCTTGCTTTTAGGAAGACACAGATCATGGGGTATAACTCCGTTTGTGAAGGGAAATTCAGACCAGAGTTCTCATCCCTGAAACACACTCTGTTTTAACGAAGAAGCAAGCTCTTCTTTCCAGAGTCTAAAATACAGCAAGAACCATGAGCATGGCCTGAAAAAATGAACTGAGTTTCCTATTCATAGGGATCATATGTAGTTCAAATCTGATTATGAAACTGATACAAACCACAGCTCCTCTTACATAAATCCTCTTTAGTTAATAGTGAGAATAGCGTTGAGTTCGTGAACTGCGAAAAATCACTTGAGTCCAAAATTCACTGGGTTTACCAGCAATGAACTCTTGCTTATAGGAAGAAACAGATCCTGGGGTGTAACTCGGTTTCTGAAGGGAAATGCAGACGAGAATTCTCATACCTGAAAAACACTCTGTTTTTAGGCATGAATCATTCTCTTCTTTACAGGGTCTCCAATACTGTAAGAACCATGAGCATGCCAAGAACAAAAGAACTGTGTTTCCTACTCATACGGACCACATGTAGTTCAAATCTCCTTATGAAACTGATGGAGACCACAGCTCCTCTTACATAAATGCTCCTAATTTAATAGTGATAATCGCGTTGGGTTCTAGAACTGAGGAAAAAATTTGAGCCGAAAATTCACTAGGTTTACCAGAAATGAACTCTAGCTGGTAGGAAGACACAGATCATGGTGTTTAACTCCGTTTCTGAAGGGAAATTCAGACCACTGTTCTCATCCATGAAATACACTCTGTTTTAATGCAAGAAGTAAAGTCTTCTTTCCAGAGTCTCCAATACAACAAGAACCATGAGCATGCCCAGAAAAAAAGGAACTGTGTTTCCTACTCATACAGACCATATGTAGTTCAAATCTGCTTATGAAACTGATACAAACCACAGCTCCTCTTACATTAATGCTCTTTAGTTAATAGTGAGAAAAGCGTTGGTATTGTGAACTGCGAAAAATCATTTGAGTCCAAAATTACCTGGGTTTACGAGATCTGAACTCTGCCTTGTAGGAAGACACAGATCCTGGGGTTTAACTCCGTTTCTCTAGGGAAATTCAGACCAGAATTCTCATCCGTGAAAAACACTCTGTGTTATCGCAAGAAGCAAGCTCTGCTTTCCAGAGTCTAAAATACAACAAGAAACAGGAGCATGCCCTGAGAAAAAGAACTGTGTTTCCTACTCATACGGATGATATGTATTTCAACTCTGCTTATGAAACTGATATAAACCACAGCTCCTCTTACATAAATGCTCTTTAGTTAATAGTGAGAATCAAGTTGGGTTTGTGAACTGCGAAATATCATTTGAGCCCCAATTTCATGTGGTTTACCAGAAATGAACTCTTGCTTGTAGGAAGACACTGAACCTGGGGTTTAACTCTGTTTCTGAAGACAAATTCAGACCAGAGTTAACATCCCTAAAAAACACTCTGTTTTAAGGCAAGAATCATCCTCTTCTTTCCAGTGTCTCCAGAAGAGTAAGAACAATGAGCATGCCCAGAAAAAAAGAACTGTGTTTCCTACTCATATGGACCAATTGTAGTTCAACTCTGCTTATGAAATGATACAGACCACAGCTCCTCTTACATAAATACTCTTTAGTTAGTAGTGATTATCGCGTTGCGTTCTAGAACTGTGTAAAGTCATTTGAGCTGAAAATTTCCTTGGTTTACCAGAAATGAACTCTTGCTTTTGGAAGACAGAGATCATGGGGTATAACTCCGTTTGTGAAGGGAAATTCAGACCAGAGTTCTCATCCCTGAAACACACTATGTTTTAACGCAGAAGTAAAGTCTTCTTTCCAGAGTCTCCAATACAACAAGATCCATGAGCATGCCAGAAAAAAAGGAACTGTGTTTCCTACTCAAACAGACCATATGTAGTTCAAATCTGCTTATGAAACTGATACAAACCACACCTCCTCTTACATAAATGCTCTTTAGTTAATAGTGAGAATCGTGGTGGGTTCGTGAACTGTGAAAAATCATTTGAGCCCAAAATTCACTGGGGTAACCAGAAATGAACTCTTGCTTGTAGGAAGACAGAGATCCTGGGATTTAACTCCGTTTCTGAAGGGAAATTCAGACCAGAGTTCTCAGCCCTGAAAAACACTCTGTTTTAACGCAAGAAGCAAGCTCCAAATTGTAAAATGCAGCAAGAACAATGAGCATGCCCTGAAAAAAAGAACTGTGTTTCCTACTCATACGGACCATATGAAGTTCAACTCTGCGTATGAAACTGATACAAACCACAGCACCTCTTAAATAAATAATCTTTAGTTAATAGTGAGAATCGCATTGGGTTTTTGAACTGTGTAAAATCATTTGAGCCCAAAATTCACTTGGTTTACCAGAAATGAACTCTTGCTTGTAGGAAGACACAGATCCTGGGGTTTAACTCTGTATCTGAAGGGAAATTCAGACCAGTGTTCTCATCCATGAAACACACTCTGTCTTAACCAAAAAAGCAAGCTCTTCTTTCCAGCGTCTCCAAAACAGCAAGAAAAAGGAGCATGTCCAGAAAAAAAAGAACTGTGTTTCCTACTCATACGGACCATATGTAGTTCAACTCTGCTTATGAAACTGATACAAACCACAGCTCCTCTTACATAAATCCTCTTTAGTTAATAGTGAGAATAACGTTGGCTTCGTGAATTGCGAAAAATCATTTGAGCCCAAAATTCACTGAGTTTACCAGAAATAAACTCTTGCTTGTAGGAAGACACAGATCCTGGGGTTTAACTCCGTTTCTGAAGGGAAATTCAGACCAGAGTTCTCATCCCTGAAATACACTCTGTTTTAAGGCAAGAAGCAAGCTCTTCTTTCCAGATTCTAAAATAGAGCAAGAACCATGAGCATGCCCTGAAACACAGAACTGTGTTTCCTACTCATACATGCCATATGTAGTTCAAATCTGCTGATGAAACTGATACAAACAACAGCTCCTCTTTGTAGATGTATCCTGCTTGTTAAATAAGAAACACAGAGCCAGTTGCAGAGTTAAAAACCACGAGGTCAGACCCAAAGCAGAAAACCTTACCCTTCACTGCTTCTGCGGTTCCTCCTCTCTGCAAGAGACCTACTTCTGTGCGTCCTGTCTATTTAAAGACTTTCTGTTCTCCTCCCTCATTTGTTGTAACCCAGCCACATGACCTCCTCGTCACTGCCTGTTTGTACAGACCTCCAGGTCTTCTATGGTTGGTATTGAAATTAAAGGCGTGTGTCTGCTATGCTGGCTGTGTCCTTGAACACACAGAGATCCGCCTAGCTCTGCCTCCCATGTGCTGGGATTAAGGGCGTGCCCCACTACTGCTTGGCTTCTGCTCTGGCTTGCTCTGACCTCAAGGCAACTTTATTGACATACAAATAAAATCACATTTCAATACAAATAAAATATCACTATATTTCCCCTTTTCTATTTTAATAAAAAGAAAAAAAGGAAAAAGTTATAACTAATATAAGAAAAACTATATACAAAAGTACAATAACTATATATACCATATATACAAACAATAAATACCTAAACAATGTCTAGTCCATTTGTAATTGACAAATTCAGAGAAAATAATTCCATTATCTATCCTATTTTTGTAAGTCCAGAATGTACCTGATTCACTTTTTATCCTAACTTATATAGCTAAGGGAACTGTCTTATAACGTCTTTCAAATTTATACACTTACAGCTCTTAGTGAGTTTTTCTGAAATCCTTAACAAATATAATTATAACTATAACTAACTGATCTTCAACTCCTTCAGAGACCCAAGAAGGAAATAATACTACCTAATAAAAAATAAAAACAAGAAGTGCATGCAAGCAGCTTCAAAAAAAAAAATGTGAGTTGACAGAAACAGCCAGCTGCCTGGACATTCACCTGAGGTTTCTCCACAGTGTTGGGGCATCATCTTCAGCCTACAGGCTTAGCGTATCTGACAGACTCTTTTGTGAACTAAAATGTATACACGGTCAACAGTTTGACCTCACATTTGGTGAGAGCAGTCCATGTACCAGAAACACCTGAATTCCATTAGTGTCATGTCATGATTCAGGATTTTAAATTCTGGAAATTATTGATGTCTTTTCAATTCCGCTGTCCATTTTCCTTGGCTGTGTATATGTGGCTTCATCTTGGCATCCTGTTCTTCTCCACATCTCTCTATTAAACGCCAGTCTACTATTGAGAGAGGTGAGCTTAGTTATTCCTCAAGAATAACTCTTTCATCTGCTGTTCCATTGCATATAAGAAGCCATTGGCCCACTCCCTGTTCAGCTGCCTTCGAAGAAAAGGGCACGGTACCTTTTACAGATTGCAAAGGTCACTCACTTCAGGGATGGTGCCATATTGTCCTGGCTTCAGAAGATGCCTTTTGTTAAAGCCACAATCACACTTGTTTAGGCAAGAATTGGTAGTCCTTGGTTTCATGTCCGGTCTGTCCTGTTTGTCAGCAGTTGATTCAAGGATACTTTGTTGTCCAGTGGCTGACTTTTGCAACAATGAAAGTTAGTTCCATATGCAGTTTCTTCAATGCCCATATTTTCTCTGAAGTAGATTGGTACTGCCAGCAGCCGTCATGTCTCATAGTCATAGCAAAAAAGAAAAATTCTTAAGTTATTAAAACATTTTAAATGCCATATTCTGTAGATCTCTGAAGGGTTTGAAGATGACCTGTCTATCTAAAATATATCTGTTTGATCTTGACAACACACCTAATATGACTACAAGTTCAATTGTAATGTCTAACCACTAATTTTCATTTCTATATATCCTAATAGTTGGTAATACTAACATTCAAGGATTAGCAAATTGCAATTACATTGTTAAATGAATGGTATAAATACAATATCTCGAACAAGATTAGAAATACGTATATGGTATATTCTAACAATCTCAATCTCAATAATAATAATTTGTATACAATATAAAACAATCCAATTGAATGTAAAGTATTTAACACTAGTAAATGTCTTTTTCTTTTTTCTTCTTTTTTTTTTTTAAAACAAGCACCTTTTGCCTAGCCCTTTACCTAACCCTTAACAACAACTTGTAACCAACCCTCCTAAACAATGAAAACTATCCCAGACCCAATACCCATAAAAAGACCAAAAAACCACCCACCCCACACCACCCCTTTGGGAATGTGGGCGTCGAATTCTTAAAATTGCTTCCTGCTGGGTATGGGCGAAGTTATCTTTATTCTGAAAAGAAAATTTTGGGTTAATTGACAAATTCTAGGAAAGATAACTATATTCTTTGTTATCCATAATGCCAAAGTTCAGGGTTTATCTCAAGTCCTTATTCAAGCAGTCTTTGAAACTGGATCATCTCAGCTAGCCATCTCAGAATTGCTCTAAGCACTTTGTAGTCCAAAGCTGATCTGTAGATGATGTTTGTCAGCTTAGTGATATTATTTTCCACGTGGAATTGTCGTTGTGGGGCCCCATCTTCTTCCTGGAGATTTCATTTGATGTTAGGCCTGGCCGTGATTTCCTGCAGAAAACTGAAAAGAGACTCGAACACAAAGACATGTATAGGCAGCTAATCGAAGCCTTTTCTCTAAATTAATTAGTACTCATATGACCATTATTATCTCAACAAAGTTTAATATATATATATATATCTTGTGAATTCTGATATAAAATTCATACTTTAAGAAAAGTTTAAAGAATCAGAATAGAGTCAAAGAATTGAGATTAGTAATAGAATAGTCCCTTAATTAATTTGGTTTTTCTCCTGTCCCATGTCAGAAGATGGCTCTTTCTTCTGGTATGATACAGGGAGTTTTCATTTTCTTTTTAACAACATGCTTGAGTTTAACGGAGGAGAGAGCCATTCTCCAATTCCAAAATCAGCTTGAAGCTTTAATTGAACTGGGACTACAAGAAGACTAAGAGTATTAATTTTTTAGAGAAGAGCAGAAACAAACATTTAGAAAGATTTATGAAATTTTGTAGATGATATACCAATAGGCCATTTTACTCTTTTTCCTGGGACAGATGATTTGTCCTTTTTCTTCAGTTGTCTCATTTGTCCAGTGTTTTTCAGATTCTTTAGCCTTCATTCTCCTAAAAGACAAAAGCAAAAACCCTTCCCCAAGGCTAATTTTGGGGAGGTCCCCTTTTGGCAAGTTACATCTGATTAAATGAAAAGGCATGTATTAATGGTATAAGTGAGTTTAAACTGGATGGTCATGTTATCACCTCTTCTAATTAAGAGGTCTCTCTTGTTCAAATCGAACCTTTATCAGTTTTGATGGTACCCACAGCTTATCTTCTCCTGCAGAAACAAAAGCAAAACCTCGTCCCCAACGTAACACATGCCCTGGTTTCCATTCTGAGGTCAGCACATCCTTGAAGTATATAGGTTGATTTAATTCTGTTGTTTTTTCTATTAACCAATGTCTCTCTGCAGCTGTTGTTCCTTTCTCATTAGCATTGAGAAAATTCAAAGTTAATAGAGCATTGTGCAGTCTATTTCTGGGGGTTTTTGTTACCCCTTTTTGTTTATTTATCATGTCCTTTAGAGTTCTGTTGGATCTTTCTATAACTGCTTGGCCTGTAGGATTATGTGGTATACCTGTAATATGCTTTATATTATAATAAGCAAAAAACTGTTTCATTTTAATAGAGACATATGCTGGAGCATTGTCAGTTTTAATTTGTGCAGGTATACCCATGATGGCCATAACTTCTAGCAAATGAGTGACTACAGAATCAGCTTTTTCAGAACTCAAAGCAGTTGCCCATTGAAATCCTGAATAAGTATCAATAGTATGGTGTACATATTTCAATTTTCCAAATTCTGCAAAGTGAAACACATCCATCTGCCAGATTTCATTCCTCTGAGTACCCTTTGGGTTACATCCTGCTGGTAATGGTGTCTGATTGTAGAAGGAACAAGTAGGACATTTCTTTACAATTTCCTTGGCTTGTTGCCAGGTTATGGAAAAATCCTTTTTTAAACCTTTACTATTGACATGATGTTTCTTATGAAATTCTGAGGCCTCCAGCACATTTCCTATCAATAATTTATCAATCTCATCATTACCTTGTGCTAGAGGGCCTGGCAGACAAGTATGGGATCGGATGTGAGTTATATATAAAGGATGACTCCTTTCCCTGATTGTATCTTGTAATTGAATAAATAGTGAAGTTAATTCTGAAGCATCAGGGATAAATTCTGCAGTCTCAATATGTAATACCACTCTTTCAGCATACTGAGAGTCAGTAACTATATTGAGAGGTTCTGAAAAATCCATTAATACCAACAGAATAGCATACAATTCCGATTTTTGAACTGAATTATAAGGACTTTGAACCACTTTACTTAAATTTTCTGATTTGTAACCTGCCTTTCCTTGCTTGTTGGCATCTGTATAAAATGTCCGAACTCCAGATATGGGTTTTTCACGTACAATTCGCGGCAAGATCCAATCAGCTCTCTTTATAAGATCAATTCTATTGCTTTTAGGATATTTGCTGTTAATTTCTCCCAAAAAATTACTGCAAGCTCTTTGCCAAGGTTCACTTTCTGTCCATAATTTTTCAATGTCCTCTTTAGTTAAAGGTACAACAATTTCTGCTGGGTCTATTCCTGCTAATTGACGAAGTCTCAATTTTCCTTTCAAAATTAAGTCAGAGATTTTTTCCACATAAGTTTTTAATTTTTTATTTGGTTTATTTGGTAAAAATATCCATTCTAATATAATATCTTCTCTCTGCATTAATATTCCTGTAGGAGAATGCCTAAAAGGTAAAATAACCAAAATGCAATCCAGCTTTGGATCAATACGATCTACATATCCTTGATGTACTTTTTTTTCTACCAAGGCCAATTCTTTCTCAGCTTCAGGTGATGATTCTCTTGGACTATTTAAGTCCTTGTCACCTTCTAAGGTTTTGAACAAATTATTCAGTTCATCATTTTTTACCCCAACAATAGTTCGTAGATTCGAGAAATGTCCCCAAATAATCTTTGAAAGTCATTAAGAGTCTGTAGGCGATCTCTCCTAATTTGTACCTTTTGAGGTCTATTTTTTTGTAGCTCTATTTTATATCCTAAATAATTAATAGAATCTCCTCTTTGTATCTTTTCAGGAGCAATTTGTAATCCCCAGCCAGGCAATATTTTCTTTACTTCTTCATTCTTTCTAAAGTATCTGCACTTGAGTCAGCTAGTAAAATATCATCTATATAATGATAAATTATAGATTTAGGAAATTTTTTACGTATCACTTCCAAGGGCTGTTGTACAAAATATTGGCACAGGGTTGGACTATTCAACATTCCCTGTGGGAGGACTCTCCATTGAAATCTTCTAACCGGTTGAGAATTATTGTAAGTAGGCACTGTGAAAGCAAATCTTTCTCTGTCTTTTTCTTGTAGGGGTATTGAAAAGAAACAGTCTTTTAAATCCTTTAGGTAACAGAGTAGGCAAAGGAATTCCAGATTGTAGAGAGCCCATTGGCTGAATTACTTTGTTAATTGCTCTAAGGTCTGTTACCATTCTCCATTTACCAGATTTCTTTTTAATAACAAATACAGGAGAATTCCATGGGCTAGTAGATTCTTCAATATGCTGAGCATTTAACTGTTCTTCTACCAGCTCTTCTAAAGCCTGGAGTTTCTCTGTTGTTAAAGGCCATTGATGAACCCATACAGGCTTGTCTGTTAACCATTTTAAAGGTAGAGCTGTTGGTGCCTTTGGAAGATCATCAGTTTTTCTGCCCTGTTCTTGTATAATATGGATGGCTGGTGACCACTCATTAGAATAATACCTTCTAATATTTCTCTCAGAAACATGTGCTAGTTTATTATTTATTTCTGAGGTTGGAGGGATGTTAATCTGAGTATTCCATTGTTGTAACAGGTCTCGACCCCACAGGTTCATGGCTATGTTAGCCACATATGGTTTTAATCTGCCTCTCTGTCCTTCTGGGCCTATACATTCGAGCCATCTTGCACTCTGTTTAACTTGAGATAATGTTCCAATTCCTAACAGTTGAACATTTACCTCCTGAAGAGGCCAAGATGGATGCCAAACTTCTGGTGCAATTATGGTAACATCAGCACCTGTGTCTACCAGACCAGACAACAAAACACCATTTATTTTTATTGTTAATTGTGGTCTTTGTTCATTTATAGAAGTTTGCCAAAAAATTTTCTTTATGGTCTCTCCTGAATTTTCTGTTCTCTCTGTCTCAGTTGTTCCATTACTCTGAGTAGCCTGGTTTATTCCAATAGGCATTTGGTCATTTAACTGCTCTGATTAGGGGCCTCCTCTACGATTGCAGGAAAAGTCTGAACTGGATTCACTGTAGGGGCCTGCCTGAGGCCCCTCTGGGAGTTTCCCAAAGACTGAGGCAAAGTATTACCTTGTCTGTCCCTTGTTGATCTACATTCATTGGTCCAATGTCTTCCCTTACCACACCTTCTACATACTCCTGAAGGAAGGGGCATTCTGTTGCCATTGTTCCTTGAAGAAACATTGTTTCTAGAAGTGCCCTGTTTACAGTCCCTTTTCACATGTCCTTGCTTTCCACATCCAAAACATCTAACATTCCTCAAACCTCTTGAAATTGCTTCTCCTACCCACATATTATCATGATCATGAGCCTCAACATTAACCGTGTCTCTAATCCAATCTTCCAAGGGTGCAGATCTCGCCTTTAACGGCCTGATTATTCTCTTGCATGCTTCATTTGCGTTCTCAAAAGCCAAAGATTCAATTATTATCTGGCTAGCTTCTGAATTTGGGACCATTCTCTTTACTGCTGAAGTCAATCTTTGTAAGAAATCTGTGAAAGATTCTTTTGGGCCCTGTATAACCTTTGTAAATGACTCAGTTTTCTTCCCTGGTTCCTCAACTCTGTCCCATGCATTCATGGCTGCCATTCGACACAGAATTAGAGTTTGCATATCATATAAACATTGTGTTTGTACTGCAGCATATTGGCCTTCTCCAACAAGCTGATCCTGGAAGATTTGTATACCTCTATCACTACATTGTTTTGCTATGGTTTTAGCTTCCTGTTTGAACCACATTTGCCACTGGAGCTGCTGTCCGGGTTCTAGAACCGCCTGTGCCAGCTCCCGCCAGTCCTGTGGTATAATTCTATTATAAGTCGACCAGGAGTTTAACATTTGTTTTACATATGGAGAATGCATGCCATAAGATACTATTGCCTCCTTAAACCTTTGTAAGTCTAACATTTCAACTGGAGTCCAAATATTTTGTGTAGTCATTTGACCAGGCTGCTGTTGTATGGTTACCGGATAAATTAAGGGTGATTGTGTGAAAACAGGCTTTCTTTCTGTATCCTTATAATCCAATCCTGAAATAACTTCACTGTTAATTTCTTCTGTCTGAATCTGAATTTCTCTATAATTCATTTTAACAGGTTTAAAAAGTTTTTCTAAAATTTTTATCCTGGCACTTAAATTGACTGTCTTTTTAAAGTGTAAAATATGGATAAGAAGAATAACAATGTACATAATTCGATCAACATTAATCTTCTCATATAGTTGTTCCATTACCATACTGCCTAAAATTTCAAACAAAGCCCAATTTTCTTCCAATGTACACATAAAACCCATTTTTTTTAATGTGGAAAAAAATCTCTTTTAAATAGTTTCCTTTAAAATATCTGATATAAATGACTTACCAATTCTGCACAGAACAGTAGAAATCCGAGGGAATTTCCAAACAGCTACCTAGCGTCCGAGGTGGGAATCCAGAGAGAGAGAGAGAGAGAAAGAGAGAAAGCGTAGCCACGTTCTGGCTAAAATCTTGAATCCAGCCACTTCAATGTTCCGGTCTGAGCGGAGTCGAGCCTAGGCTCTGGCTTCCTTAAGTTCCGACCGACCACGTGCACTGGCGTTTCAGCCAAAAGCAGCCTATCTGCAGTTGCGTGTAGCTACTGCAATTAGCGGTAGCTCCCGCAGGCCTGAGTTGTTTGTAGCACTGGCTTTTTAAGCAAGTAACTCCAGCTGGGGCGCCTGAGTCCTAAGCTGAGCTAGGCCTGGGTTAGACCAGGGCTAAGCCGGAGCTAGGGAGGCAGGCCCGCCCAGGCAGGAAGCCGGACCCACTGCCAAGGCAAGCGGTTTTTTAATGAATTCTTGCCACGTTGGGCGCCAATTGTAGATGTATCGTGCTTGTTAAATAAGAAACACAGAGCCAGTTGCAGAGTTAAAATCCACGAGGTCAGAGCCAAAGCAGAAAACCTTACCCTTCACTGCTTCTGCGGTTCCTCCTCTCTGCAAGAGACCTACTTCTGTGCGTCCTGTCTATTTAAAGACTTTCTGTTCTCCTCCCTCATTGGTTGTAAGCCAGCCACATGACCTCCTCGTCACTGCCTGTTTGTACAGACCTCCAGGTCTTCTATGGTTGGTATTGAAATTAAAGGCGTGTGTCTGCTATGCTGGCTGTGTCCTTGAACACACAGAGATCCGCCTAGCTCTGCCTCCCAAGTGCTGGGATTAAGGGCGTGCCCCACTACTGCTCGGCTTCTGCTCTGGTTTGCTCTGACCTCAAGGCAACTTTATTGACATACAAATAAAATCACATTTCAATACAAATAAAATATCACTATACCTCTTACATAAATCCTCTTTAGTTAAAAGTGAGAAACACGTTGGGTTCTTGAACTGCAAAAAATCATTTGAGCCGAAAATTCACTTGGTTTACAAGAAATGAACTCTTGCTTGTAGGAACACATACATCATGGGGTTTAACTCCGTTTCTGAAGGGAAATTCCGACTAGATTTCTCATCCCTAAAACACACTCTGTTTTACCACAAGAAGCAAGCTCTTCTTTCCAGATTCTAAAATACAGCAAGAACCATGAGCATGCCCTGAAAAAAAGAACTGTGTTTCCTACTCATAAGGACCATATGTAATTCTACTCTGCTTATGAAACTGAAACAAACCACAGATCCTCTTACATGAATGCTCTTTAGTTAATAGTGACAATCGCATTGTGTTCATGAACTGTGTAAAATCATATGAGCCCATAATTCACTGGGTTTTCCAGAAATGAAATCTTGCTTGTAGGAAGACACAGAATCTGGGGTTTAACTCCGTTTCTGAAGGGAAATTCAGAGCAGTGTTCTCATCAATGAAACACACTCTGTTTTCACGCAAGAAGCAAGCTCTTCTTTCCAGATTCTAAAATACATGAAGAACAATGAGCATGCCCGGAAAAAAAAATTGTGTTTCCTACTCATACGGACCATATGTAGTTCAACTCTCCTTATGAAACTGATACAAACCACAGCTCCTCTTTCATAAATCTGCTTTAGTTAATAGTGAGAATCACGTTGGGTTCGTGAACTGCGAAAAATCATTTGAGCCGAAAATTCTCTTGGTTTACAAGAAATGTACTCTTGCTTGTAGGAAGACACAGATCCTGGGGTTTAACTCCGTTTCTGAAGGGAAATTCAGTCCAGAGATCTCATCCATGAAACATGCTCAGTTTTAATGCAAGAAGCAAGCTCTTCTTTCCAGCCTGTCCAATACAGCAAGAACCATGAGCACACAATCAAAAAAGAACTGTGTTTCCTACTCATACAGACCATATGTAGATCAACTCTGCTTATGAAACTGATACAAACCACCGCACCTCTTAAATAAATGCTCTTTAGTTAATAGCGAGTATCGCATTGTTGTTTTTGAACTGTGTAAAATCATTTGAGCCCAAAATTCACTTGGTTTAACAGAATTGAACTCTTGCTTGTAGGAAGACACAGATCCTGGGGTTTAACTCCGTTTCTGAAGGGAAATTCAGACCAGAGTTCTCATCCCTGAACACACTCTGTTTTAAGGCAAGAATCCTCCTCTTCTTTCTGCCGTCCCCAATACAGTAAGAACCATGAGCATGCCAAGAATAGAACTGTTTTTCCTTCTCATACAGACCATATGTAGTTAAACTCTGCTTATGAAACTGATACAACCCACAACTCCTCTTACATAAATTCTCTTTCGTTAATAGTGAGAATCGCGTTGGGTACGTGAACTGCAAATAATCATTTGAGCCCAAAATTCACTGGGTTAATGAGAAATGAACTCTTGCTTGTAGGAAGACACAGATCCTCGGGTTTAACTCCGTTTCTGAAGGGAAATTCAGAGCAGTGTTCTCATCAATCAAACACACTCTGTTTTCACGCAAGAAGCAAGCTCTTCTTTCCAGATTCTAAAATACAGCAAGAACCATGAGCATGCCCTGAAACACAGAACTGTTTCCTACTCATACAGACCATATGTAGTTCAACTCTGCTGATGAAACTGATACAGACCACAGCTCCTCTTACATAAAATCTCGTTAGTTATTAGTGATAATCGTGTTGGGTACTAGAACTGTGTAAAATCATTTGAGCCAAAAATTCACATTGTTTACCAGAAATGAACTCTTGCTTGTAGGAACACACACATCATGGGGTTTTAACTCCGTTTCTGAAGGGAAATTCCGACCAGAGTTCTCATCCCTGAAACACACTCTGTTTTAACGCAAGAAGCAAGCTCCAAATTGTAAAATGCAGCAAGAACAATGAGCATGCCCTGAAAAAAAGAACTGTGTTTCCTACTCATACGGACCATATGAAGTTCAACTCTGCGTATGAAACTGATACAAACCACAGCACCTCTTAAATAAATAATCTTTAGATAATAGTGGGAATCGCATTGGGTTTTTGAACTGTGTAAAATCATTTGAGCCCCAAATTCACTTGGTTTACCAGAAATGAACTCTTTCTGGTAGGAAGACACAGATCCTGGGGTTTAAATGCGTTTCTGATGGGAAATTCAGACCAGAGTTCTCATACCTGAAACACACTCTATTTTAAAGCAAGAAGCTAGCTCTTCTTTCCAGATTCTAAAATACAGCAAGAACCATGAGCATGCCCTGAAACACAGAACTGTGTTTCCTACTCATACAGAACATATGTAGTTCAACTCTGCTGATGAAGCTGATACAACCCACAACTCCTCTTACATAAATTCTCTTTCATTAATAGTGAGAATCTCATTGGGTTCATGAACTGGGAAAAATCATTTGAGCCCAAAATTCACTGAGTTTACCAGAAATAAACTCTTGCTTGTAGAAAGACACAGATCCTGGGGTTTAACGCCGTTTCTGAAGGGAAATTCAGAAAAGAGTTCTCATCCCTGAAACACACTCTGTTTTAAAGCAAAAAGCAAGCTCTTCTTTCCAGATTCTAAAATACAGCAAGAACCATGAGCATGCCCTGAAACACAGAACTGTGTTTCCTACTCATACAGACCATATGTAGTTCAACTCTGCTGATGAAACTGATACAGACCACAGCTCCTCTTACATAAATGTTCTTTAGTTAGTAGTGAGAATCGCGTTGGGTTCATGAACTGTGTAAAATCATTTGAGCCCAAAATTCATTGTGATTTCCAGAAATGAAATCTTTCTTGTAGGAAGACAGAGATCCTGGGGTTTAACTCCGTTTCTGAAGGGAAATTCAGAGCAGTGTTCTCATCAATGAAATACACTCTGTTTTCACGCAAGAAGCAAGCTCTTCTTTCCAGATTCTAAAATACATCAAGAAAAATGAGCATGCCCAGAAAAAAAAAAAAGAATTGTGTTTCCTACTCATACGGACCATATGTAGTTCAACTCTGGGTATGTAACTGATACAAACCACAGCAACTCTTAAATAAATAATCTTTAGTTAATAGTGAGAATCGCATTGGGTTTTTGAACTGTGTAAAATCATTTGAGCCCAAAATTCACTTTGTTTTCAGAAATGAATTCTTGCTTGTAGGAAGACACAGATCCTGGGGTTAACTCCGTTTCTGAAGGGCTAATTCAGACCAGAGTTCTCATCCATGAAACACATTCTGTTTAAATGCAAAAAGCAAGCTCTTCTTTCCAGCGTCTCCAATACAGCAAGAATCATGAGCATTCCTGGAATAAAAGAACTGTGTTTCCTACTCATACTGATGATATGCAGTTCAATTGTGCTAATGAAATTGATACAGAGCACAGCTCCTCTTACATAAACGCTCTTTAGTTAATAGTGATAATAGTGTAGGGTTCATGAACTGTGTAAAATCATTTGAGCCCAAAAGTCACTGGGTTTACCTGAAATGAACTCATGATTGTAAGAAGACACAGATCATGGGGTTTAACTCCGTTTCTGAAGGGAAATTCAGACCAGAGTTCTCATCCCTGAAACCCAATCTGTTTTAAGGCAAGAAGCAAGCTCTTCTTTCCAGAGTCTAAAATACAGCAAGAAACATGAGCATGCCCTGAAAAAAAGAACTGTGTTTCCTACTCATATGGACCATATGTAGTTCAACTCTGCTACTGAAATTGATACAGACCACAGCTCTTCTTACATAAATGCTCTTTAGTTAATAGTGATAATAGTGTTGGGTTCTAGAACTGTGTAAAATCATTTGAGCTGAAAATTCACTTGGTTTACCAGAAATGAACTCTTGCTTGTAGGAAGACACATATCATGGGGTTTAACTCTGTTTCTGAAGGGAAATTCAGACCAGAGTTCGCATCCCTGAAACTCAATCTGTTTTAACGCAAGAAGCCAGCTCTTCTTTCCAGAGTCTATAGTACAGCAAGAACCATGAGCATGCCCTGAAAAAAAGAACTGTGTTTCCTACTCATACGGACCATAAGTAGTTCAACTATGCTTAAGAAACTGATACAAACCACAGCTCCTCTTATATAAATTCTCTTTAGTTAATAGTGAGATTCGCATTGGATTCATGAACTGTGTAAAATCATTTGAGCCCAAAATTTACTTGGTTTACCAGAAATGAACTCTTGCTTGTAGGAAGGCACAGATTCTCGGGTTTAACTCTGCTTCTGAAGGGAAATTAAGACCAAAATTCTCATCCCTGAAACACAATCTGTTTTAAGGTAAGTAGCAAGGTCTTCTTTCTACACTCTAAAACACAGCAAGAACCATGAGCATGGCCTGAAAAAAAGAACTGTGTTTCCTACTCATAAGGACCATATGTAGTACAACTCTGCTTATGAAACTGAAACAAACCACAGCTCCTCTTACATAAATGCTTTTAGGTTAATAGTGAGAATCGCGTTGGGTTCGTGAACTGCGAAAAATCATTTGAGCCGAAAATTCTCTTGGTTTACAAGAAATGTACTCTTGCTTGTAGGAAGACACAGATCCTGGGGTTTAACTCCGTTTCTGAAGGGAAATTCAGTCCAGAGATCTCATCCATGAAACATGCTCAGTTTTAATGCAAGAAGCAAGCTCTTCTTTCCAGCCTGTCCAATACAGCAAGAACCATGAGCACGCCCTCAAAAAAAAACTGTGTTTCCTACTCATACAGACCATATGTAGATCAACTCTGCTTATGAAACTGATACAAACCACCGCACCTCTTAAATAAATGCTGTTTAGTTAATAGCGAGCATCGCATTGTTGTTTTTGAACTGTGTAAAATCTTTTGAGCCCAAAATTAACTTGGTTTAACAGAACTGAACTCTTGCTTGTAGGAAGACACAGATCCTGGGGTTTAACTCCGTTTCTGAAGGGAAATTCAGACCAGAGTTCTCAGCCCTGAACACACTCTGTTTTAAGGCAAGAATCCTCCTCTTCTTTCTCCCGTCCCCAATACAGTAAGAACCATGAGCATGCCCAGAATAGAAGAACTGTTTTTCCTTCTCATACAGACCATATGTAGTTAAACTCTGCTTATGAAACTGATACAACCAACAACTCCTCTTACATAAATTCTCTTTCCTTAATAGTGAGAATCGCGTTGGGTACGTGAACTGCAAATAATCATTTGAGCCCAAAATTCACTGGGTTAATGAGAAATGAACTCTTGCTTGTAGGAAGACACAGATCCTGGGGTTTAACTCCGTTTCTGAAGGGAAATTCAGAGCAGTGTTCTCATCAATCAAACACACTCTATTTTCACGCAAGAAGCAAGCTCTTCTTTCCAGATTCTAAAATACAGCAAGAACCATGAGCATGCCCTGAAACACAGAACTGTGTTTCCTACTCATACAGACCATATGTAGTTCAACTCTGCTGATGAAACTGATACAGACCACAGCTCCTCTTACATAAAATCTCTTTAGTTATTAGTGATAATCGTGTTGGGTACTAGAACTGTGTAAAATCATTTGAGCCAAAAATTCACATTGTTTACCAGAAATGAACTCTTGCTTGTAGGAACACACACATCATGGGGTTTTAACTCCGTTTCTGAAGGGAAATTCCGACCAGAGTTCTCATCCCTGAAACACACTCTGTTTTAACGCAAGAAGCAAGCTCCAAATTGTAAAATGCAGCAAGAACAATGAGCATGCCCTGAAAAAAAGAACTGTGTTTCCTACTCATACAGACCATATGAAGTTCAACTCTGCGTATGAAACTGATACAAACCACAGCACCTCTTAAATAAATAATCTTTAGATAATAGTGGGAATCACATTGGGTTTTTGAACTGTGTAAAATAATTTTAGCCCAAAATTCACTTGGTTTACCAGAAATGAACTCTTGATTGTAGGAAAATACAGATCCTGGAGTTTAACTCCATTTCTGAAGGAAAATTCAGACCAGTGTTCTCATCCATGAAACACCCTATAATTTAACGCAAGAAGCAAGCTCTGCTTTCCAGCGTCTCCAAAACAGCAAGAATCATGAGCATGCCCAGAAAAAAAGAACTGTGTTTCCTACTCTTAAGGACCATATGTAATTCAACTCTGCTTATGAAACTGAAACAAAGCACAGCTCCTCTTACATAAATGCTCATTAGTTAATAGTGAGAATAGCGTTGGGTTCATGAACTGTGTAAAATCATTTGAGCCCAAAAGTCACTGGGTTTACCTGAAATGAACTCTTGATTGTAGGAAGACACAGATCCTGGTGTTTAACTCCGTTTCTGAAGGGAAATTCAGACCAGAGTTCTCATTCCTAAAACACAATCTGTTTTAACACAAGAAGCAAGCTCTTCATTCCAGAGTCTAAAATAAAGCAAGAAACATGAGCATGCCCTGAAAAAAAGAACTGTGTTTCCTACTCATATGGACCATATGTAGTTCAACTCTGCTACTGAAATTGATACAGACCACAGCTCTTCTTACATAAATGCTCTTTAGTTAATAGTGATAATAGTGTTGCATTCTAGAACTGTGTAAAATCATTTGAGCTGAAAATTCACTTGTTTTACCAGAAATGAACTCTTGCTTGTAGGAAGACACATATCATGGGGTTTAACTCCGTTTCTGAAGGGAAATTCAGACCAGAGATCGCATCCCTGAAACGCAATCTGTTTTAACGCAAGAAGCCAGCCCTTCTTTCCAGAGTCTATAGTACAGCAAGTACCATGAGCATGCCCTGAAAAAAAGAACTGTGTTTCCTACTCATACGGACCATATGTAGTTCAACTCTGCTTAAGAAACTGATACAAACCACCGCTCCTCTTATATAAATTCTCTTTAGTGAATTGTGAGATTCGCATTGGATTCATGAACTGTGTAAAATCATTTGAGCCCAAAATTCACTGGGTTTACCGAAATGAACTCTTGCTTGTAGGAAGACACAGATCCTGGGGTTTGACTCCGCTTATGAAGGGAAGTTCAGACCAGAATTCTCATCCCTGAAACATGATCTGTTTTAATGTAAGGAGCAAGGTCTTCTTTCCAGAATCTAAAATACAGCAAGAACCATGAGCATGGCCTGAAAAAAAGAACTGTGTTTCCTACTCATAAGGACCATATATAATTCAACTCTGCGTATGAAACTGAAACAAACCACAGCTCCACTTACATAAATGCTATTTAGTTAATAGTGAGAATCGCGTTGGGTTCATGAACTGTGTAAAATCATTTGAGCTGAAAATTCACTTAGTTTAACAGAAATGAACTCTTTCTTGTAGGAAGACACAGATCATGGGGTTTAACTCCGTTTCTGAAGGGAAATTCAGGCCAGAGATCTCATCCATGAAACACGCTCTGTTTTAATGCAAGAAGCAAGCTCTTCTTTCCAGCCTCTTCAAAACAGCAAGAACAAGAAGCATGCCCAGAAAAAAAGAACTGTGTTTCCTACTCATACGGACCATATGTAGTTCAACTCTGCTACTGAAACTGATACAGACCACAGCTCCTCTTACATAAATCCTCTTTAGTTAATAGTGAGAATAGCATTGGGTTCGTGAACTGCGAAAAAATATTTGAGCCCAAAAATCACTGGGTTAACCAGAAATGAACTCTTGCTTGTAGGAAGACAGTGATCCTGGGATTTAACTCCGTTTCTGAAGGGAAAATCAGACCATAGTTCTCAGCCCTGAAACACACTCTGTTTTAACGCAAGAAGCAAGATCCATGTTGTAAAATTCAGCAAGAACAATGAGCATGCCCTGAAAAAAAGAACTGTGTTTCCTACTCATACGGACCATATGAAGTTCAACTCTGCGTATGAAACTGATACAAACCACAGCACCTCTTAAATAAATAATTTTTAGATAATAGTGAGAATCGCATTGGGTTTTTGAACTGTGTAAAATCATTTGAGCCCAAAATTCACTTGGTTTACCAGAAATGAACTCTTTCTGGTAGGAAGACACAGATCCTGGGGTTTAACTCCGTTTCTGAAGGGAAATTCAGACCAGAGTTCTCATCCCTGAAACACACTCTGTTTTAAAGCAAGAAGCAAGCTCTTCTTTCCAGATTCTAAAATACAGCAAGAACAATGAGCATGCCCTGAAACACAGAACTGTGTTTCCTACTCATACAGACCATATGTAGATCAACTCTGCTGATGAAGCTGATACAACCCACAACTCCTCTTACATAAATTCTCTTTCGTTAATAGTGAGAATCGCGTTGGGTTCGTGAACTGGGAAAAATCATTTGAGCCCAAAATTCACTGAGTTTCCCAGAAATGAACTCTTGCTTGTAGGAAGACTCAGATCCTGGGGTTTAACTCCGTTTCTGAGGGAAATTCAGAAAAGAGATCTCATCCATGAAACACGCTCTGTTTTAATGCAAGAAGCAAGCTCTTCTTTCCAGTGTCTCCAATACAGCAAGAACCATGAGCATGCCCTCAAAAAAGAACTGTGTTTCTTACTCATACAGACCATATGTAGATCAACTCTGCTTATGAAACTGATACAAACCGCAGCACCTCTTAAATAAATGCTCTTTAGTTAATAGCGAGAATCGTGTTGTTGTTTTTGAAATGTGTAAACTCATTTGAGCCCAAAATTCACTTGGTTTAACAGAATTGAACTCTTGATTGTAGGAAGACACAGATCCTGGGGTTAAACTCCGTTTCTCAAGGGAAATTGAGACCAGAGATCTCAGCCCTGAAAAACACTCTGTTTTAAGGCAAGAATCCTCCTCTTCTTTCCTCCGTCCCCAATACAGTAAGAACCATGAGCATGCCCAGAAAAAAGAACTGTTTTTCCTTCTAATACAGACCATATGTAGTTAAACTCTGCTTATGAAACTGATACAACCAACAACTCCTCTTACATAAATTCTCTTTTGTTAATAGTGAGAATTGCGTTGGGTTCATGAACTGCGAAAAATCATTTGAGCCCAAAATTCATTGTGATTTCCAGAAATGAAATCTTTCTTGTAGGAAGACAGAGATCCTGGGGTTTAACTCCGTTTCTGAAGGGAAATTCAGAGCAGTGTTCTCATCAATGAAACACACTCTGTTTTCACGCAAGAAGCAAGCTCTTCTTTCCAAATTCTAAAATACATCAAGAACAATGAGCATGCCCAGAAAAAAAAAAAAGAATTGTGTTTCCTACTCATACGGACCATATGTAGTTCAACTCTGCGTATGAAACTGATACAAACCACAGCAACTCTTAAATAAATAATCTTTAGTTAATAGTGAGAATCGCATTGGGTTTTTGAACTGTGTAAAATCATTTGAGCCCAAAATTCACTTTGTTTTCAGAAATGAATTCTTGCTTGTAGTAAGACACAGATCCTGGGGTTAACTCCGTTTCTGAAGGGCTAATTCAGACCAGAGTTCTCATCCATGAAACACATTCTGTTTAAATGCAAAAAGCAAGCTCTTCTTTCCAGCGTCTCCAATACAGCAAGAATCATGAGCATTCCTGGAATAAAAGAACTGTGTTTCCTACTCATACTGACGATATGTAGTTCAATTGTGCTAATGAAATTGATACAGAGCACAGCTCCTCTTACATAAACGCTCTTTAGTTAATAGTGATAATAGTGTAGGGTTCATGAACTGTGTAAAATCATTTGAGCCCAAAAGTCACTGGGTTTACCTGAAATGAACTCATGATTGTAAGAAGACACAGATCATGGGGTTTAACTCCGTTTCTGAAGGGAAATTCAGACCAGAGTTCGCATCCCTGAAACTCAATCTGTTTTAACGCAAGAAGCCAGCTCTTCTTTCCAGAGTCTATAGTACAGCAAGAACCATGAGCATGCCCTGAAAAAAAGAACTGTGTTTCCTACTCATACGGACCATAAGTAGTTCAACTATGCTTAAGAAACTGATACAAACCACAGCTCCTCTTATATAAATTCTCTTTAGTTAATAGTGAGATTCGCATTGGATTCATGAACTGTGTAAAATCATTTGAACCCAAAATTTACTGGGTTTACCAGAAATGAACTCTTGCTTGTAGGAAGACACAGATTCTGGGGTTTAACTCCGCTTCTGAAGGGAAATTAAGACCAAAATTCTCATCCCTGAAACACAATCTGTTTTAAGGTAAGTAGCAAGGTCTTCTTTCTAGACTCTAAAACACAGCAGGAACCATGAGCATGGCCTGAAAAAAAGAACTGTGTTTCCTACTCATAAGGACCATATGTAGTACAACTCTGCTTATGAAACTGAAACAAACCACAGCTCCTCTTACATAAATGCTTTTAGGTTAATAGTGAGAATCGCGTTGGGTTCGTGAACTGCGAAAAATCATTTGAGCCGAAAATTCTCTTGGTTTACAAGAAATGTACTCTTGCTTGTAGGAAGACACAGATCATGGGGTTTAACTCCGTTTCTGAAGGGAAATTCAGTCCAGAGATCTCATCCATGAAACATGCTCAGTTTTAATGCAAGAAGCAAGCTCTTCTTTCCAGCCTGTCCAATACAGCAAGAACCATGAGCATGCCCTGAAACACAGAACTGTGTTTCCTACTCTTACAGACCATATGTAGTTCAACTCTGCTGATGAAACTGATACAGACCACAGCTCCTCTTACATAAAATCTCTTTAGTTATTAGTGATAATCGTGTTGGGTACTAGAACTGTGTAAAATCATTTGAGCCAAAAATTCACATTGTTTACCAGAAATGAACTCTTGCTTGTAGGAACACACACATCATGGGGTTTTAACTCCGTTTCTGAAGGGAAATTCCGACCAGAGTTCTCATCCCTGAAACACACTCTGTTTTAACGCAAGAAGCAAGCTCCAAATTGTAAAATGCAACAAGAACAATGAGCATGCCCTGAAAAAAAGAACTGTGTTTCCTACTCATACGGACCATATGAAGTTCAACTCTGCGTATGAAACTGATACAAACACAGCACCTCTTAAATAAATAATCTTTAGATAATAGTGGGAATCGCATTGGGTTTTTGAACTGTGTAAAATAATTTGAGCCCAAAATTCACTTGGTTTACCAGAAATGAACTCTTTCTGGTAGGAAGACACAGATCCTGGGGTTTAAATACGTTTCTGATGGCAAATTCAGAACAGAGTTCTCATACCTGAAACACACTCTGTTTTAAAGCAAGAAGCTAGCTCTTCTTTCCAGATTCTAAAATACAGCAAGAACCATGAGCATGCCCTGAAACACAGAACTGTGTTTCCTACTCATACAGACCATATGTAGTTCAACTCTGCTGATGAAGCTGATACAACCCACAACTCCTCTTACATAAATTCTCTTTCATTAATAGTGAGAATCTCGTTGGGTTCATGAACTGGGAAAAATCATTTGAGCCCAAAATTCACTGAGTTTACCAGAAATAATCTCTTGCTTGTAGGAAGACACAGATCCTGGGGTTTAACTCCGTTTCTGAAGGGAAATTCAGAAAAGAGTTCTCATCCCTGAAACACACTCTGTTTTAAAGCAAAAAGCAAGCTCTTCTTTCCAGATTCTAAAATACAGCAAGAACCATGAGCATTCCCTGAAACACAGAACTGTGTTTCCTACTCATACAGACCATATGTAGTTCATCTCTGCTGATGAAACTGATACAGACCACAGCTCCTCTTACATAAATGTTCTTTAGTTAGTAGTGAGAATCGTGTTGGGTTCATGAACTGTGTAAAATCTTTTGAGCCCAAAATTCATTGTGTTTTCCAGAAATGAAATCTTTCTTGTAGTAAGACAGAGATCATGGGGTTTAACTCTGTTTCTGAAGGGAAATTCAGAGCAGTGTTCTCATCAATGAAACACACTCTGTTTTCACGCAAGAAGCAAGCTCTTCTTTCCAGATTCTAAAATACATCAAGAACAATGAGCATGCCCAGAAAAAAAAAAAAAGAATTGTGTTTCCTACTCATACGGACCATATGTAGTTCAACTCTGCATATGAAACTGATACAAACCACAGCAACTCTTAAATAAATAATCTTTAGTTAATAGTGAGAATCGCATTGGGTTTTTGAACTGTGTAAAATCATTTGAGCCCAAAATTCACTTGGTTTACCAGAAATGAACTCTTTCTGGTAGGAAGACACAGATCCTGGGGTTTAAATGCGTTTCTGATGGGAAATTCAGACCAGAGTTCTCATCCATGAAACACATTCTGTTTAAATGCAAAAAGCAAGCTCTTCTTTCCAGCGTCTCCAATACAGCAAGAATCATGAGCATTCCTGGAATAAAAGTACTGTGTTTCCTACTCATACTGACGATATGTAGTTCAATTGTGCTAATGAAATTGATACAGAGCACAGCTCCTCTTACATAAACGCTCTTTAGTTAATAGTGATAATAGTGTAGGGTTCATGAACTGTGTAAAATCATTTGAGCCCAAAAGTCACTGGGTTTACCTGAAATGAACTCATGATTGTAAGAAGACACAGATCCTGGTGGTTAACTCCGTTCCTGAAGGGAAATTCAGACCAGAGTTCTCATCCCTGAAACCCAATCTGTTTTAAGGCAAGAAGCAAGCTCTTCTTTCCAGAGTCTAAAATACAGCAAGAAACATGAGCATGCCCTGAAAAAAAGAACTGTGTTTCCTACTCATATGGACCATATGTAGTTCAACTCTGCTACTGAAATTGATACAGACCACAGCTCCTCTTACATAAATGCTCTTTAGTTAATAGTGATAATAGTGTTGGGTTCTAGAACTGTGTAAAATCATTTGAGCTGAAAATTCACTTGGTTTACCAGAAATGAACTCTTGCTTGTAGGAAGACACATATCATGGGGTTTAACTCCGTTTCTGAAGGGAAATTCAGACCAGAGTTCGCATCCCTGAAACTCAATCTGTTTTAACGCAAGAAGCCAGCTCTTCTTTCCAGAATCTATAGTACAGCAAGAACCATGAGCATGCCCTGAAAAAAAGAACTGTGTTTCCTACTCATACGGACCATAAGTAGTTCAACTATGCTTAAGAAACTGATACAAACCACAGCTCCTCTTATATAAAAAAACAGTTTTTTTTCAGGGCATGCTCATGGTTCTTGCTGTATTGGAGACCCTGGAAAGAAGAGCTTGCTTCTTGCATTAAAACAGGGTGTGTTTCAGGGATGAGAACTCTGGTCTGAATTTCCCTTCACAAACGGGGTTAAACCCCATGATCTGTGTCTTCCTACCAGCAAGTGTTCATTTCTGGTAATCCAAGTGAATTTTCGGCTCAAATGAATTTACACAGTTCTAGAACCCAAGGCGATTATCACTATTAACTTAAGAGCATTTAAGTAAGAGGAGCTGTGGTCTGCTTTAGTTTCATAAGCAGAGTTGAAATACATATGGTCAGTATGAGTAGGAAACACAGTTCTTTGTTTCTGGGCATGCTCATGGTTCTTGCAGTATTGGAGACGCTTAAAAGAAGAACTTGCTTCTTGCATTAAAACAGAGTGTGTTTCATGGAAGAGAACTCTGGTCTGAATCTCCCTTCAGAAACGGAGTTAAACCCGATGATCTGTGTCTCCCTACAAGCAAGAGATCATTTCTGGTAAACCAAGGGAATTTTGGGCTCAAATGATTTTACACAGTTCCAGAACCCAACCTTGATTATCACTATTAACTAAAGTGCATTTACGTAAGAGCAGCTGTGGCCTGTATCATTTTCATAAGCAGAGTTGGAATACATATGGTCCATATGAGTAGGAAACAAAGTTCTTTTTTTCTTGGCTTGTTCATGGATCTTACTCTATTGGAGAACCTTGGAAAGAAGAGGATGATTCATGCCTTAAAACAGAGTGTTTTTCAGGGATAGAGAATTCTGGTCTGAATTTCCCTTCAGAAATGGAGTTAAACCCCAGTATCTGTGTCTTCCTACAAGCAAGAGTTCATTTCAGGTAAACCCAGTGAATTTTGTGCTCAAATGATTTTTCGCAGTTCAAGAACCCCACGCAATTCTCACTATTAACTAAAGAGGAATTATGTAAGAGGAGCTGTGGTTTGAATCAGTTTCATAAGCAGAGTTTAACTACATATGGTCTGTATGAGTAGGAAACTCAGTTCCTTTTTCCTGGGAATGCTCATGTTTCTTACTGTATTGGAGACGCTGGATAGAAGAGGATGATTCTTGCCTTAAAACATAGTTTTTTTCAGGGATGAGAACTCTGGTCTCAATTTGCCTTCAGAAACGGAGTTAAACTCCAGGATCTGTGTCTTTCTACACGCAAGAGTTCATTTCTGGTAAACCCAGTGATTTTGGGCTCAAATCATTTTTCGCAGTTCAGGAACCCAACATGATTCTCACTATTAACTAAAGAGCATGTATGTAACTGGAGCTGTGGTTTGTATCAGTTTCATAAGCACAGTTGAACTACATATAGTCCATATGAGTAGAAAAAACAGTTTTTTTTTTCTGGGCATGCTCATCGTTCTTGCTGTTTTTAGACTCTGGAAAGAAGAGCTTGCTTCTTGTATTTAAGCAGAGTGTGTTTCAGGGATGAGAACTCTGGTCTGAATTTCCCTTCAGAAACGGAGTTAAACCCTAGGATCTGTGTCTTCCTACCAGCAAGAGTTCATTTCTGTTAAACAAATAGAATTTTCTGCTCAAATGATTTTACACAGTTCTAGAACCCAACGGTGATTATCATTATTACCTAAAGAGCATGTATGTAACAGGAGCTGTGGTTTGTATCAGTTTCATAAGCAGAGTTGAACTACATATGGTCCGTATGAATAGCAAACACAGTTCATTTTTTTAAGACCATGCTCATGGTTCTTGCTGTATTTTAGACTCTGGAAAGAGGAGCTTGCTTCTTCGTTAAAACAGAGTGTGTTTCAGGGATGAGAACTCTGGTCTGAATTTCCCTTCACAAACGGAGATAAACCCCAGTATCTGTGTCTTCCTACCAGCAAAAGTTCATTTCTGGCAAACCAAGAGAATTTTCGGCTCAAATGATTTTATACAGTTCTAGAACCCAACACGACTATCACTATTAACTAAAGAGCATGTATGTAACAGGAGCTGTGGTTTGTATCAGTTTCATAAGCACAGTTGAACTACATATGGTCCATATGAGTAGGAAAAACAGTTTTTTTTTCAGGGCATACTCATGGTTCTTGATTTATTTTAGACTCTGGAAAGAAGAGCTTGCTTCTTGCACAAAAACATAGTTTGTTTCAGGGATGAGAACTCTGGTCTGAATTTCTCTTCAGAACTGGAGTTAAACCCCAGGATATGTGTCTCCCTACAAGCAAGAGTTCATTTCTGGTTAACCCAGTGATTTTTGGGCTCAAATGATTATTGGTCGTTCACGAACACAACGCGGTTCTCACTATTAATTAAAGAGCATTTATGTAAGAGGAGCTGTGGTTTGTATCAGTTTCATAAGCAGAGTTGAACTACATATGGTCCGTATGAGTAGGAAACACATTTCTTTTTTTCTGGGCATGCTCATTGTTCATGCTATATTGGAGACGCTGGAAAGAAGAGCTTGCTTCTTGCATTAAAACAGAGTGTGTTTCATGGATGATCATTCTGGTCTGAATTTCCCTTCCGAAACAGAGTTAAACCCCATGATCTGTGTCTCCCAACAAGCAAGAGTTCATTTCTGGTAAACCAACTGAATTTTGAGCTCAAATGATTTTACACAGTTCTAGAACCGAACGCCATTATCACTATTAACTAAAGAGCATTTATGTAAGAGGAGATATGGTCTGTATCAGTTTCATAAGCAGAGTTGAACTACATATGACCCGTATGAATAGGAAACACAGTTCTGTTTTTCTTGGCATGCACATGGTTCTTACTGTATTGGAGACCCTTGACAGAAGAGGATGATTCATGCCTCAAAACAGAGTGTGTTTCAGGGATGAGAACTCTGGTCTGAATTCCCCTTCAGAAATGGAGTTAAACCCTAGAATCTGTGTCTTCCTACAAGCAAGAGTTCAATTCTGGAAAACCCAGTCAATTTTGGGCTCAAATGATTTTTCGCAGTTCACGAACCCATTGATATTTTCACTATTAACCTAAGAGGATTTATGTTAGAGTAGCTGTGGTTTGTATCAGTTTCATAAGCAGAGTTGGACTACATATGGTCTGTATGAGTAGGAAACACAGTTCTTTTTTTCAGGGCATGCTCATGGTTCTTGCTGTATTTTAGACTCTGGAAAGAAGAGCTTGCTTCTTTTGTTAAAACAGTGTGTGTTTCAGAGATGACATTTCTGGTCTGAATTTCTATTCAGAACCGAAGTTAAAACCCAGGATATGTGACTCCCTACAAGCAAGAATTCATTTCTGGTTAACCCAGTGAATTTTGGGCTCAAATGATTATTCGTCGTTCACGAACTCAACGCGATTCTCACTATTAATTAAAGAGCATTATGTAAGAGGAGCTGTGGATTGTATCAGTTTCATAAGCAGAGTTGAACTACATATGGTCCGTATGAGTAGGAAACACATTTCTTTTTTTCTGGGCATGCTCATGGTTCTTACTGTATTGGAGAATCTGGAAAGAATAGCTTGCTTCTTGCCTTAAAACAGAGTGTGTAATCGATGAGAACTCTGGTCTGAATTTCCCTTTAGAAACGGAGTTAAACCCCATGATCTGTGTCTCCCTACAAGCAAGAGTTCATTTCTGTTAAACCAAGTGAATTTTGGGCTCAAATGATTTTACACAGTTCTAGAAGCCCACCATGATTATGACTATTAACTAAAGATCATTCATGTAAGAGGAGCTGTGGTCTGTATCATTTCATAAGCAGAGTTGAACTACATATGGTCCGTATGTGTAGGAAACACAGTTCTTTTTTTCTGGGCATGCTCATGGTTCTTAGTGTATTGGAGAAGGTGGAAAGAAGAGGATGATTCTTGCCTTAAAACAGAGTGTTTATCAGGTTTGAGAATTCTGGTTGAATTTGCCTTCAGAATTGGAGTTAAACCCCAGGATCTGTGTCTTCCTACAAGCAAGAGTTCATTTCAGGAAAACCCAGTGAATTTTGTCCTCAAATGTTTTTTCCCAGTACAGAAACCCAACACGATTCTCACTATTAACTAAAGAGGAATTATGTAACAGGAGCTGTGGTTTGTATCAGTTTCATAAGCAGAGTTGAACTACATATGGTCTGTATGAAGAGGAAATACAGTTCTTATTTTCAGACCATGCTCATGCTTCTTGCTGTGTTTTAGACTCTGGAAAGAAGAGCTTGCTTCTTCGTTAAAACAGAGTGTGTTTCAGGGAAGAGAACTCTGGTCTGAATTTACATTCACAAACCGAGTTAAACCCCAGGATCGGTGTCTTCCTACCAGCAAGAGTTCATTTCTGGCAAACCAAGTGAATTTTCGACTCAAATGACTTTACACAGTTCTAGAATCCAACGCGATTATCACTATTAACGAAAGAGCATTTGTGTAAGAGGAGCTGTAGTCTGTATCATTTCATAAGAAGAGTTGAACTACATATGGTCCATATGAGTAGGAAACACAGTTCTTTTTTTTCTGGGCATGCTCTTGGTTCTTGCTGTATTGGAGACGCTGGATAGAAGAGGATGATTCTTGCCTAAAAACAGAGTTTTTCTTTCAGGGATGAGAACTCTGGCATGAATTTGCCTTCAGAAACCGAGTTAAACCCCAGGATCTGTGTCTTCCTACAAGCAAGAGTTCATTTCTGGTAAACCCAGTGAATTTTGGGCTCAAATGATTTTTCTAAGTTCAGGATCTCTACACGATTCCCACTATTAACTAAAGAGCATGGATGTAACAGGAGCTGTGGTTTGTAGCAGTTGCATAAGCACAGTTGAACTACACATGGTCTGTATGAGTAGGAAAATCAATTTTTTTTTCAGGGCATGCTAATGTTTCTTACTATATTGGAGTCGCTGGAAAGAAGAGGATGATACTTGCATTAAAGAAGAGTATGTTTCAGGGATGAGAACTCTGGTCTGAATTTCCCTTCAGTAATGGAGTTAAACCCCAGGATCTGTGTATTCCTACCAGCAAGAGTTCATTTCTGTTAAACAAAGAGAATTTTCTGATCAAATGATTTTACATAGTTCTAGAACCCAACATTGATTATCACTATTATCTAAAGAGCAGTATGACACAGGAGCTGTGGTTTGTAATAGTTTCATAAGCAGAGTTGAACTACATATGGTCCTTATGAAGAGGAAACACAGTTCTTTTTTTCAGACCATGCTCATGGTTCTTGCTGTATTTTAGACTCTGGAAAGAAGAGCTTGCTTCTTCGTAAAAACAGAGTGTGTTTCAGGGAAGAGAACTCTGGTCTGAATTTCCCTTCACAAACGGAGTTAAACCCCAGGATCTGTGTCTTCCTACCAGCAAGAGTACATTTCTGGCAAACTATGTGAATTTTCGGCTCAAATGACTTTACACAGTTCTAGAACCCAACGAGATTATCACTATTAACTAAAGAGCATTTATGTAAGAGGAGCTGTAGTCTGTATCATTTCATAAGCAGAGTTGAACTACATAAGGTCCGTATGAGTAGGAAACACAGTTCTTTTTTCTGGGCATGCTCAAGGTTCTTGCTGTATTGGAAACGCTGGATAGAAGAGGATGATTCTTGCCTTAAAACAGAGTTTTTTTTTTTTCAGGGATGAGAACTCTGGTCTGAATTTGCCTTCAGAAACGGAGTTAAACCCCAGGATCTGTGTCTTCCTACAAGCAAGAGTTCATTTCTGGTAAACCCAGTGAATTTGGGGCTCAAATGATTTTTCAAAGATCAGGAACCCTACGCGATTCCCACTATTAACTGAAGAGCATGTATGTAACAGGAGCTGTGGTTTGTAGCAGTTTCATAAGCAGAGTTGAACTACATATGGTACGTATGAGTAGGAAACACAGTTCTTTTTTACAGGGCATGTTCATGGTTCTTACTCTATTGGAGACGCAGGAAAGAAGAGCTTGCTTCTTGCCTTGAAACAGAGTGTGTTTCATGGTTGAGAACTCTGGTCTGAATTTCCCTTCAGAAACGGAGTTAAACCCCAGGATCTCTGTCTTCCTACAAGCAATAGTTCATTTCTGGTAAACCAAGTGAATTATGGGCTCAAATGATTTTACACAGTTCTAGAACCCAACACGATTATCACTATTAACTAAAGAGCATTTATGTAAGAGGAGCTGTGGTCTGTATCAGTTTCATAAGCAGAGTTGGACTACATATGGTCCGTATTAGCAGGAAATACAATTCTTTTTTTCTTGGCATGCTCATGGTTCTTACTGTATTGGAGACCCTGGAATGAAGAGGATGATTCATGGCTTAAAACAGAGTGTGTTTCATGGATGAGAACTCTGGTCTGAATTTCCCTTCAGAAACGCAGTCAAACCCCAGGATCTGTGTCTTCCTACAAGCAAGAGTTCAGTCTGGTAAACCCAGTGAATTTTGGGCTCCAATGGTTTTTCGCAGTTCAGAAACCCAACGCGATTCTCACTATTAACTAAAGAGCATTCATGTAAGAGGAGCTGTGGTTTGAATCAGTTTCATAAGCAGAGTTTAACTACATATGGTCTGTATGAGTCGGAAACACAGTTCTTTTTTTCTGGGAATGCAGATGTTTCTTACATTATTGGAGACGCTGGATAGATGAGGATGATTCTTGCCTTAAAACAGAGTTTTTTTCAGGGTTGAGAACTCTGGTCTGAATTTGCCTTCAGAAACGGAGTTGAACCCCAGGATCTCTTTCTTCCTACAAGCAATAGTTCATTTCTGTTAAACCCAGTGAATTTTGGGCTGAAATGATTTTTCGCACTTCATGAACCAAACGCGATTCTCACTATTAACAAAAGAGCATTTATGTAAGAGGAGCTGTGGTTTGTATCAGTTTCATAAGCAGAGATGAACTACATATGGTCTGTATGAGTAGGAAACACAGTTCTTTTTTTCTGGGCATGCTCATGGTTCTTACTGCATTGGAGACGCTGGAAAGAAGAGCTTGCTTCTTGACTTAAAACAGAGTGTGTTTCAAGGATGAGAACTCTGGTCTGAATTTCCCTTCAGAAACGGAGTTAAACCCCATGATGTGTGTCTCCCTACAAGCAAGAGTTCATTTCTGGTAAACCAAGAGAATTTTGGACTCCAATGATTTTTCCCAGTTCACGAACCCTACGCAATTCTCACTATTACCTGAACAGGATTTATGTAAGAGGAGCTGTGTTTTGTATCAGTTTCATAAGCAGAGTTGAACTACATATGGTCCGTATGAGTATGAAACACAGTTCTTTTTTTCTGGGCATGCTCATGGTTCTTGCTGTAGTGGAGACGCTGGAAAGAAGAGCTTGCTTCTTGCAGTAAAACAGAGTGTGTTTCATGGATGAGAACAGTGGTCTAAATTTCCCTTCAGAAACAGAGTTAAACCCCAGGATCTCTGTCTTCCTACAAGCAAGATTTCATTTCTGGTAAACCAAGTGAATTATGGGCTCAAATGATTTTACACAGTTCTAGAACCCAACGCGATTATCACTATTAACTAAAGAGTATTTATGTAAGAGGAGCTGTGGTCGGTATCAGTTTCATAAGCAGAGTTGGACTACATATGGTCCGTATTAGTAGGAAATACAGTTCTTTTTTTCTTGGCATTCTCATGGTTCTTACTGTATTGGAGAACCTGGAAAGAAGAGGATGATTCATGGCTTAAAACAGAGTGTTTTTCAGGGATGAGAAATCTGGTCTGAATTTGCCTTCAGAAACGGAGTCAAACCCCAGGATCTGTGTCTTCCTACAAGCAAGAGTTCAGTTCTAGTAAACCCCGTGAATTTTGGGCTCAAATTTTTTTTTGCAGTTCAGAAACCCAACGCAATTCTCACTATTACCTGAAGAGGATTTATGTAAGCAGAGCTGTGGTTTGAATCAGTTTCATAAGCAGAGTTGAACTACATATGGTCTGTATGAGTAGGAAACACAGTTCTTTTTTTCTGGGAATGCAGATGTTTCTTACAGTATTGGTGACGCTGGATAGAAGAGGATGATTCTTGCCTTAAAACAGAGGTTTTTTCAGGGTTGAGAACTCTGATCTGAATTTGCCTTCAGAAACGGAGTTGAACCCCAGGATCTCTGTTTTCCTACAACCAAGAGTTGATTTCTGGTAAACCCAGTGAATTTCAGGCTCAAATGATTTTTGCAGTTCATGAACCCAACGCGATTCTCACTATTAACTAAAGAGCATTTATGTAAGAGGAGCTGTGGTTTGTATCAGTTTCATAAGCAGAGTTGAACTACATATGGTCTGTATGAGTAGGAAACACAGTTCTTTTTTTCTGGGCATGCTCATGGTTCTTACTGTATTGGAGACGCTGGAAAGAAGAGCTTGCTTCTTGCCTTAAAACAGAGTGTGTTTTATGGTTGAGAACTCTGGTCTGAATTTCCCTTCAGAAACGGAGTTAAACCCCATGATCTGTGTCTCCCTACAAGCAAGAGTTCATTTCTGGAAAACCAAGTGAATTTTGGGCTCAAATGATTTTACACAGTTCTAGAACCCCACCATGATTATCACTGTTAACTAAAGAGCATTCATATAAGAGGAGCTGTGGTCTGTATCATTTCATAAGCAGAGTTGAACTACATATGGTCCGTATGAGTAGGAAACACAGTTTTTTTTTTTTTTTTTCTGGGCATGCTCATGGTTCTAAGTGTATTGGAGAAGGTGAAAGAAAATGATGATTCTTGCCTTAAAACAGAGTGTTTTTCTGGGTTGAGAATTCTGGTTGAATTTACCTTCAGAAATGGAGTTAAACCCCAGGATCTGCATCTTCCTACAAGCAAGAGTTCATTTCAGGAAAACCCAATGAATTTTGTGCTCAAATGTTTTTTCCCAGTACAGAAACCCAACGCGATTCTCACTATTAACTAAAGAGGAATTATGTTAGAGGAGCTGTGGTTTGAATCAGTTTCATAAGCAGAGTTTAACTACATATGGTCTGTATGAGTAGGAAACACAGTTCTTTCTTTCTGGGAATGCTCATGTTTCTTACTGTATTTGAGACTATGGATAGAAGAGCTTGCTTTGTGTGTTAAAACAGTGTGTGCTTCAGGGATGAGAATTCTGGTCTGAATTTTGCTTCAGAAATGGAGTTAAACACCAGGATCTGTGTCTTCCTACAGGAAGAGTTCATTTCTGGTAAACCCAGTGAACTTTGGGCTCAAATGATTTTTCGCTGATCACGAACCCAACGAGATTCTCACTGTTAACTAAAGAGGATTTATGTTAGCGGAGCTGTGGTTTGTATCAGTTTCATAAGCAGAGTTGAACTACATATGGTCTGTATCAGTAGGAAAAACAGTTCTTTTCTTGGCATGCTCATGTTTCTTACTATATTGTAGATGCTGGAAAGAAGAGGATGATTATTGCCTTAAAACAGAGTGTTTTTCAGGGATGAGAACTCTGGTCTAAATTTCCCTTCAGAAACGCAGTCAAACCCCAGGATCTGTGTCTTCCTACAAGCAAGAGTTCAGTCTGGGAAACCCAGTGAATTTTGGGCTCCAATGGTTTTTCGCAGTTCAGAAACCCAACGCGATTCTCACTATTAACTAAAGAGCATTCATGTAAGAAGAGCTGTGGTTTGTATCAGTTTCATAACCAGAGTTGAACTACAGATGGTCTGTATGAGTAGGAAACACAGTTCTTTTTTTCTGGGAATGCAGATGTTTCTTACATTATTGGAGACACTGGATAGATGAGGATGATTCTTGCCTTAAAACAGAGTTTTTTTCAGGGTTGAGAACTCTGGTCTGAATTTGCCTTCAGAAACGGAGTTGAACCCCATGATCTCTTTCTTCCTACAAGCAAGAGTTGATTTCTGGTAAACCCAGTGAATTTTGGGCTCAAATGATTTTTTGCAGTTCATGAATCCAACGGGATTCTCAATATTAACTAAAGAGCATTTATGTAAGAGGAGCTGTGGTTTGTATCAGTTTCATAACCAGAGTTTAAGTACATATGGTCTGTATGAGTAGGAAACACAGTTCTTTTTTTCTGTGCATGCTCAATGTTCTTACTGTATTGGAGACGCTAGAAAGAAGAGCTTGCTTCTTGCCTTAAAACAGAGTGTGTTTCATGGTTGAGAACTCTGGTCTTAATTTCCCTTCAGAAACAGAGTTAAACCCCATGATCTGTGTCTCCCTACAAGCAAGAGTTCATTTATGGAAACCAAGTGAATTTTGGGCTCGAATGATTTTACACAGTTCTAGAACCCCACCATGATTATCACTATTAACTAAAGAGCATTCATATAAGAGGAGCTGTAGTCTGTATCATTTCATAAGCAGAGTTGAACTACATATGGTCCGTATGAGTAGGAAACACATTTTTTTTTCTGGGCATGCTCATGGTTCTTACTGTATTGGAGACGCTAGAAAGAAGAGCTTGCTTCTTGCCTTAAAACAGAGTGTGTTTCATGGTTGAGAACTCTGGTCTTAATTTCCCTTCAGAAACAGAGTTAAACCCCATGATCTGTGTCTCCCTACAAGCAAGAGTTCATTTATGGAAACCAAGTGAATTTTGGGCTCGAATGATTTTACACAGTTCTAGAACCCCACCATGATTATCACTATTAACTAAAGAGCATTCATATAAGAGGAGCTGTAGTCTGTATCATTTCATCAGCAGAGTTGAACTACATATGGTCCGTATGAGTAGGAAACACATTTTTTTTTCTGGGCATGCTCATGGTTCTTAGTGTATTGGAGAACGTGGAAAGAAGAGGATGATTCTTACTATAAAACAGAGTGTTTTTCAGGGTTGAGGATTCTGGTTGAATTTACCTTCAGAAATGTAGTTAAACCCCAGGATCTGCGTCTTCCTACAAGGAAGAGTTCATTTCAGGAAAACCCAGTGAATTTTGTGCTCAAATGTTTTTTCCCAGTACAGAAACACAACGCGATTCTCACTATTAACTAAAGAGGAATTATGTAAGAGGAGCTGTGGTTTGAATCAGTTTCATAAGCAGAGTTTAACTACATATGGTCTGTATGAGTAGGAAACACTGTTCTTTTTTTCTGGGAATTCTCATGTTTCTTACTGTATTTGAGACTCTGGATAGAATGCTTGCTTCGTGTCTTAAAACAGTGTGTGCTTCAGGGATGAGAATTCTGGTCTGAATTTCACTTCAGAAATGGAGTTAAACCCCAGTATCTTGGTCTTCCTACAAGCAAGAGGTCATTTCTGGTAAACCCAGTGAACTTTGGGCTCAAATGATTTTTTGCAGTTCATGAATCCAACGGGATTCTCACTATTAACTAAAGAGCATTTATGTAAGAGGAGCTGTGGTTTGTATCAGTTTCATAAGCAGAGATGAACTACATATGGTCTGTATGAGTAGGAAACACAGTTCTTTTTTTCTGGGCATGCTCATGGTTCTTACTGCATTGGAGACGCTGGAAAGAAGAGCTTGCTTCTTGACTTAAAACAGAGTGTGTTTCAAGGATGAGAACTCTGGTCTGAATTTCCCTTCAGAAACGGAGTTAAACCCCAGGATCTGTGTCTTCCTACAAGCAAGAGTTCATTTCTGGTAAACCCAGTGAACTTTGGGCTCAAATGATTTTTCGCAGATCACGAACCCAACGTGATTCTCACTGTTAACTAAAGAGGATTTATGTTAGAGGAGCTGTGGTTTGTATCAGTTTCATAAGCAGAGTTGAACTACATATGGTCTTTATGAGTAGGAAACACTGTTCTTTTTTTCTTGGCATGCTCATGGTTCTTACTATATTGGAGATGCTGGAAAGAAGAGGATGATTCTTGCCTTAAAACAGAGTTTTTTTCAGGGTTGAGAACTCTGGTCTGAATTTGCCTTCAGAAACGGAGTTAACCCCAGGATCTGTGTCTTCCTACAAGCAATAGTTCATTTCTGTTAAACCCAGTGAATTTTGGGCTGAAATGATTTTTCGCACTTCATGAACCAAACGCGATTCTCACTATTAACAAAAGAGCATTTATGTAAGAGGAGCTGTGGTTTGTATCAGTTTCATAAGCAGAGATGAACTACATATGGTCTGTATGAGTAGGAAACACAGTTCTTTTTTTCTGGGCATGCTCATGGTTCTTACTGCATTGGGGACGCTGGAAAGAAGAGCTTGCTTCTTGACTTAAAACAGAGTGTGTTTCAAGGATGAGAACTCTGGTCTGAATTTCCCTTCAGAAACGGAGTTAAACCCCATGATGTGTGTCTCCCTACAAGCAAGAGTTCATTTCTGGTAAACCAAGAGAATTTTGGACTCAAATGATTTTTCGCAGTTCACGAACCCTACGCAATTCTCACTATTACCTGAAGAGCATTTATGTAAGAGGAGCTGTGGTTTGTATCAGTTTCATAAGCAGAGATGAACTACATATGGTCTGTATGAGTAGGAAACACAGTTCTTTTTTTCTGGGCATGCTCATGGTTCTTACTGCATTGGAGACGCTGGAAAGAAGAGCTTGCTTCTTGACTTAAAACAGAGTGTGTTTCAAGGATGAGAACTCTGGTCTGAATTTCCCTTCAGAAACGGAGTTAAACCCCAGGATCTGTGTCTTCCTACAAGCAAGAGTTCATTTCTGGTAAACCCAGTGAACTTTGGGCTCAAATGATTTTTCGCAGATCACGAACCCAACGTGATTCTCACTGTTAACTAAAGAGGATTTATGTTAGAGGAGCTGTGGTTTGTATCAGTTTCATAAGCAGAGTTGAACTACATATGGTCTTTATGAGTAGGAAACACTGTTCTTTTTTTCTTGGCATGCTCATGGTTCTTACTATATTGGAGATGCTGGAAAGAAGAGGATGATTCTTGCCTTAAAACAGAGTTTTTTTCAGGGTTGAGAACTCTGGTCTGAATTTGCCTTCAGAAACGGAGTTAACCCCAGGATCTGTGTCTTCCTACAAGCAATAGTTCATTTCTGTTAAACCCAGTGAATTTTGGGCTGAAATGATTTTTCGCACTTCATGAACCAAACGCGATTCTCACTATTAACAAAAGAGCATTTATGTAAGAGGAGCTGTGGTTTGTATCAGTTTCATAAGCAGAGATGAACTACATATGGTCTGTATGAGTAGGAAACACAGTTCTTTTTTTCTGGGCATGCTCATGGTTCTTACTGCATTGGAGACGCTGGAAAGAAGAGCTTGCTTCTTGACTTAAAACAGAGTGTGTTTCAAGGATGAGAACTCTGGTCTGAATTTCCCTTCAGAAACGGAGTTAAACCCCAGGATCTGTGTCTTCCTACAAGCAAGAGTTCAGTTCTAGTAAACCCCGTGAATTTTGGGCTCAAATTGTTTTTTGCAGTTCAGAAACCCAACGCGATTCTCACTATTAACTAAAGGGCATTTATGTAAGAGGAGCTGTGGTTTTTAGCAGTTTCATAACCAGAGTTTAACAACATATGGTCTGTATGAGTAGGAAACACAGTTCTTTTGTTCTGGGAATGCAGATGTTTCTTACAGTATTGGAGACGCTGGATAGAAGAGGATGATTCTTGCCTTAAAACAGAGATTTTTTCAGGGTTGAGAACTCTGGTCTGAATTTGCCTTCAGAAACGGAGTTGAACCCCAGGATCTCTGTCTTCCTACAAGCAAGAGTTGATTTCTGGTAAACCCAGTGAATTTCGGGCTCAAATGATTTTTGCAGTTTATGAACCCAACGCGATTCTCTCTATTAACTAAAGAGCATTTATGTAAGAATCGCTGTGGTTTGTATCAGTTTCATAAGCAGAGATGAACTACATATGGTCTGTATGAGTAGGAAACACAGTTCTTTTTTTCTGGGCATGCTAATGGTTCTTACTGTATTGGAGACGCTGGAAAGAAGAGCTTGCTTCTTGCCAAAAAACAGAGTGTGTTTTATGGTTGAGAACTCTGGTCTGAATTTCCCTTCAGAAACGGAGTTAAACCCCATGATCTGTGTCTCCCTACAAGCAAGAGTTCATTTCTGGAAAACCAAGTGAATTTTGGGCTCAAATGATTTTACACAGTTCTAGAACCCCACCATGATTATCACTGTTAACTAAAGAGCATTCATATAAGAGTAGCTGTGGTCTGTATCATTTCATAAGCAGAGTTGAACTACATATGGTCCGTATGAGTAGGAAACACAGTTTTTTTTTTTTTCTGGGCATGCTCATGGTTCTATGTGTATTGGAGAAGGTGAAAGAAGATGATGATTCTTTCCTTAAAACAGAGTGCTTTTCTGGGTTGAGAATTCAGGTTGAATTTACCTTCAGAAATGGAGTTAAACCCCAGGATCTGCGTCTTCCTACAAGCAAGAATTCATTTCAGGAAAACCTAGTAAATTTTGTGCTCAAATGTTTTTTCCCATGTTTCTTACTGTATTTGAGACTCTGGATAGAAGAGCTTGCTTCGTGTGTTAAAACAGTGTGTGCTTCAGGGATGAGAATTCTGGTCTGAATTTTGCTTCAGAAATGGAGTTAAACACCAGGATCTGTGTCTTCCTACAGGAAGAGTTCATTTCTTCTAAACCCAGTGAACTTTGGGCTCAAATGATTTTTCGCAGATCACGAACCCAACGAGATTCTCACTGTTAACTAAAGAGGATTTATGTTAGAGGAGCTGTGGTTTGTATCAGTTTCATAAGCAGAGTTGAACTACATATGGTCTGTATCAGTAGGAAAAACAGTTCTTTTTTTCTTGGCATGCTCGTGGTTCTTACTATATTGGAGATGCTGGAAAGAAGAGGATGATTATTGCCTTAAAACAGAGTGTTTTTCAGGGATGAGAACTCTGGTCTGAATTTGATTTCAGAAACAGAGTTAATCACCAAGATCTGTGTCTTACTACTATCAAGAGTTCATTTCTGGTAAACCAGGTGAATTTTGGGCTCAAATTATTTTTCGCAGTTCAAAAAGCAAACACAATTCTCACTATTAACTAAAGAGCATTTATGTAAGTGGAGCTGAGGTTTGTATCAGTTTCATAATCAGAGTTCAACTACATATGGACCATATGAGTAGGAAACTCAGTTCTTTTTTTCTGGGCATGTTCATGGTTCTTGCTGTAGTGGAGACGCTGGAAAGAAGAGGTGGCTTCTTGCTTGAAAACAGAGTGAGTTTCATGGATGAGAACACTGGTCTGAATTTACCTTCAGAAACAGAGGTAAACCACAGGATTTGTGTCTTCCTACAAGCTAGATTTCATTTCCCATCAACCAAGTGAATTTTGGGCTCAAATGTTTTTTCACAGTTCAGAAACCCATCACGATTCTCACTATTAACTAAAGAGCATTTATGTAAGAGGAGCTGTGGTTTGTATCAGTTTCATAAGCAGAGTTGAACTTCATAAGGTCTGTAAGAGAAGGAAACACAGTTATTTTTTTCTGGGCATTCTCACGTTTTTTTCCTGTATTGGAGATGCTAGAAAGAAGAGGATGCTTCTTGCGTTAAAACAGCATGTGTTTCATGGACGAGAACACTGGTCTGAATTTACCTTCAGAATCGGACTTAACCCCAGGATCTGTGTCTTCCTACAAGCAAGAGTTCATTTCTGGTAAACCCAGTGAATTTTGGGCTCAAATGATTTTTCGAAGTTCACCAACCTAAGGCGATTATCACTATTAACTAAAGAGCATTTATGTAAGAGGAGCTGCCTTTCTATCAGTTTCATAAGCAGAGTTGAACTACATATGGTGCGTAAGAGTAGGAAACAGTTCTTTTTTACAGGGCATGCTCATGGTTCTTGCTGTATTTTAGACTCTGGAAAGAAGAGCTTGCTTCTTGCGTCAAAACAGTGTGTGTTTCAGGGATGAGAACACTGGTCTGAATTCCTTCAGAAACAGAGGTAAACCCCCGGATCTGTGTCTTACTACAAGCAAGTGGTCATTTCTTGAAAACCAAGTGAATTTTGGGCTCAAATGATTTTACACTGTTCAAAAACCCAATGCGATTCTCACTATTAACTAAAGAGCTTTTATTTAATAGGAGCTGTGTTTTGTATCAGTTTCATAAGCAGAGTTGATCTACATGTGGTCTTTATGGGTAGGAAAAACAGTTCTTTTTTGAAGGCATGCTCATGGTTCTTCTTGTATTGGAGACGCTGGAAAGAAGAGGATGATTCTTGCCTTAAAACAGAGTGTTTTTCAGGGATGAGAACTCTGGTCTGAATTTGACTTCAGAAATGGAGTTAGTCACCAAGATCTGTGTCTTCCTACAAGCAAGAGTTGATTTCTGCTAAACCAAGTGAATTTTGGGCTCAAATGTTTTTTCCCAGTCCAGAAACCCAACGCGATTCTCACTATTAACTAAAGAGGAATTATGTAAGAGGAGCTGTGGTTTGAATCAGTTTCATAAGCAGAGTTTAACTACTTATGATCTGTATGAGTAGGAAACACAGTTTATTTTTCTGGGAATGCTCATATTTCTTACTGTATTTGGGACGCTGGATAGAAGAGCTTGCTTCGTGTGTTAAAACAGAGTATGTTTCAGGGTTGAGAACTCTGCTCTGAATTTCCCTTCTGAAACAGAGTTAAACCCCTGGATCTGTATCTTCCTACAAGCAAGAGTTCATTTCTGGTTAACCCAGTGAATTTTGGGTTCAAATGATTTTTTGCAGTTCACGAACCCAACACGATTCTCACTATTAACTAAAGAGCATTTATGTAAGAGGAGCTGTGGTTTGTATCAGTTTCATAAGCAGAGATGAACTACATATGGTCTGTATGAGTAGGAAACACAGTTCTTTTTTTCTGGGCATGCTCATGATTCTTGCTGTGTTTAAGACTGTGGAAAGAAGAGCTTGCTTCTTGCGTTAAAACAGAGTATGTTTCAGGGTTGAGAACTCTGCTCTGAATTTCCCTTCTGAAACAGAGTTAAACCCCTGGATCTGTATCTTCCTACAAGCAAGAGTTCATTTCTGGTTAACCCAGTGAATTTTGGGTTCAAATGATTTTTTGCAGTTCATGAACCCAACACGATTCTCACTATTAACTAAAGAGCAGTTATGTAAGAGGAGCTGTGGTTTGTATCAGTTTCATAAGCAGAGTTGAACTACATATGGTCCAGTATGAGTATGAAACACAGTTTTTTTTTCTGGGCATGCTCATGGTTCTTACTGCATTGGAGACGTTGGAAAGAAGAGCTTGCTTCTTGACTTAAAAGAGAGTGTGTTTCAAGGATGAGAACTCTGGTCTGAATTTCCCTTCAGAAACGGAGTTAAACCCCATGATGTGTGTCTCCCTACAAGCAAGAGTTCATTTCTGGTAAACCAAGAGAATTTTGGGCTCAAGTGATTTTTTGCAGTTCACGAACCCTACGAAATTCTCACTATTACCAGAAGCGGATTTATGTAAGAAGAGCTGTGGTTTGTATCAGTTTCATAAGCCGAGTTGAACTACATATGGTCCGTATGAGTATGAAACACAGTTCTTTTTATCTGGGCATGCTCATGGTTCTTGCTGTATTGGAGACAGTGGAAAGAAGAGCTTGCTTCTTGCAGTAAAACACAGTGTGTTTCATGGATGAGAACTCTGGTCTGTATTTCCCTTCAGAAACAGAGTTAAACCCCAGGATCTCTGTCTTCCTACAAGCAAGAGTTCATTTCTGGTAAACCAAGTGAATTTTCGGCTCAAATGACTTTACACAGTTCTAGAACCCAACGCGATTATCACTATTAACTAAAGAGCATTTATGTAAGAGGAGCTGTGCGCTGTATCAGTTTCATAAGCAGAGTTGGACTACATATGGTCCGTATTAGTAGGAAATACAGTTCTTTTTTTCTTGGCATGCTCATGGATCTTACTGTATTGGAGACCCTGGAAAGAAGAGGATGATTCATGGCTTAAAACAGAGTGTTTTTCAGGGATGAGAACTCTGTTCTGAATTTCCCTTCAGAATCGGAGTCAAACCCCAGGATCTGTGTCTTCCTACAAGCAAGAGTTCAGTTCTGGTAAACCCAGTGAATTTTGGGCTCAAATGGTTTTTCGCAGTTCAGAAACGCAATGCGATTCTCACTATTAACTAAAGAGCATTTATGTAAGAGGAGCTGTGGTTTGTATCAGTTTCATAACCAGAGTTTACCTACATATGGTCTGTATGAGTAGGAAACACAGTTCTTTTTTTCTGGGAATGCAGATGTTTCTTACAGTATTGGAGACGCTGGATAGAAGAGGATGATTCTTGCCTTAAAACAGAGTTTTTTTCAGGGTTGAGATCTCTGGTCTGAATTTGACTTCAGAAACCGAGTTGAACCCCAGGATCTCTGTCTTCCTACAAGCAAGAGTTGATTTCTGGTAAACCCAGTGAATTTTGGGCTCAAATGATTTTTTGCAGTTCAGGAACCCAACGCGATTCTCACTATTAACTAAAGAGCATTCATGTAAGAGGAGCTGTGGTTTGTATCAGTTTCATAAGCAGAGATGAATTATATGGTCTGTATGAGTAGGAAACACAGTTCTTTTTTTCTGGGCATGCTCATGATTCTTGCTGTATTTAAGACTCTGGAAAGAAGAGCTTGCTTCTTGCGTTAAAACAGAGTATGTTTCAGTGTTGAGAACTCTGGTCTGAATTTCCCTTCTGAAACGGAGTTAAACCCCAGGATCTGTGTCTTCCTACAAGCAAGAGTTCAAGTCTGGTAAACCCAGTGAATTTTGGCCTCAAATGATTTTACACAGTTCTAGGACCCAACACGATTATCACTATTAACTAAAGAGCATTTATGTAAGAGGAGCTGTGGTCTGTATCAGTTTCATAAGCAGAGTTGGACTACATATGGTCCGTATTAGCAGGAAATACAGTTCTTTTTTTCTTGGCATGCTCATGGTTCTTACTGTATAGGAGACCCTGGAATGAAGAGGATGATTCATGGCTAAAAACAGAGTGTGTTTCATGGATGAGAACACTGGTCTGAATTTTCCTTCAGAATTGTAGTTAACCCCAGGATCTGTGTCTTCCTACAATCAAGAGTTCATGTCTGGTAAACCCAGTGAATTTTGGCCTCAAATGATTTTTCGCAGTTCACAAACCCTACGTGATTTTCACTATTAACTAAAGAGCATGTATGTCACAGGAGCTGTGGTTTGTAGCAGTTCCATAAGCACAGTTGTCCTAAACATGGTCTGTATGAGTAGGAAAAACAGGTTTTTATTCTGGGCATGCTCATATTTCTTACTATATTGGAGTCGCTGGAAAGAAGAGGATGATTCTTGCATTAAAGCAGAGTGTGTTCTAGGGATGAGAACTCTGGTCTGAATTTCCCTTCAGAAACGAAGTTAAACCCCAGGATCTGTGTCTTCCTACCAGCAAGAGTACATTTCTGTTAAACTAAGAGAATTTTCTGCTCAAATAATTTTACACAGTTCTAGAACCCAACCGTGATTATCACTATTACCAAAAGAGCATGTATGTAACAGGAGCTGTGGTTTGTATCAGTTTCATAAGAAGAGTTGAACTACATATTGTCCGTATGAATACCAAAAACAGTTCTTTTTCTCTGGGCATGCTCATGGTTCTTGCTGTATTGGAGACGCTGGATAGAAGAGGATGATTCTTGCCTTAAAACAGAGTTTTTTTCAGCGATGAGAACTCTGGTCTGAATTTGCCTTCAGAAATGGAGTTAAACCCTAGAATCTGTGTCTTCCTACAAGCAAGAGTTCATTTCTGGTAAACACAGTGAATTTTGGGCTCAAATGTTTTTTCCCAGTCCAGAAACCCAACGCGATTCTCACTATTAACTAAAGAGGAATTATGTAAGAGGCGCTGTGGTTTGAATCAGTTTCATAAGCAGAGTTTAACTACATATGATCTGTATGAGTAGGAAACACAGTTTATTTTCTGGGAATGCTCATATTTCTTACTGTATTTGAGACGCTGGATAGAAGAGCTTGCTTCGTGTGTTAAAACAGAGTATGTTTCAGGGTTGAGAACTCTGCTCTGAATTTCCCTTCTGAAACAGAGTTAAACCCCTGGATCTGTATCTTCCTACAAAAAAGAGTTCATTTCTGGTTAACCCAGTGAATTTTGGGTTCAAATGATTTTTTGCAGTTCACGAACCCAACACGATTCTCACTATTAACTAAAGGGCATTTATGTAAGAGGAGCTGTGGTTTGTATCAGTTTCATAAGCAGAGATGAACTACATATGGTCTGTATGAGTAGGAAACACAGTTCATTTTTTCTGGGCATGCTCATGATTCTTGCTGTGTTTAAGACTGTGGAAAGAAGAGCTTGCTTCTTGCGTTAAAACAGAGTATGTTTCAGGGTTGAGAACTCTGCTCTGAATTTCCCTTCTGAAACAGAGTTAAACCCCTGGATCTGTATCTTCCTACAAGCAAGAGTTCATTTCTGGTTAACCCAGTGAATTTTGGTTTCAAATGATTTTTTGCAGTTCACGAACCCAACACGATTCTCACTATTAACTAAAGAGCATTTATGTAAGAGGAGCTGTGGTTTGTATCAGTTTCATAAGCAGAGTTGAACTACATATGGTCCAGTATGAGTATGAAACACAGTTTTTTTTTCTGGGCATGCTCATTGTTCTTGCTATATTGGAGACGCTGGAAACAAGAGCTTGCTTCTTGCATTAAAACAGAGTGTGTTTCATGGATGAGAACTCTGGTCTGAATTTCCCTTCCAAAACGGAGTTAAACACCATGATTTGTGTCTTCCTACAAGCAAGAGTTCATTTCTGGTAAACGAAGTGAATTTTGTGCTCAAATGATTTTACACAGTTCTAGAACCGAACGCCATTATCACTATTAACTAAAGAGCATTTATGTAAGAGGAGATATGGTCTGTATCAGTTTTATAAGCAGAATTGAACTACATATGACCCGTAAGAGTAGGAAACACAGTTCTTTTTTTCTTGGCATGCTCATGGTTCTTACTTTATTGGAGACCCTTGATAGAAGAGGATGATTCATGCCTCAAAACAGAGTGTGTTTCAGGGATGAGAACTCTGGGCTGAATTTACCTTCAGAAATGGAGTTAAACCCTAGAATGTGTGTCTTCCTACAAGCAAGAGTTCATTTCTGGTAAACACAGTGAATTTTGGGCTCAAATGATTTTTCGCAGTTCATGAACCCTACGCTATTCTCACTATTAACTAAAGAGGATATATGTAAGAGGAGCTGTGGTGTGTATCAGTTTCATAAGCAGAGTTGAACTACATATGGTACGTATGAGTAGGAAACACAGTTCTTTTTTTCAGGGCATGTTCATTGTTCTCAGTGTATTTTAGACACTGGAAAGAAGGGCTTATTTCTTGCGTTAAAACCGAGTGTGTTTCAGGGTTGTGTACTCTGGTCTGAATTTCCCTTCAGAAACTGAGTTCAAACGCTGGATCTCTGTCTTCCTACAAGCAAGAGTTCATTTCTGGTAAACCAAGTGAATTTTCGGCTCAAATGACTTTACACAGTTATAGAACCCAACGCGATTATCACTATTAACTAAAGAGCATTTATGTAAGAGGAGCTGTAGTCTGTATCACTTCATAAGCAGAGTTGATCTACATATGGTCCGTATGAGTAGGAAACACAGTTCTTTTTTCTGGGCATGCTCATGGTTCTTGCTGTATTGGAGACGCTGGATAGAAGAGGATGATTCTTGCCTTAAAACAGAGATTTTTTTTCAGGGATGAGAACTCTGGTCTGAATTTCCCTTCAGAAACGGAGTTAAACCCCAGGATCTGTGTCTTCCTAAGAGCAAGAGTTCATTTCTGGTAAACCCAGTGAATTTGGGGCTCAAATGATTTTTCGAAGTTCAGGAACCCTACGCGATTCCCACTATTAACTGAAGAGCATGTATGTAAGAGGAGCTGTGGTTTGTATCAGTTTCATAACCAGAGTTTAACTACATATGGTCTGTATGATTAGGAAACACAGTTCTTTTTTTTCTGGGAATGCAGATGTTTCTTACAGTATTGGAGACGGTGGATAGAAGAGGATGATTCTTACCTTAAAAAAGAGTTTTTTTCAGGGTTGAGACCTCTGGTCTGAATTTGTCTTCAGAAACCGAGTTGAACCCCAGGATCTCTGTCTTCCTACAAGCAAGAGTTGATTTCTGGTAAACCCAGTGAATTTTGGGCTCAAATGATTTTTTGCAGTTCAGGAACCCAACGCGATTCTCACTATTAACTAAAGAGCATTCATGTAAGAGGAGCTGTGGTTTGTATCAGTTTCATAAGCAGAGATGAATTATATGGTCTGTATGAGTAGGAAACACAGTTCTTTTTTTCTGGGCATGCTCATGATTCTTGCTGTATTTAAGACTCTGGAAAGAAGAGCTTGCTTCTTGCGTTAAAACAGAGTATGTTTCAGTATTGAGAACTCTGGTCTGAATTTCCCTTCTGAAACGGAGTTAAACCCCAGGATCTGTGTCTTCCTACAAGCAAGAGTTCTAGTCTGGTAAACCCAGTGAATTTTGGCCTCAAATGATTTTACACAGTTCTAGGACCCAACACGATTATCACTATTAACTAAAGAGCATTTATGTAAGAGGAGCTGTGGTCTGTATCAGTTTCATAAGCAGAGTTGGACTACATATGGTCCGTATTAGCAGGAAATACAGTTCTTTTTTTTTTGGCATGCTCATGGTTCTTACTGTATAGGAGACCCTGGAATGAAGAGGATGATTCATGGCTAAAAACAGAGTGTGTTTCATGGATGAGAACACTGGTCTGAATTTTCCTTCAGAATTGTAGTTAACCCCAGGATCTGTGTCTTCCTACAATCAAGAGTTCATGTCTGGTAAACCCAGTGAATTTTGGCCTCAAATGATTTTTCGCAGTTCACAAACCCTACGTGATTTTCACTATTAACTAAAGAGCATGTATGTCACAGGAGCTGTGGTTTGTAGCAGTTCCATAAGCACAGTTGTCCTAAACATGGTCTGTATGAGTAGGAAAAACAGGTTTTTATTCTGGGCATGCTCATATTTCTTACTATATTGGAGTCGCTGGAAAGAAGAGGATGATTCTTGCATTAAAGCAGAGTGTGTTCTAGGGATGAGAACTCTGGTCTGAATTTCCCTTCAGAAACGAAGTTAAACCCCAGGATCTGTGTCTTCCTACCAGCAAGAGTACATTTCTGTTAAACTAAGAGAATTTTCTGCTCAAATAATTTTACACAGTTCTAGAACCCAACCGTGATTATCACTATTACCAAAAGAGCATGTATGTAACAGGAGCTGTGGTTTGTATCAGTTTCATAAGAAGAGTTGAACTACATATTGTCCGTATGAATACCAAAAACAGTTCTTTTTCTCTGGGCATGCTCATGGTTCTTGCTGTATTGGAGACGCTGGATAGAAGAGGATGATTCTTGCCTTAAAACAGAGTTTTTTTCAGCGATGAGAACTCTGGTCTCAATTTGCCTTCAGAAATGGAGTTAATCCCTAGAATCTGTGTCTTCCTACAAGCAAGAGTTCATTTCTGGTAAACACAGTGAATTTTGGGCTCAAATGTTTTTTCCCAGTCCAGAAACCCAACGCGATTCTCACTATTAACTAAAGAGGAATTATGTAAGAGGCGCTGTGGTTTGAATCAGTTTCATAAGCAGAGTTTAACTACATATGATCTGTATGAGTAGGAAACACAGTTTATTTTCTGGGAATGCTCATATTTCTTACTGTATTTGAGACGCTGGATAGAAGAGCTTGCTTCGTGTGTTAAAACAGAGTATGTTTCAGGGTTGAGAACTCTGCTCTGAATTTTCCTTCTGAAACAGAGTTAAACCCCTGGATCTGTATCTTCCTACAAAAAAGAGTTCATTTCTGGTTAACCCAGTGAATTTTGGGTTCAAATGATTTTTTGCAGTTCACGAACCCAACACGATTCTCACTATTAACTAAAGAGCATTTATGTAAGAGGAGCTGTGGTTTGTATCAGTTTCATAAGCAGAGATGAACTACATATGGTCTGTATGAGTAGGAAACACAGTTCTTTTTTTCTGGGCATGCTCATGATTCTTGCTGTGTTTAAGACTGTGGAAAGAAGAGCTTGCTTCTTGCGTTAAAACAGAGTATGTTTCAGGGTTGAGAACTCTGCTCTGAATTTCCCTTCTGAAACAGAGTTAAACCCCTGGATCTGTATCTTCCTACAAGCAAGAGTTCATTTCTGGTTAACCCAGTGAATTTTGGTTTCAAATGATTTTTTGCAGTTCACGAACCCAACACGATTCTCACTATTAACTAAAGAGCATTTATGTAAGAGGAGCTGTGGTTTGTATCAGTTTCATAAGCAGAGTTGAACTACATATGGTCCAGTATGAGTATGAAACACAGTTTTTTTTTCTGGGCATGCTCATTGTTCTTGCTATATTGGAGACGCTGGAAACAAGAGCTTGCTTCTTGCATTAAAACAGAGTGTGTTTCATGGATGAGAACTCTGGTCTGAATTTCCCTTCCAAAACGGAGTTAAACACCATGATTTGTGTCTTCCTACAAGCAAGAGTTCATTTCTGGTAAACGAAGTGAATTTTGTGCTCAAATGATTTTACACAGTTCTAGAACCGAACGCCATTATCACTATTAACTAAAGAGCATTTATGTAAGAGGAGATATGGTCTGTATCAGTTTTATAAGCAGAATTGAACTACATATGACCCGTAAGAGTAGGAAACACAGTTCTTTTTTTCTTGGCATGCTCATGGTTCTTACTTTATTGGAGACCCTTGATAGAAGAGGATGATTCATGCCTCAAAACAGAGTGTGTTTCAGGGATGAGAACTCTGGGCTGAATTTACCTTCAGAAATGGAGTTAAACCCTAGAATGTGTGTCTTCCTACAAGCAAGAGTTCATTTCTGGTAAACACAGTGAATTTTGGGCTCAAATGATTTTTCGCAGTTCATGAACCCTACGCTATTCTCACTATTAACTAAAGAGGATATATGTAAGAGGAGCTGTGGTGTGTATCAGTTTCATAAGCAGAGTTGAACTACATATGGTACGTATGAGTAGGAAACACAGTTCTTTTTTTCAGGGCATGTTCATTGTTCTCAGTGTATTTTAGACACTGGAAAGAAGGGCTTATTTCTTGCGTTAAAACCGAGTGTGTTTCAGGGTTGTGTACTCTGGTCTGAATTTCCCTTCAGAAACTGAGTTCAAACGCTGGATCTCTGTCTTCCTACAAGCAAGAGTTCATTTCTGGTAAACCAAGTGAATTTTCGGCTCAAATGACTTTACACAGTTATAGAACCCAACGCGATTATCACTATTAACTAAAGAGCATTTATGTAAGAGGAGCTGTAGTCTGTATCATTTCATAAGCAGAGTTGATCTACATATGGTCCGTATGAGTAGGAAACACAGTTCTTTTTTCTGGGCATGCTCATGGTTCTTGCTGTATTGGAGACGCTGGATAGAAGAGGATGATTCTTGCCTTAAAACAGAGATTTTTTTTCAGGGATGAGAACTCTGGTCTGAATTTCCCTTCAGAAACGGAGTTAAACCCCAGGATCTGTGTCTTCCTAAGAGCAAGAGTTCATTTCTGGTAAACCCAGTGAATTTGGGGCTCAAATGATTTTTCGAAGTTCAGGAACCCTACGCGATTCCCACTATTAACTGAAGAGCATGTATGTAAGAGGAGCTGTGGTTTGTATCAGTTTCATAACCAGAGTTTAACTACATATGGTCTGTATGATTAGGAAACACAGTTCTTTTTTTTCTGGGAATGCAGATGTTTCTTACAGTATTGGAGACGGTGGATAGAAGAGGATGATTCTTACCTTAAAAAAGAGTTTTTTTCAGGGTTGAGACCTCTGGTCTGAATTTGTCTTCAGAAACCGAGTTTAACCCCAGGATTTCTGTCTTCCTACAAGCAAGAGTTGTTTTCTGGTAAACCCAGTGAATTTTGGGCTCAAATGATTTTTTGCAGTTCAGGAACCCAACGCGATTCTCACTATTAACTAAAGAGCATTCATGTAAGAGGAGCTGTGGTTTGTATCAGTTTCATAAGCAGAGTTGAACTACATATGGTCCGTGTGAGTATGAAACACAGTTCTTTTTTTCTGGGCATGCTCATGGTTCTTGCTGTAGTGGAGAGGCTGGAAAGAAGAGCTTGCTTCTTGCAGTAAAACAGAGTGTGTTTCATGGATGAGAACTCTGGTCTGAATTTCCCTTCAGAAACGCAGTCAAACCCCAGGATCTGTGTCTTCCTACAAGCAAGAGTTCAGTCTGGTAAACCCAGTGAATTTTGGGCTCAAATGATTTTTTGCAGTTCATGAATCCAACAGGATTCTCACTATTAACTAAAGAGCATTCATGTAAGAGGAGCTGTGGTTTGTATCAGTTTCATAACCAGAGTTTAAGTACATATGGTCTGTATGAGTAGGAAACACAGTTCTTTTTTTCTGTGCCTGCTCATGGTTCTTACTGTATTGGAGAAGCTAGAAAGAAGAGCTTGCTTCTTGACTTAAAACAGAGTGTGTTTCATGGTTGAGAACTCTGGTCTTAATTTCCCTTCAGAAACAGAGTTAAACCCCATGATCTGTGTCTCCCTACAAGCAAGAGTTCATTTCTGGAAACCAAGTGAATTTTGGGCTCGAATGATTTTACACAGTTCTAGAACCCCACCATGATTATCACTATTAACTAAAGAGCATTCATATAAGAGGAGCTGTAGTCTGTATCATTTCATAAGCAGAGTTGAACTACATATGGTCCGTATGAGTAGGAAACACATTTTTTTTTCTGGGCATGCTCATGGTTCTTAGTGTATTGGAGAACGTGGAAAGAAGAGGATGATTCTTACTATAAAACAGAGTGTTTTTCAGGGTTGAGAATTCTGGTTGAATTTACCTTCAGAAATGTAGTTAAACCCCAGGATCTGTGTCTTCCTACAAGCAAGAGTTCATTTCAGGAAAACCCAGTGAATTTTTTGCTCAAATGTTTTTTCCCAGTACAGAAACACAACGCGATTCTCACTATTAACTAAAGAGGAATTATGTAAGAGGAGCTGTGGTTTGAATCAGTTTCATAAGCAGAGTTTAACTACATATGGTCTGTATGAGTAGGAAACCCTGTTCTTTTTTTCTGGGAATTCTCATGTTTCTTACTGTATTTGAGACTCTGGATAGAATGCTTGCTTCGTGTGTTAAAACAGTGTGTGCTTCAGGGATGAGAATTCTGGTCTGAATTTCACTTCAGAAATGGAGTTAAACCCCAGTATCTGGGTCTTCCTACAGGCAAGAGTTCATTTCTGGTAAACCCAGTGAACTTTGGGTTCAAATGATTTTTCGCAGATCACGAACCCAACGTGATTCTCACTGTTAACTAAAGAGGATTTATGTTAGAGGAGCTGTGGTTTGTATCAGTTTCATAAGCAGAGTTGAACTACATATGGTCTTTATGAGTAGGAAACACTGTTCTTTTTTTCTGGGCATGCTCATGGTTCTTACTGTATTGGAGACGCTGGAAAGAAGAGCTTGCTTCTTGCCAAAAAACAGAGTGTGTTTTATGGTTGAGAACTCTGGTCTGAATTTCCCTTCAGAAACGGAGTTAAACCCCATGATCTGTGTCTCCCTACAAGCAAGAGTTCATTTCTGGATAACCAAGTGAATTTTGGGCTCAAATGATTTTACACAGTTCTAGAACCCCACCATGATTATCACTGTTAACTAAAGAGTATTCATATAAGAGGAGCTGTGGTCTGTATCATTTCATAAGCAGAGTTGAACTACATATGGTCCATTTGAGTGGGAAACACAGTTTTTTTTTTCTTTCTGGGCATGCTCATGGTTCTAAGTGTATTGGAGAAGGAGAAAGAAGATGATGATTTCTGGTCTGAATTTTGCTACAGAAATGGAGTTAAACACCAGGATCTGTGTCTTCCTACAGGAAGAGTTCATTTCTTCTAAACCCAGTGAACTTTGGGCTCAAATGATTTTTCGCAGATCACGAACCCAACGAGATTCTCACTGTTAACTAAAGAGGATTTATGTTAGAGGAGCTGTGGTTTATATCAGTTTCATAAGCAGAGTTGAACTACATATGGTCTGTATCAGTAGGAAAAACAGTTCTTTTTTTCTTGGCATGCTCATGGTTCTTACTATATTTGAGATGCTGGAAAGAAGAGGATGATTACTGCCTTAAAACAGAGTGTTTTTCAGGGATGAGAACTCTGGTCTGAATTTGATTTCAGAAACAGAGTTAATCACCAAGATCTGTGTCTTACTACAATCAAGAGTTCATTTCTGGTATACCAGGTGAATTTTGGGCTCAAATTTTTTTTCGCAGTTCAAGAAGCCAACGCAATTCTCACTATTAACTAAAGAGCATTTATGTAAGAGGAGCTGAGGTTTGTATCAGTTTCATAATCAGAGTTCAACTACATATGGACCATATGAGTAGGAAACTCAGTTCTTTTTTTCTGGGCATGTTCATGGTTCTTGCTGTAGTGGAGACGCTGGAAAGAAGTGCTTGCTTCTTGCGTGAAAACAGAGTGAGTTTCATGGATGAGAACACTGGTCTGAATTTACCTTCAGAAACAGAGGTAAACCACAGGATTTGTGTCTTCCTACAAGCAAGATTTCATTTCCGATCAACCAAGTGAATTTTGGGCTCAAATGTTTTTTCACAGTTCAGAAACCCATCGCGATTCTCACTATTAACTAAAGAGCATTTATGTAAGAGGAGCTGTGGTTTGTATCAGTTTCATAAGCAGAGTTGAACTGCATAAGGTCTGTAAGAGGAGGAAACACAGTTATTTTTTTCTGGGCATTCTCACGTTTTTTCCTGTTTTGGAGATGCTAGAAAGAAGAGGATGCTTCTTGCGTTAAAACAGCATGTGTTTCATGGATGAGAACACTGGTCTGAATTTACCTTCAGAATCGGAGTTAACCCCAGGATCTGTGTCTTCCTACAAGCAAGAGTTCATTTCTGGTAAACCCAGTGAATTTTGGGCTCAAATGATTTTTCGAAGTTCACCAACCTAAGGCGATTATCACTATTAACTAAAGAGCATTTATGTAAGAGGAGCTGCCTTTCTATCAGTTTCATAAGCAGAGTTGAACTACATATGGTGCTTAAGAGTAGGAAACAGTTCTTTTTTACAGGGCATGCTCATGGTTCTTGCTGTATTTTATACTCTGGAAAGAAGAGCTTGCTTCTTGCGTCAAAACAGTGTGTGTTTCAGGGATGAGAACACTGGTCTGAATTTCCTTCAGAAACAGAGTTAAACCCCCGGATCTGTGTCTTACTACAAGCAAGAGGTCATTTCTTGAAAACCAAGTGAATTTTGGGCTCAAATGATTTTACACAGTTCAAAAACCCAATGCGATTCTCACTATTAACTAAAGAGCATTTATTTAATAGGAGCTGTGGTTTGTATCAGTTTCATAAGCAGAGTTGATCTACATGTGGTCCTTATGGGTAGGAAAAACAGTTCTTTTTTGAAGGCATGCTCATGGTTCTTCTTGTATTGGAGACGCTGGAAAGAAGAGGATGATTCTTGCGTTAAAACAGAGTGTTTTTCAGGGATGAGAACTCTGGTCTGAATTTGACTTCAGAAATGGAGTTAATCACCAAGATCTGTGTCTTCCTACAAGCAAGAGTTGATTTCTGCTAAACCAAGTGAATTTTGGGCTCACATGATATTTCACAGTTCAGAAACCATCGTGATTCTCACTATTCACTAAAGAGCATTTATGTAAGAGGAGATGTGGTTTGTGACAGTTTCATAAGCAGAGTTGAACTTCATATGGTCTGTATGAGGAGGAAACACAGTTCTTTTTTTCTTGGCATTCTCATGGTTCTTGCTGTATTGGAGACGCTGAAAAGAAGAGGATGCTACTTGCGTTAAAACAGCATGTGTTCCATGGATGAGAACACTGGTCTGAATTTTCCTTCCAAATCGGAGTTAACCCCAGGATCTGTGTCTACCTACAAATAAGAGTTCATGTCTGGTAAACCCAGTGAATTTTGGCCTCAAATGATTTTTCGCAGTTCACAAACCCTACGTGACTTTCACTATTAACTAAAGAGCATGTATGTCACAGGAGCTGTGGTTTGTAGCAGTTCCATAAGCACAGTTGTACTACACATGGTCTGTATGAGTAGGAAAAACAGGTTTTTATTCTGGGCATGCTCATATTTCTTAGTATATTGGAGTCGCTGGAAAGAAGAGGATGATTCTTGCATTAAAGCAGAGTGTGTCCTACGGATGAAAACTCTGGTCTGAATTTCCCTTCAGAAACGAAGTTAAACCCCAGGATCTGTGTCTTCCTACCAGCAAGAGTTCATTTCTGTTAAACTAAGAGAATTTTCTCCTCAAATGATTTTACACAGTTCTAGAACCCAACCGTGATTATCACTATTACCTAAAGAGCATGTATGTAACAGGAGCTGTGGTTTGTATCAGTTTCATAAGAAGTGTTGAACTACATATTGTCCGTATGAATAGCAAAAAGAGTTCTTTTTTTCTGGGCATGCTCATGGTTCTTGCTGTATTGGAGACGCTGGATAGAAGAGGATGATTCTTGCCTTAAAACAGAGTATTTTTCAGGGATGAGAACTCTGGTCTGAATTTGCCTTCAGAAATGGAGTTAAACCCTAGAATCTGTGTCTTCCTACAAGCAAGAGTTCATTTCTGGTAAACACAGTGAATTTTGGGCTCAAATGATTTTTCGCAGTTCACGAACCCTATGCAATTCTCACTATTACCTGAAGTGGAGTTATGTAAGAGGAGCTGTGGTTTGTATCAGTTTCATAAGCAGAGTTGAACTACATATGGTGCTTAAGAGTAGGAAACAGTTCTTTTTTACAGGGCATGCTCATGGTTCTTGCTGTATTTTATACTCTGGAAAGAAGAGCTTGCTTCTTGCGTCAAAACAGTGTGTGTTTCAGGGATGAGAACACTGGTCTGAATTTCCTTCAGAAACAGAGTTAAACCCCCGGATCTGTGTCTTACTACAAGCAAGAGGTCATTTCTTGAAAACCAAGTGAATTTTGGGCTCAAATGATTTTACACAGTTCAAAAACCCAATGCGATTCTCACTATTAACTAAAGAGCATTTATTTAATAGGAGCTGTGGTTTGTATCAGTTTCATAAGCAGAGTTGATCTACATGTGGTCCTTATGGGTAGGAAAAACAGTTCTTTTTTGAAGGCATGCTCATGGTTCTTCTTGTATTGGAGACGCTGGAAAGAAGAGGATGATTCTTGCGTTAAAACAGAGTGTTTTTCAGGGATGAGAACTCTGGTCTGAATTTGACTTCAGAAATGGAGTTAATCACCAAGATCTGTGTCTTCCTACAAGCAAGAGTTGATTTCTGCTAAACCAAGTGAATTTTGGGCTCACATGATATTTCACAGTTCAGAAACCATCGTGATTCTCACTATTCACTAAAGAGCATTTATGTAAGAGGAGATGTGGTTTGTGACAGTTTCATAAGCAGAGTTGAACTTCATATGGTCTGTATGAGGAGGAAACACAGTTCTTTTTTTCTTGGCATTCTCATGGTTCTTGCTGTATTGGAGACGCTGAAAAGAAGAGGATGCTACTTGCGTTAAAACAGCATGTGTTCCATGGATGAGAACACTGGTCTGAATTTTCCTTCCAAATCGGAGTTAACCCCAGGATCTGTGTCTACCTACAAATAAGAGTTCATGTCTGGTAAACCCAGTGAATTTTGGCCTCAAATGATTTTTCGCAGTTCACAAACCCTACGTGACTTTCACTATTAACTAAAGAGCATGTATGTCACAGGAGCTGTGGTTTGTAGCAGTTCCATAAGCACAGTTGTACTACACATGGTCTGTATGAGTAGGAAAAACAGGTTTTTATTCTGGGCATGCTCATATTTCTTAGTATATTGGAGTCGCTGGAAAGAAGAGGATGATTCTTGCATTAAAGCAGAGTGTGTCCTACGGATGAAAACTCTGGTCTGAATTTCCCTTCAGAAACGAAGTTAAACCCCAGGATTTCTGTCTTCCTACAAGCAAGAGTTGTTTTCTGGTAAACCCAGTGAATTTTGGGCTCAAATGATTTTTTGCAGTTCAGGAACCCAACGCGATTCTCACTATTAACTAAAGAGCATTCATGTAAGAGGAGCTGTGGTTTGTATCAGTTTCATAAGCAGAGTTGAACTACATATGGTCCGTGTGAGTATGAAACACAGTTCTTTTTTTCTGGGCATGCTCATGGTTCTTGCTGTAGTGGAGAGGCTGGAAAGAAGAGCTTGCTTCTTGCAGTAAAACAGAGTGTGTTTCATGGATGAGAACTCTGGTCTGAATTTCCCTTCAGAAACGCAGTCAAACCCCAGGATCTGTGTCTTCCTACAAGCAAGAGTTCAGTCTGGTAAACCCAGTGAATTTTGGGCTCAAATGATTTTTTGCAGTTCATGAATCCAACAGGATTCTCACTATTAACTAAAGAGCATTCATGTAAGAGGAGCTGTGGTTTGTATCAGTTTCATAACCAGAGTTTAAGTACATATGGTCTGTATGAGTAGGAAACACAGTTCTTTTTTTCTGTGCCTGCTCATGGTTCTTACTGTATTGGAGAAGCTAGAAAGAAGAGCTTGCTTCTTGACTTAAAACAGAGTGTGTTTCATGGTTGAGAACTCTGGTCTTAATTTCCCTTCAGAAACAGAGTTAAACCCCATGATCTGTGTCTCCCTACAAGCAAGAGTTCATTTCTGGAAACCAAGTGAATTTTGGGCTCGAATGATTTTACACAGTTCTAGAACCCCACCATGATTATCACTATTAACTAAAGAGCATTCATATAAGAGGAGCTGTAGTCTGTATCATTTCATAAGCAGAGTTGAACTACATATGGTCCGTATGAGTAGGAAACACATTTTTTTTTCTGGGCATGCTCATGGTTCTTAGTGTATTGGAGAACGTGGAAAGAAGAGGATGATTCTTACTATAAAACAGAGTGTTTTTCAGGGTTGAGAATTCTGGTTGAATTTACCTTCAGAAATGGAGTTAAACCCCAGGATCTGTGTCTTCCTACAAGCAAGAGTTCATTTCAGGAAAACCCAGTGAATTTTTTGCTCAAATGTTTTTTCCCAGTACAGAAACACAACGCGATTCTCACTATTAACTAAAGAGGAATTATGTAAGAGGAGCTGTGGTTTGAATCAGTTTCATAAGCAGAGTTTAACTACATATGGTCTGTATGAGTAGGAAACCCTGTTCTTTTTTTCTGGGAATTCTCATGTTTCTTACTGTATTTGAGACTCTGGATAGAATGCTTGCTTCGTGTGTTAAAACAGTGTGTGCTTCAGGGATGAGAATTCTGGTCTGAATTTCACTTCAGAAATGGAGTTAAACCCCAGTATCTGGGTCTTCCTACAAGCAAGAGTTCATTTCTGGTAAACCCAGTGAACTTTGGGTTCAAATGATTTTTCACAGATCACGAACCCAACGTGATTCTCACTGTTAACTAAAGAGGATTTATGTTAGAGGAGCTGTGGTTTGTATCAGTTTCATAAGCAGAGTTGAACTACATATGGTCTTTATGAGTAGGAAACACTGTTCTTTTTTTCTGGGCATGCTCATGGTTCTTACTGTATTGGAGACGCTGGAAAGAAGAGCTTGCTTCTTGCCAAAAAACAGAGTGTGTTTTATGGTTGAGAACTCTGGTCTGAATTTCCCTTCAGAAACGGAGTTAAACCCCATGATCTGTGTCTCCCTACAAGCAAGAGTTCATTTCTGGATAACCAAGTGAATTTTGGGCTCAAATGATTTTACACAGTTCTAGAACCCCACCATGATTATCACTGTTAACTAAAGAGTATTCATATAAGAGGAGCTGTGGTCTGTATCATTTCATAAGCAGAGTTGAACTACATATGGTCCATTTGAGTGGGAAACACAGTTTTTTTTTTTCTTTCTGGGCATGCTCATGGTTCTAAGTGTATTGGAGAAGGAGAAAGAAGATGATGATTTCTGGTCTGAATTTTGCTACAGAAATGGAGTTAAACACCAGGATCTGTGTCTTCCTACAGGAAGAGTTCATTTCTGGTAAACCCAGTGAACTTTGGGCTCAAATGATTTTACGCAGATCACGAACCCAACGAGATTCTCACTGTTAACTAAAGAGGATTTATGTTAGAGGAGCTGTGGTTTGTATCAGTTTCATAAGCAGAGTTGAACTACATATGGTCTGTATCAGTAGGAAAAACAGTTCTTTTTTTCTTGGCATGCTCATGGTTCTTACTATATTTGAGATGCTGGAAAGAAGAGGATGATTACTGCCTTAAAACAGAGTGTTTTTCAGGGATGAGAACTCTGGTCTGAATTTGATTTCAGAAACAGAGTTAATCACCAAGATCTGTGTCTTACTACAATCAAGAGTTCATTTCTGGTATACCAGGTGAATTTTGGGCTCAAATTATTTTTCGCAGTTCAAGAAGCCAACGCAATTCTCACTATTAACTAAAGAGCATTTATGTAAGAGGAGCTGAGGTTTGTATCAGTTTCATAATCAGAGTTCAACTACATATGGACCATATGAGTAGGAAACTCAGTTCTTTTTTTCTGGGCATGTTCATGGTTCTTGCTGTAGTGGAGACGCTGGAAAGAAGAGCTTGCTTCTTGCGTGAAAACAGAGTGAGTTTCATGGATGAGAACACTGGTCTGAATTTACCTTCAGAAACAGAGGTAAACCACAGGATTTGTGTCTTCCTACAAGCAAGATTTCATTTCCGATCAACCAAGTGAATTTTGGGCTCAAATGTTTTTTCACAGTTCAGAAACCCATCGCGATTCTCACTATTAACTAAAGAGCATTTATGTAAGAGGAGCTGTGGTTTGTATCAGTTTCATAAGCAGAGTTGAACTGCATAAGGTCTGTAAGAGGAGGAAACACAGTTATTTTTTTCTGGGCATTCTCACGTTTTTTCCTGTTTTGGAGATGCTAGAAAGAAGAGGATGCTTCTTGCGTTAAAACAGCATGTGTTTCATGGATGAGAACACTGGTCTGAATTTACCTTCAGAATCGGAGTTAACCCCAGGATCTGTGTCTTCCTACAAGCAAGAGTTCATTTCTGGTAAACCCAGTGAATTTTGGGCTCAAATGATTTTTCGAAGTTCACCAACCTAAGGCGATTATCACTATTAACTAAAGAGCATTTATGTAAGAGGAGCTGCCTTTCTATCAGTTTCATAAGCAGAGTTGAACTACATATGGTGCTTAAGAGTAGGAAACAGTTCTTTTTTACAGGGCATGCTCATGGTTCTTGCTGTATTTTATACTCTGGAAAGAAGAGCTTGCTTCTTGCGTCAAAACAGTGTGTGTTTCAGGGATGAGAACACTGGTCTGAATTTCCTTCAGAAACAGAGTTAAACCCCCGGATCTGTGTCTTACTACAAGCAAGAGGTCATTTCTTGAAAACCAAGTGAATTTTGGGCTCAAATGATTTTACACAGTTCAAAAACCCAATGCGATTCTCACTATTAACTAAAGAGCATTTATTTAATAGGAGCTGTGGTTTGTATCAGTTTCATAAGCAGAGTTGATCTACATGTGGTCCTTATGGGTAGGAAAAACAGTTCTTTTTTGAAGGCATGCTCATGGTTCTTCTTGTATTGGAGACGCTGGAAAGAAGAGGATGATTCTTGCGTTAAAACAGAGTGTTTTTCAGGGATGAGAACTCTGGTCTGAATTTGACTTCAGAAATGGAGTTAATCACCAAGATCTGTGTCTTCCTACAAGCAAGAGTTGATTTCTGCTAAACCAAGTGAATTTTGGGCTCACATGATATTTCACAGTTCAGAAACCATCGTGATTCTCACTATTCACTAAAGAGCATTTATGTAAGAGGAGATGTGGTTTGTGACAGTTTCATAAGCAGAGTTGAACTTCATATGGTCTGTATGAGGAGGAAACACAGTTCTTTTTTTCTTGGCATTCTCATGGTTCTTGCTGTATTGGAGACGCTGAAAAGAAGAGGATGCTACTTGCGTTAAAACAGCATGTGTTCCATGGATGAGAACACTGGTCTGAATTTTCCTTCCAAATCGGAGTTAACCCCAGGATCTGTGTCTACCTACAAATAAGAGTTCATGTCTGGTAAACCCAGTGAATTTTGGCCTCAAATGATTTTTCGCAGTTCACAAACCCTACGTGACTTTCACTATTAACTAAAGAGCATGTATGTCACAGGAGCTGTGGTTTGTAGCAGTTCCATAAGCACAGTTGTACTACACATGGTCTGTATGAGTAGGAAAAACAGGTTTTTATTCTGGGCATGCTCATATTTCTTAGTATATTGGAGTCGCTGGAAAGAAGAGGATGATTCTTGCATTAAAGCAGAGTGTGTCCTACGGATGAAAACTCTGGTCTGAATTTCCCTTCAGAAACGAAGTTAAACCCCAGGATCTGTGTCTTCCTACCAGCAAGAGTTCATTTCTGTTAAACTAAGAGAATTTTCTCCTCAAATGATTTTACACAGTTCTAGAACCCAACCGTGATTATCACTATTACCTAAAGAGCATGTATGTAACAGGAGCTGTGGTTTGTATCAGTTTCATAAGAAGTGTTGAACTACATATTGTCCGTATGAATAGCAAAAAGAGTTCTTTTTTTCTGGGCATGCTCATGGTTCTTGCTGTATTGGAGACGCTGGATAGAAGAGGATGATTCTTGCCTTAAAACAGAGTATTTTTCAGGGATGAGAACTCTGGTCTGAATTTGCCTTCAGAAATGGAGTTAAACCCTAGAATCTGTGTCTTCCTACAAGCAAGAGTTCATTTCTGGTAAACACAGTGAATTTTGGGCTCAAATGATTTTTCGCAGTTCACGAACCCTATGCAATTCTCACTATTACCTGAAGTGGAGTTATGTAAGAGGAGCTGTGGTTTGTATCAGTTTCATAAGCAGAGTTGAACTACATATGGTCCGTGTGAGTATGAAACACAGTTCTTTTTTTCTGGGCATGCTCATGGTTCTTGCTGTAGTGGAGACGCTGGAAAGAACAGCTTGCTTCTTGCTGTAAAACAGAGTGTGTTTCATGGATGAGAACTCTGGTCTGAATTTCCCTTCAGAAATGGAGTTAAACCCCAGGATCTGTGTCTTCCTACAAGCAAGAGTTCATTTCAGGAAAACCCAGTGAATTTTGTGCTCAAATGTTTTTTCCCAGTACAGAAACACAACGCGATTCTCACTATTAACTAAAGAGGAATTATGTAAGAGGAGCCGTGGTTTGAATCAGTTTCATAAGCAGAGTTTAACTACATATGGTCTGTATGAGTAGGAAACACAGTTCTTTTTTTCTGGGAATGCTCATGTTTCTTACTGTATTTGAGACTCTGGATAGAAGAGCTTGCTTCGTGTGTTAAAACAGTGTGTGCTTCAGGGATGAGAATTCTGGTCTGAGTTTCACTTCAGAAATGGAGTTAAACCTCAGGATCTGTGTCTTCCTACAAGCAAGAGTTCATTTCTGGTAAACACAGTGAATTTTGGGCTCAAATGTTTTTTCCCAGTCCAGAAACCCAACGCGATTCTCACTATTAACTAAAGAGGAATTATGTAAGAGGCGCTGTGGTTTGAATCAGTTTCATAAGCAGAGTTTAACTACATATGATCTGTATGAGTAGGAAACACAGTTTATTTTTCTGGGAATGCTCATATTTCTTACTGTATTTGAGACGCTGGATAGAAGAGCTTGCTTCGTGTGTTAAAACAGAGTATGTTTCAGGGTTGAGAACTCTGCTCTGAATTTCCCTTCTGAAACAGAGTTAAACCCCTGGATCTGTATCTTCCTACAAGCAAGAGTTCATTTCTGGTTAACCCAGTGAATTTTGGGTTCAAATGATTTTTTGCAGTTCACGAACCCAACACGATTCTCACTATTAACTAAAGAGCATTTATGTAAGAGGAGCTGTGGTTTGTATCAGTTTCATAAGCAGAGATGAACTACATATGGTCTGTATGAGTAGGAAACACAGTTCATTTTTTCTGGGCATGCTCATGATTCTTGCTGTGTTTAAGACTGTGGAAAGAAGAGCTTGCTTCTTGCGTTAAAACAGAGTCTGTTTCAGGGTTGAGAACTCTGCTCTGAATTTCCCTTCTGAAACAGAGTTAAACCCCTCGATCTGTATCTTCCTACAAGCAAGAGTTCATTTCTGGTTAACCCAGTGAATTTTTGGTTCAAATGATTTTTTGCAGTTCACGAACCCAACACGATTCTCACGATTAACTAAAGAGCATTTATGTAAGAGGAGCTGTGGTTTGTATCAGTTTCATAAGCAGAGTTGAACTACATATGGTCCAGTGTGAGTATGAAACACAGTTTTTTTTCTGGGCATGCTCATGGTTCTTACTGCATTGGAGACGTTGGAAAGAAGAGCTTGCTTCTTGACTTAAAACAGAGTGTGTTTCAAGGATCAGAACTCTGGTCTGAATTTCCCTTCAGAAACGGAGTTAAACCCCATGATGTGTGTCTCCCTACAAGCAAGAGTTTATTTCTGGTAAACCAAGAGAATTTTGGGCTCAAATGATTTTTTTGCAGTTCACGAACCCTACGAAATTCTCACTATTACCTGAAGAGGATTTATGTAAGAGGAGCTGCGGTTTGTATCAGTTTCATAAGCCGAGTTGAACTACATATGGTCCGTATGAGTATGAAACACAGTTCTTTTTATCTGGGCATGCTCATGGTTCTTGTTGTATTGGAGACGCTGGAAAGAAGAGCTTGCTTCTTGCAGTAAAACAGAGTGTGTTTCATGGATGAGAACTCTGCTCTGTATTTCCCTTCAGAAACAGAGTTAAACCCCAGGATCTCTGTCTTCCTACAAGCAAGAGTTCATTTCTGGTAAACCAAGTGAATTATGGGCTCAAATGATTTTACACAGTTCTAGAACCCAACGCGATTATCACTATTAACTAAAGAGCATTTATGTAAGAGGAGCTGTGGTCTGTATCAGTTTCATAAGCAGAGTTGGACTACATATGGTCCGTATTAGTAGGAAATACAGTTCTTTTTTTTTTGGCATGCTCATGGATCTTACTGTATTGGAGACCCTGGAAAGAAGAGGATGATTCATGGCTTAAAACAGAGTGTTTTTCAGGGATAAGAACTCTGTTCTGAATTTCCCTTCAGAAACGGAGTCAAACCCCAGGATCTGTGTCTTCCTACAAGCAAGTGTTCAGTTCTGGTAAACCCAGTGAATTTTGGGCTCAAATGGTTTTTCGCAGTTCAGAAACCCAACGCGATTCTCACTATTAACTAAAGAGCATTTATGTAAGAGGAGCTGTGGTTTGTATCAGTTTCATAAGCAGAGATGAACTACATATGGTCTGTATGAGTAGGAAACACAGTTCTTTTTTTCTGGGCATGCTCATGGTTCTTGCTGTAGTGGAGACGCTGGAAAGAACAGCTTGCTTCTTGCAGTAAAACAGAGTGTGTTTCATGGATGAGAACTCTGGTCTGAATTTCCCTTCACAAACGGAGTTAAACCCCAGGATCTGTGTCTTCCTACAAGCAAGAGTTCATTTCAGGAAAACCCAGTGAATTTTGTGCTCAAATGTTTTTTCCCAGTACAGAAACACAACGCGATTCTCACTATTAACTAAAGAGGAATTATGTAAGAGGAGCTGTGGTTTGAATCAGTTTCATAAGCAGAGTTAAACTACATATGGTCTGTATGAGTAGGAAACACAGTTCTTTTTTTCTGGGAATGCTCATGTTTCTTACTGTATTTGAGACTCTGGATAGAAGAGCTTGCTTCGTGTGTTAAAACAGTGTGTGCTTCAGGGATGAGAATTCTGGTCTGAGTTTCACTTCAGAAATGGAGTTAAACCTCAGGATCTGTGTAATCCTACAAGCAAGAGTTCATTTCTGGTAAACCCAGTGAACTTTGGGCTCAAATGATTTTTCGCAGATCACGAACCCAACGTGATTCTCACTGTTAACTAAAGAGGATTTATGTTAGAGGAGCTGTGGTTTGTATCAGTTTCATAAGCAGAGTTGAACTACATATGGTCTTTATGAGTAGGAAACTCTGTAGTTTTTTTCTTGGCATGCTCATGGTTCTTACTATATTGGAGAAGCTGCAAAGAAGAGGATGATTCTTGCCTTAAAACAGAGTTTTTTTCAGGGTTGAGAACTCTGCTCTGAATTTGCCTTCAGAAACGGAGTTAAACACCAGGATCTGTGTCTTTCTACAAGCAATAGTTCATTTCTGTTAAACCCAGTAAATTTTGGGCTGAAATGATTTTTCGCACTTCATGAACCAAACGCGATTCTCACTATTAACAAAAGAGCATTTATGTTGGAGGAGCTGTGGTTTGTATCAGTTTCATAAGCAGAGATGAACTACATATTTACTGTATGAGTAGGAAACACAGTTCTTTTTTTCTGGGCATGCTCATGATTCTTGCTGTATTTAAGACTCTGGAAAGAAGAGCTTGCTTCTTGCGTTAAAACAGAGTAGGTTTCAGGGTTGAGAACTCTCGTCTGAATTTCCCTTCTGAAACAGAGTTAAACCCCTGGATCTGTATCTTCCTACAAGCAAGAGTTCATTTCTGGTTAACCCAGTGAATTTTGGGTTCAAATGATTTTTTGCAGTTCACGAACCCAACACGATTCTCACTATTAACTAAAGAGCATTTATGTAAGAGGAGCTGTGGTTTGTATCAGTTTCATAAGCAGAGTTGAACTACATATGGTCCGTATGAGTAGGAAACACAGTTCTTTTTTTCTGCGCATGCTCATGGTTCTTATTGCATTGGAGACGCTGGAAAAAAGAGCTTGCTTCTTGACTTAAAACAGAGTGTGTTTCAAGGATGAGAACTCTGGTCTGAATTTCCCTTCAGAAACGGAGTTAAACCCCATGATGTGTGTCTCCCTACAAGCAAGAGTTCATTTCTGGTAAACCAAGAGAATTTTGGACTCAAATGATTTTTCGCAGTTCACGAACCCTACGCAATTCTCACTATTACCTGAAGAGGATTTATGTAAGAGGAGCTGTGGTTTGTATCAGTTTCATAAGCAGAGTTGAACTACATATGGTCCGTATGAGTATGCAACACAGTTCTTTTTTTCTGGGCATGCTCATGGTTCTTGCTGTAGTGGAGACGCTGGAAAGAAGAGCTTGCTTCTTGCAGTAAAACAGAGTGTGTTTCATGGATGAGAACATTGGTCTGAATTTCCCTTCAGAAACAGAGTTAAACCCCAGGATCTCTGTCTTCCTACATACAAGAGTTCATTTCTGGTAAACCAAGTGAATTATGGGCTCAAATGATTTTACACAGTTCTAGAACCCAACGCTATTATCACTATTAACTAAAGAGCATTTATGTAAGAGGAGCTGTGGTTTGTATCAGTTTCATAAGCAGAGATGGACTACGTATGGTCTGTATGAGTAGGAAACACAGTTCTTTTTTTCTGGGCATGCTCATGGTTCTTACTGTATTGGAGATGCTGGAAAGAAGAGCTCGCTTCTTGCCTTAAAACAGAGTGTGTTTCATGGTTGAGGACTCTGGTCTGAATTTCCCTTCAGAAACGGAGTTAAACCCCATGATCTGTGTCTCCCTACAAGCAAGAGTTCATTTCTGGAAAACCAAGTGAATTTTGGGCTCAAATGATTTTACACAGTTCTAGAACCCCACCATGATTATCACTATTAACTAAAGAGCATTCATATAAGAGGAGCTGTGGTCTTTATCATTTCATAAGCAGAGTTGAACTACATATGGTCCGTATGAGTAGGAAACACAGTTTTGTTTTTTTTTTCTGGGCAAGCTCATGGTTCTAAGTGTATTGGAGAAGGTGAAAGAAGATGATGATTCTTGCCTTAAAACAGAGTGTTTTTCAGGGTTGAGAATTCTGGTTGAATTTACCTCCAGAATTGGAGTTAAACCCCAGGATCTTCGTCTTCCTACAAGCAAGAGTTCATTTCAGGAAAAACCAGTGAATTTTGTGCTCAAATGTTTTTTCCCAGTACAGAAACACAACGCGATTCTCACTATTAACTAAAGAGGAATTATGTAAGAGGAGCTGTGGTTTGAATCAGTTTCATAAGCAGAGTTTAACTACATATGGTCTGTATGAGTAGGAAACACAGTTCTTTTTTTCTGGGCATGCTCATGTTTCTTACTGTATTTGAGACTCTGGATAGAAGAGCTTGCTTCGTGTGTTAAAACAGTGTGTGCTTCAGGGATGAGAATTCTGGTCTGAATTTCGCTTCAGAAATGGAGTTAAACACCAGGATCTGTGTATTCCTACAAGCAAGAGTTCATGTCTGGTAAACCCAGTGAATTTTGGCCTCAAATGATTTTTCACAGTTCTAGGACCCAACACGATTATCACTATTAACTAAAGAGCATTTATGTAAGAGGAGCTGTGGTCTGTATCAGTTTCATAAGCAGAGTTGGACTACATATGGTCCGTATTAGCAGGAAATACAGTTCTTTTTTTCTTGGCATGCTCATGGTTCTTTCTGTATTGGAGACCCTGGAATGAAGAGGATGATTCATGGCTTAAAACAGAGTGTGTTTCATGGATGAGAATACTGGTCTGAATTTTCCTTCAGAATCGGAGTTAACCCCAGGATCTGTGTCTTCCTACAAGCAAGAGTTCATGTCTGGTAAACCCAGTGAATTTTGGCCTCAAATGATTTTTCACAGTTCACAAACCCTACGTGATTTTCACTATTAACTAAAGAGCATGTATGTCACAGGAGCTGTGGTTTGTAGCAGTTCCATAAGCACAGTTGTACAACACATGGTCTGTATGAGTAGGAAAAACAGGTTTTTATTCTGGGCATGCTCATATTTCTTAGTATATTGGAGTCGCTGGAAAGAAGAGGATGATTCTTGCATTAAAGCAGAGTGTGTTCTAGGGATGAGAACTCTGGTCTGAATTTTCCTTCAGAAACGAAGTTAAACCACAGGATCTGTGTCTTCCTACCAGCAAGAGTTCATTTCTGTTAAACTAAGAGAATTTTCTCCTCAAATGATTTTACACAGTTCTAGAACCCAACCGTGATTATCACTATTACCTAAACAGCATGTATGTAACAGGAGCTGTGGTTTGTATCAGTTTCATAAGAAGAGCTGAACTACATATTGTCCGTATGAATAGCAAAAAGAGTTCTTTTTTTCTGGGCATGCTCATGGTTCTTGCTGTATTGGAGACGCTGGATAGAAGAGGATGATTCTTGCCTTAAAACAGAGTATTTTTCAGGGATGAGAACTCTGGTCTGAATTTGCCTTCAGAAATGGAGTTAAACCCTAGAATCTGTGTCTTCCTACAAGCAAGAGTTCATTTCTGGTAAACACAGTGAATTTTGGGCTCAAATGTTTTTTCCCAGTCCAGAACCCCAACGCGATTCTCACTATTAACTAAAGAGGAATTATGTAAGAGGCACTGTGGTTTGAATCAGTTTCATAAGCAGAGTTTAACTACATATGATCTGTATGATCAGGAAACACAGTTTATATTTCTGGGAATGCTCATATTTCTTACTGTATTTGAGACGCTGGATAGAAGAGCTTGCTTCGTGTGTTAAAACAGAGTATGTTTCAGGGTTGAGAACTCTGCTCTGAATTTCCCTTCTGAAACAGAGTTAAACCCCTGGATCTGTATCTTCCTACAAGCAAGTGTTCATTTCTGGTTAACCCAGTGAATTTTGGGTTCAAATGATTTTTTGCAGTTCACGAACCCAACACGATTCTCACTATTAACTAAAGAGCATTTATCTAAGAGGAGCTGTGGTTTGTATCAGTTTCATAAGCAGAGTTGAACTACATATGGTCCGTGTGAGTATGAAACACAGTTCTTTTTTTCTGGGCATGCTCATGGTTCTTGCTGTAGTGGAGACGCTGGAAAGAACAGCTTGCTTCTTGCTGTAAAACAGAGTGTGTTTCATGGATGAGAACTCTGGTCTGAATTTCCCTCCAGAAACGGAGTTAAACCCCAGGATCTGTGTCTTCCTACAAGCAAGAGTTCATTTCAGGAAAACCCAGTGAATTTTGTGCTCAAATGTTTTTTCCCAGTACAGAAACACAACGCGATTCTCACTATTAACTAAAGAGGAATTATGTAAGAGGAGCTGTGGTTTGAATCAGTTTCATAAGCAGAGTTTAACTACATATGGTCTGTATGAGTAGGAAACACAGTTCTTTTTTTCTGGGAATGCTCTTGTTTCTTACTGTATTTGAGACTCTGGATAGAAGAGCTTGCTTCGTGTGTTAAAACAGTGTGTGCTTCAGGGATGAGAATTCTGGTCTGAGTTTCACTTCAGAAATGGAGTTAAACCTCAGGATCTGTGTCTTCCTACAAGCAAGAGTTCATTTCTGGTAAACACAGTGAATTTTGGGCTCAAATGTTTTTTCCCAGTCCAGAAACCCAACGCGATTCTCACTATTAACAAAAGAGCATTTATGTTGGAGGAGCTGTGGTTTGTATCAGTTTCATAAGCAGAGATGAACTACATATTTACTGTATGAGTAGGAAACACAGTTCTTTTTTTCTGGGCATGCTCATGATTCTTGCTGTATTTAAGACTCTGGAAAGAAGAGCTTGCTTCTTGCGTTAAAACAGAGTAGGTTTCAGGGTTGAGAACTCTCGTCTGAATTTCCCTTCTGAAACAGAGTTAAACCCCTGGATCTGTATCTTCCTACAAGCAAGAGTTCATTTCTGGTTAACCCAGTGAATTTTGGGTTCAAATGATTTTTTGCAGTTCACGAACCCAACACGATTCTCACTATTAACTAAAGAGCATTTATGTAAGAGGAGCTGTGGTTTGTATCAGTTTCATAAGCAGAGTTGAACTACATATGGTCCGTATGAGTAGGAAACACAGTTCTTTTTTTCTGCGCATGCTCATGGTTCTTATTGCATTGGAGACGCTGGAAAAAAGAGCTTGCTTCTTGACTTAAAACAGAGTGTGTTTCAAGGATGAGAACTCTGGTCTGAATTTCCCTTCAGAAACGGAGTTAAACCCCATGATGTGTGTCTCCCTACAAGCAAGAGTTCATTTCTGGTAAACCAAGAGAATTTTGGACTCAAATGATTTTTCGCAGTTCACGAACCCTACGCAATTCTCACTATTACCTGAAGAGGATTTATGTAAGAGGAGCTGTGGTTTGTATCAGTTTCATAAGCAGAGTTGAACTACATATGGTCCGTATGAGTATGCAACACAGTTCTTTTTTTCTGGGCATGCTCATGGTTCTTGCTGTAGTGGAGACGCTGGAAAGAAGAGCTTGCTTCTTGCAGTAAAACAGAGTGTGTTTCATGGATGAGAACATTGGTCTGAATTTCCCTTCAGAAACAGAGTTAAACCCCAGGATCTCTGTCTTCCTACATACAAGAGTTCATTTCTGGTAAACCAAGTGAATTATGGGCTCAAATGATTTTACACAGTTCTAGAACCCAACGCTATTATCACTATTAACTAAAGAGCATTTATGTAAGAGGAGCTGTGGTTTGTATCAGTTTCATAAGCAGAGATGGACTACGTATGGTCTGTATGAGTAGGAAACACAGTTCTTTTTTTCTGGGCATGCTCATGGTTCTTACTGTATTGGAGATGCTGGAAAGAAGAGCTCGCTTCTTGCCTTAAAACAGAGTGTGTTTCATGGTTGAGGACTCTGGTCTGAATTTCCCTTCAGAAACGGAGTTAAACCCCATGATCTGTGTCTCCCTACAAGCAAGAGTTCATTTCTGGAAAACCAAGTGAATTTTGGGCTCAAATGATTTTACACAGTTCTAGAACCCCACCATGATTATCACTATTAACTAAAGAGCATTCATATAAGAGGAGCTGTGGTCTTTATCATTTCATAAGCAGAGTTGAACTACATATGGTCCGTATGAGTAGGAAACACAGTTTTGTTTTTTTTTTCTGGGCAAGCTCATGGTTCTAAGTGTATTGGAGAAGGTGAAAGAAGATGATGATTCTTGCCTTAAAACAGAGTGTTTTTCAGGGTTGAGAATTCTGGTTGAATTTACCTCCAGAATTGGAGTTAAACCCCAGGATCTTCGTCTTCCTACAAGCAAGAGTTCATTTCAGGAAAAACCAGTGAATTTTGTGCTCAAATGTTTTTTCCCAGTACAGAAACACAACGCGATTCTCACTATTAACTAAAGAGGAATTATGTAAGAGGAGCTGTGGTTTGAATCAGTTTCATAAGCAGAGTTTAACTACATATGGTCTGTATGAGTAGGAAACACAGTTCTTTTTTTCTGGGCATGCTCATGTTTCTTACTGTATTTGAGACTCTGGATAGAAGAGCTTGCTTCGTGTGTTAAAACAGTGTGTGCTTCAGGGATGAGAATTCTGGTCTGAATTTCGCTTCAGAAATGGAGTTAAACACCAGGATCTGTGTATTCCTACAAGCAAGAGTTCATGTCTGGTAAACCCAGTGAATTTTGGCCTCAAATGATTTTTCACAGTTCTAGGACCCAACACGATTATCACTATTAACTAAAGAGCATTTATGTAAGAGGAGCTGTGGTCTGTATCAGTTTCATAAGCAGAGTTGGACTACATATGGTCCGTATTAGCAGGAAATACAGTTCTTTTTTTCTTGGCATGCTCATGGTTCTTTCTGTATTGGAGACCCTGGAATGAAGAGGATGATTCATGGCTTAAAACAGAGTGTGTTTCATGGATGAGAATACTGGTCTGAATTTTCCTTCAGAATCGGAGTTAACCCCAGGATCTGTGTCTTCCTACAAGCAAGAGTTCATGTCTGGTAAACCCAGTGAATTTTGGCCTCAAATGATTTTTCACAGTTCACAAACCCTACGTGATTTTCACTATTAACTAAAGAGCATGTATGTCACAGGAGCTGTGGTTTGTAGCAGTTCCATAAGCACAGTTGTACAACACATGGTCTGTATGAGTAGGAAAAACAGGTTTTTATTCTGGGCATGCTCATATTTCTTAGTATATTGGAGTCGCTGGAAAGAAGAGGATGATTCTTGCATTAAAGCAGAGTGTGTTCTAGGGATGAGAACTCTGGTCTGAATTTCCCTTCAGAAACGAAGTTAAACCACAGGATCTGTGTCTTCCTACCAGCAAGAGTTCATTTCTGTTAAACTAAGAGAATTTTCTCCTCAAATGATTTTACACAGTTCTAGAACCCAACCGTGATTATCACTATTACCTAAACAGCATGTATGTAACAGGAGCTGTGGTTTGTATCAGTTTCATAAGAAGAGCTGAACTACATATTGTCCGTATGAATAGCAAAAAGAGTTCTTTTTTTCTGGGCATGCTCATGGTTCTTGCTGTATTGGAGACGCTGGATAGAAGAGGATGATTCTTGCCTTAAAACAGAGTATTTTTCAGGGATGAGAACTCTGGTCTGAATTTGCCTTCAGAAATGGAGTTAAACCCTAGAATCTGTGTCTTCCTACAAGCAAGAGTTCATTTCTGGTAAACACAGTGAATTTTGGGCTCAAATGTTTTTTCCCAGTCCAGAACCCCAACGCGATTCTCACTATTAACTAAAGAGGAATTATGTAAGAGGCACTGTGGTTTGAATCAGTTTCATAAGCAGAGTTTAACTACATATGATCTGTATGATCAGGAAACACAGTTTATATTTCTGGGAATGCTCATATTTCTTACTGTATTTGAGACGCTGGATAGAAGAGCTTGCTTCGTGTGTTAAAACAGAGTATGTTTCAGGGTTGAGAACTCTGCTCTGAATTTCCCTTCTGAAACAGAGTTAAACCCCTGGATCTGTATCTTCCTACAAGCAAGTGTTCATTTCTGGTTAACCCAGTGAATTTTGGGTTCAAATGATTTTTTGCAGTTCACGAACCCAACACGATTCTCACTATTAACTAAAGAGCATTTATCTAAGAGGAGCTGTGGTTTGTATCAGTTTCATAAGCAGAGTTGAACTACATATGGTCCGTGTGAGTATGAAACACAGTTCTTTTTTTCTGGGCATGCTCATGGTTCTTGCTGTAGTGGAGACGCTGGAAAGAACAGCTTGCTTCTTGCTGTAAAACAGAGTGTGTTTCATGGATGAGAACTCTGGTCTGAATTTCCCTCCAGAAACGGAGTTAAACCCCAGGATCTGTGTCTTCCTACAAGCAAGAGTTCATTTCAGGAAAACCCAGTGAATTTTGTGCTCAAATGTTTTTTCCCAGTACAGAAACACAACGCGATTCTCACTATTAACTAAAGAGGAATTATGTAAGAGGAGCTGTGGTTTGAATCAGTTTCATAAGCAGAGTTTAACTACATATGGTCTGTATGAGTAGGAAACACAGTTCTTTTTTTCTGGGAATGCTCTTGTTTCTTACTGTATTTGAGACTCTGGATAGAAGAGCTTGCTTCGTGTGTTAAAACAGTGTGTGCTTCAGGGATGAGAATTCTGGTCTGAGTTTCACTTCAGAAATGGAGTTAAACCTCAGGATCTGTGTCTTCCTACAAGCAAGAGTTCATTTCTGGTAAACACAGTGAATTTTGGGCTCAAATGTTTTTTCCCAGTCCAGAAACCCAACGCGATTCTCACTATTAACTAAAGAGGAATTATGTAAGAGGCGCTGTGGTTTGAATCAGTTTCATAAGCAGAGTTTAACTACATATGATCTGTATGAGTAGGAAACACAGTTTATTTTTCTGGGAATGCTCATATTTCTTACTGTATTTGAGACGGTGGATAGAAGAGCTTGCTTCGTGTGTTAAAACAGAGTATGTTTCAGGGTTGAGAACTCTGCTCTGAATTTCCCTTCTGAAACAGAGTTAAACCCCTGGATCTGTATCTTCCTACAAGCAAGAGTTCATTTCTGGTTTACCCAGTGAATTTTGGGTTCAAATGATTTTTTGCAGTTCACGAACCCAACACGATTCTCACTATTAACTAAAGAGCATTTATGTAAGAGGAGCTGTGGTTTGTATCAGTTTCATAAGCAGAGATGAACTACATATGGTCTGTATGAGTAGGAAACACAGTTCATTTTTTCTGGGCATGCTCATGATTCTTGCTGTGTTTAAGACTGTGGAAAGAAGAGCTTGCTTCTTGCGTTAAAACAGAGTATGTTTCAGGGTTGAGAACTCTGCTCTGAATTTCCCTTCTGAAACAGAGTTAAACCCCTGGATCTGTATCTTCCTACAAGCAAGAGTTCATTTCTGGTTAACCCAGTGAATTTTTGGTTCAAATGATTTTTTGCAGTTCACGAACCCAACACGATTCTCACGATTAACTAAAGAGCATTTATGTAAGAGGAGCTGTGGTTTGTATCAGTTTCATAAGCAGAGTTGAACTACATATGGTCCAGTATGAGTATGAAACACAGTTTTTTTTCTGGGCATGCTCATGGTTCTTACTGCATTGGAGACGTTGGAAAGAAGAGCTTGCTTCTTGACTTAAAACAGAGTGTGTTTCAAGGATCAGAACTCTGGTCTGAATTATCCTTCAGAAACGGAGTTAAACCCCATGATGTGTGTCTCCCTACAAGCAAGAGTTCATTTCTGGTAATCCAAGAGAATTTTGGGCTCAAATGATTTTTTTGCAGTTCACGAACCCTACGAAATTCTCACTATTACCTGAAGAGGATTTATGTAAGAGGAGCTGTGGTTTGTATCAGTTTCATAAGCCGAGTTGAACTACATATGGTCCGTATGAGTATGAAACACAGTTCTTTTTACATGGGCATGCTCATGGTTCTTGTTGTATTGGAGACGCTGGAAAGAAGAGCTTGCTTCTTGCAGTAAAACAGAGTGTGTTTCATGGATGAGAACTCTGCTCTGTATTTCCCTTCAGAAACAGAGTTAAACCCCAGGATCTCTGTCTTCCTACAAGCAAGAGTTCATTTCTGGTAAACCAAGTGAATTATGGGCTCAAATGATTTTACACAGTTCTAGAACCCAACGCGATTATCACTATTAACTAAAGAGCATTTATGTAAGAGGAGCTGTGGTCTGTATCAGTTTCATAAGCAGAGTTGGACTACATATGGTCCGTATTAGTAGGAAATACAGTTCTTTTTTTTTTGGCATGCTCATGGATCTTACTGTATTGGAGACCCTGGAAAGAAGAGGATGATTCATGGCTTAAAACAGAGTGTTTTTCAGGGATGAGAACTCTGTTCTGAATTTCCCTTCAGAAACGGAGTCAAACCCCAGGATCTGTGTCTTCCTACAAGCAAGAGTTCAGTTCTGGTAAACCCAGTGAATTTTGGGCTCAAATGGTTTTTCGCAGTTCAGAAACCCAACGCGATTCTCACTATTAACTAAAGAGCATTTATGTAAGAGGAGCTGTGGTTTGTATCAGTTTCATAAGCAGAGATGAACTACATATGGTCTGTATGAGTAGGAAACACAGTTCTTTTTTTCTGGGCATGCTCATGATTCTTGCTGTATTTAAGACTCTGGAAAGAAGAGCTTGCTTCTTGCGTTAAAACAGAGTATGTTTCAGGGTTGAAAACTCTGGTCTGAATTTCCCTTCAGAAACGGAGTTAAACCCCATGATGTGTGTCTCCCTACAAGCAAGAGTTCATTTCTGGTAAACCAAGAGAATTTTGGGCTCAAATGATTTTTCGCAGTTCACGAACCCTACGCAATTCTCACTATTACCTGAAGAGGATTTATGTAAGAGGAGCTGTGGTTTGTATCAGTTTCATAAGCAGAGTTGAACTACATATGGTCCGTGTGAGTATGAAACACAGTTCTTTTTTTCTGGGCATGCTCATGGTTCTTGCTGTAGTGGAGACGCTGGAAAGAACAGCTTGCTTCTTGCAGTAAAACAGAGTGTGTTTCATGGATGAGAACTCTGGTCTGAATTTCCCTTCAGAAACGGAGTTAAACCCCAGGATCTGTGTCTTCCTACAAGCAAGAGTTCATTTCAGGAAAACCCAGTGAATTTTGTGCTCAAATGTTTTTTCCCAGTACAGAAACACAACGCGATTCTCACTATTAACTAAAGAGGAATTATGTAAGAGGAGCTGTGGTTTGAATCAGTTTCATAAGCAGAGTTAAACTACATATGGTCTGTATGAGTAGGAAACACAGTTCTTTTTTTCTGGGAATGCTCATGTTACTTACTGTATTTGAGACTCTGGATAGAAGAGCTTGCTTCCTGTGTTAAAACAGTGTGTGCTTCAGGGATGAGAATTCTGGTCTGAGTTTCACTTCAGAAATGGAGTTAAACCTCAGGATCTGTGTATTCCTACAAGCAAGAGTTCATTTCTGGTAAACCAAGTGAATTATGGGCTCAAATGATTTTACACAGTTCTAGAACCCAACGCGATTATCACTATTAACTAAAGAGCATTTATGTAAGAGGAGCTGTGGTCTGTATCAGTTTCATAAGCAGAGTTGGACTACATATGGTCCGTATTAGTAGGAAATACAGTTCTTTTTTTCTGGGCATGCTCATGATTCTTACTGTATTGGAGACCCTGGAAAGAAGAGGATGATTCATGGCTTAAAACAGAGTGTGTTTCAGGGATGAGAACTCTGTTCTGAATTTCCCTTCAGAAACGGAGTCAAACCCCAGGATCTGTGTCTTCCTACAAGCAATAGTTCATTTCTGTTAAACCCAGTGAATTTTGGGCTGAAATGATTTTTTCGCACTTCATGAACCAAACGCGATTCTCACTATTAACAAAAGAGCATTTATGTTGGAGGAGCTGTGGTTTGTATCAGTTTCATAAGCAGAGATGAACTACATATTTACTGTATGAGTAGGAAACACAGTTCTTTTTTTCTGGGCATGCTCATGATTCTTGCTGTATTTAAGACTCTGGAAAGAAGAGCTTGCTTCTTGCGTTAAAACAGAGTATGTTTCAGGGTTGAGAACTCTGCTCTGAATTTCCCTTCTGAAACAGAGTTAAACCCCTGGATCTGTATCTTCCTACAAGCAAGAGTTCATTTCTGGTTAACCCAGTGAATTTTTGGTTCAAATGATTTTTTGCAGTTCACGAACCCAACACGATTCTCACGATTAACTAAAGAGCATTTATGTAAGAGGAGCTGTGGTTTGTATCAGTTTCATAAGCAGAGTTGAACTACATATGGTCCAGTATGAGTATGAAACACAGTTTTTTTTCTGGGCATGCTCATGGTTCTTACTGCATTGGAGACGTTGGAAAGAAGAGCTTGCTTCTTGACTTAAAACAGAGTGTGTTTCAAGGATCAGAACTCTGGTCTGAATTTCCCTTCAGAAACGGAGTTAAACCCCATGATGTGTGTCTCCCTACAAGCAAGAGTTCATTTCTAGTAAACCAAGAGAATTTTGGGCTCAAATGATTTTTTTGCAGTTCACGAACCCTACGAAATTCTCACTATTACCTGAAGAGGATTTATGTAAGAGGAGCTGTGGTTTGTATCAGTTTCATAAGCCGAGTTGAACTACATATGGTCCGTATGAGTATGAAACACAGTTCTTTTTATCTGGGCATGCTCATGGTTCTTGTTGTATTGGAGACGCTGGAAAGAAGAGCTTGCTTCTTGCAGTAAAACAGAGTGTGTTTCATGGATGAGAACTCTGCTCTGTATTTCCCTTCAGAAACAGAGTTAAACCCCAGGATCTCTGTCTTCCTACAAGCAAGAGTTCATTTCTGGTAAACCAAGTGAATTATGGGCTCAAATGATTTTACACAGTTCTAGAACCCAACGCGATTATCACTATTAACTAAAGAGCATTTATGTAAGAGGAGCTGTGGTCTGTATCAGTTTCATAAGCAGAGTTGGACTACATATGGTCCGTATTAGTAGGAAATACAGTTCTTTTTTTTTTTGGCATGCTCATGGATCTTACTGTATTGGAGACCCTGGAAAGAAGAGGATGATTCATGGCTTAAAACAGAGTGTTTTTCAGGGATGAGAACTCTGTTCTGAATTTCCCTTCAGAAACGGAGTCAAACCCCAGGATCTGTGTCTTCCTACAAGCAAGAGTTCAGTTCTGGTAAACCCAGTGAATTTTGGGCTCAAATGGTTTTTCTCAGTTCAGAAACCCAACGCGATTCTCACTATTAACTAAAGAGCATTTATGTAAGAGGAGCTGTGGTTTGTATCAGTTTCATAAGCAGAGATGAACTACATATGGTCTGTATGAGTAGGAAACACAGTTCTTTTTTTCTGGGCATGCTCATGATTCTTGCTGTATTTAAGACTCTGGAAAGAAGAGCTTGCTTCTTGCGTTAAAACAGAGTATGTTTCAGGGTTGAAAACTCTGGTCTGAATTTCCCTTCAGAAACGGAGTTAAACCCCATGATGTGTGTCTCCCTACAAGCAAGAGTTCATTTCTGGTAAACCAAGAGAATTTTGGGCTCAAATGATTTTTCGCAGTTCACGAACCCTACGCAATTCTCACTATTACCTGAAGTGGATTTATGTAAGAGGAGCTGTGGTTTGTATCAGTTTCATAAGCAGAGTTGAACTACATATGGTCCGTGTGAGTATGAAACACATTTCTTTTTTTCTGGGCATGCTCATGGTTCTTGCTGTAGTGGAGACGCTGGAAAGAACAGCTTGCTTCTTGCAGTAAAACAGAGTGTGTTTCATGGATGAGAACTCTGGTCTGAATTTCCCTTCAGAAACGGAGTTAAACCCCAGGATCTGTGTCTTCCTACAAGCAAGAGTTCATTTCAGGAAAACCCAGTGAATTTTGTGCTCAAATGTTTTTTCCCAGTACAGAAACACAACGCGATTCTCACTATTAACTAAAGAGGAATTATGTAAGCGGAGCTGTGGTTTGAATCAGTTTCATAAGCAGAGTTAAACTACATATGGTCTGTATGAGTAGGAAACACAGTTCTTTTTTTCTGGGAATGCTCATGTTTCTTACTGTATTTGAGACTCTGGATAGAAGAGCTTGCTTCGTGTGTTAAAACAGTGTGTGCTTCAGGGATGAGAATTCTGGTCTGAGTTTCACTTCAGAAATGGAGTTAAACCTCAGGATCTGTGTATTCCTACAAGCAAGAGTTCATTTCTGGTAAACCCAGTGAACTTTGGGCTCAAATGATTTTTCGCAGATCACGAACCCAACGTGATTCTCACTGTTAACTAAAGAGGATTTATGTTAGAGGAGCTGTGGTTTGTATCAGTTTCATAAGCAGAGTTGAACTACATATGGTCTTTATGAGTAGGAAACTCTGTAGTTCTTTTCTTGGCATGCTCATGGTTCTTACTATATTGGAGAAGCTGCAAAGAAGAGGATGATTCTTGCCTTAAAACAGAGTTTTTTTCAGGGTTGAGAACTCTGCTCTGAATTTACCTTCAGAAACGGAGTTAAACACCAGGATCTGTGTCTTTCTACAAGCAATAGTTCATTTCTGTTAAACCCAGTGAATTTTGGGCTGAAATGATTTTTCGCACTTCATGAACCAAACGCGATTCTCACTATTAACAAAAGAGCATTTATGTTGGAGGAGCTGTGGTTTGTATCAGTTTCATAAGCAGAGATGAACTACATATTTACTGTATGAGTAGGAAACACAGTTCTTTTTTTCTGGGCATGCTCATGATTCTTGCTGTATTTAAGACTCTGGAAAGAAGAGCTTGCTTCTTGCGTTAAAACAGAGTAGGTTTCAGGGTTGAGAACTCTCGTCTGAATTTCCCTTCTGAAACAGAGTTAAACCCCTGGATCTGTATCTTCCTACAAGCAAGAGTTCATTTCTGGTTAACCCAGTGAATTTTGGGTTCAAATGATTTTTTGCAGTTCACGAACCCAACACGATTCTCACTATTAACTAAAGAGCATTTATGTAAGAGGAGCTGTGGTTTGTATCAGTTTCATAAGCAGAGTTGAACTACATATGGTCTGTATGAGTAGGAAACACAGTTCTTTTTTTCTGGGCATGCTCATGGTTCTTATTGCATTGGAGACGCTGGAAAAAAGAGCTTGCTTCTTGACTTAAAACAGAGTGTGTTTCAAGGATGAGAACTCTGGTCTGAATTTCCCTTCAGAAACGGAGTTAAACCCCATGATGTGTGTCTCCCTACAAGCAAGAGTTCATTTCTGGTAAACCAAGAGAATTTTGGACTCAAATGATTTTTCGCAGTTCACGAACCCTACGCAATTCTCACTATTACCTGAAGAGGATTTATGTAAGAGGAGCTGTGGTTTGTATCAGTTTCATAAGCAGAGTTGACCTACATATGGTCCGTATGAGTATGCAACACAGTTCTTTTTTTCTGGGCATGCTCATGGTTCTTGCTGTAGTGGAGACGCTGGAAAGAAGAGCTTGCTTCTTGCAGTAAAACAGAGTGTGTTTCATGGATGAGAACACTGGTCTGAATTTCCCTTCAGAAACAGAGTTAAACCCCAGGATCTCTGTCTTCCTACATACAAGAGTTCATTTCCGGTAAACCAAGTGAATTATGGGCTCAAATGATTTTACACAGTTCTAGAACCCAACGCGATTATCACTATTAACTAAAGAGCATTTATGTAAGAGGAGCTGTGGTTTGTATCAGTTTCATAAGCAGAGATGGACTACGTATGGTCTGTATGAGTAGGAAACACAGTTCTTTTTTTCTGGGCATGCTCATGGTTCTTACTGTATTGGAGATGCTGGAAAGAAGAGCTTGCTTCTTGCCTTAAAACAGAGTGTGTTTCATGGATGAGGACTCTGGTCTGAATTTCCCTTCAGAAACGGAGTTAAACCCCATGATCTGTGTCTCCCTACAAGCAAGAATTCATTTCTGGAAAACCAAGTGAATTTTGGGCTCAAATGATTTTACACAGTTCTAGAACCCCACCATGATTATCACTATTAACTAAAGAGCATTCATATAAGAGGAGCTGTGGTCTTTATCATTTCATAAGCAGAGTTGAACTACATATGGTCCGTATGAGTAGGAAACACAGTTTTGTTTTTTTTTTCTGGGCAAGCTCATGGTTCTAAGTGTAGTGGAGAAGGTGAAAGAAGATGATGATTCTTGCCTTAAAACAGAGTGTTTTTCAGGGTTGAGAATTCTGGTTGAATTTACCTCCAGAAATGGAGTTAAACCCCAGGATCTGCGTCTTCCTACAAGCAAGAGTTCATTTCAGGAAAAACCAGTGAATTTTGTGCTCAAATGTTTTTTCCCAATACAGAAACCCAACGCGATTCTCACTATTAACTAAAGAGGAATTATGTAAGAGGAGCTATGGTTTGAATCAGTTTCATAAGCAGAGTTTAACTACATATGGTCTGTATGAGTAGGAAACACAGTTCTTTTTTTCTGGGCATGCTCATGTTTCTTACTGTATTTGAGACTCTGGATAGAAGAGCTTGCTTCGTGTGTTAAAACAGTGTGTGCTTCAGGGATGAGAATTCTGGTCTGAATTTCGCTTCAGAAATGGAGTTAAACACCAGGATCTGTGTATTCCTACAAGCAAGAGTTCATGTCTGGTAAACCCAGTGAATTTTGGCCTCAAATGATTTTTCACAGTTCTAGGACCCAACACGATTATCACTATTAACTAAAGAGCATTTATGTAAGAGGAGCTGTGGTCTGTATCAGTTTCATAAGCAGAGTTGGACTACATATGGTCCGTATTAGCAGGAAATACAGTTCTTTTTTTCTTGGCATGCTCATGGTTCTTACTGTATTGGAGACCCTGGAATGAAGAGGATGATTCATGGCTTAAAGCAGAGTGTGTTTCATGGATGAGAATACTGGTCTGAATTTTCCTTCAGAATCGGAGTTAACCCCAGGATCTGTGTCTTCCTACAAGCAAGAGTTCATGTCTGGTAAACCCAGTGAATTTTGGCCTCAAATGATTTTTCACAGTTCACAAACCCTACGTGATTTTCACTATTAACTAAAGAGCATGTATGTCACAGGAGCTGTGGTTTGTAGCAGTTCCATAAGCACAGTTGTACAACACATGGTCTGTATGAGTAGGAAAAACAGGTTTTTATTCTGGGCATGCTCATATTTCTTAGTATATTGGAGTCGCTGGAAAGAAGAGGATGATTCTTGCATTAAAGCAGAGTGTGTTCTAGGGATGAGAACTCTGGTCTGAATTTCCCTTCAGAAACGAAGTTAAACCCCAGGATCTGTGTCTTCCTACCAGCAAGAGTTCATTTCTGTTAAACTAAGAGAATTTTCTCCTCAAATGATTTTACACAGTTCTAGAACCCAAACGTGATTATCACTATTACCTAAAGAGCATGTATGTAACAGGAGCTGTGGTTTTTATCAGTTTCATAAGAAGAGCTGAACTACATATTGTCCGTATGAATAGCAAAAAGAGTTCTTTTTTTCTGGGCATGCTCATGGTTCTTGCTGTATTGGAGACGCTGGATAGAAGAGGATGATTCTTGCCTTAAAACAGAGTATTTTTCAGGGATGAGAACTCTGGTCTGAATTTGCCTTCAGAAATGGAGTTAAACCCTAGAATCTGTGTCTTCCTACAAGCAAGAGTTCATTTCTGGTAAACACAGTGAATTTTGGGCTCAAATGTTTTTTCCCAGTCCAGAAACCCAACGCGATTCTCACTATTAACTAAAGAGGAATTATGTAAGAAGCACTGTGGTTTGAATCAGTTTCATAAGCAGAGTTTAACTACATATGATCTGTATGATCAGGAAACACAGTTTATATTTCTGGGAATGCTCATATTTCTTACTGTATTTGAGACGCTGGATAGAAGAGCTTGCTTCGTGTGTTAAAACAGAGTACGTTTCAGGGTTGAGAACTCTGCTCTGAATTTCCCTTCTGAAACAGAGTTAAACCCCTGGATCTGTATCTTCCTACAAGCAAGAGTTCATTTCTGGTTAACCCAGTGAATTTTGGGTTCAAATGATTTTTGCAGTTCACGAACCCAACACGATTCTCACTATTAACTAAAGAGCATTTATGTAAGAGGAGCTGTGGTTTGTATCAGTTTCATAAGCAGAGATGAACTACATATGGTCTGTATGAGTAGGAAACACAGTTCTTTTTTTCTGGGCATGCTCATGATTCTTGCTGTGTTTAAGACTGTGGAAAGAAGAGCTTGCTTCTTGCGTTAAAACAGAGTATGTTTCAGGGTTGAGAACTCTGCTCTGAATTTCCCTTCTGAAACAGAGTTAAACCCCTGGATCTGTTTCTTCCTACAAGCAAGAGTTCATTTCTGGTTAACCCTGTGAATTTTGGGTTCAAATGATTTTTTGCAGTTCACGAACCCAACACGATTCTCACGATTAACTAAAGAGCATTTATGTAAGAGGAGCTGTGGTTTGTATCTGTTTCATAAGCAGAGTTGAACTACATATGGTCCAGTATGAGTATGAAACACAGTTTTTTTTCTGGGCATGCTCATGGTTCTTACTGCATTGGAGACTTTGGAAAGAAGAGCTTGCTTCTTGACTTAAAACAGAGTGTGTTTCAAGGATCAGAACTCTGGTCTGAATTTCCCTTCAGAAACGGAGTTAAATCCCCTGATGTGTGTCTCCCTACAAGCAAGAGTTCATTTCTGGTAAACCAAGAGAATTTTGGGCTCAAATGATTTTTTGCAGTTCACGAAACCTACGAAATTCTCACTATTACCTGAAGAGGATTTATGTAAGAGGAGCTGTGGTCTGTATCAGTTTCATAAGCAGAGTTGGACTACATATGGTCCGTATTAGTAGGAAATACAGTTCTTTTTTTTTTTGGCATGCTCATGGATCTTACTGTATTGGAGACCCTGGAAAGAAGAGGATGATTCAAGGCTTAAAACAGAGTGTTTTTCAGGGATGAGAACTCTGTTCTGAATTTCCCTTCAGAAACGGAGTCAAACCCCAGGATCTGTGTCTTCCTACAAGCAAGAGTTCAGTTCTGGTAAACCCAGTGAATTTTGGGCTCAAATGGTTTTTCGCAGTTCAGAAACCCAACGCGATTCTCACTATTAACTAAAGAGCATTTATGTAAGAGGAGCTGTGGTTTGTATCAGTTTCATAACCAGAGATTAACTACATATGGTCTGCATGAGTAGGAAACACAGTTCTTTTTTTCTGGGAATGCAGATGTTTCTTACAGTTTTGGAGACGCTGGATAGAAGAGGATGATTCTTGCCTTAAAACAGAGTTTTTTTCAGTGTTGAGATCTCTGGTCTGAATTTGACTTCAGAAACCGAGTTGAACCCCAGGATCTCTGTCTTCCTACAAGCAAGAGTTGATTTCTGGTAAACCCAGTGAATTTTGGGCTCAAATGATTTTTTGCAGTTCAGGAACCCAACGCGATTCTCACTATTAACTAAAGAGCATTCCTGTAAGAGGAGCTGTGGTTTGTATCAGTTTCATAAGCAGAGATGAACTACATATGGTCTGTATGAGTAGGAAACACAGTTCTTTTTTTCTGGGCATGCTCATGATTCTTGCTGTATTTAAGACTCTGGAAAGAAGAGCTTGCTTCTTGCGTTAAAACAGAGTATGTTTCAGGGTTGAAAACTCTGGTCTGAATTTCCCTTCAGAAACGGAGTTAAACCCTATGATGTGTGTCTCCCTACAAGCAAGAGTTCATTTCTGGTAAACCAAGAGAATTTTGGGCTCAAATGATTTTTTTGCAGTTCACGAACCCTACGAAATTCTCACTATTACCTGAAGAGGATTTATGTAAGAGGAGCTGTGGTTTGTATCAGTTTCATAAGCCGAGTTGAACTACATATGGTCCGTATGACTATGAAACACAGTTCCTTTTATCTGGGCATGCTCATGGTTCTTGTTGTATTGGAGACGCTGGAAAGAAGAGCTTGCTTCTTGTAGTAAAACAGAGTGTGTTTCATGGATGAGAACTCTGCTCTGTATTTCCCTTCAGAAACAGAGTTAAACCCCAGGATCTCTGTCTTCCTACAAGCAAGAGTTCATTTCAGGTAAACCAAGTGAATTATGGGCTCAAATGATTTTACACAGTTCTAGAACCCAACGCGATTATCACTATTAACTAAAGAGCATTTATGGAAGAGGAGCTGTGGTCTGTATCAGTTTCATAAGCAGAGTTGGACTACATATGGTCCGTATTAGTAGGAAATACAGTTCTTTTTTTTTTTGGCATGCTCATGGATCTTACTGTATTGGAGACCCTGGAAAGAAGAGGATGATTCATGGCTTAAAACAGAGTGTTTTTCAGGGATGAGAACTCTGTTCTGAATTTCCCTTCAGAAACGGAGTCAAACCCCAGGATCTGTGTCTTCCTACAAGCAAGAGTTCAGTTCTGGTAAACCCAGTGAATTTTGGGCTCAAATGGTTTTTCTCAGTTCAGAAACCCAACGCGATTCTCACTATTAACTAAAGAGCATTTATGTAAGAGGAGCTGTGGTTTGTATCAGTTTCATAAGCAGAGATGAACTACATATGGTCTGTATGAGTAGGAAACACAGTTCTTTTTTTCTGGGCATGCTCATGATTCTTGCTGTATTTAAGACTCTGGAAAGAAGAGCTTGCTTCTTGCGTTAAAACAGAGTATGTTTCAGGGTTGAAAACTCTGGTCTGAATTTCCCTTCAGAAACGGAGTTAAACCCCATGATGTGTGTCTCCCTACAAGCAAGAGTTCATTTCTGGTAAACCAAGAGAATTTTGGGCTCAAATGATTTTTCGCAGTTCACGAACCCTACGCAATTCTCACTATTACCTGAAGTGGATTTATGTAAGAGGAGCTGTGGTTTGTATCAGTTTCATAAGCAGAGTTGAACTACATATGGTCCGTGTGAGTATGAAACACAGTTCTTTTTTTCTGGGCATGCTCATGGTTCTTGCTGTAGTGGAGACGCTGGAAAGAACAGCTTGCTTCTTGCAGTAAAACAGAGTGTGTTTCATGGATGAGAACTCTGGTCTGAATTTCCCTTCAGAAACGGAGTTAAACCCCAGGATCTGTGTCTTCCTACAAGCAAGAGTTCATTTCAGGAAAACCCAGTGAATTTTGTGCTCAAATGTTTTTTCCCAGTACAGAAACACAACGCGATTCTCACTATTAATTAAAGAGGAATTATGTAAGAGGAGCTGTGGTTTGAATCAGTTTCATAAGCAGAGTTAAACTACATATGGTCTGTATGAGTAGGAAACACAGTTCTTTTTTTCTGGGAATGCTCATGTTTCTTACTGTATTTGAGACTCTGGATAGAAGAGCTTGCTTCGTGTGTTAAAACAGTGTGTGCTTCAGGGATGAGAATTCTGGTCTGAGTTTCACTTCAGAAATGGAGTTAAACCTCAGGATCTGTGTATTCCTACAAGCAAGAGTTCATTTCTGGTAAACCCAGTGAACTTTGGGCTCAAATGATTTTTCGCAGATCACGAACCCAACGTGATTCTCACTGTTAACTAAAGAGGATTTATGTTAGAGGAGCTGTGGTTTGTATCAGTTTCATAAGCAGAGTTGAACTACATATGGTCTTTATGAGTAGGAAACTCTGTAGTTCTTTTCTTGGCATGCTCATGGTTCTTACTATATTGGAGAAGCTGCAAAGAAGAGGATGATTCTTGCCTTAAAACAGAGTTTTTTTCAGGGTTGAGAACTCTGCTCTGAATTTACCTTCAGAAACGGAGTTAAACACCAGGATCTGTGTCTTTCTACAAGCAATAGTTCATTTCTGTTAAACCCAGTGAATTTTGGGCTGAAATGATTTTTCGCACTTCATGAACCAAACGCGATTCTCACTATTAACAAAAGAGCATTTATGTTGGAGGAGCTGTGGTTTGTATCAGTTTCATAAGCAGAGATGAACTACATATTTACTGTATGAGTAGGAAACACAGTTCTTTTTTTCTGGGCATGCTCATGATTCTTGCTGTATTTAAGACTCTGGAAAGAAGAGCTTGCTTCTTGCGTTAAAACAGAGTAGGTTTCAGGGTTGAGAACTCTCGTCTGAATTTCCCTTCTGAAACAGAGTTAAACCCCTGGATCTGTATCTTCCTACAAGCAAGAGTTCATTTCTGGTTAACCCAGTGAATTTTGGGTTCAAATGATTTTTTGCAGTTCACGAACCCAACACGATTCTCACTATTAACTAAAGAGCATTTATGTAAGAGGAGCTGTGGTTTGTATCAGTTTCATAAGCAGAGTTGAACTACATATGGTCTGTATGAGTAGGAAACACAGTTCTTTTTTTCTGGGCATGCTCATGGTTCTTATTGCATTGGAGACGCTGGAAAAAAGAGCTTGCTTCTTGACTTAAAACAGAGTGTGTTTCAAGGATGAGAACTCTGGTCTGAATTTCCCTTCAGAAACGGAGTTAAACCCCATGATGTGTGTCTCCCTACAAGCAAGAGTTCATTTCTGGTAAACCAAGAGAATTTTGGACTCAAATGATTTTTCGCAGTTCACGAACCCTACGCAATTCTCACTATTACCTGAAGAGGATTTATGTAAGAGGAGCTGTGGTTTGTATCAGTTTCATAAGCAGAGTTGACCTACATATGGTCCGTATGAGTATGCAACACAGTTCTTTTTTTCTGGGCATGCTCATGGTTCTTGCTGTAGTGGAGACGCTGGAAAGAAGAGCTTGCTTCTTGCAGTAAAACAGAGTGTGTTTCATGGATGAGAACACTGGTCTGAATTTCCCTTCAGAAACAGAGTTAAACCCCAGGATCTCTGTCTTCCTACATACAAGAGTTCATTTCCGGTAAACCAAGTGAATTATGGGCTCAAATGATTTTACACAGTTCTAGAACCCAACGCGATTATCACTATTAACTAAAGAGCATTTATGTAAGAGGAGCTGTGGTTTGTATCAGTTTCATAAGCAGAGATGGACTACGTATGGTCTGTATGAGTAGGAAACACAGTTCTTTTTTTCTGGGCATGCTCATGGTTCTTACTGTATTGGAGATGCTGGAAAGAAGAGCTTGCTTCTTGCCTTAAAACAGAGTGTGTTTCATGGATGAGGACTCTGGTCTGAATTTCCCTTCAGAAACGGAGTTAAACCCCATGATCTGTGTCTCCCTACAAGCAAGAATTCATTTCTGGAAAACCAAGTGAATTTTGGGCTCAAATGATTTTACACAGTTCTAGAACCCCACCATGATTATCACTATTAACTAAAGAGCATTCATATAAGAGGAGCTGTGGTCTTTATCATTTCATAAGCAGAGTTGAACTACATATGGTCCGTATGAGTAGGAAACACAGTTTTGTTTTTTTTTTCTGGGCAAGCTCATGGTTCTAAGTGTAGTGGAGAAGGTGAAAGAAGATGATGATTCTTGCCTTAAAACAGAGTGTTTTTCAGGGTTGAGAATTCTGGTTGAATTTACCTCCAGAAATGGAGTTAAACCCCAGGATCTGCGTCTTCCTACAAGCAAGAGTTCATTTCAGGAAAAACCAGTGAATTTTGTGCTCAAATGTTTTTTCCCAATACAGAAACCCAACGCGATTCTCACTATTAACTAAAGAGGAATTATGTAAGAGGAGCTATGGTTTGAATCAGTTTCATAAGCAGAGTTTAACTACATATGGTCTGTATGAGTAGGAAACACAGTTCTTTTTTTCTGGGCATGCTCATGTTTCTTACTGTATTTGAGACTCTGGATAGAAGAGCTTGCTTCGTGTGTTAAAACAGTGTGTGCTTCAGGGATGAGAATTCTGGTCTGAATTTCGCTTCAGAAATGGAGTTAAACACCAGGATCTGTGTATTCCTACAAGCAAGAGTTCATGTCTGGTAAACCCAGTGAATTTTGGCCTCAAATGATTTTTCACAGTTCTAGGACCCAACACGATTATCACTATTAACTAAAGAGCATTTATGTAAGAGGAGCTGTGGTCTGTATCAGTTTCATAAGCAGAGTTGGACTACATATGGTCCGTATTAGCAGGAAATACAGTTCTTTTTTTCTTGGCATGCTCATGGTTCTTACTGTATTGGAGACCCTGGAATGAAGAGGATGATTCATGGCTTAAAGCAGAGTGTGTTTCATGGATGAGAATACTGGTCTGAATTTTCCTTCAGAATCGGAGTTAACCCCAGGATCTGTGTCTTCCTACAAGCAAGAGTTCATGTCTGGTAAACCCAGTGAATTTTGGCCTCAAATGATTTTTCACAGTTCACAAACCCTACGTGATTTTCACTATTAACTAAAGAGCATGTATGTCACAGGAGCTGTGGTTTGTAGCAGTTCCATAAGCACAGTTGTACAACACATGGTCTGTATGAGTAGGAAAAACAGGTTTTTATTCTGGGCATGCTCATATTTCTTAGTATATTGGAGTCGCTGGAAAGAAGAGGATGATTCTTGCATTAAAGCAGAGTGTGTTCTAGGGATGAGAACTCTGGTCTGAATTTCCCTTCAGAAACGAAGTTAAACCCCAGGATCTGTGTCTTCCTACCAGCAAGAGTTCATTTCTGTTAAACTAAGAGAATTTTCTCCTCAAATGATTTTACACAGTTCTAGAACCCAAACGTGATTATCACTATTACCTAAAGAGCATGTATGTAACAGGAGCTGTGGTTTTTATCAGTTTCATAAGAAGAGCTGAACTACATATTGTCCGTATGAATAGCAAAAAGAGTTCTTTTTTTCTGGGCATGCTCATGGTTCTTGGTGTATTGGAGACGCTGGATAGAAGAGGATGATTCTTGCCTTAAAACAGAGTATTTTTCAGGGATGAGAACTCTGGTCTGAATTTGCCTTCAGAAATGGAGTTAAACCCTAGAATCTGTGTCTTCCTACAAGCAAGAGTTCATTTCTGGTAAACACAGTGAATTTTGGGCTCAAATGTTTTTTCCCAGTCCAGAAACCCAACGCGATTCTCACTATTAACTAAAGAGGAATTATGTAAGAAGCACTGTGGTTTGAATCAGTTTCATAAGCAGAGTTTAACTACATATGATCTGTATGATCAGGAAACACAGTTTATATTTCTGGGAATGCTCATATTTCTTACTGTATTTGAGACGCTGGATAGAAGAGCTTGCTTCGTGTGTTAAAACAGAGTACGTTTCAGGGTTGAGAACTCTGCTCTGAATTTCCCTTCTGAAACAGAGTTAAACCCCTGGATCTGTATCTTCCTACAAGCAAGAGTTCATTTCTGGTTAACCCAGTGAATTTTGGGTTCAAATGATTTTTGCAGTTCACGAACCCAACACGATTCTCACTATTAACTAAAGAGCATTTATGTAAGAGGAGCTGTGGTTTGTATCAGTTTCATAAGCAGAGATGAACTACATATGGTCTGTATGAGTAGGAAACACAGTTCTTTTTTTCTGGGCATGCTCATGATTCTTGCTGTGTTTAAGACTGTGGAAAGAAGAGCTTGCTTCTTGCGTTAAAACAGAGTATGTTTCAGGGTTGAGAACTCTGCTCTGAATTTCCCTTCTGAAACAGAGTTAAACCCCTGGATCTGTTTCTTCCTACAAGCAAGAGTTCATTTCTGGTTAACCCTGTGAATTTTGGGTTCAAATGATTTTTTGCAGTTCACGAACCCAACACGATTCTCACGATTAACTAAAGAGCATTTATGTAAGAGGAGCTGTGGTTTGTATCAGTTTCATAAGCAGAGTTGAACTACATATGGTCCAGTATGAGTATGAAACACAGTTTTTTTTCTGGGCATGCTCATGGTTCTTACTGCATTGGAGACTTTGGAAAGAAGAGCTTGCTTCTTGACTTAAAACAGAGTGTGTTTCAAGGATCAGAACTCTGGTCTGAATTTCCCTTCAGAAACGGAGTTAAATCCCCTGATGTGTGTCTCCCTACAAGCAAGAGTTCATTTCTGGTAAACCAAGAGAATTTTGGGCTCAAATGATTTTTTGCAGTTCACGAAACCTACGAAATTCTCACTATTACCTGAAGAGGATTTATGTAAGAGGAGCTGTGGTCTGTATCAGTTTCATAAGCAGAGTTGGACTACATATGGTCCGTATTAGTAGGAAATACAGTTCTTTTTTTTTTTGGCATGCTCATGGATCTTACTGTATTGGAGACCCTGGAAAGAAGAGGATGATTCAAGGCTTAAAACAGAGTGTTTTTCAGGGATGAGAACTCTGTTCTGAATTTCCCTTCAGAAACGGAGTCAAACCCCAGGATCTGTGTCTTCCTACAAGCAAGAGTTCAGTTCTGGTAAACCCAGTGAATTTTGGGCTCAAATGGTTTTTCGCAGTTCAGAAACCCAACGCGATTCTCACTATTAACTAAAGAGCATTTATGTAAGAGGAGCTGTGGTTTGTATCAGTTTCATAACCAGAGATTAACTACATATGGTCTGCATGAGTAGGAAACACAGTTCTTTTTTTCTGGGAATGCAGATGTTTCTTACAGTTTTGGAGACGCTGGATAGAAGAGGATGATTCTTGCCTTAAAACAGAGTTTTTTTCAGGGTTGAGATCTCTGGTCTGAATTTGACTTCAGAAACCGAGTTGAACCCCAGGATCTCTGTCTTCCTACAAGCAAGAGTTGATTTCTGGTAAACCCAGTGAATTTTGGGCTCAAATGATTTTTTGCAGTTCAGGAACCCAACGCGATTCTCACTATTAACTAAAGAGCATTCCTGTAAGAGGAGCTGTGGTTTGTATCAGTATCATAAGCAGAGATGAACTACATATGGTCTGTATGAGTAGGAAACACAGTTCTTTTTTTCTGGGCATGCTCATGATTCTTGCTGTATTTAAGACTCTGCAAAAAAGAGCTTGCTTCTTGCGTTAAAACAGAGTATGTTTCAGGGTTGAGAACTCTGGTCTGAATTTCCCTTCAGAAACGGAGTTGAACCCCAGGATCTGTGTCTTCCTACAAGCAAGAGTTCATGTCTGGTAAACCCAGTGAATTTTGGCCTCAAATGATTTTACACAGTTCTAGGACCCAACACGATTATCACTATTAACTAAAGAGCATTTATGTAAGAGGAGCTGTGGTCTGTATCAGTTTCATAAGCAGAGTTGGACTACATATGGTCCGTATTAGCAGGAAATACAGTTCTTTTTTTCTTGGCATGCTCATGGTTCTTACTGTATTGGAGACCCTGGAATGAAGAGGATGATTCATGGCTTAAAACAGAGTGTGTTTCATGGATGAGAACAGTGGTCTGAATTTTCCTTCAGAATCGGAGTTAACCCCAGGATCTGTGTCTTCCTACAAGCAAGAGTTCATGTCTGGTAAACCCAGTGAATTTTGGCCTCAAATGATTTTTCGCAGTTCACAAACCCTACGTGATTTTCACTATTATCTAAAGAGCATGTATGTCACAGGAGCTGTGGTTTGTAGCAGTTCCATAAGCACAGTTGTACTACACATGGTCTGTATGAGTAGGAAAAACAGGTTTTTATTCTGGGCATGCTCATATTTCTTAGTATATTGGAGTCGCTGGAAAGAAGAGGATGATTCTTGCATTAAAGCAGAGTGTGTTCTAGGGATGAGAACTCTGGTCTGAATTTCCCTTCAGAAACGAAGTTAAACCCCAGGATCTGTGTCTTCCTACCAGCAAGAGTTCATTTCTGTTAAACTAAGAGAATTTTCTCCTCAAATGATTTTACACAGTTCTAGAACCCAACCGTGATTATCACTATTACCAAAAGAGCATGTATGTAACAGGAGCTGTGGTTTGTATCAGTTTCATAAGAAGAGTTGAACTACATATTGTCCGTATGAATAGCAAAAAGAGTTCTTTTTTTCTGGGCATGCTCATGGTTCTTGCTGTATTGGAGACGCAGGATAGAAGAGGATGATTCTTGCCTTAAAACAGAGTATTTTTCAGGGATGAGAACTCTGGTCTGAATTTGCCTTCAGAAATGGAGTTAAACCCTAGAATCTGTGTCTTCCCACAAGCAAGAGTTCATTTCTGGTAAACACAGTGAATTTTGGGCTCAAATGTTTTTTCCCAGTCCAGAAACCCAACGCGATTCTCACTATTAACTAAAGAGGAATTATGTAAGAGGTGCTGTGGTTTGAATCAGTTTCATAAGCAGAGTTTAACTACATATGATCTGTATGAGTAGGAAACACAGTTTATTTGCTGGGAATGCTCATATTTCTTACTGTATTTGAGACGCTGGATAGAAGAGCTTGCTTCGTGTGTTAAAACAGAGTATGTTTCAGGGTTGAGAACTCTGCTCTGAATTTCCCTTCTGAAACAGAGTTAAACCCCTGGATCTGTATCTTCCTACAAGCAAGAGTTCATTTCTGGTTAACCCAGTGAATTTTGGGTTCAAATGATTTTTTGCAGTTCACGAACCCAACACGATTCTCACTATTAACTAAAGAGCATTTATGTAAGAGGAGCTGTGGTTTGTATCAGTTTCATAAGCAGAGATGAACTACATATGGTCTGTATGAGTAGGAAACACAGTTCATTTTTTCTGGGCATGCTCATGATTCTTGCTGTGTTTAAGACTGTGGAAAGAAGAGCTTGCTTCTTGCGTTAAAACAGAGTATGTTTCAGGGTTGAGAACTCTGCTCTGAATTTCCCTTCTGAAACAGAGTTAAACCCCTGGATCTGTATCTTCCTACAAGCAAGAGTTCATTTCTGGTAAACCAAGAGAATTTTGGGTTCAAATGATTTTTTGCAGTTCACGAACCCTACAAAATTCTCACTTTTACCTGAAGAGGATTTATGTAAGAGGAGCTGTGGTTTGTATCAGTTTCATAAGCCGAGTTGAACTACATATCGTCCGTATGAGTATGAAACTCAGTTCTTTTTATCTGGGCATGCTCATGGTTCTTGTTGTATTGGAGACGCTGGAAAGAAGAGCTTGCTTTTTGCAGTAAAACAGAGTGTGTTTCATGGATGAGAACTCTGGTCTGTATTTCCCTTCAGAAACAGAGTTAAAACCCAGGATCTCTGTCTTCCTACAAGCAAGAGTTCATTTCTGGTAAACCAAGTGAATTATGGGCTCAAATGATTTTACACAGTTCTAGAACCCAACGCGATTATCACTATTAACTAAAGAGCATTTATGTAAGAGGAGCTGTGGTCTGTATCAGTTTCATAAGCAGAGTTGGACTACATATGGTCCGTATTAGTAGGAAATACAGTTCTTTTTTTTTTTTTGGCATGCTCATGGATCTTACTGTATTGGAGACCCTGGAAAGAGAGGATGATTCATGGCTTAAAACAGAGTGTTTTTCAGGGATGAGAACTCTGTTCTGAATTTCCCTTCAGAAACGGAGTCAAACCCCAGGATCTGTGTCTTCCTACAAGCAAGAGTTCAGTTCTGGTAAACCCAGTGAATTTTGGGCTCAAATGGTTTTTCGCAGTTCAGAAACCCAACGCGATTCTCACTATTAACTAAAGAGCATTTATGTAAGAGGAGCTGTGGTTTGTATCAGTTTCATAACCAGAGTTTAACTACATATGGTCTGTATGAGTAGGAAACACAGTTCTTTTTTTCTGGGAATTCAGATGTTTCTTACAGTTTTGGAGACGCTGGATAGAAGAGGATGATTCTTGCCTTAAAACAGAGTTTTTTTCAGGGTTGAGATCTCTGGTCTGAATTTGACTTCAGAAACCGAGTTGAACCCCAGGATCTCTGTCTTCCTACAAGCAAGAGTTGATTTCTGGTAAACCCAGTGAATTTTGGGCTCAAATGATTTTTTGCAGTTCAGGAACCCAACACGATTCTCACTATTAACTAAAGAGCATTCCTGTAAGAGGAGCTATGGTTTGTATCAGTATCATAAGCAGAGATGAACTACATATGGTCTGTATGAGTAGGAAACACAGTTCTTTTTTTCTGGGCATGCTCATGATTCTTGCTGTATTTAAGACTCTGGAAAGAAGAGCTTGCTTCTTGCGTTAAAACAGAGTATGTTTCAGGGTTGAGAACTCTGGTCTGAATTTCCCTTCAGAAACGGAGTTAAACCCCAGGATCTGTGTCTTCCTACAAGCAAGAGTTCATGTCTGGTAAACCCAGTGAATTTTGGGCTCAAATGATTTTACACAGTTCTAGAACCCCACCATGATTATCACTATTAACTAAAGAGCATTCATATAAGAGGAGCTGTGGTCTTTATCATTTCATAAGCAGAGTTGAACTACATATGGTCCGTATGAGTAGGAAACACAGTTTTGTTTTTTTTTTCTGGGCAAGCTCATGGTTCTAAGTGTAGTGGAGAAGGTGAAAGAAGATGATGATTCTTGCCTTAAAACAGAGTGTTTTTCAGGGTTGAGAATTCTGGTTGAATTTACCTCCAGAAATGGAGTTAAACCCCAGGATCTGCGTCTTCCTACAAGCAAGAGTTCATTTCAGGAAAAACCAGTGAATTTTGTGCTCAAATGTTTTTTCCCAATACAGAAACCCAACGCGATTCTCACTATTAACTAAAGAGGAATTATGTAAGAGGAGCTATGGTTTGAATCAGTTTCATAAGCAGAGTTTAACTACATATGGTCTGTATGAGTAGGAAACACAGTTCTTTTTTTCTGGGCATGCTCATGTTTCTTACTGTATTTGAGACTCTGGATAGAAGAGCTTGCTTCGTGTGTTAAAACAGTGTGTGCTTCAGGGATGAGAATTCTGGTCTGAATTTCGCTTCAGAAATGGAGTTAAACACCAGGATCTGTGTATTCCTACAAGCAAGAGTTCATGTCTGGTAAACCCAGTGAATTTTGGCCTCAAATGATTTTTCACAGTTCTAGGACCCAACACGATTATCACTATTAACTAAAGAGCATTTATGTAAGAGGAGCTGTGGTCTGTATCAGTTTCATAAGCAGAGTTGGACTACATATGGTCCGTATTAGCAGGAAATACAGTTCTTTTTTCTTGGCATGCTCATGGTTCTTACTGTATTGGAGACCCTGGAATGAAGAGGATGATTCATGGCTTAAAGCAGAGTGTGTTTCATGGATGAGAATACTGGTCTGAATTTTCCTTCAGAATCGGAGTTAACCCCAGGATCTGTGTCTTCCTACAAGCAAGAGTTCATGTCTGGTAAACCCAGTGAATTTTGGCCTCAAATGATTTTTCACAGTTCACAAACCCTACGTGATTTTCACTATTAACTAAAGAGCATGTATGTCACAGGAGCTGTGGTTTGTAGCAGTTCCATAAGCACAGTTGTACAACACATGGTCTGTATGAGTAGGAAAAACAGGTTTTTATTCTGGGCATGCTCATATTTCTTAGTATATTGGAGTCGCTGGAAAGAAGAGGATGATTCTTGCATTAAAGCAGAGTGTGTTCTAGGGATGAGAACTCTGGTCTGAATTTCCCTTCAGAAACGAAGTTAAACCCCAGGATCTGTGTCTTCCTACCAGCAAGAGTTCATTTCTGTTAAACTAAGAGAATTTTCTCCTCAAATGATTTTACACAGTTCTAGAACCCAAACGTGATTATCACTATTACCTAAAGAGCATGTATGTAACAGGAGCTGTGGTTTTTATCAGTTTCATAAGAAGAGCTGAACTACATATTGTCCGTATGAATAGCAAAAAGAGTTCTTTTTTTCTGGGCATGCTCATGGTTCTTGGTGTATTGGAGACGCTGGATAGAAGAGGATGATTCTTGCCTTAAAACAGAGTATTTTTCAGGGATGAGAACTCTGGTCTGAATTTGCCTTCAGAAATGGAGTTAAACCCTAGAATCTGTGTCTTCCTACAAGCAAGAGTTCATTTCTGGTAAACACAGTGAATTTTGGGCTCAAATGTTTTTTCCCAGTCCAGAAACCCAACGCGATTCTCACTATTAACTAAAGAGGAATTATGTAAGAAGCACTGTGGTTTGAATCAGTTTCATAAGCAGAGTTTAACTACATATGATCTGTATGATCAGGAAACACAGTTTATATTTCTGGGAATGCTCATATTTCTTACTGTATTTGAGACGCTGGATAGAAGAGCTTGCTTCGTGTGTTAAAACAGAGTACGTTTCAGGGTTGAGAACTCTGCTCTGAATTTCCCTTCTGAAACAGAGTTAAACCCCTGGATCTGTATCTTCCTACAAGCAAGAGTTCATTTCTGGTTAACCCAGTGAATTTTGGGTTCAAATGATTTTTGCAGTTCACGAACCCAACACGATTCTCACTATTAACTAAAGAGCATTTATGTAAGAGGAGCTGTGGTTTGTATCAGTTTCATAAGCAGAGATGAACTACATATGGTCTGTATGAGTAGGAAACACAGTTCTTTTTTTCTGGGCATGCTCATGATTCTTGCTGTGTTTAAGACTGTGGAAAGAAGAGCTTGCTTCTTGCGTTAAAACAGAGTATGTTTCAGGGTTGAGAACTCTGCTCTGAATTTCCCTTCTGAAACAGAGTTAAACCCCTGGATCTGTTTCTTCCTACAAGCAAGAGTTCATTTCTGGTTAACCCTGTGAATTTTGGGTTCAAATGATTTTTTGCAGTTCACGAACCCAACACGATTCTCACGATTAACTAAAGAGCATTTATGTAAGAGGAGCTGTGGTTTGTATCAGTTTCATAAGCAGAGTTGAACTACATATGGTCCAGTATGAGTATGAAACACAGTTTTTTTTCTGGGCATGCTCATGGTTCTTACTGCATTGGAGACTTTGGAAAGAAGAGCTTGCTTCTTGACTTAAAACAGAGTGTGTTTCAAGGATCAGAACTCTGGTCTGAATTTCCCTTCAGAAACGGAGTTAAATCCCCTGATGTGTGTCTCCCTACAAGCAAGAGTTCATTTCTGGTAAACCAAGAGAATTTTGGGCTCAAATGATTTTTTGCAGTTCACGAAACCTACGAAATTCTCACTATTACCTGAAGAGGATTTATGTAAGAGGAGCTGTGGTCTGTATCAGTTTCATAAGCAGAGTTGGACTACATATGGTCCGTATTAGTAGGAAATACAGTTCTTTTTTTTTTTGGCATGCTCATGGATCTTACTGTATTGGAGACCCTGGAAAGAAGAGGATGATTCAAGGCTTAAAACAGAGTGTTTTTCAGGGATGAGAACTCTGTTCTGAATTTCCCTTCAGAAACGGAGTCAAACCCCAGGATCTGTGTCTTCCTACAAGCAAGAGTTCAGTTCTGGTAAACCCAGTGAATTTTGGGCTCAAATGGTTTTTCGCAGTTCAGAAACCCAACGCGATTCTCACTATTAACTAAAGAGCATTTATGTAAGAGGAGCTGTGGTTTGTATCAGTTTCATAACCAGAGATTAACTACATATGGTCTGCATGAGTAGGAAACACAGTTCTTTTTTTCTGGGAATGCAGATGTTTCTTACAGTTTTGGAGACGCTGGATAGAAGAGGATGATTCTTGCCTTAAAACAGAGTTTTTTTCAGGGTTGAGATCTCTGGTCTGAATTTGACTTCAGAAACCGAGTTGAACCCCAGGATCTCTGTCTTCCTACAAGCAAGAGTTGATTTCTGGTAAACCCAGTGAATTTTGGGCTCAAATGATTTTTTGCAGTTCAGGAACCCAACGCGATTCTCACTATTAACTAAAGAGCATTCCTGTAAGAGGAGCTGTGGTTTGTATCAGTATCATAAGCAGAGATGAACTACATATGGTCTGTATGAGTAGGAAACACAGTTCTTTTTTTCTGGGCATGCTCATGATTCTTGCTGTATTTAAGACTCTGCAAAAAAGAGCTTGCTTCTTGCGTTAAAACAGAGTATGTTTCAGGGTTGAGAACTCTGGTCTGAATTTCCCTTCAGAAACGGAGTTGAACCCCAGGATCTGTGTCTTCCTACAAGCAAGAGTTCATGTCTGGTAAACCCAGTGAATTTTGGCCTCAAATGATTTTACACAGTTCTAGGACCCAACACGATTATCACTATTAACTAAAGAGCATTTATGTAAGAGGAGCTGTGGTCTGTATCAGTTTCATAAGCAGAGTTGGACTACATATGGTCCGTATTAGCAGGAAATACAGTTCTTTTTTTCTTGGCATGCTCATGGTTCTTACTGTATTGGAGACCCTGGAATGAAGAGGATGATTCATGGCTTAAAACAGAGTGTGTTTCATGGATGAGAACAGTGGTCTGAATTTTCCTTCAGAATCGGAGTTAACCCCAGGATCTGTGTCTTCCTACAAGCAAGAGTTCATGTCTGGTAAACCCAGTGAATTTTGGCCTCAAATGATTTTTCGCAGTTCACAAACCCTACGTGATTTTCACTATTATCTAAAGAGCATGTATGTCACAGGAGCTGTGGTTTGTAGCAGTTCCATAAGCACAGTTGTACTACACATGGTCTGTATGAGTAGGAAAAACAGGTTTTTATTCTGGGCATGCTCATATTTCTTAGTATATTGGAGTCGCTGGAAAGAAGAGGATGATTCTTGCATTAAAGCAGAGTGTGTTCTAGGGATGAGAACTCTGGTCTGAATTTCCCTTCAGAAACGAAGTTAAACCCCAGGATCTGTGTCTTCCTACCAGCAAGAGTTCATTTCTGTTAAACTAAGAGAATTTTCTCCTCAAATGATTTTACACAGTTCTAGAACCCAACCGTGATTATCACTATTACCTAAAGAGCATGTATGTAACAGGAGCTGTGGTTTGTATCAGTTTCATAAGAAGAGTTGAACTACATATTGTCCGTATGAATAGCAAAAAGAGTTCTTTTTTTCTGGGCATGCTCATGGTTCTTGCTGTATTGGAGACGCAGGATAGAAGAGGATGATTCTTGCCTTAAAACAGAGTATTTTTCAGGGATGAGAACTCTGGTCTGAATTTGCCTTCAGAAATGGAGTTAAACCCTAGAATCTGTGTCTTCCCACAAGCAAGAGTTCATTTCTGGTAAACACAGTGAATTTTGGGCTCAAATGTTTTTTCCCAGTCCAGAAACCCAACGCGATTCTCACTATTAACTAAAGAGGAATTATGTAAGAGGTGCTGTGGTTTGAATCAGTTTCATAAGCAGAGTTTAACTACATATGATCTGTATGAGTAGGAAACACAGTTTATTTGCTGGGAATGCTCATATTTCTTACTGTATTTGAGACGCTGGATAGAAGAGCTTGCTTCGTGTGTTAAAACAGAGTATGTTTCAGGGTTGAGAACTCTGCTCTGAATTTCCCTTCTGAAACAGAGTTAAACCCCTGGATCTGTATCTTCCTACAAGCAAGAGTTCATTTCTGGTTAACCCAGTGAATTTTGGGTTCAAATGATTTTTTGCAGTTCACGAACCCAACACGATTCTCACTATTAACTAAAGAGCATTTATGTAAGAGGAGCTGTGGTTTGTATCAGTTTCATAAGCAGAGATGAACTACATATGGTCTGTATGAGTAGGAAACACAGTTCATTTTTTCTGGGCATGCTCATGATTCTTGCTGTGTTTAAGACTGTGGAAAGAAGAGCTTGCTTCTTGCGTTAAAACAGAGTATGTTTCAGGGTTGAGAACTCTGCTCTGAATTTCCCTTCTGAAACAGAGTTAAACCCCTGGATCTGTATCTTCCTACAAGCAAGAGTTCATTTCTGGTAAACCAAGAGAATTTTGGGTTCAAATGATTTTTTGCAGTTCACGAACCCTACAAAATTCTCACTTTTACCTGAAGAGGATTTATGTAAGAGGAGCTGTGGTTTGTATCAGTTTCATAAGCCGAGTTGAACTACATATCGTCCGTATGAGTATGAAACTCAGTTCTTTTTATCTGGGCATGCTCATGGTTCTTGTTGTATTGGAGACGCTGGAAAGAAGAGCTTGCTTTTTGCAGTAAAACAGAGTGTGTTTCATGGATGAGAACTCTGGTCTGTATTTCCCTTCAGAAACAGAGTTAAAACCCAGGATCTCTGTCTTCCTACAAGCAAGAGTTCATTTCTGGTAAACCAAGTGAATTATGGGCTCAAATGATTTTACACAGTTCTAGAACCCAACGCGATTATCACTATTAACTAAAGAGCATTTATGTAAGAGGAGCTGTGGTCTGTATCAGTTTCATAAGCAGAGTTGGACTACATATGGTCCGTATTAGTAGGAAATACAGTTCTTTTTTTTTTTTTGGCATGCTCATGGATCTTACTGTATTGGAGACCCTGGAAAGAGAGGATGATTCATGGCTTAAAACAGAGTGTTTTTCAGGGATGAGAACTCTGTTCTGAATTTCCCTTCAGAAACGGAGTCAAACCCCAGGATCTGTGTCTTCCTACAAGCAAGAGTTCAGTTCTGGTAAACCCAGTGAATTTTGGGCTCAAATGGTTTTTCGCAGTTCAGAAACCCAACGCGATTCTCACTATTAACTAAAGAGCATTTATGTAAGAGGAGCTGTGGTTTGTATCAGTTTCATAACCAGAGTTTAACTACATATGGTCTGTATGAGTAGGAAACACAGTTCTTTTTTTCTGGGAATTCAGATGTTTCTTACAGTTTTGGAGACGCTGGATAGAAGAGGATGATTCTTGCCTTAAAACAGAGTTTTTTTCAGGGTTGAGATCTCTGGTCTGAATTTGACTTCAGAAACCGAGTTGAACCCCAGGATCTCTGTCTTCCTACAAGCAAGAGTTGATTTCTGGTAAACCCAGTGAATTTTGGGCTCAAATGATTTTTTGCAGTTCAGGAACCCAACACGATTCTCACTATTAACTAAAGAGCATTCCTGTAAGAGGAGCTATGGTTTGTATCAGTATCATAAGCAGAGATGAACTACATATGGTCTGTATGAGTAGGAAACACAGTTCTTTTTTTCTGGGCATGCTCATGATTCTTGCTGTATTTAAGACTCTGGAAAGAAGAGCTTGCTTCTTGCGTTAAAACAGAGTATGTTTCAGGGTTGAGAACTCTGGTCTGAATTTCCCTTCAGAAACGGAGTTAAACCCCAGGATCTGTGTCTTCCTACAAGCAAGAGTTCATGTCTGGTAAACCCAGTGAATTTTGGCCTCAAATGATTTTACACAGTTCTAGGACCCAACACGATTATCACTATTAACTAAAGAGCATTTATGTAAGAGGAGCTGTGGTCTGTATCAGTTTCATAAGCAGAGTTGGACTACACATGGTCCGTATCAGCAGGAAATACAGTTCTTTTTTTCTTGGCATGCTCATGGTTCTTACTGTATTGGAGACCCTGGAATGAAGAGGATGATTCATGGCTTAAAACAGAGTGTGTTTCATGGATGAGAACACTGGTCTGAATTTTCCTTCAGAATCGGAGTTAACCCCAGGATCTGTGTCTTCCTACAAGCAAGAGTTCATGTCTGGTAAACCCAGTGAATTTTGGCCTCAAATGATTTTTCGCAGTTCACAAACCCTACGTGATTTTCACTATTATCTAAAGAGCATGTATGTCACAGGAGCTGTGGTTTGTAGCAGTTCCATAAGCACAGTTGTACTACACATGGTCTGTATGAGTAGGAAAAACAGGTTTTTATTCTGGGCATGCTCGTATTTCTTAGTATATTGGAGTCGCTGGAAAGAAGAGGATGATTCTTGCATTAAAGCAGAGTGTGTTCTAGGGATGAGAACTCTGGTCTGAATTTCCCTTCAGAAACGAAGTTAAACCCCAGGATCTGTGTCTTCCTACCAGCAAGAGTTCATTTCTGTTAAACTAAGAGAATTTTCTCCTCAAATGATTTTACACAGTTCTAGAACCCAACCGTGATTATCACTATTACCTAAAGAGCATGTATGTCACAGGAGCTGTGGTTTGTAGCAGTTCCATAAGCACAGTTGTACTACACATGGTCTGTATGAGTAGGAAAAACAGGTTTTTATTCTGGGCATGCTCATATTTCTTAGTATATTGGAGTCGCTGGAAAGAAGAGGATGATTCTTGCATTAAAGCAGAGTGTGTTCTAGGGATGAGAACTCTGGTCTGAATTTCCCTTCAGAAACGAAGTTAAACCCCAGGATCTGTGTCTTCCTACCAGCAAGAGTTCATTTCTGTTAAACTAAGAGAATTTTCTCCTCAAATGATTTTACACAGTTCTAGAACCCAACCGTGATTATCACTATTACCTAAAGAGCATGTATGTAACAGGAGCTGTGGTTTGTATCAGTTTCATAAGAAGAGTTGAACTACATATTGTCCGTATGAATAGCAAAAAGAGTTCTTTTTTTCTGGGCATGCTCATGGTTCTTGCTGTATTGGAGACGCTGGATAGAAGAGGATGATTCTTGCCTTAAAACAGAGTATTTTTCAGGGATGAGAACTCTGGTCTGAATTTGCCTTCAGAAATGGAGTTAAACCCTAGAATCTGTGTCTTCCTACAAGCAAGAGTTCATTTCTGGTAAACACAGTGAATTTTGGGCTCAAATGTTTTTTCCCAGTCCAGAAACCCAACGCGATTCTCACTATTAACTAAAGAGGAATTATGTAAGAGGCGCTGTGGTTTGAATCAGTTTCATAAGCAGAGTTTAACTACATATGATCTGTATGAGTAGGAAACACAGTTTATATTTCTGGGAATGCTCATATTTCTTACTGTATTTGAGACGCTGGATAGAAGAGCTTGCTTCGTGTGTTAAAACAGAGTATGTTTCAGGGTTGAGAACTCTGCTCTGAATTTCCCTTCTGAAACAGATTTAAACCCCTGGATCTGTATCTTCCTACAAGCAAGAGTTCATTTCTGGTTAACCCAGTGAATTTTGGGTTCAAATGATTTTTTGCAGTTCACGAACCCATCACGATTCTCACTATTAACTAAAGAGCATTTATGTAAGAGGAGCTGTGGTTTGTATCAGTTTCATAAGCAGAGATGAACTACATATGGTCTGTATGAGTAGGAAACACAGTTCATTTTTTCTGGGCATGCTCATGATTCTTGCTGTGTTTAAGACTGTGGAAAGAAGAGCTTGCTTCTTGCGTTAAAACAGAGTATGTTTCAGGGTTGAGAACTCTGCTCTGAATTTCCCTTCTGAAACAGAGTTAAACCCCTGGATCTGTATCTTCCTACAAGCAAGAGTTCATTTCTGGTAAACCAAGAGAATTTTGGGTTCAAATGATTTTTTGCAGTTCACGAACCCTACGAAATTCTCACTATTACCTGAAGAGGATTTATGTAAGAGGAGCTGTGGTTTGTATCAGTTTCATAAGCCGAGTTGAATTACATATGGTCCGTATGAGTATGAAACTCAGTTCTTTTTATCTGGGCATGCTCATGGTTCTTGTTGTATTGGAGACGCTGGAAAGAAGAGCTTGCTTCTTGCAGTAAAACAGAGTGTGTTTCATGGATGAGAACTCTGGTCTGTATTTCCCTTCAGAAACAGAGTTAAAACCCAGGATCTCTGTCTTCCTACAAGCAAGAGTTCATTTCTGGTAATCCAAGTGAATTATGGGCTCAAATGATTTTACACAGTTCTAGAACCCAACGCGATTATCACTATTAACTAAAGAGCATTTATGTAAGAGGAGCTGTGGTCTGTATCAGTTTCATAAGCAGAGTTGGACTACATATGGTCCGTATTAGTAGGAAATACAGTTCTTTTTTTTTTTTTGGCATGCTCATGGATCTTACTGTATTGGAGACCCTGGAAAGAGAGGATGATTCATGGCTTAAAACAGAGTGTTTTTCAGGGATGAGAACTCTGTTCTGAATTTCCCTTCAGAAACGGAGTCAAACCCCAGGATCTGTGTCTTCCTACAAGCAAGAGTTCAGTTCTGGTAAACCCAGTGAATTTTGGGCTCAAATGGTTTTCCGCAGTTCAGAAACCCAACGCGATTCTCACTATTAACTAAAGAGCATTTATGTAAGAGGAGCTGTGGTTTGTATCAGTTTCATAACCAGAGTTTAACTACATATGGTCTGTATGAGTAGGAAACACAGTTCTTTTTTTCTGGGAATTCAGATGTTTCTTACAGTTTTGGAGACGCTGGATAGAAGAGGATGATTCTTGCCTTAAAACAGAGTTTTTTTCAGGGTTGAGATCTCTGGTCTGAATTTGACTTCAGAAACCGAGTTGAACCCCAGGATCTCTGTCATCCTACAAGCAAGAGTTGTTTTCTGGTAAACCCAGTGAATTTTGGGCTCAAATGATTTTTTGCAGTTCAGGAACCCAAGGCGATTCTCACTATTAACTAAAGAGCATTCCTGTAAGAGGAGCTGTGGTTTGTATCAGTATCATAAGCAGAGATGAACTACATATGGTCTGTATGAGTAGGAAACACAGTTCTTTTTTTCTGGGCATGCTCATGATTCTTGCTGTATTTAAGACTCTGGAAAGAAGAGCTTGCTTCTTGCGTTAAAACAGAGTATGTTTCAGGGTTGAGAACTCTGGTCTGAATTTCCCTTCAGAAACGGAGTTAAACCCCAGGATCTGTGTCTTCCTACAAGCAAGAGTTCATGTCTGGTAAACCCAGTGAATTTTGGCCTCAAATGATTTTACACAGTTCTAGGACCCAACACGATTATCACTATTAACTAAAGAGCATTTATGTAAGAGGAGCTGTGGTCTGTATCAGTTTCATAAGCAGAGTTGGACTACATATGGTCCGTATTAGCAGGAAATACAGTTCTTTTTTTCTTGGCATGCTCATGGTTCTTACTGTATTGGAGACCCTGGAATGAAGAGGATGATTCATGGCTTAAAACAGAGTGTGTTTCATGGATGAGAACAGTGGTCTGAATTTTCCTTCAGAATCGGAGTTAACCCCAGGATCTGTGTCTTCCTACAAGCAAGAGTTCATGTCTGGTAAACCCAGTGAATTTTGGCCTCAAATGATTTTTCGCAGTTCACAAACCCTACGTGATTTTCACTATTATCTAAAGAGCATGTATGTCACAGGAGCTGTGGTTTGTAGCAGTTCCATAAGCACAGTTGTACTACACATGGTCTGTATGAGTAGGAAAAACAGGTTTTTATTCTGGGCATGCTCATATTTCTTAGTATATTGGAGTCGCTGGAAAGAAGAGGATGATTCTTGCATTAAAGCAGAGTGTGTTCTAGGGATGAGAACTCTGGTCTGAATTTCCCTTCAGAAACGAAGTTAAACCCCAGGATCTGTGTCTTCCTACCAGCAAGAGTTCATTTCTGTTAAACTAAGAGAATTTTCTCCTCAAATGATTTTACACAGTTCTAGAACCCAACCGTGATTATCACTATTACCTAAAGAGCATGTATGTAACAGGAGCTGTGGTTTGTATCAGTTTCATAAGAAGAGTTGAACTACATATTGTCCGTATGAATAGCAAAAAGAATTCTTTTTTTCTGGGCATGCTCATGGTTCTTGCTGTATTGGAGACGCTGGATAGAAGAGGATGATTCTTGCCTTAAAACAGAGTATTTTTCAGGGATGAGAACTCTGGTCTGAATTTGCCTTCAGAAATGGAGTTAAACCCTAGAATCTGTGTCTTCCTACAAGCAAGAGTTCATTTCTGGTAAACACAGTGAATTTTGGGCTCAAATGTTTTTTCCCAGTCCAGAAACCCAACGCGATTCTCACTATTAACTAAAGAGGAATTATGTAAGAGGCGCTGTGGTTTGAATCAGTTTCATAAGCAGAGTTTAACTACATATGATCTGTATGAGTAGGAAACACAGTTTATTTTCTGGGAATGCTCATATTTCTTACTGTATTTGAGACGCTGGATAGAAGAGCTTGCTTCGTGTGTTAAAACAGAGTATGTTTCAGGGTTGAGAACTCTGCTCTGAATTTCCCTTCTGAAACAGAGTTAAACCCCTGGATTTGTATCTTCCTACAAGCAAGAGTTCATTTCTGGTTAACCCAGTGAATTTTGGGTTCAAATGATTTTTTGCAGTTCACGAACCCAACACGATTCTCACTATTAACTAAAGAGCATTTATGTAAGAGGAGCTGTGGTTTGTATCAGTTTCATAAGCAGAGATGAACTACATATGGTCTGTATGAGTAGGAAACACAGTTCATTTTTTCTGGGCATGCTCATGATTCTTGCTGTGTTTAAGACTGTGGAAAGAAGAGCTTGCTTCTTGCGTTAAAACAGAGTATGTTTCAGGGTTGAGAACTCTGCTCTGAATTTCCCTTCTGAAACAGAGTTAAACCCCTGGATCTGTATCTTCCTACAAGCAAGAGTTCATTTCTGGTAAACCAAGAGAATTTTGGGTTCAAATGATTTTTTGCAGTTCACGAACCCTACGAAATTCTCACTATTACCTGAAGAGGATTTATGTAAGAGGAGCTGTGGTTTGTATCAGTTTCATAAGCCGAGTTGAATTACATATGGTCCGTATGAGTATGAAACTCAGTTCTTTTTATCTGGGCATGCTCATGGTTCTTGTTGTATTGGAGACGCTGGAAAGAAGAGCTTGCTTCTTGCAGTAAAACAGAGTGTGTTTCATGGATGAGAACTCTGGTCTGTATTTCCCTTCAGAAACAGAGTTAAAACCCAGGATCTCTGTCTTCCTACAAGCAAGAGTTCATTTCTGGTAAACCAAGTGAATTATGGGCTCAAATGATTTTACACAGTTCTAGAACCCAACGCGATTATCACTATTAACTAAAGAGCATTTATGTAAGAGGAGCTGTGGTCTGTATCAGTTTCATAAGCAGAGTTGGACTACATATGGTCCGTATTAGTAGGAAATACAGTTCTTTTTTTTTTTTTTTTGGCATGCTCATGGATCTTACTGTATTGGAGACCCTGGAAAGAGAGGATGATTTATGGCTTAAAACAGAGTGTTTTTCAGGGATGAGAACTCTGTTCTGAATTTCCCTTCAGAAACGGAGTCAAACCCCAGGATCTGTGTCTTCCTACAAGCAAGAGTTCAGTTCTGGTAAACCCAGTGAATTTTGGGCTCAAATGGTTTTTCGCAGTTCAGAAACCCAACGCGATTCTCACTATTAACTAAAGAGCATTTATGTAAGAGGAGCTGTGGTTTGTATCAGTTTCATAACCAGAGTTTAACTACATATGGTCTGTATGACTAGGAAACACAGTTCTTTTTTTCTGGGAATTCAGATGTTTCTTACAGTTTTGGAGACGCTGGATAGAAGAGGATGATTCTTGCCTTAAAACAGAGTTTTTTTCAGGGTTGAGATCTCTGGTCTGAATTTGACTTCAGAAACCGAGTTGAACCCCAGGATCTCTGTCTTCCTACAAGCAAGAGTTGATTTCTGGTAAACCCAGTGAATTTTGGGCTCAAATGATTTTTTGCAGTTCAGGAACCCAACGCGATTCTCACTATTAACTAAAGAGCATTCCTGTAAGAAGAGCTGTGGTTTGTATCAGTATCATAAGCAGAGATGAACTACATATGGTCTGTATGAGTAGGAAACACAGTTCTTTTTTTCTGGGCATGCTCATGATTCTTGCTGTATTTAAGACTCTGGAAAGAAGAGCTTGCTTCTTGCGTTAAAACAGAGTATGTTTCAGGGTTGAGAACTCTGGTCTGAATTTCCCTTCAGAAACGGAGTTAAACCCCAGGATCTGTGTCTTCCTACAAGCAAGAGTTCATGTCTGGTAAACCCAGTGAATTTTGGCCTCAAATGATTTTATACAGTTCTAGGACCCAACACGATTATCACTATTAACTAAAGAGCATTTATGTAAGAGGAGCTGTGGTCTGTATCAGTTTCATAAGCAGAGTTGGACTACACATGGTCCGTATCAGCAGGAAATACAGTTCTTTTTTTCTTGGCATGCTCATGGTTCTTACTGTATTGGAGACCCTGGAATGAAGAGGATGATTCATGGCTTAAAACAGAGTGTGTTTCATGGATGAGAACACTGGTCTGAATTTTCCTTCAGAATCGGAGTTAACCCCAGGATCTGTGTCTTCCTACAAGCAAGAGTTCATGTCTGGTAAACCCAGTGAATTTTGGCCTCAAATGATTTTTCGCAGTTCACAAACCCTACGTGATTTTCACTATTATCTAAAGAGCATGTATGTCACAGGAGCTGTGGTTTGTAGCAGTTCCATAAGCACAGTTGTACTACACATGGTCTGTATGAGTAGGAAAAACAGGTTTTTATTCTGGGCATGCTCATATTTCTTAGTATATTGGAGTCGCTGGAAAGAAGAGGATGATTCTTGCATTAAAGCAGAGTGTGTTCTAGGGATGAGAACTCTGGTCTGAATTTCCCTTCAGAAACGAAGTTAAACCCCAGGATCTGTGTCTTCCTACCAGCAAGAGTTCATTTCTGTTAAACTAAGAGAATTTTCTCCTCAAATGATTTTACACAGTTCTAGAACCCAACCGTGATTATCACTATTACCTAAAGAGCATGTATGTCACAGGAGCTGTGGTTTGTAGCAGTTCCATAAGCACAGTTGTACTACACATGGTCTGTATGAGTAGGAAAAACAGGTTTTTATTCTGGGCATGCTCATATTTCTTAGTATATTGGAGTCGCTGGAAAGAAGAGGATGATTCTTGCATTAAAGCAGAGTGTGTTCTAGGGATGAGAACTCTGGTCTGAATTTCCCTTCAGAAACGAAGTTAAACCCCAGGATCTGTGTCTTCCTACCAGCAAGAGTTCATTTCTGTTAAACTAAGAGAATTTTCTCCTCAAATGATTTTACACAGTTCTAGAACCCAACCGTGATTATCACTATTACCTAAAGAGCATGTATGTAACAGGAGCTGTGGTTTGTATCAGTTTCATAAGAAGAGTTGAACTACATATTGTCCGTATGAATAGCAAAAAGAGTTCTTTTTTTCTGGGCATGCTCATGGTTCTTGGTGTATTGGAGACTCAGGATAGAAGAGGATGATTCTTGCCTTAAAACAGAGTATTTTTCAGGGATGAGAACTCTGGTCTGAATTTGCCTTCAGAAATGGAGTTAAACCCTAGAATCTGTGTCTTCCTACAAGCAAGAGTTCATTTCTGGTAAACACAGTGAATTTTGGGCTCAAATGTTTTTTCCCAGTCCAGAAACCCAACGCGATTCTCACTATTAACTAAAGAGGAATTATGTAAGAGGAGCTGTGGTTTGAATCAGTTTCATAAGCAGAGTTTAATTACATATGGTCTGTATGAGTAGGAAACACAGTTCTTTTTTTCTGGGAATGCTCATGTTTCTTACTGTATTTGAGACTCTGGATAGAAGAGCTTGCTTCGTGTGTTAAAACAGTGTGTGCTTCAGGGATGAGAATTCTGGTCTGAGTTTCACTTCAGAAATGGAGTTAAACCTCAGGATCTGTGTCTTCCTACAAGCAAGAGTTGATTTCTGGTAAACCCAGTGAATTTTGGGCTCAAATGATTTTTTGCAGTTCAGGAACCCAACGCGATTCTCACTATTAACTAAAGAGCATTCCTGTAAGAGGAGCTGTGGTTTGTATCAGTATCATAAGCAGAGATGAACTACATATGGTCTGTATGAGTAGGAAACACAGTTCTTTTTTTCTGGGCATGCTCATGATTCTTGCTGTATTTAAGACTCTGGAAAGAAGAGCTTGCTTCTTGCGTTAAAACAGAGTATGTTTCAGGGTTGAGAACTCTGGTCTGAATTTCCCTTCAGAAACGGAGTTAAACCCCAGGATCTGTGTCTTCCTACAAGCAAGAGTTCATGTCTGGTAAACCCAGTGAATTTTGGCCTCAAATGATTTTACACAGTTCTAGGACCCAACACGATTATCACTATTAACTAAAGAGCATTTATGTAAGAGGAGCTGTGGTCTGTATCAGTTTCATAAGCAGAGTTGGACTACACATGGTCCGTATCAGCAGGAAATACAGTTCTTTTTTTCTTGGCATGCTCATGGTTCTTACTGTATTGGAGACCCTGGAATGAAGAGGATGATTCATGGCTTAAAACAGAGTGTGTTTCATGGATGAGAACACTGGTCTGAATTTTCCTTCAGAATCGGAGTTAACCCCAGGATCTGTGTCTTCCTACAAGCAAGAGTTCATGTCTGGTAAACCCAGTGAATTTTGGCCTCAAATGATTTTTCGCAGTTCACAAACCCTACGTGATTTTCACTATTATCTAAAGAGCATGTATGTCACAGGAGCTGTAGTTTGTAGCAGTTCCATAAGCACAGTTGTACTACACATGGTCTGTATGAGTAGGAAAAACAGGTTTTTATTCTGGGCATGCTCATATTTCTTAGTATATTGGAGTCGCTGGAAAGAAGAGGATGATTCTTGCATTAAAGCAGAGTGTGTTCTAGGGATGAGAACTCTGGTCTGAATTTCCCTTCAGAAACGAAGTTAAACCCCAGGATCTGTGTCTTCCTACCAGCAAGAGTTCATTTCTGTTAAACTAAGAGAATTTTCTCCTCAAATGATTTTACACAGTTCTAGAACCCAACCGTGATTATCACTATTACCTAAAGAGCATGTATGTCACAGGAGCTGTGGTTTGTAGCAGTTCCATAAGCACAGTTGTACTACACATGGTCTGTATGAGTAGGAAAAACAGGTTTTTATTCTGGGCATGCTCATATTTCTTAGTATATTGGAGTCGCTGGAAAGAAGAGGATGATTCTTGCATTAAAGCAGAGTGTGTTCTAGGGATGAGAACTCTGGTCTGAATTTCCCTTCAGAAACGAAGTTAAACCCCAGGATCTGTGCTTCCTACCAGCAAGAGTTCATTTCTGTTAAACTAAGAGAATTTTCTCCTCAAATGATTTTACACAGTTCTAGAACCCAACCGTGATTATCACTATTACCTAAAGAGCATGTATGTAACAGGAGCTGTGGTTTGTATCAGTTTCATAAGAAGAGTTGAACTACATATTGTCCGTATGAATAGCAAAAAGAGTTCTTTTTTTCTGGGCATGCTCATGGTTCTTGCTGTATTGGAGACGCAGGATAGAAGAGGATGATTCTTGCCTTAAAACAGAGTATTTTTCAGGGATGAGAACTCTGGTCTGAATTTGCCTTCAGAAATGGAGTTAAACCCTAGAATCTGTGTCTTCCTACAAGCAAGAGTTCATTTCTGGTAAACACAGTGAATTTTGGCCTCAAATGTTTTTTCCCAGTCCAGAAACCCAACGCGATTCTCACTATTAACTAAAGAGGAATTATGTAAGAGGAGCTGTGGTTTGAATCAGTTTCATAAGCAGAGTTTAATTACATATGGTCTGTATGAGTAGGAAACACAGTTCTTTTTTTCTGGGAATGCTCATGTTTCTTACTGTATTTGAGACTCTGGATAGAAGAGCTTGCTTCGTGTGTTAAAACAGTGTGTGCATCAGGCATGAGAATTCTGGTCTGAGTTTCACTTCAGAAATGGAATTAAACCTCAGGATCTGTGTCTTCCTACAAGCAAGAGTTCATTTCTGGTAAACACAGTGAATTTTGGGCTCAAATGTTTTTTCCCAGTCCAGAAACCCAACGTGATTCTCACTATTAACTAAAGAGGAATTATGTAAGAGGCGCTGGGGTTTGAATCAGTTTCATAAGCAGAGTTTAACTACATATGAACTGTATCAGTAGGAAACACAGTTTATTTTTCTGGGAATGCTCATATTTCTTACTGTATTTGAGACGCTGGATAGAAGAGCTTGCTTCGTGTGTTTAAACAGAGTATGTTTCAGGGTTGAGAACTCTGCTCTGAATTTCCCTTCTGAAACAGAGTTAAACCCCTGGATCTGTATCTTCCTACAAGCAAGAGTTCATTTCTGGTTAACCCAGTGAATTTTGGGTTCAAATGATTTTTTGCAGTTCACGAACCCAACACGATTCTCACTATTAACTAAAGAGCATTTATGTAAGAGGAGCTGTGGTTTGTATCAGTTTCATAAGCAGAGATGAACTACATATGGTCTGTATGAGTAGGAAACACAGTTCATTTTTTCTGGGCATGCTCATGATTCTTGCTGTGTTTAAGACTGTGGAAAGAAGAGCTTGCTTCTTGCGTTAAAACAGAGTATGTTTCAGGGTTGAGAACTCTGCTCTGAATTTCCCTTCTGAAACAGAGTTAAACCCCTGGATCTGTATCTTCCTACAAGCAAGAGTTCATTTCTGGTTAACCCAGTGAATTTTGGGTTCAAATGATTTTTTGCAGTTCACGAACCCAACACGATTCTCACGATTAACTAAAGAGCATTTATGTAAGAGGAGCTGTGGTTTGTATCAGTTTCATAAGCAGAGTTGAACTACATATGGTCCAGTATGAGTATGAAACACAGTTTTTTTTCTGGGCATGCTCATGGTTCTTGTTGTATTGGAGACGCTGGAAAGAAGAGCTTGCTTCTTGCAGTAAAACAGAGTGTGTTTCATGGATGAGAACTCTGGTCTGTATTTCCCTTCAGAAACAGAGTTAAACCCCAGGATCTCTGTCTTCCTACAAGCAAGAGTTCATTTCTGGTAAACCAAGTGAATTATGGGCTCAAATGATTTTACACAGTTCTAGAACCCAACGCGATTATCACTATTAACTAAAGAGCATTTATGTAAGAGGAGCTGTGGTCTGTATCAGTTTCATAAGCAGAGTTCGACTACATATGGTCCGTATTAGTAGGAAATACAGTTCTTTTTTTTTTTTTGGCATGCTCATGGATCTTACTGTATTGGAGACCCTGGAAAGAAGAGGATGATTCATGGCTTAAAACAGAGTGTTTTTCAGGGATGAGAACTCTGTTCTGAATTTCCCTTCAGAAACGGAGTCAAACCCCAGGATCTGTGTCTTCCTACAAGCAAGAGTTCAGTTCTGGTAAACCCAGTGAATTTTGGGCTCAAATGTTTTTTCGCAGTTCAGAAACCCAACGCGATTCTCACTATTAACTAAAGAGCATTTATGTAAGAGGAGCTGTGGTTTGTATCAGTTTCATAACCAGAGTTTACCTACATATGGTCTGTATGAGTAGGAAACACAGTTCTTTTTTTCTGGGAATGCAGATGTTTCTTACAGTATTGGAGACGCTGGATAGAAGAGGATGATTCTTGCCTTAAAACAGAGTTTTTTTCAGGGTTGAGATCTCTGGTCTGAATTTGACTTCAGAAACCGAGTTGAACCCCAGGATCTCTGTCTTCCTACAAGCAAGAGTTCATGTCTGGTAAACCCAGTGAATTTTGGCCTCAAATGATTTTTCGCAGTTCACAAACCCTACGTGATTTTCACTATTATCTAAAGAGCATGTATGTCACAGGAGCTGTGGTTTGTAGCAGTTCCATAAGCACAGTTGTACTACACATGGTCTGTATGAGTAGGAAAAACAGGTTTTTATTCTGGGCATGCTCATATTTCTTAGTATATTGGAGTCGCTGGAAAGAAGAGGATGATTCTTGCATTAAAGCAGAGTGTGTTCTAGGGATGAGAACTCTGGTCTGAATTTCCCTTCAGAAACGAAGTTAAACCCCAGGATCTGTGTCTTCCTACCAGCAAGAGTTCATTTCTGTTAAACTAAGAGAATTTTCTCCTCAAATGATTTTACACAGTTCTAGAACCCAACCGTGATTATCACTATTACCTAAAGAGCATGTATGTCACAGGAGCTGTGGTTTGTAGCAGTTCCATAAGCACAGTTGTACTACACATGGTCTGTATGAGTAGGAAAAACAGGTTTTTATTCTGGGCATGCTCATATTTCTTAGTATATTGGAGTCGCTGGAAAGAAGAGGATGATTCTTGCATTAAAGCAGAGTGTGTTCTAGGGATGAGAACTCTGGTCTGAATTTCCCTTCAGAAACGAAGTTAAACCCCAGGATCTGTGCTTCCTACCAGCAAGAGTTCATTTCTGTTAAACTAAGAGAATTTTCTCCTCAAATGCTTTTACACAGTTCTAGAACCCAACCGTGATTATCACTATTACCTAAAGAGCATGTATGTAACAGGAGCTGTGGTTTGTATCAGTTTCATAAGAAGAGTTGAACTACATATTGTCCGTATGAATAGCAAAAAGAGTTCTTTTTTTCTGGGCATGCTCATGGTTCTTGCTGTATTGGAGACGCAGGATAGAAGAGGATGATTCTTGCCTTAAAACAGAGTATTTTTCAGGGATGAGAACTCTGGTCTGAATTTGCCTTCAGAAATGGAGTTAAACCCTAGAATCTGTGTCTTCCTACAAGCAAGAGTTCATTTCTGGTAAACACAGTGAATTTTGGGCTCAAATGTTTTTTCCTAGTCCAGAAACCCAACGCGATTCTCACTATTAACTAAAGAGGAATTATGTAAGAGGAGCTGTGGTTTGAATCAGTTTCATAAGCAGAGTTTAATTACATATGGTCTGTATGAGTAGGAAACACAGTTCTTTTTTTCTGGGAATGCTCATGTTTCTTACTGTATTTGAGACTCTGGATAGAAGAGCTTGCTTCGTGTGTTAAAACAGTGTGTGCTTCAGGCATGAGAATTCTGGTCTGAGTTTCACTTCAGAAATGGAGTTAAACCTCAGGATCTGGGTCTTCCTACAAGCAAGAGTTCATTTCTGGTAAACACAGTGAATTTTGGGCTCAAATGTTTTTTCCCAGTCCAGAAACCCAACGCGATTCTCACTATTAACTAAAGAGGAATTATGTAAGAGGCGCTGGGGTTTGAATCAGTTTCATAAGCAGAGTTTAACTACATATGAACTGTATCAGTAGGAAACACAGTTTATTTTTCTGGGAATGCTCATATTTCTTACTGTATTTGAGACGCTGGATAGAAGAGCTTGCTTCGTGTGTTAAAACAGAGTATGTTTCAGTGTTGAGAACTCTGCTCTGAATTTCCCTTCTGAAACAGAGTTAAACCCCTGGATCTGTATCTTCCTACAAGCAAGAGTTCATTTCTGGTTAACCCAGTGAATTTTGGGTTCAAATGATTTTTTGCAGTTCACGAACCCAACACGATTCTCACTATTAACTAAAGAGCATTTATGTAAGAGGAGCTGTGGTTTGTATCAGTTTCATAAGCAGAGATGAACTACATATGGTCTGTATGAGTAGGAAACACAGTTCATTTTTTCTGGGCATGCTCATGATTCTTGCTGTGTTTAAGACTGTGGAAAGAAGAGCTTGCTTCTTGCGTTAAAACAGAGTATGTTTCAGGGTTGAGAACTCTGCTCTGAATTTCCCTTCTGAAACAGAGTTAAACCCCTGGATCTGTATCTTCCTACAAGCAAGAGTTCATTTCTGGTTAACCCAGTGAATTTTGGGTTCAAATGATTTTTTGCAGTTCACGAACCCAACACGATTCTCACGATTAACTAAAGAGCATTTATGTAAGAGGAGCTGTGGTTTGTATCAGTTTCATAAGCAGAGTTGAACTACATATGGTCCAGTATGAGTATGAAACACAGTTTTTTTTCTGGGCATGCTCATGGTTCTTGTTGTATTGGAGACGCTGGAAAGAAGAGCTTGCTTCTTGCAGTAAAACAGAGTGTGTTTCATGGATGAGAACTCTGGTCTGTATTTCCCTTCAGAAACAGAGTTAAACCCCAGGATCTCTGTCTTCCTACAAGCAAGAGTTCATTTCTGGTAAACCAAGTGAATTATGGGCTCAAATGATTTTACACAGTTCTAGAACCCAACGCGATTATCACTATTAACTAAAGAGCATTTATGTAAGAGGAGCTGTGGTCTGTATCAGTTTCATAAGCAGAGTTCGACTACATATGGTCCGTATTAGTAGGAAATACAGTTCTTTTTTTTTTTTGGCATGCTCATGGATCTTACTGTATTGGAGACCCTGGAAAGAAGAGGATGATTCATGGCTTAAAACAGAGTGTTTTTCAGGGATGAGAACTCTGTTCTGAATTTCCCTTCAGAAACGGAGTCAAACCCCAGGATCTGTGTCTTCCTACAAGCAAGAGTTCAGTTCTGGTAAACCCAGTGAATTTTGGGCTCAAATGTTTTTTCGCAGTTCAGAAACCCAACGCGATTCTCACTATTAACTAAAGAGCATTTATGTAAGAGGAGCTGTGGTTTGTATCAGTTTCATAACCAGAGTTTACCTACATATGGTCTGTATGAGTAGGAAACACAGTTCTTTTTTTCTGGGAATGCAGATGTTTCTTACAGTATTGGAGACGCTGGATAGAAGAGGATGATTCTTGCCTTAAAACAGAGTTTTTTTCAGGGTTGAGATCTCTGGTCTGAATTTGACTTCAGAAACCGAGTTGAACCCCAGGATCTCTGTCTTCCTACAAGCAAGAGTTGATTTCTGGTAAACCCAGTGAATTTTGGGCTCAAATGATTTTTTGCAGTTCAGGAACCCAACGTGATTCTCACTATTAACTAAAGAGCATTCATGTAAGAGGAGCTGTGGATTGTATCAGTTTCATAAGCAGAGATGAACTACATATGGTCTGTATGAGTAGGAAACACAGTTCTTTTTTTCTGGGCATGCTCATGATTCTTGCTGTATTTAAGACTCTGGAAAGAAGAGCTTGCTTCTTGCGTTAAAACAGAGTATGTTTCAGGGTTGAAAACTCTGGTCTGAATTTCCCTTCAGAAACGGAGTTAAACCCCATGATGTGTGTCTCCCTACAAGCAAGAGTTCATTTCTGGTAAACCAAGAGAATTTTGGGCTCAAATGATTTTTCGCAGTTCACGAACCCTACGCAATTCTCACTATTACCTGAAGTGGATTTATGTAAGAGGAGCTGTGGTTTGTATCAGTTTCATAAGCAGAGTTGAACTACATATGGTCCGTGTGAGTATGAAACACAGTTCTTTTTTTCTGGGCATGCTCATGGTTCTTGCTGTAGTGGAGACGCTGGAAAGAACAGCTTGCTTCTTGCAGTAAAACAGAGTGTGTTTCATGGATGAGAACTCTGGTCTGAATTTCCCTTCAGAAACGGAGTTAAACCCCAGGATCTGTGTCTTCCTACAAGCAAGAGTTCATTTCAGGAAAACCCAGTGAATTTTGTGCTCAAATGTTTTTTCCCAGTACAGAAACACAACGCGATTCTCACTATTAACTAAAGAGGAATTATGTAAGAGGAGCTGTGGTTTGAATCAGTTTCATAAGCAGAGTTTAACTACATATGGTCTGTATGAGTAGGAAACACAGTTCTTTTTTTCTGGGAATGCTCATGTTTCTTACTGTATTTGAGACTCTGGATAGAAGAGCTTGCTTCGTGTGTTAAAACAGTGTGTGCTTCAGGGATGAGAATTCTGGTCTGAGTTTCACTTCAGAAATGGAGTTAAACCTCAGGATCTGTGTCTTCCTACAAGCAAGAGTTGATTTCTGGTAAACCCAGTGAATTTTGGGCTCAAATGATTTTTTGCAGTTCAGGAACCCAACGCGATTCTCACTATTAACTAAAGAGGATTTATGTTAGAGGAGCTGTGGTTTGTATCAGTTTCATAAGCAGAGTTGAACTACATATGGTCTTTATGAGTAGGAAACTCTGTAGTTTTTTTCTTGGCATGCTCATGGTTCTTACTATATTGGAGAAGCTGCAAAGAAGAGGATGATTCTTGCCTTAAAACAGAGTTTTTTTCAGGGTTGAGAACTCTGCTCTGAATTTGCCTTGAGAAACGGAGTTAAACACCAGGATCTGTGTCTTCCTACAAGCAATAGTTCATTTGTGTTAAACCCAGTGAATTTTGGGCTGAAATGATTTTTCGCACTTCATGAACCAAACGCGATTCTCACTATTAACAAAAGAGCATTTATGTTGGAGGAGCTGTGGTTTGTATCAGTTTCATAAGCAGAGATGAACTACATATTTACTGTATGAGTAGGAAACACAGTTCTTTTTTTCTGGGCATGCTCATGATTCTTGCTGTATTTAAGACTCTGGAAAGAAGAGCTTGCTTCTTGCGTTAAAACAGAGTAGGTGTCAGGGTTGAGAACTCTCGTCTGAATTTCCCTTCTGAAACAGAGTTAAACCCCTGGATCTGTATCTTCCTACAAGCAAGAGTTCATTTCTGGTTAACCCAGTGAATTTTGGTTTCAAATTATTTTTGCAGTTCACGAACCCAACACGATTCTCACTATTAACTAAAGAGCATTTATGTAAGAGGAGCTGTGGTTTGTATCAGTTTCATAAGCAGAGTTGAACTACATATGGTCCGTATGAGTAGGAAACACAGTTCTCTTTTTCTGGGCATGCTCATGGTTCTTATTGCATTGGAGACGCTGGAAAAAAGAGCTTGCTTCTTGACTTAAAACAGAGTGTGTTTCAAGGATGAGAACTCTGGTCTGAATTTCCCTTCAGAAACGGAGTTAAACCTCATGATGTGTGTCTCCCTACAAGCAAGAGTTCATTTCTGGTAAACCAAGAGAATTTTGGACTCAAATGATTTTTCGCAGTTCACGAACCCTACGAAATTCTCACTATTACCTGAAGAGGATTTATGTAAGAGGAGCTGTGGTTTGTATCAGTTTCATAAGCAGAGTTGAACTACATATGGTCCGTATGAGTATGCAACACAGTTCTTTTTTTCTGGGCATGCTCATGGTTCTTGCTGTAGTGGAGACGCTGGAAAGAAGAGCTTGCTTCTTGCAGTAAAACAGAGTGTGTTTCATGGATGAGAACACTGGTCTGAATTTCCCTTCAGAAACAGAGTTAAACCCCAGGATCTCTGTCTTCCTACATACAAGAGTTCATTTCTGGTAAACCAAGTGAATTATGGGCTCAAATGATTTTACACAGTTCTAGAACCCAACGAGATTATCACTATTAACTAAAGAGCATTTATGTAAGAGGAGCTGTGGTTTGTATCAGTTTCACAAGCAGAGATGGACTACGTATGGTCTGTATGAGTAGGAAACACAGTTCTTTTTTTCTGGGCATGCTCATGGTTCTTACTGTATTGGAGATGCTGGAAAGAAGAGCTTGCTTCTTGCCTTAAAACAGAGTGTGTTTCATGGTTGAGGACTCTGGTCTGAATTTCCCTTCAGAAACGGAGTTAAACCCCATGATCTGTGTCTCCCTACAAGCAAGAGTTCATTTCTGGAAAACCAAGTGAATTTTGGGCTCAAATGATTTTACACAGTTCTAGAACCCCACCATGATTATCACTATTAACTAAAGAGCATTCATATAAGAGGAGCTGTGGTCTTTATCATTTCATAAGCAGAGTTGAACTACATATGGTCCGTATGAGTAGGAAACACAGTTTTTTTTTTTCTGGGCAAGCTCATGGTTCTAAGTGTATTGGAGAAGGTGAAAGAAGATGATGATTCTTGCCTTAAAACAGAGTGTTTTTCAGGGTTGAGAATTCTGGTTGAATTTACCTCCAGAAATGGAGTTAAACCCCAGGATCTGCGTCTTCCTACAAGCAAGAGTTCATTTCAGGAAAAACCAGTGAATTTTGTGCTCAAATGTTTTTCCCAGTACAGAAACCCAACGCGATTCTCACTATTAACTAAAGAGGAATTATGTAAGAGGAGCTGTGGTTTGAATCAGTTTCATAAGCAGAGTTTAACTACATATGGTCTGTATGAGTAGGAAACACAGTTCTTTTTTTCTGGGCATGCTCATGTTTCTTACTGTATTTGAGACTCTGGATAGAAGAGCTTGCTTCGTGTGTTAAAACAGTGTGTGCTTCAGGGATGAGAATTCTGGTCTGAATTTCGCTTCAGAAATGGAGTTAAACACCAGGATCTGTGTCTTCCTACAAGCAAGAGTTCATGTCTGGTAAACCCAGTGAATTTTGGCCTCAAATGATTTTACACAGTTCTAGGACCCAACACGATTATCACTATTAACTAAAGAGCATTTATGTAAGAGGAGCTGTGGTCTGTATCAGTTTCATAAGCAGAGTTGGACTACATATGGTCCATATTAGCAGGAAATACAGTTCTTTTTTTCTTGGCATGCTCATGGTTCTTACTGTATTGGAGACCCTGGAATGAAGAGGATGATTCATGGCTTAAAACAGAGTGTGTTTCATGGATGAGAATACTGGTCTGAATTTTCCTTCAGAATCGGAGTTAACCCCAGGATCTGTGTCTTCCTACAAGCAAGAGTTCATGTCTGGTAAACCCAGTGAATTTTGGCCTCAAATGATTTTTCGCAGTTCACAAACCCTACGTGATTTTCACTATTAACTAAAGAGCATGTATGTCACAGGAGCTGTGGTTTGTAGCAGTTCCATAAGCACAGTTGTACTACACATGGTCTGTATGAGTAGGAAAAACAGGTTTTTATTCTGGGCATGCTCATATTTCTTAGTATATTGGAGTCACTGGAAAGAAGAGGATGATTCTTGCATTAAAGCAGAGTGTGTTCTAGGGATGAGAACTCTGGTCTGAATTTCCCTTCAGAAACGAAGTTAAACCCCAGGATCTGTGTCTTCCTACCAGATGAGAACTCTGGTCTGAATTTTCCTTCAGAAACGAAGTTAAACCCCAGGATCTGTGTCTTCCTACCAGCAAGAGTTCATTTCTGTTAAACTAAGAGAATTTTCTCCTCAAATGATTTTACACAGTTCTAGAACCCAACCGTGATTATCACTATTACCTAAAGAGCATGTATGTAACAGGAGCTGTGGTTTGTATCAGTTTCATAAGAAGAGCTGAACTACATATTGTCCGTATGAATAGCAAAAAGAGTTATTTTTTTCTGGGCATGCTCATGGTTCTTGCTGTATTGGAGACGCTGGATAGAAGAGGATGATTCTTGCCTTAAAACAGAGTATTTTTCAGGGATGAGAACTCTGGTCTGAATTTGCCTTCAGAAATGGAGTTAAACCCTAGAATCTGTGTCTTCCTACAAGCAAGAGTTCATTTCTGGTAAACACAGTGAATTTTGGGCTCAAATGTTTTTTCCCAGTCCAGAAACCCAACGCGATTCTCACTATTAACTAAAGAGGAATTATGTAAGAGGCGCTGTGGTTTGAATCAGTTTCATAAGCAGAGATGAACTACATATGGTCTGTATGAGTAGGAAACACAGTTCTTTTTTTCTGGGCATGCTCATGATTCTTGCTGTGTTTAAGACTGTGGAAAGAAGAGCTTGCTTCTTGCGTTAAAACAGAGTATGTTTCAGGGATGAGAACTCTGCTCTGAATTTCCCTTCTGAAACAGAGTTAAACCCCTGGATCTGTATCTTCCTACAAGCAAGAGTTCATTTCTGGTTAACCCAGTGAATTTTTGGTTCAAATGATTTTTTGCAGTTCACGAACCCAACACGATTCTCACGATTAACTAAAGAGCATTTATGTAAGAGGAGCTGTGGTTTGTATCAGTTTCATAAGCAGAGTTGAACTACATATGGTCCAGTATGAGTATGAAACACAGTTTTTTTTTCTGGGCATGCTCATGGTTCTTACTGCATTGGAGACGTTGGAAAGAAGAGCTTGCTTCTTGACTTAAAACAGAGTGTGTTTCAAGGATCAGAACTCTGGTCTGAATTTCCCTTCAGAAACAGAGTTAAACCCCATGATGTGTGTCTCCCTACAAGCAAGATTTCATTTCTGGTAAACCAAGAGAATTTTGGGCTCAAATGATTTTTTGCAGTTCACGAACCCTACGAAATTCTCACTATTACCTGAAGAGGATTTATGTAGGAGGAGCTGTGGTTTGTATCAGTTTCATAAGCCGAGTTGAACTACATATGGTCCGTATGAGTATGAAACACAGTTCATTTTATCTGGGCATGCTCATGGTTCTTGTTGTATTGGAGACGCTGGAAAGAAGAGCTTGCTTCTTGCAGTAAAACAGAGTGTGTTTCATGGATGAGAACTCTGGTCTGTATTTCCCTTCAGAAACAGAGTTAAACCCCAGGATCTCTGTCTTCCTACAAGCAAGAGTTCATTTCTGGTAAACCAAGTGAATTATGGGCTCAAATGATTTTACACAGTTCTAGAACCCAACGCGATTATCACTATTAACTAAAGAGCATTTATGTAAGAGGAGCTGTGGTCTGTATCAGTTTCATAAGCAGAGTTGGACTACATATGGTCCGTATTAGTAGGAAATACAGTTCTTTTTTTTTTTTGGCATGCTCATGGATCTTACTGTATTGGAGACCCTGGAAAGAAGAGGATGATTCATGGCTTAAAACAGAGTGTTTTTCAGGGATGAGAACTCTGTTCTGAATTTCCCTTCAGAAACGGAGTCAAACCCCAGGATCTGTGTCTTCCTACAAGCAAGAGTTCAGTTCTGGTAAACCCAGTGAATTTGGGCTCAAATGGTTTTTCGCAGTTCAGAAACCCAACGCGATTCTCACTATTAACTAAAGAGCATTTATGTAAGAGGAGCTGTGGTTTGTATCAGTTTCATAACCAGAGTTTACCTACATATGGTCTGTATGAGTAGGAAACACAGTTCTTTTTTTCTGGGAATGCAGATATTTCTTACAGTATTGGAGACGCTGGATAGAAGAGGATGATTCTTGCCTTAAAACAGAGTTTTTTTCAGGGTTGAGATCTCTGGTCTGAATTTGACTTCAGAAACCGAGTTGAACCCCAGGATCTCTGTCTTCCTACAAGCAAGAGTTGATTTCTGGTAAACCCAGTGAATTTTGGGCTAAAATGATTTTACAAAATTCAAATACCCAATGGGATTCTCACTATTAACAAAGGGGAATTAATTAAGAGGTGCTGTGGTTTGTATCAGTTTCTTAAGCTGAGTTGATCTACATATGACCCTTATGAATAGGAAAAACAGTTCTTTATTGAAGGCATGCTCATTGTTCTTGCTGTATAGGAGACGCTGGAAAGACGAGCTTGCTTCTTGCATTAAAACAGAGTGTGTTTCATGAATGAGAACTCTGCTCAGAATTTCCCTTCAGAAACGGAGTTAAACCCCAGGATCTGTATTTTCCTACAGGCAAGAGTTCATTTCTGGTAAACCAAGTGAATATTCGGCTCAAATGATTTTACACAGTTCTAGAACCCAACGTGATTATCACTATTAACTAAAGAGCATTTATGTAAGAGGAGCTGTGGTTTGTATCAGTTTTATAAGCAGAGTTGAAGTACATATGATCCGTATTAGTAGGAAACACAGTTCTTCTTTTCAGTGCGTGCTCATGGTTCTTTCTGTATTGGAGAGGCTGGAAAGAAGAGCTTGCTTCTTGCGTGAAAACAGAGTGTGTTTCATGAATGAGAACACTAGTCTGAATTTACCTTCAGAAACAGAGTTAAACCACAGGATCTGTGTCTTCCTACAACTAAGAGTTCATTTCTGGTAAACCAAGTGAATTTTGGGCTCAAATGATTTTTCTCAGTTCAGAAACCCATTGCGATTTTCACTATTCACTAAAGAGCATTTATGTAAGAGGAGATGTGGTTTATGTCAGTTTCATAAGCAGAGTTGAACTTCATATGGTCTGTATGAGTAGGAAACACAGTTCTTTTTTTCTGGGCATTCTCATGTTTCTTGCTGTATTGGAGACACTGAAATGAAGAGGATGCTTCTTGGGTTAAAACAGCATGTGTTTCAAGGATGAGAACACTGATCTCAATTTACCTTCAGAATCGGAGTTAACCCCAGGATCTGTGTCTTCCTACAAGCAAGAGTTCATTTCTGGTAAACTAAGTGAATTTGGGGCTCAAATGATTTTTCACAGTTCCCCACCCAAGGCGATTGTCAGTATTAACTAAAGAGCATTTATGTAAGGGGAGCTGTTGTTTTTTTTCAGTTTCATAAGCAGAGTTGAACTACCTAAAGTACATAAGAGTAGGAAACACAGTTCTTTTTCTCTGGCCATGCTCATGGTTCTTGTTGTATTGGAGACGTTGGAAAGAAGAGCTTGCTTCTTGTGTTAAAACATTGTGTGTTTCAGGGATGAGAATTCTGGTCTGAATTTCTCTTCAGAACCGGAGTTACACCCCAGCATCTGTGTCTTCCTACAAGCAAGAGTTCATTTCTGGTAAACCCAGTGAATTTTGGGCTCAAATGATTTTTCGCAGGTCACAAACCCATTGCGATTCTCACTATTAACTAAAGAGCATTTATGTAAGAGGAGCTGTTGTTTTTATCAGTTTCATAAGCAGAGTTGAACTACGTATTGTCCATATGAACAGGATACACATTTCTTTTTTTCTGGGCATGCTCATTGTTCTTGATCTATTGGAGATGCTGGAAAGCAGAGCATGCTTCTTGCGTTAAAACAGACTGTGTTTCATGGATGAGAACACTGGTCTGTATTTCCCTTCAGAAACGGAGTTAAACCACAGGATCTGTGTCTTCCTACAAGCAAGTGTTCATTTCTGATAACCAAGTGAATTTTGGGCTAAAATGATTTTACAAAGTTCAAAAACCCAATGGGATTCTCACTATTAACTAAAGAGCATTTATTTAAGAGGTGCTCTGGTTTGTATCAGTTTCATAAGCAGAGTTGAACTATGTATTGTCCATATGAACAGGATACACATTTCTTTTTTTGTGGGCATGCTCATGGTTTTTACTGTATTGGAGACGCTGGAAAGAAGAGGATGATTCTTGCGTAAAAACAGAGTGGGTTTCAGGGATGACAACTCTGCTCTGATTTTCCCTTCAGAAACGCAGTTAATCCCCAGGATCTGTGTCTTCCTACAAGAAAGAATTCATTTCTGGTAAACCCAGTGAATTTTGGGCTCAAATATTTTTTCGCAGTTCACGAACACAACACAATTCTCACTATTAACTAAAGAGCATTTATGTAAGAGGAGCTGAGGTTTGTATCAGTTTCACAAGCAGAGTTCAAGTACATATGGTCCGTATGAGTAGGAAACACAGTTCTTTTGTTCTGGGCATGCCCATGGTTCTTGCTGTATTGGAGACGCTGAAATGAAGAGGATGCTTCTTGGGTTAAAAGAGCATGTGTTTCAAGGATGAGAACACTGGTCTCAATTTACCTTCAGAATCGGAGTTAAACCCCAGGATCTGTTTCTTCTAACAAGCAAGAGTTCATTTCTGCTAAACCAAGTGAATTTTGGGCTCAAATGATTTTTCACAGTTCAGAAACCCATCGGGATTCTCACTATTCACTAAAGAGCATTTATGTAAGAGGAGATGTGGTTTGTGTCAGTTTCATAAGCAGAGTTGAACTTCATATGGTCTGTATGAGGAGGAAACACAGTTCTTTTTTTCTGGGCATTCTCATGGTTCTTGCTGTATTGGAGACACTGAAAAGAAGAGGATGCTTCTTGCATTAAAACAGCATGTGTTCCATGGATGAGAACACTGGTCTGAATTTCCCTTCAGAAACGGAGTTAAACCCCAGGATCTGTGTCTTCCTACATGCCAGAGTTCAATTCTGGTAAACCCAGTGAATTTTGGGCTCAAATTATTTTTCGCAGTTCACGAACCCAACACGATTCTCACTATTAACTAAAGATCATTTATGTAAGAGGAGCTGTGGTTTGTATCAGTTTCATAAGCAGAGTTGAATACATATGGTCCATATGAGTAGGAAACACAGTTCTTTTTTTCAGGGCATGCTCATAGTTCTTGCTGCATTTTAGATTCTGGAAAGAAGAGCTTGCTTCTTGTGTTAAAACATTGTGTGTTTCAGGGATGAGAATTCTGGTCTGAATTTCTCTTCAGACCCGGAGTTAAACCCCAGGATCTGTGTCTTCCTACAAGCAAGAGTTCATTTCTGGTAAACCCAGTGAATTTTGGGCTCAAATGATTTTTCACAGTTCACAAACCCATTGCGATTCTCACTATTAACTAAAGATCATTTATGTAAGAGGAGCTGTTGTTTTTATCAGTTTCATAAACAGAGTTGAACTACGTATTGTCCATATGAACAGGATACACATTTCTTTTTTTCTGGGCATGCTCATGGTTCTTGCTGTATTGGAGACGCTGGAAAGCAGAGCATGCTTCTTGCGTTAAAACAGACTGTGTTTCATGGATGAGAACACTGGTCTGTATTTCCCTTCAGAAACGGAGTTAAACCACAGGATCTGTGTCTTCCTACAAGCAAGTGTTCATTTCTCATAACCAAGTGAATTTTGGGCTAAAATGATTTTACAAAGTTCAAAAACCCAATGGGATTCTCACTATTAACTAAAGAGCATTTATTTAAGAGGTGCTCTGGTTTGTATCAGTTTCATAAGCAGAGTTGAACTACGTATTGTCCATATGAACAGGATACACATTTCTTTTTTTGTGGGCATGCTAATGGTTTTTACTGTATTGGCGACGCTGGAAAGAAGAGGATGATTCTTGCGGAAAAAAAAGAGTGGGTTTCAGGGATGACAACTCTGGTCTGATTTTCCCTTCAGAAACGGAGTTAAACCCCAGGATCTGTGTCTTCCTACAAGAAAGAGTTCATTTATGGTAAACCCAGTGAATTTTGGGCTCAAATATTTTTTCGCAGTTCACGAATGCAACACAATTCTCACTATTAACTAAAGAGCATTTATGTAAGAGGAGCTGAGGTTTGTATCAGTTTCACAAGCGGAGTTCAACTACATATGGTCCGTATGAGTAGGAAACACAGTTCTTTTGTTCTGGGCATGCCCATGGTTCTTGCTGTATTGGAGACGCTGAAATGAAGAGGATGCTTCTTGCGTTAAAACAGCATGTGTTTCAAGGATGAGAAAACTGGTCTCAATTTACCTTCAGAATCGGAGTTAAACCTCAGGATCTGTGTCTTCCTACAAGCAAGACTTCATTTCTGGTAAACTAAGTGAATTTGGGGCTCAAATGATTTTTCACAGTTCTCCACCCAAGGAGATTGTCAGTATTAACTAAAGAGCATTTATGTAAGGGGAGCTGTGGTTTGTTTCAGTTTCATAAGCAGAGTTGAAGTACCTAAGGAACATATGAGTAGGAAACACAGTTCTTTTTCTCTAGGCATGCTCATGGTTCTTGTTGTATTGGAGACATTGGAAAGAAGAGCATGCTTCTTGTGTTAATACAAAGTATGTTTCATGGATGAGAACACTGGTCTGAATTTCCCTTTTGAAACGGAGTTAAACACCAGGATCTGTGTCTTCCTACAAGCAAGAGTTCGTTTCTACTAAACCCAGTAAATTTTGGGCTCAAATATTTTTTCGCAGTTCACGAACGAAACACAATTCTCACTATTAACTAAAGAGCATTTATGTAAGAGGAGCTGAGGTTTGTATCAGTTTCACAAGCAGAGTTCAACTACATATGGTCCGTATGAGTAGGAAACACAGTTCTTTTTTTCTGGGCATGCCCATGGTTCTTGCTGTATTGGAGACGGTGGAAAGAAGATCTTGCTTCTTGCGTGAAAACAGAGTGTGTTTCATGGATGAGAACACTGGTCTGAATTTCCTTCAGAAACAGAGTTAAACCACAGGATCTGTGTCTTCCTACAAGCAAGAGTTCATTTCTGGTAAACCAAGTGAATTTTGGGCTCAAATGATTTTTCACAGTTCAGAAACCCATTGCGATTCTCACTATTAACTAAATAGCATTTATGTAAGTGGAACTGTGGTTTGTGTCAGTTTCATAAGCAGAGATGAACTTCATATTTTCTGTATGAGGAGGAAACACAGTTTTTTTTTTTCTGGGCATTCTCATGATTCTTCCTGTATTGGAGACGCTGGAAAGAAGAGGATGCTTCTTGCGTTAAAACAGCATGTGTTTCATGGAAGAGAACACTGGTCTGAATTTACCTTCAGAATTGGAGTTAATCCCCAGGATCTGTGTCTTCCTACAAGCAAGAGTACATTTCTGGTATACCTAGTGAATTTTGGGCTCAAATGTTTTTACACAGTGCACGAATACAATGCAATTCTAACTATTAACTAAAGAGCATTTATGTAAGAGGAGCTGTGGTTTGTTTCAGTTTCATAAGCAGAGTTGAACTACCTATGGTCCGTATGAGTAGGAAACAGAGTTCTTTTTTCCTGGGCATGCTCATGGTTCTTCTTGTATTGGAGACGCTGCAAAGAAGAGCTTGCTTCTTGTGTTAATACATAGTATGTTTCATGGATGAGAACACTGGTCTGAATTTCCCTTCAGAAATGTAGTTAAACCCGGGGAACTGTGTCTTCCTACAAGCAAGAGTTCATTTCTGGTAAACCCAGTAAATTTTGGGCCCAAACTATTTTTCAGAGTTCAAAAACCCAATGTGATTATCACTATTAACTAAAGAGATTTTATTTAAGTGGAGCAGAGCTTTGTACCAGTTTCATAAGCAGAGTTGATCTACATATGACATTTATGAGTAGGAAAAACAGTTCTTTATTGAAGGCATGCTCATTGTTCTTGCTGTATAGGAGGCGCTGGAAAGAAGAGCTTGCTTCTTGCATTAAAGAAGAGTGTGTTTCATGAATGAGAACTCTGGTCTGAATTTCCCTTCAGAAACGGAGTTAAACCCCAGGATCTGTATCTTCCTACAACCAAGAGTTCATTTCTGGTTAACCCAGTGAATTTTCGGCTCAAATGATTTTACACAGTTCTAGAACCCAACATGATTATCACTATTAACTAAAGAGAATTTATGTAAGAGGAGCTGTGGTTTGTATCAGTTTCATAAGCAGAGTTGAACTACACATGGTCTGTATGAGGAGGAAACACAGTTCTTTTTTTCAGGGCGTGCTCATGGTTCTTGCTGTATTGGAGAGGCTGGAAAGAAGAGCTTGCTTCTTGCTTGAAAACAGAGTGTGTTTCATGAATAAGAACACTAGTCTGAATTTACCTTCAGAAACAGAGTTAAACCACAGGATCTGTGTCTTCCTACAAGCAAGAGTTCATTTCTGGTAAACCAAGTGAATTTTGGGCTCAAATGATTTTTCACAGTTCACTACCCAAGGCGATTGTCAGTATTAACTAAAGAGCATTTATGTAAGGGGAGCTGTGGTTTGTTTCAGTTTCATAAGCAGAGTTGAACTACCTATGGTACTAATGAGTAGGAAACACACTTCTTTTTTTCTGGGCATGCTCATGGTTCTTGTTGTATTGGAGATGTTGGAAAGAAGAGCATGCTTCTTGTGTTAATACAGAGTATGTTTCATGGATGAGAAAACTGGTCTGAACTTCCCTTCAGAAACGGAGTTAAACCCCAGGATCTGTGTCTTCCTACAACCAAGAGTTCATTTCTGGTAAACCAAGTGAATTTTGGGCTCAAATGATTTCACAGTTCAAAAACCCAATACGATACTCAGTATTAACTAAAGAGCTTTTATTAAAGAGGAGCTGTGGTTTGTATCAGTTTAATTAGCAGAGTTGATCTACATATGGTCTGTATGAGTAGGAAACACAGTTCTTTTTTTCTGAGCATGCTAATGGTTCTTGCTGTATTTTAGACTCTGGAAAGAAGAGCTTGCTTCTTGTGCTAAAACAGTGTTGTTTCAGGCATGAGAACTCTGGTCTGAATTTGCCTTCAGAAACGGAGTTAAACCCCAGGATCTGTGTCTTCCTACAAGCAAGAGTTCATTTCTGGTAAAACAAGTGAATTTTGGGCTGAAATGATTTTTCACATTTCATGAACCCAACGCGATTATCACTATTAACTAAAGAGCATTTATGTAAGAGGAGCTGTTGTTTGTATCAGTTTCATAAGCAGAGTTGAACTACATATGGTCCGCATGATTAGGAAACACAGTTTTTTTTTTTCAGGCCATGCTCATTGTTCTTGCTGTATTTTAGGTTCTGGAAAGAAGAGCTTGCTTCTTGCGTTAAAACAGTGTGTGATTCATGGATGAGAACTCTGGTCTGAATTTTCCCTCTGAAAAGGAGTTGAACCCCAGGATGTGTGTCTTCCTACAAGCAAGAGTTCTTTTTGGTAATCCCAGGGTATTTTGAACTCAAATGATTTTTCGCAGTTCACGAACCAAAACGCGATTCTCACTATTAACTAAAGATGATTTATGTAAGAGGAGCTGTGGGTTGTGTCAGTTTCATAAGCATAGTTGAACTACATATGGTCTGTATGAGTAGGAAACACAGTTCCATTTTTCAGGGCATGTTCATGGTTCTTGCTGTATTGGAGACACTGGAAAGAAGAGCTTGCTTCTTGCATTAAAACAGAGTGTGTTTCATGGATGAGAACTCTGGTCAGAATTTCCCTTCAGAAACGGAGTTAAACCCCATGATCTTTGTCTCCCTACAAGCAAGAGTTCATTTCTTGTAAACCAAGTGAATTTTGGGCTCAAATGATTTTACACAGCTCTGGAACCCAACCTTGATTATCACTATTAACTAAATAGCATTTACGTAAAAGGAGCTGTGGTCTGTATCATTTTCGTATGCAGAGTTGGACTACACATGGTCCATATGAGTAGGAAACACAGTTCTTTTTTTCTTGGCATGATCATGGTTCTTACTGTATTGGAGAAGCTGGAAAGAAGAGGATGATTCTTGCCTTTAAAAAGAGTGTTTTTCAGGGATGACAATTCTGGTCTGAATTTCCCTTCAGTAACGGAGTTCAACCACAGGATCTTTGTCTTCCTACAAGCAAGACTTCATTTCTGGTATACCCAGTGAATTTTGGGCTCAAATGATTGATCGCAGTTCACGAATCCTATGCTATTCTCACTATTAACTAAAGAGGATTTATGTAAGAGGAGGTGTGGTGTATATCAGTTTTGTAAGCAGAGTTCAACTACATATGGTACGTATGAATAGGAAACACAGTTCTTTTTTTCAGACCATGCTCATGGTTCTTGCTGTATTTTAGAACCTGGAAAGAAGAGCTTGCTTCTTGCCTTAAAGCAGACTGTGTTTCACAGATGAGAACGCTGGTCTGAATTTCCCTTTACAAACGGAGTTAAACCCCAGGATCTGTGTCTTCCTAGAAGCAAGAGTTAATTTCTGGTAAACCCAGTGAATTTTGGGCTCAAATGATTTTTCGCAGTTCACGAACCTAACATGATTCTCACTATTAACTAAAGAGCACTTATGTAAGAGGAGGTGTGGTCTGTATCAGTTTCATAAGCATAGTTGAAGTACATATGGTCCGTATGAATAGGAAACACACTTCTTTTTTTCATACCATGCTCATGGTTCTTGCTTAGTTTTAGACTCTGGAAAGAAGAGCTTGCTTCTTTGTTAAAACAGAGTGTGTTTCAGGGATGAGAACTCTGGTCTGAATTTCCCTTCAGAAACGGAGTTCAACCCAAGTATCTGTGTCTTCCCACAAGCAAAGTTCATTTCTTGTAAACCCAGTGAATTATGGGCTCAAATGATTTTTCGCAGTTCATTAACCCTACGCTATTCTCACTATTAACTAAAGAGGATTTATGTTAGAGGAGCTGTGGTTTGTATCAGTTTCATAAGCAGAGTTGTACAACATATGGTCTGTATGAGTAGGAAACACCGTTCTTTTTTTCAGGGCATGTTCATGGTTCTTGCTGTATTGGAGAAACTGGAAAGAAGAGCTTGCTTCTTGCATTAAAACAGAGTGTGTTTCATGGATGAGAACTCTGGGCTGAATTTCCCTTCAGAAACGGAGTTAAACCCCATGATCTGTGTCCTCCTACAAGCAAGAGTTCAATTCTTGTAAACCAAGTGAATTTTGGGCTCAAATGATTTTACACAGTTCTAGAACCCAACGCTATTCTCACTATTAACTAAAGAGCATTTATGTAAGAGGAGGTGTTGTTTGCATCAGTTTCATAAGCAGAGTTGAACTACATAAGGTCCGTATGAATAGGAAACACAGTTCTTTTTTTCATACCATGCTCATGGTTCTTGCTGTGTTTTAGACTCTGAAAAGAAGAGCTTTCTTCTTCGTTAAAACAGAGTGTGTTTCAGGGATGAGAACTCTGGTCTGAATTTCCCTTCAGAAACGGAGTTCAACCCAAGTATCTGTGTCTTCCCACAAGCAAGAGTTCATTTCTTGTAAACCCAGTGAATTATGTGCTCAAATGATATTTTGCAGTTCACCAACCCAAACCGATTCTCACTATTAACTAAAGGGCATTTATGTAAGAAGAGCTGTGGTTTTTATCAGTTTCATAAGCAGAGTTGAACTACATATGGTCCATAGGAGTAGGAAACTCAGTTCTTTTTTTCAGGGCATGCTCATGCTTCTTTCTGTATTGGTGACGCTGGAAAGAAGAGCTTGCTTCTTGCATTAAAACATGGTGTGTCTCATGGATGAGAACTCTGGTCTGAATTTCCCTTCAGAAACGGAGTTAAACCCCATGATCTGTGTCTTCCTACCAGCAAGAGATCATTTCTTATAAACCAAGTGAAATTCGGATGAAATGACTTTACATTCTTCTAAACCCAATGCGATTATCACTTTTAACTAAAGAGCATTTATGTATGAGGAGCTCTGGTCTGTATCATTTCATAAGCAGAGTTGAACTACATATGGTAGGTATGAGTAGGAAACACAGTTCTTTTTTTCTGGGCATGCTCATGATCCTTACTGTATTGGAGACGCTGGAAAGAAGAGGATGATTCTTGCCTTAAAACAGAGTGTTTTTCAGGGATGAGAACTCTGGTCTGAATTTGATTTCAGAAACAGAATTAATCACCAAGATCTGTGTCTTACTACAATCAAGAGTTCATTTCTGGTATACCAGGTGAATTTTGGGCTCAAATTATTTTTCGCAGTTCAAGAAGCCAACGCAATTCTCACTATTAACTAAAGAGCATTTATGTAAGAGGAGCTGGGGTTTGTATCAGTTTCATAATCAGAGTTCAACTACAAATGGACCATATGAGTAGGAAAATCAGTTCTTTTTTCTGGGCATGTTCATGGTTCTTGCTGTATTGGAGACGCTGGAAAGAAGAGCTTGCTTCTTGCGTGAAAACAGAGTGAGTTTCATGGATGAGAACACTGGTCTGAATTTACCTTTAGAAACAGAGGTAAACCACATAATTTGTGTCTTCCTACAAGCAAGAGTTCATTTCTGGTATACCCAGTGAATTTTGGGCTCAAATGATTTTTCGCAGTTCACGAACCTAACATGATTCTCACTATTAACTAAAGAGCACTTATGTAAGAGGAGGTGTGGTCTGTATCAGTTTCATAAGCATAGTTGAAGTACATATGGTCCGTATGAATAGGAAACACACTTCTTTTTTTCATACCATGCTCATGGTTCTTGCTTAGTTTTAGACTCTGGAAAGAAGAGCTTGCTTCTTGCATGAAAACAGAGTGTGTTTCAGGGATGAGAACTCTGGTCTGAATTTCCCTTCAGAAACGGAGTTCAACCCAAGTATCTGTGTCTTCCCACAAGCAAAGTTCATTTCTTGTAAACCCAGTGAATTATGGGCTCAAATGATTTTTCACAGTACACTAACCCAAACCGATTCTCACTATTAACTAAAGAGCATTTATGTAAGAAGAGCTGTGGTTTGTATCAGTTTCATAAGTAGAGTTGAACTACATATGTTCCATATGAGTAGGAAGCACAGATCCTTTTTCTTGGCATGCTCATTGTTCTTGGTGTATTGGAGACGCTGGAAAGAAGAGCTTGCTTCTTGCATTAGAACAGAGTGTTTTTCATGGATGAGAACTCTGGTCTGAATTTCCCTTCAGAAACGGAGTTAAACCCCATGATCTGTGTCTTCCTACAAGCAAGAGTTCAATTCTTGTAAACCAAGTGAATTTTGGGCTCAAATGATTTTACACAGTTCTAGAACCCAACGCTATTCTCACTATTAACTAAAGAGCATTTATGTAAGAGGAGGTGTTGTTTGCATCAGTTTCATAAGCAGAGTTGAACTACATAAGGTCCGTATGAATAGGAAACACAGTTCTTTTTTTCATACCATGCTCATGGTTCTTGCTGTGTTTTAGACTCTGAAAAGAAGAGCTTTCTTCTTCGTTAAAACAGAGTGTGTTTCAGGGATGAGAACTCTGGTCTGAATTTCCCTTCAGAAACGGAGTTCAACCCAAGTATCTGTGTCTTCCCACAAGCAAGAGTTCATTTCTTGTAAACCCAGTGAATTATGTGCTCAAATGATTTTTTGCAGTTCACCAACCCAAACCGATTCTCACTATTAACTAAAGGGCATTTATGTAAGAAGAGCTGTGGTTTTTATCAGTTTCATAAGCAGAGTTGAACTACATATGGTCCATAGGAGTAGGAAACTCAGTTCTTTTTTTCAGGGCATGCTCATGCTTCTTGCTGTATTGGTGACGCTGGAAAGAAGAGCTTGCTTCTTGCATTAAAACATGGTGTGTCTCATGGATGAGAACTCTGGTCTGAATTTCCCTTCAGAAACGGAGTTAAACCCCATGATCTGTGTCTTCCTACCAGCAAGAGATCATTTCTTATAAACCAAGTGAAATTCGGATGAAATGACTTTACATTCTTCTATACCCAATGCGATTATCACTTTTAACTAAAGAGCATTTATGTATGAGGAGCTCTGGTCTGTATCATTTCATAAGCAGAGTTGAACTACATATGGTAGGTATGAGTAGGAAACACAGTTCTTTTTTTCTGGGCATGCTCATGATCCTTACTGTATTGGAGACGCTGGAAAGAAGAGGATGATTCTTGCCTTAAAACAGAGTGTTTTTCAGGGATGAGAACTCTGGTCTGAATTTGATTTCAGAAACAGAATTAATCACCAAGATCTGTGTCTTACTACAATCAAGAGTTCATTTCTGGTATACCAGGTGAATTTTGGGCTCAAATTATTTTTCGCAGTTCAAGAAGCCAACGCAATTCTCACTATTAACTAAAGAGCATTTATGTAAGAGGAGCTGGGGTTTGTATCAGTTTCATAATCAGAGTTCAACTACAAATGGACCATATGAGTAGGAAAATCAGTTCTTTTTTCTGGGCATGTTCATGGTTCTTGCTGTATTGGAGACGCTGGAAAGAAGAGCTTGCTTCTTGCGTGAAAACAGAGTGAGTTTCATGGATGAGAACACTGGTCTGAATTTACCTTTAGAAACAGAGGTAAACCACAGAATTTGTGTCTTCCTACAAGCAAGAGTTCATTTCTGGTATACCCAGTGAATTTTGGGCTCAAATGATTTTTCGCAGTTCACGAACCCTATGCTATTCTCACTATTAACTAAAGGGGATTTATGTAAGAGGAGCTCTGGTTTGTATCAGTTTCATAAGCAGAGTTGAACTATATATGGTCCGTATGAGTAGGAATCACAGTTCTTTTTTTCAGGGAATGCTCACGGTTCTTGCTGTCATGGAGACGCTGGAAAGAAGACCTTGCTTGTTGCATTAAAACAGGCAGTGTATCATGGGTGAGAACTCTGGTCTGAATTTCCCTTCACAAACGGAGTTAAACCCCAGGATGAGTGTCTTCCTAAAAGCAAGAGTTAATTTCTTGTAAACCCAGAGAGTTTTGGGCTCAAATGATTTTACACAGTACACCAACATAACATGATTCTCACTATTAACAAAAGAGACTTTATGTAAGAGGGGCTGTGGTTTGTATCAGTTTCATAAGCAGAGTAGAACTACATATGGTCCGTATGAGTAGGAAACACAGTTCTGTTTTTCTGGGCATGCTCATGGTTCCTACTGTTTTGGAGACGCTGGAAAAAAGAGGATGATTCTTGCCTTAAAACAGAGGGTTTTTAAGTGTTGAGAATTCTGTTCTGAATTTGCATTTATGAAACGGAGTTAAACCCCAGGATCTGTGTCTTCCTACAAGCAAGAATTCATTTAGGTAAACCAAGTGAATTTTCGGCTCAAATGATTTTACACAGTTCAGGAACCCAACATGATTCTCACTATTAACTAAGGAGGATCTATGTAAGAGGACCTGTCGTTTATATCAGTTTCATAAGCAGAGTTGAACTACATATGTAAGGTACGAGTAGGAAACACAGTTCTTTTTTCTGGACATGCTCATGGTTCTTGCTGTATTGTAGACGCTTTAAAGAAGAGCTTGCTTCTTGCATTAAAACACAGTGTGTTTAATAGATGAGAACTCTGGTCTGAATTTCCCTTCAGAAACGAAGTTAAACCCCAGGATCTGTGACTTCCTGCAAGCAAGAGTTCATTTCTGGTAAACCAAGTGAATTTTCGGCTCAAATGATTTTACACAGTTCTAGAACCCAACATGATTATCACTATTAACTAAATAGCATTTATGTAAGAGGAGCTGTGGTCTGTATCAGTTCCATAAGCAGAGGTGAATTACATATGGTCCGTATGAGTAGGAAACACAGTTCATTTTTTCTTGCCATGTCCATGGTTCTTACTGTATTGGAGACCCTGGCAAGTAGAGGATGCTTCATACCTTAAAACAGAGTGTTTTTCAGGGATGAGAATTCTGGTCTGAATTTTCCTACAGAAATGGAGTTAAACCCCGGGATCTGTGTCTTCCTACAAGCAAGAGTTCAGTTCCTGTAAACCCAGTGAATTTTGGGCTCAAATGATTTTTCAAAGTTCACAAAATAACGCTATTCCCACTATTAACTAAAGAGCATTTATGTAAGAGGAGGTCTGGTTTGTATCAGTTTCATAAGCAGAGTTTTACCACATATGGTCCGTATGAATAGGAAACAATGTTCTTTTTTTCAGGCTATGCTCATTGTTCTTGCTGTATTTTAGACTCTGGAAAGAAGAGCTTGCTTCTACATTAAAACAGAGTGTGTTTGAGGGAAGAGAAATCTGGTCTGAATTTCCCTTCAGAAACAGAGTTAAACCCCAGCATCTGTGTCTTCCTACAAGCAAGAATTCATTTCTTGTAAACCCAGTGAATTTTGGACTAAAATGGTTTTTCGCAGTTCATGAACCCAACGCGATTTTCACTATTAACTAAAGAGCATTCATGTAAGAGCACCTGTGGTCTGAATCAGTTTCATGAGCAGAGTTGAACTACATATGGAACGTATGAGTAGGAAACACAGATCATTTTATCTGGGCATGCTCATGGTTCGTACTGAATTGGACACGCAGGAAAGAAGAGGATGATTCTTGCCTTAAAACAGAGTATTTTCCAGTGATGAGAATTCTGGTCTGAATTTGCTTTCAGAAACTGAGTTAAACCCCAGGAACTGTGTCTTCCTACAAGGAGGAGTTCATTTCAGGTAAACCCAGTGAATTTTGTGCTCAAATGATTTTTCGCAGTTCAATAACCCAACACGAATCTCACTATTAACTAAAGCGCATTTATGTAAGAGGAGCTGTTGTTTGTATCAGTTTCATAAGCAGAGTTGAACTACATAGGGTCCGCATGAGTAGGAAACACAGTTCTTTTTTTCAGGGCATGATCACGGTTCATGCTGTATTTTACACTCTGGAAAGAAGAGCTTGCTTCTTGCGTTAAATCAGAGTGTGTTTCAGGGATGAGAACTCTGGTCTGAATTTCCCTTCAGAAACGGAGTTAAACCCCAGGATCTGTTTCTTCCTACAAGCAAGAGGTCTTTTCTGGTAAACTCATTGAATTTTCGGCTCAAATGATTTTTCGCAGTTCACGAATCAAACGCGATTCTCACTATTAACTAAAGAGCACTTATGTTAGAGCAGCTGTGGTTTGTATCAGTTTCATAAGCAGAGTTGAACTAAATATGGTCCGGACGAGTAGGGAACACAGTTCTTTTTTTCATGGCATGTGCATGGTTCTTGCTGTATTTTAGATTCTGGAAATAAGAGCTTGCTTCTTGCGTTAAAACAGAGTGTGTTTAATGGATGAGAACTAGGTCTGAATTTCCCTTCAGAAACGGAGTTAAACCCCAGGATCTGTGTCTTCCTACAACCAAGACTTCTTTTCTGGTAAACTCATTGAAATTTCGGCTCCAATGATTTTACGCAGTTCACAAACCAAAACGCGATTCTTACTCTTAACGTAAGAGGATTTATGTAAGAGGAGCTGTGCTTTGTATCAGTTTCATAACAGGAGTTGAACTACATATGGTGTGTATGAGTAGGAAACACAGTTCTTTTTTCTGGGCATGCTCATGGTTCTTTCTGTATTGGAGAAGCTGGAAAGAAGAGGTTCTTTCTTGCCTTAACACAGAGTGTTATTCAAGGATGAGAAATCTGGTCTGAATTTTACTTCAGAAACGGAGTTTAACCCCAGAATCTGGGTCTTCCTACAGGCAAGAGTTCTTTTCTGGTAAACTCATTGAATTTTCGGCTCAAATGATTTACACAGATCTAGAACCCAACGCTATTGTCACTACTAACTAAAGAGCATTTATGTAAGAGGAGCTGTGTTATGTATCAGTTTCATAAGCAGAGTTGGACTACATATGGTCCATATGAGTAGGAAACACAGTTCTTTTTTTCAGGGCATGCGCATGGTTCTTGCTGTATTTTAGACTCTGGAAATAAGAGCTTGCTTCTTGGGTTAAAACAGAGTGTGTTTAATGGATGAGAACTCTGGTCTGAATTTCCCTTCAGAAACGGAGTTAAACCCCAGGATCTGGGTCTTCCTACAACCAAGAGTACTTTTCTGGTAAACTCATGGAATTTTCGGCTCCAATGATTTTACGCAGTTCACGAACTAAAACACGATTCTCACTATTAACTTAAGAGGATTTATGTAAGAGGAGCTGTGGTTTGTATCAGTTTCATAACAGGAGTAGAACTACATATTGTGTGTATGAGTAGGAAACACACTTCTTTTTTCTGGGCATGCTCATTGTTCTTGCTGTATTTTAAACTCTGGAAAGAAGAGGATCTTTCTTGCCTTAAAAGAGAGTGTTTTTCAGGGATGAGAACTCTGGTATGAATTTCCCTTCAGAAACGGAGATAAACCCCATGATCTGTGTCTTCCTACACGCAAGAGTTCATTTCTTCTAAACCAAGTGAATTTTCGGCTCAAATGATTTTACACAGTTCTAGAACCTGTCAGGATTATCACTATTAACTAAAGAGCATTTATGTAAGAGGAGCTGTGTTCTGTATCAGTTTCATAAGCAGAGTTGGACTACATATGGTCCTTATGAGTAGGAAACACAGTTCTTTTTTTCAGGGCATGCTCATGGTTCTTGCTGTATTTTAGACTCTGGAAAGAAGAGATTGCTCGTTGCTTTAAAACAGAGTGTGGTTCAGGGATGAGAACACTGGTCTGAATTTCCCTTCAGAACCGGAGTTAAACCCCAGGATCTGTGTCTTCCTACAAGCAAGAGTTCATTTCTGGTTAAACCAGTGAATTTTGGGATCAAATGATTTTTCGCAGTTCACGGTCCAAAACACAATTCTCACTATTAACTAAAAAGCATTTATGTAAGAGGAGCAGGGGTCTGTATCAGTTTCATAAGCAGAGTTGGACTACATATGGTCCGTATGAGTAGGAAACACAGTTCTTTTTTTCAGGGCATGCTCATGGTTAATGCTGTATATTAGACTCTGGAAATAAGTGCTTGCTCCTTGCCTTAAAACAGAGTGTGTATCAGGGATGAGAACTCTGGTCTCAATTTGCCTTCAGAAACGGAGTTAAACCTTAGGATCTGTGTATTCCTACAAGCAAGAGTTCATTTCTGGTTAAACCAGTTAATTTTAGGCTCAAATGATTTTTCGCAGTTCACGAACCAAAACGCAAATCTCACTATCAACTAAAGAGCATTTAAGTAATAGGAGCTGTGGTCTGTATCAGTTTCATGAGCAGAGTAGCACTACATATGGTCTGTATGAGTAGGAAACACAGTTCTTTTTTTCGGGACATGCTCATGGTTCTTGCTGTATTTTAGACTCTGGAAATAAGAGCTTGCTCCTTGCGTTAAAACAGAGTGTGGTTCAGGGATGAGAACACTGGTCTGAATTTCCCTTCAGAAACGGAGTTAAACCCCATCATCTGTGTCTTCCTACAAGCAAGAGTTCATTTCTGGTTAACCCATTGAATTTTGGGCTCAAAATATTTTTCGCAGTTCACGAACCAAACGCGATTCTCACTATTAACTAAAGAGCATTTATGTTAGAGGAGCTGTGGTTTGTATCAGTTTCATAAGCAGAGATGAATTAAAAATGGTCCGTATGATTAGGAAACACAGTTCTTTTTTACAGGGCATGCTCATGGTTCTTGCTGTATTTTAGACTCTGGAAAGAAGAGGATCTTTCTTGCCTTAAAACAGAGTGTTTTTCAGGGATGAGTACTCTGGTCTGAATTTCACTTCAGAAACAGAGTTAACTCCAGGATCTGGGTCTTCCTACACGCAAGAATTCATTTCTTCTAAACCATGTGAAGTTTGTGCTCAAGTTATTTTACAGAGTTCTAGAACCCAATGCGATTCTCACTATTAACTAAACAGCATTTATTTAAGAGGTGCTGTGGTTTGTATCAGTTTCATAACCGGAGTTGATCTGCATATGGTCTGTATGACTAGGAAACACAGTCCTTTTTTTCAGGGCATGCTCATGGTTCTTGCTGTATTAGAGATGCTGTAAGGAAGACCTTGCTTCTTGCGTTAAAACTGAGTGTGTTTAATGGAGGAGAACTCTGGTCTGAATTTCCCTTCAGAAATGGAGTTAAACCCCATGATCCGTGTCTTCCTACAAACAAGAGTTCATTTCTTGTAAACCAAGTGAATTTTCGGCTCAAATGAGTTTACACAGTTCTAGAAGCCATCGCGATTATCACTATTAACTAAAGAGCATTTATGTAAGAGGAGCTGTGTTCTGTATCAGTTTCATAAGCAGAGTTGAACTATATATGGTCCTTATGAGTAGGAAACCCAGTTCTTTTTTTCAGGGCATGCTCATGGTTCTTGCTGTATTTTAGACGCTGGAAATAAGAGCTTGCTTCTTGCGTTAAAACAGAGTGTGTTTCAGGGATGAGAACACTGGTCTGAATTTCCCTTCAGAACCGGAGTTAAACCCCAGGATCTGTGTCTTCCTACAAGCAAGAGTTCATTTCTGGTTAAACCAGTGAATTTTGGGCTCAAATGATTTTTCGCATTTCACGAACCAAAACACAATTCTCACTATTAACTAAAGAGCATTTATGTAATAGGAGTTGCGGTCTGTATCAGTTTCATAATCAGAGTTGGACTACATATGGTCCGCATGAGTAGGAAACACAGTTTTTTTTCAGGGCATGCTCATGGTTCTTGCTGTATTTTAGACTCTGGAAAGAAGAGGATCTTTCTTGCCTTAAAACAGAGTGTTTTTCATGGATGAGAACTCTGGTCTGAATTTCACTTCAGAAACGGAGTTAAACCCCAGCATCTGGGACTGCCTACCCGCAAGAATTCATTTCTTGTAAACCATGTGAATTTTGTGCTCAAGTTATTTTACAGAATTCTAGAACCCAATGCGATTCTCACTATTAACTAAAGAGCTTTATGTAAGAGGAGCTGTGGTTTGTATCAGTTTCATAACCGGAGTTGATCTACATACGGTCTGTTTGACTAGGAAACACAGTTCTTTTTTTCAGCGCATGCTCATGGTTCTTGCTGTATTTTTGAATCTGGAAATAAGAGCTTGCTTCTTGCGTTAAAACAGAGTGTGTTTAATGGATGAGCACTCTGGTCTGAATTTCCCTTCAGAAACGGAGTTAAACCCCATGATCTGTGTCTTCCTACAAACAAGAGTTCATTTCTTGTAAACCAAGTGAATTTTCGGCTCAAATGATTTTACACAGTTCTAGAATCCGTCGCGATTATCACTATTAACTAAAGAGTATTTATGTAAGAGGAGCTGTGTTCTGTATCAGTTTCATAAGCAGAGTTGGACTACATATGGTCCTTATGAGTAGGAAATACAGTTTTTTTTTTTCAGGGCATGCTCATGGTTCTTGCTGTATTTTAGAATCTGGAAATAAGAGCTTGATTCTTGCGTTAAAACAGGGTGTGTTTCAGGGATGAGAACACTGGTCTCACTTTCCCTTCAGAAACGGAGCTAAACCCCAGCATTTGTGTCTTCCTACAAGCAAGAGTTCATTTCTGGTTAACCCGTTGAAATTTGGGCTCAAACAATTTTTCGCCATTCACAAACCAAACGCGATTCTCACTATTAACTAAAGAGCATTTATGTTAGAGGAGCTGTGGTTTGTATTCGTTTCATAATCACAGATGAACTAAATATGGTCCGTATGAGTAGGACACACAGTTCGTTTTTACAGGGCATGCTCATGGTTCTTGCTGTATTTTAGACTCTGGAAAGAAGAGGATCTCTCTTGCCTTAAAACAGAGTGTTTTTCAGGGATGAGAATTCTGGTCTGAATTTGCCTTCAGAAACTGAGTTAAACCCCAGGATCTGTGGCTTCCTACAAGGAGGAATTCATTTCAGGTAAACCCAGTGATTTTTGTGCTCAAATGATTTTTTGCAGTTCAAGAACCCAACGCGATTCTCACTATTAACTAAAGCGCATTTATGTAAGAGGAGCTGTTGTTTGTATCAGTTTCATAAGCAGAGTTGAACTACAAATGGTCCACATGAGTAGGAAACACAGTTCTTTTTTCAGGGCATTCTCATGGTTCATGCTGTATTTTAGACTCTGGAAAGAAGAGCTTGCTTCTTGCGTTAAATCAGAGTGTGTTTCAGGGATGAGAACTCTGGTATGAATTTCACTTCAGAAACGGTGTTCAACCCCAGGATCTGGGTCTTCCTACAGGCAAGGGTTCAGTTCTTGTAAACCATCTGAATTTTGGGCTCAAGTTATTTTACAGAGTTCTAGAACCCAACGCGATTCTCACTATTAAATAAACAGCATTTATTTAAGAGGTTCTGTGGTTTGTATCAGTTTCATAACCGGAGTTGATCTACATATGGTCTGTATGAGTAGGAAACACAGTTCTTTTTTTCAGGGCATGCTCATGGTTCTTGCTGTATTTTAGACTCTGGAAAGAAGAGCTTGCTTCTTGCATTAAAACAGGGTGTGTTTCATGGATGAGAATTCTGGTCTGAATTTCCCTTCAGAAACAGAGTTAAACCCCAGGATCGGTGTCTTCCTACAAGCAAGAGTTCATTTCTGGTTAACCCAGTGAATTTTGGGCTCAAAATATTTTTCGCACTTCACGAACCAAATGCGATTCTCACTATTGATTAAAGAGCATTTATGTAAGAGGAGCTGTGGTTTTTTTCAGTTTCATAAGCAGAGATGAACTAAATATGGTCTGTATGAGTAGGAAACACAGTTCTTTTTTCAGGGCATGCTCATGGTTCTTGCTGTATTTTAGACTCTGGAAAGAAGAGGATCTTTCTGCCTTAAAACAGAGTGTTTCTCAGGGATGAGAACTCTGGTCTGAATTTCCCTTCAGAAACGGAGTTAAACCCCAGGATCTGGGTCTTCCTACAGGCAAGAGTTCATTTCTTGTAAACCATGGGTACTTTGGGCTCAAGTTATTTTACAGAGTTCTAGAACCCAACGCGATTCTCACTATTAACTAGACAGAATTTCTTTAAGAGGTGCTGTGATTTGTATCAGTTTCGTAACCGTAGTTGATCTACATATTGTCTGTATGACTGGGAAACACAGTTCTTTTTTTCTGGGCATGCTCATGGTTATTGCTGTATTTTAGATTCTGGAAATAAGAGCTTGCTTCTTGCGTTAAAACAGAGTGTGTTTAATGGATTTGAACTCTGGTCTGAATTTCCCTTCAGAAACAGAGTTATTCCCCAGGATCGGTGACTTCCTACAAGCAAGAGTTCTTTTCTGGTTAACCCATTGAATTTTGGGCTCAAACTATTTTTCGCCGTTCACGAACCAAACGCGATTCTCACTATTAACTAAAGACCATTAATGTTAGAGGAGCTGTGGTTTGTATCAGTTTCATAATCACAGATGAACTAAATATGGTCCGTATGAGTAGGAAACACAATTCTTTTTTACAGGGCATGCTCATGGTTCTTGCTGTATTTTAGACTCTGGAAAGAAGAGGATCTTTCTTGGTTAAAACAGAGCGTTTTTCAGGGATGAGAACTCTGGTCTGAATTTCACTTCAGAAACGGAGTTAACCCCATGATCTGGGTCTTCCTACACGCAAGAATTCATTTCTTATAAACCATGTGAATTTTGTGCTCAAGTTATTTTACAGAGTTCTAGAACCCAATGCGATTCTCACTATTAACTAAACAGCATTTATTTAAGAGGTGCTGTGGTTTGTATCAGTTTCATAACCGGAGTTGATCTACATATGGTCTGTATGACTAGGAAACACAGTTTTTGTTTTCAGGGCATGCTCATGGTTCTTGCTGTATTTTAGACTCTGGAAATAAGACCTTGCTTTTGCGTTAAAACTGAGTGTGTTTAATGGAGGAGAACTCTGGTCTGAATTTCCCTTCAGAAATGGAGTTAAACCCCATGATCTGTGTCTTCCTACAAACAAGAGTTCATTTCTTGTAAACCAAGTGAATTTTCGGCTCAAATGATTTTACACAGTTCTAGATGCCTTCGCGATTATCACTATTAACTAAAGAGCATTTATGTAGGAAGTGCTTTGTTCTGTATCAGTTTCATAAGCAGAGTTGAACTATGTATGGTCCTTATGAGTAGGAAACACAGTTCTTTTTTTCAGGGCATGCTCATGGTTCTTGCTGTATTTTAGACTCTGGAAATAAGAGCTTGCTTCTTGCGTTAAAACAGAATGTGTTTCAGGGATGAGAGCACTGGTCTGAATTTCCCTTCAGAAACGGAGTTATACCCCAGGATCTGTGTCTTCCTACAAGCAAGATTTCATTTCTGGTTAAACAAGTGAATTTTGGGCTCAAATGATTTTTAGCAGTTCACAAACAAAACGCAATTCTCACTATCAACTAAAGAGCATTTATGTAAGACGAGCTGTGGTTTGTATCAGTTTCATAAGCAGAGTTGAACTAAATATGGCCCGTTTGATTAGGATACACAGTTCTTTTTTTCAGGGCACGCTCATGGTTCATGCTGTATTTTAGACTCTGGAAAGAGAGCTTGCTTCTTGCACTAAAAGAGGGTGTGTTTCATGGATGAGAAATCTGGTCTGAATTTCCTTCAGAAATGGAGTTAAACCCCATGATATGTGTCTTCCTACAAACAAGAGTTCATTTCTTGTAAACCAAGTGAATTTTCGGCTCAAAGGATTTTTCACAGTTCTAGAATGCAACGCGATTATCACTATTAACTAAAGAGCATTTATGTAAGAGGAGCTAGAGTCAGTGTCAGTTTCATAAGCAGAGTTGAACTAAATATGGTCCGTATGAGTAGGAAACACAGTTCTTTTTCAGGGCATGCTCATGGTTCTTGCTGTATTTTAGACTCTGGAAAGAAAAGCTTGCTTTTTGCATTAAAACAGGGTGTGATTCATGGATGAGAACTCTGGTCTGAATTTCCCTTCAGAAACAGAGTTATTCCCCAGGATTGGTGACTTCCTACAAGCAAGAGTTCACTTCTGGTTAACCCAAAGAATTTTGGGCTCAAAATATTTTTCGCAGTTCACGAACCAAACACGATTCTCACTATTAACTAAATAGCATTTACTTAGAGGAGCTGTGGTTTGTATCAGTTTTATAAGCAGAGATGAACTAAATATGGTCCGTATGAGTAGGAAACACAGTTCTTTTTTACAGGGCATGCTCATGGTTCTTGCTGTATTCTAGACTCTGGAAAGAAGAGGATCTTTCTTGCCTTAAAACAGAGTGTTTTTCTGGGATGAGAACTCTGGTCTGAATTTCACTTCAGCAACGGAGTTAAACCCCATGATCTGTGTCTTCCAACAAACAATAGTTCATTTCATGTAAACCAATTGAATTTTTGGCTCAAATGATTTTACACAGTTCACGAACCCAACGTGATTATCACTATTAACTAAAGAACATTTATGTAAGAGGAGCTGTGTTCTGTATCAGTTTCATAAGCAGAGTTGAACTATATATGGTCCTTATGTTTAGGAAACACAGTTCTTTTTCAGGGCATGGTCATGGTTCTTGCTGTATTTTGGACTCTGGAAATAAGGGCTTGCTTCTTGCGTTAAAACAGAGTGTGTTTCAGGGATGAGAACACTGGTCTGAATTTCCCTTCAGAAACGGAGTTAAACCCCAGGATCTGTGTCTTGCTACAAGCAAGAGTTCATTTCTGGTTAAACCAGTGAATTTTGGGCTCAAAATAATTTTCGCAGTTCACGAACCAAAGGCGATTCTCAATATTAACTAAAGAGCATTTATGGAAGAGGACCAGTGGTTTGTATCAGTTTCATAAGCAGAGATGAACTAAATATGGTCTGTATGAGTAGGAAACACAGTTCTTTTTTTCAGGGCATGCTCATGGTTCTTGTTGTAAAGGAGACTCTGGAAAGAAGAACTTGCTTCTTGCGTTAAAACAGAGAGTGTTTCAGGGATGAGAACTCTGGTCTGAATTTCCCTTCAGAAAAGAAGTTAAACCTCAGGATCTATGTCTTCCTACAACCAAGGGTTCATTTCTGGTAAACCATGAGAATTTTGGGCTCAAATGATTTTACACAGTTCAAAAACCCAATGCAACTCTCACTATTAACTAAAGAGCATTTATATAAGAGGTGCTGTGGTTTGTATCAATTTCATAAGCAGAGTTGATCTACATATGATCTGTATGAGTATGAAACACAGTTCTTTTTTGAGGGCATGCTAATGGTTCTTGCTGTTAAGGAGAGGCTAGAAAGAAGAACTTGCTTCTTGCAATAAAACAGAGTGTGTTTCATGGATGAGAACTCTGGTCTGAATTTCCCTTCAGAAACGGAGTTAAACCCCAGGATCTATGTCTTCCTACAACCAAGGGTTCGTTTCTGGTAATCCTTGTGTATTTGGGCTCAAATGATTTTTTCCTGTTCAGGAACCCAATGCGATTATTACTATTAACAAGAGAGGATTTATTTAAGAGGAGCTTGGTTTTGTATCAGTTTCATAAGCAGAGTTGAATTACATATGGTCTGTATGAATAGGAAACACAGTTCTTTTTTTCTGGGCATGCTCATGGTTCTTGCTGTAAAGGAGACTCTGGAAAGAAGAGGTTGCTTTTTGCGTTAAAACAGTGAGTGTTTCACGGATGAGAACTCTGGTCTGAATTTTCCTTCAGAAACGGTGTTAAACCCCAGGATCTTTGTCTGCATACAAGCAAGAGTTCATTTCTGGTAAACCCAGTGAATTTTCGGCTCAAATGATTTTGCGCAGTTCACAAACCCTACTCGATTCTCACTATTAACTGAAGAGCATGTATGTAACAGGAGCTGTGGTTTGTATCAGTTTCATAAGCACAGTTGAACTACACATGGTCTCTATGAGTAGGAAAAACAGGTTTTTTTTTCTGGGCATGCGCATATTTCTTACTATATTGGAGTCGCTGCAAAGAAGAGAATGATTCTTGCATTAAAGCAGAGTTTGTTTCAGAGATGAGAACTCTGGTCCGAATTTCCCTTCAGAAATGGAGTTAAACACCAGGATCTGTGTCTTCCTACAAGCAAGAGTTCATTTCTGGAAAACCAAGAGAATTTTGGGCTCAAATGATTTTACACAGTTCAAAAACCCAATGCGATTCTCACTATTAACTAAAGCGCATTTATTTAAGAGGTGCTGTGGTTTGTATCAATTTCATAAGCAGAGTTGATCTACATATGGTCTGTATGAGTATGAAACACAGTTCTTTTTTGAGGGCATGCTAATGGTTCTTGCTGTTTTGGAGAAGCTAGAAAGAAGAGCTTGCTTCTTGCATTAAAACAGAGTGTGTTTCATGGATGAGAACTCTTATCTGAATTCCCCTTCAGAATCGGACTTAAACCCCAGGGTCTGTGTCTTCCTACAAGCAAGAGTTCATTTCTGGTAAACTGTTTGAATTTTGGGCTCAAATGATTTTTTGCCGTTCACGAACCCACCACGATTCTCACTATTAACTAAAGAGCATTTATGTAAGAGGAGCTGTGGTTTGTAACAGTTTCATAACGAGAGTTGAACAACATATGGTCCATATGAGTAGGAAAGACATTTCTTTATTTCAGGGCATGCTTTTGGTTCTTGCTATATTTTAGAATGTGGAAAAAAGAGCTTGCTTCTTGCGTTAAAACAGAGTGTGTTTCAGGGATGAGAACTCTGGTCTGAATTTCCCCTCATAAACGGAGTTAAACCCCAGGATCTGTGTCTTCCTATAAGCAAGAGTTCATTTCTGGTAAACCCTTTGAATTTTGGGCTCAAATGATTTTTCTCAGTTCACGAACCCAACGTGAATGTCACTATTAACTAAAGAGCATTTATGTAAGAGGAGCTGTGGTTTGTATCAGTTTCATAAGCAGAGTTGAACTACATATGGTCCATATGAGTAGGAAAGTCATTTCTTTATTTCAAGGCATGCTTTTTGTTCTTGCTGTATTTTAGACATTGGAAAAAAGACATTGCTTCTTGCTTTAAAACAGAGTGTGATTCAGGGATGAGAACTCTGTTCTGAATTTCCCTTCAGAAATGGACTTATACCCCAGGATTGTGCCTTTTTTCTGGGCATACTCTTGGTTCTTGCTGTATTGGAGACGCTGGAAGAAGAGGATGATTCTCGCGTGAAAACAGAATGCGTTTCATGGATGAGAACACTGGTTTGAATTTCCCTTCAGAAACGGATTTAAACCTCACAATCTGTGTCTTCCTACAAGCAAGAGTTCATTTCTGGTAAATCCAGTGAATTTTCGGCTCAAATGATTTTACCCAGTTCACAAATCCAACGCAATTCTCACTATTAACTAAAGAGCATTTATTGAAGAGGTGCTGTGGTATGTATCAGTTTCATAAGCAGAGTTGGTCTACACATGGTCTGTATGAGTAGGAAACACAGTTCTTTCTTGAGTGCATGCTCATGCTTCTTGCTGTATTGGAGACGTTGGAAAGAAGACAATGATTCTTGCCTTAAAACAGAGTGTTTTTCAAGGATGAGAACTCTGATCTGAATTTGCCTTCAGAAACTGAATTAAACCCCAGGATCTGTGTCTTCCTACAAGCAAGGGTTCATTTATGGTAAACCCTGTGATATTTGGGCTCAAATGATTTTTTGCAGTTCACGAACACACCGCGATTCTCACTATTAACTAAAGAGCATTTATGTAAGAGGAGCTGTGGTTTGTATGAGTTTCATAAGCAGAGTTGAACTACATATGGTCCATATGAGTAGGAAAGACATTTCTTTATTTCAGGGCATGCTTTTGGTTCTTGCTATATTTTAGACTGTGGTAAAAAGACCTTGCTTCTTGCGTTAAAACAGAGTGTGTTTCAGGGATGAGAACTCTGGTCGGAATTTCCCTTCAGAAATGGAGTTAAACCACAGGATCTGTGCCTTTTTTCTGGGCATGCTTATGGTTCTTGCTGTATCGAAGCCGCTGGAAAGAAGAGGATGATTCTCGCGTGAAAACAGAGTGTGTTTCTTGGATGAGAACACTGGTTTAATTTCCCTTCAGAAACGGATTAAACCACAGGTTCTTGTCTTCCTACAAGCAAGAGTTCATTTCTGGTAAATCCAGTGAATTTTGGGCTCAAATGATTTTACACAGTTCACAAATCCAACGCAATTCTCACTATTAACTAAAGAGCATTTATTGAAGAGGTGCTGTGGTATGTATCAGTTTCATAAGCAGAGTTGATCTACATATGCTCTGTATGAGTAGGAAGCACAGGTCTTGTTTGAGGGAATGCTCATGGTTCTTGCTGTATTGGAGACGCTGGAAAGAAGAGGATGATTCTTGCCTTCAAACAGAGTGTTTTTCAAGGATGAGAACTCTGGTCTGAATGTGCCTTCAGAAACGGAGTTAAACCCCAGGATCTATGTCTTCTACAACCAAGGGTTCATTTCTCGTAAACATAGTGAATTTTGGGATCAAGTGATTTTTTTGTAGTTCAACCCAACGCGTTTCTCACCATTAACTAAAGAGCATTTATGTAAGAGGAGCTGTGGTCTGTATCAGTTTCATAAGCAGATTGAACTACATAGGACCCGTATGAGTAGGAAACACAGTTCTTTTTTTATGGGCGTGCTCCTGGTTCTTACTGTATTGGAGACGCTCGAAAGAAGAGCTTGCTTCTTGCATTAAAACAGAGTGTTTTTCAGGGATGAGAACTCTGGTCTGAATTTCCCTTCAGACACGGAGTTAAACCCCATGATATGTGTCTTCCTACAAGCTAGAGTTCATTTCTGGTAAACCATGAGAAATTTGGGCTCAAATGATTTTACACAGTTCAGAAACCCAATTCGACTCTCACTATTAACTAAAGCTAATGTATTTAAGAGGTGCTGTGGTTTGTATCAATTTCATAAGCAGAGTTGAACTACATATGACACGTATGAGTAGGAAACACAGTTCTTTTTTTCTGGGCATGCTCATGGTTTTTGCTGTATTGGAGAATCTGGAAAGAAGAGCTTGCTTTTTGCATTAAAACAGAATGTGTTTCAGGGATGAGAACTATGGTCTGAATTTCTCTTCAGAAACGGTGTTAAACCCCTGGATCCATGTCTTCATACAAGCAAGAGTTCATTTCTGGTAAACCCAGTGAATTTTGGGCTCAAATGATTTTTCGCTGTTCACGAACCCAACGCGATTCTCACAATTAACTAAAGAGCATTTATGTAAGAGGAGCTGTGGCCTGTATCAGTTCCATAAGCAGAGTTGAACAACATATGACCTGTATGAATATGAAACACAGTTCTTTTTTTAATGGGCGTTCTCATGGTTCTTACTCTATTGGAGACACTGGAAAGAATAGGATGATTCTTGCCTTAAATCAGTGTGTTTTTCAGGAATGAGAACTCTGGTCAGAATTTCCCTTCAGAAACGGAGTTAAACACCACGATCTGTGTCTTCCTACAAGCAAGAGTTCATTTCTGGTAAACCCAGTGAACTTTTGCGCAAATGATTTTACACAGATCTAGAACCCAAGGCGATTCTCACTATTAACTAAAGAGCATTTATGTAAGAGGAGCTGTGGTCTGTATTAGTTTCATAAGCTGAGTTTAACTACATATGGTCCGTATGAGTAGGAAACACAGTTCAATTTTTCTGGGCGTGCTCATGTTTCTTACTGTATTGGAGACGCTGGAAAGAAGTGGACGCTTCTTGCCTTAAAACAAAATGTTTTTCAGGGATGAGAACTCTGGTCTGAATTTCCCTTCAGAAACGGTGTTAAACCCCAGCATCTGTGTCTTCATACAAGCAAGAGTTGATTTCTGGTAAACCAAGAGAATTTTGGGCTCAAATGATTTTACACAGTTCAAAAACCCAATGTGATACTCACTATTAACTAAAGAGCATTTATTTAAGAGGTGCTGTGGTTTGTATCAGTTTCATAAATAGAATTTTACTATATATGGTCCGTATTAGTAGGAAACACATTTCTATTATTCTGGGATTTCTCATGTTTCTTGATGTATTGGAGACGCTGGAAAGAAAAGTTTGCTTTTTGCGATAAAACAGAGTATGTTTCAAGGATGACAACACTGGTCTGAATTTCCCTTCTGTGTCTTCCTACAAGCAAGAGGTCATTTCTGGTAAACCCAGTCAATTTGAGGATCAAAGGAATTTACAGAGAACACAAACCCAACGCTTTTCTCACTATTAACTGTAGAGCATTTATTTAACAGGAGCAGTGTTTTGTATCAGTTTCATAATCAGAGTTGAAGTTGATATGATGTCTATGTGTAGGAAATACAGTTCTTTTTTCGGCGCTTGCTATTGTTTATTGCTGTATTGGAGACGCTGGAAATAAGAGCATGCATCTTGCTTTAAAACAGAGTGTGTTTCAAGGAAGAGGACACTGGTCTGAATTTCCCTTCATGAATGTATTTATGGTCCCGGATCTGTGTCTTCCTACCAGCAAGAGGTCATTTCTTGTAAACCCAGTGAATTTGGAGCTCAAATGAATTTACACAGTTCACAAACACTACGCGTTTCTCACTATTAACTAAAGAGCATTTATTTATCAGCAGCTGTGGTTTGTATCGGTTTCATAAGCAGAGGTGAACTAGATATGTTCCATATGAGTAGGAAACACATTTCTTTCATTCTGGGCTTGCTCAAGTTTCTTGTTCTATTGAGGACGCTAGAAAGAAGAGCATGTTATTTGCGATGAAACAGAGTGTGTTTCATGGAAGATGACACTGGTCTGAATTTCCCTTCAGAAACGAAGTGAAACCATAGGACATGTGTCTTCCGACAGGCTAGAGGTCATTTCTGGTAAACTCAGTGAATTTGCGGCTCAAATGAATTTGCACAGAACACCAACCCAACACGTTGCTCACTATTGACTAAAGAGTATTTATTTAACAGGAGCTGTGTTTTGTATCAGTTTTATAAGCAGAGTTGAACTAGATACGGTCCATATGAGTAGGAAACACAGTTCTTATTTTCTGGGCTTGTTAATTTTACTTGCTATATTGCACACACTGCAAAGAAGAGCATGCTTCTTGCGTTAAAACAGAGTGTGTTTCATGGAAGAGAACACTGGTCTCAATTTCTCTTCAGAGATGGGGTTAAACCACAGGATCTGTGTCTTCCTACAAGCAAGAGGTCATTTCTGGTTAACGCAGTCAATTTGCAGCTCAAATGAATTTACACAGAACACAAACCCAACGTGTTTCTCACTATTAACCTGAGAGCATTTATTTAACAGGAGCTTTGTTATGTATCAGTTTCATAATCAGATTTGAACTAGATATGATGCCTATGAGTAGGAAACACAGTTCTCTTCTAAGGCATTGCTCATGGTTCTTGATGAATTGGAGATGCTGGAAAGAAGAGCATTCATGCTTCTTGCGTTAAACAGAGTGTGTTTCATGGAAGAGGACACTGGTCTGAATTTCTCTTCTCAAATGGATTTAAGGTACAGGATCTGTGTCTTCCTACATGCAAGAAGTCATTTCTGGATAACCCATTGTATTTTGGGCTCAAATGAATTTACACAGTTCACAAACCCAACGCGTTTCTTAGTATTAACTTAAGACTTTTTATTTAACATGAGCTGTGGTTTGCATCAGTTTCATAAGCAGGGTTGAACTATATATGTTCCACATGAGTAGGAAACACATTTCTTTTTTTCTGGGCTTGCTCATATTTCTTTCTGTATTGGAGACACTGGAATGTAGATCATGCTTCTTGCTTTAAAACTGAGTGTTTTTCATGGAAGAGGACACTGGTCTCAATTTCCCTTCAGAAATGGAGTGAAACCACAAGATATGTGTCGTCCTACAAGCAAGAGTCATTTCTGCTCCACCCAGTGAATTTGTGGCTCAAATGAATTTACACAGAACACAAACACAACGCGTTTCTCACTATTAACTAAAGATCATTTATTTAACAGGAGCTGTGGTTTGTATCAGTTTCATGAACAGAGTTGAACTAGATATGATGCCTATGAGTAGGAAAAACAGTTCTTTTTTCGGGGCTTGCTCATGTTTCTTCCTGTATTGGAATTGCTGGAAAGAAGAGCATGCTTCTTGCATTATAACAGAATGTGTTTCAAGGAAGAGGGTACTGGTCTGAATTTCCCTTCTGAAACGTAGTGAAACCACAGGATATGTGTCTTCCTACAAGCAAGAAGTCATTTCTGGTAAACCCAATGAATTTGCGGCTCAAATGAATTTACACAGAACACAAACCCAACGTGTTTCTCACTATTAACTAAAGAGCATTTATTTAACATGATCTGTGGTTTGTATCAGTTTCATAAGCAGAGTTGAACTAGATATGGTCCGTAAAAGTAGGAAACACAGTTCCTTTTTTCTGGGCTTGCTCATGTTTCCTGCTGTATTGGGGACGTTGGAAAGAAGAGCATGCTTCTTGCATTAAAACAGAGTGTGTTTCATAGATCAGAACACATGTCTGAATTTCCCTTCTGAAATGGATTTAATGTCCAGGATCTGTGTCTTCCTACAAACAAGAGGTCATCTGGTAAGCCCTCTGAATTTTTGTACTCAAATAATTTACAGTTTAAAAACCCAACACATTTCTCAGTATTAACTAAAGAGCCTTTATTTAACAGGAGCTGTGGTTTGTATCAGTTTCATATGCAGAGTTGAACTAGATATGATCAGTATGAGTATGAAACACACTTCATATATTCGGGGCTTGCTCATGTTTCTTGCTGTATTGGAGACGCTGGAAAGAAGAGCATGCTTTTTGCGTTAAAACAGAGTGTGTTTCATGGATGAGAACACTGGTCTGAATTTCCCTTCAGAAATGGAGTTAAACCACAGTATCTGTGTCTTCCTACAAGCAAGAGGTCATTTCTGGTAAACCCAGTGAATTTGCGGCTAAAATGAATTTACACAGGACACAAACCCAACGTGTTTCTCAATATTAAGTAAAGAGAATTTATTTAACAGGAGCTGTGGTTTGTATCAGTTTCATAAGTAGAATTTTACTAGATATGGTCCGTATTAGTAGGAAACACAGTTCTATTATTCTGGTCTTTCTCATGTTTCTTGATGTATTGGAGACGCTGGAATGAAGAGTTTGCTTTTTGCGATAAAACAGAGTGTGATTCATGGATGAGAACACTGGTCTGAATTTCCCTTCTGTGTCTTCCTACAAGCAAGAGGTCATTTCTGGTAAACCCAGTCAATTTGAGGCTCAAAGGAATTTACAGAGAACACAAACCCAACGCTTTTCTCACTATTAACTATAGAGCATTTATTTAACAGGAGCAGTGTTTTGTATCAGTTTCATAATCAGAGTTGAAGTAGATATGATGTCTATGAGTAAGAAATACAGTTCTTTTTTCGGGGCTTGCTATTGTTTATTGCTGTATTGGAGACACTGGAAATAAGAGCATGCATCTTGCTTTAAAACAGAGTGTGTTTCAAGGAAGAGGACACTGGTCTGAATTTCCCTTCATGAATGGATTTATATTCCCGGATCTGTGTCTTCCTACCAGCAAGAGGTCATTTCTGGTAAACCCAGTGAATTTGGAGCTCAAATGAATTTACACAGTTCATAAACACTACGCGTTTCTCACTATTAACTAAAGAGCATTTATTTATCAGCAGCTGTGGTTTGTATCGGTTTCATAAGCAGAGGTGAACTAGATATGTTCCATATGAGTAGGAAACACATTTCTTTCATTCTGGGCTTGCTCAAGTTTCTTGTTCTATTGAGGACGCTAGAAAGAAGAGCATGTTACTTGCGATGAAACAGAGTGTGTTTCATGGAAGATGACACTGGTCTGAATTTCCCTTCAGAAACGAAGTGAAACCATAGGACATGTGTCTTCCGACAGGCTAGAGGTCATTTCTGGTAAACTCAGTGAATTTGCGGCTCAAATGAATTTGCACAAACACCAACCCAACACATTGCTCACTATTGACTAAAGAGTATTTATTTAACAGGAGCTGTGTTTTGTATCAGTTTTATAAGCAGAGTTGAACTAGATACGGTCCATATGAGTAGGAAACACAGTTCTTATTTTCTAGGCTTTCTCATGTTTCTTGCTGTATTGGAGATTCTGCAAAGAAGAGCATGCTTCTTGCGTTAAAACAGAGGGTGTTTCATGGATGAGAACACTGGTCTGAATTTCCCTTCAGAAACGGATTTAAACCACCAGATCTGTGTCTTCCTACAAGCAAGAGGTAATTTATGGTAAACCCACTGAATTTTGGGCTCACATGAATTTACACAGCTCACCAACCCATCGCGTTTCTCACTATTACCTAAAGAGCATTTATTTAACAGGAGCTATGGTTTGTATCAGTTTCATAATCAGAGTTGAACTTTATATGATGCCTATGAGTAGGAAACACAGTTCATTTCTGGTAAACACAGTGAAAATTGGGCTCAAATGATTTTTTGCAGTTCCCTACCCCTATGCAATGCTCACTATTAACTAAAGAGCATTTTTGTAAGAGTTTGTATCAGTTTCATAAGAAGAGTTGAACTACATATGGTCCATCTGAGTAGGAAACACAGTTCTTTTTTCGGGGCATGATCATTGTTCTTGCTTTATTGGAGAATCTGGAAAGAAGAGCTTGCTTCTTGCGTTAAAACATAGTGTGTTTAATGTATGAGAACACTGGTCTGAATTTCCCTACAGAAACGGAGTTAAACCCCAGGATCTATGTCTTCCTACAAGCAAGAGTTCATTTCTGGCAAACCCAGTGAATTTTGGGCTCAAATGATTTTACACAGTTCCCGAACCGAACGCAATTCTCACTATTAACTAAAGAGCATTTATGTAAGAGGAGCAGTGGTTTGTATCAGTTTCACAAGCAGAGTTGAACTGCATATGGTCCGAATGAGGAGGAAACACAGTACTTTTTTGTTCTGGGCTTGCTCACGGTTTTGCTGTATTGGAGAAGCTGGAAAGAAGAGCTTGTTTCTTGCGGGAAAACATAGTGTGTTTCATGGATGAGAACACTGATCTGAATTTCCCTTCAGAATTGGAGTTAAACCCCCGGATCTGTGTCTTCCTACAAGCAAGAGTTCATTTCTGGTAAACCCAGTGAATTTTGGGCTGAAATGTTTGTACACAGTGCGCGAACCCAACGCGATACTAACTATTAACTGAAGAGAATTTATGTAAACGGTGCTGTGGTTTGTACCAGTTTCATAAGCAGAGTTGAAGTACATATGGTCCCTATGAGAAGGAAACACAGTTATTTTTTTCTGGGCATGCTCATGTTTCTAGCTGTATTGTAGATGCTGGAAAGAAGAGCTTGCTTCTTGCGTGAAATCAGAGTGTGTTTCATTAATGAGAACACTGGTCTGTATTTTTATTCAGAATCGGAGTTAGACTCCTGGATCTGTGTCTTCCTCCAAGCAAGAGTTCATTTTACGTAATCAAAGTGAATTTTGGGCTGAAATGATTGTACACAGTGCACAAAACCATCACGATTCTCACTATTAACTAAAGAGCATTTATGTAAGAGGTGCTGTGGTTTGTACCAGTTTCATAAGCAGAGTTGAACTGCATATGGTCTGTATAAGGAGGAAACACAGTTCTTTATTCTGAGCATTCTCATGGTTCTTGCTGTATTGGACACGCTGGAAAGAAGAGCTTGCTTCTTGCATTAAAACAGAGTGGGTTTCATGAATGAGAACTCTGTTCTGAATTTACCATTAGAAACGAAGTTAAACCCCAGGATTTGTGTCTTCCTACCAGCAAGAGTTCATTTCTGGTAAACCCAGATTATTTTGGTCTCAAATGATTTTACACAGTTCACAAACCCAAAGTGATTCTCACTATTAACTAAAGAGCATTTATGTAACTGGAGCTGTGGTTTGTACCAGTTTCATAAGCAAAGTTGAAGTATATATGGTCTGTATGAGTAGGAAACACAGTTCTTTTTTTCTGGGCATACTCATGGTTCTTGCTGTATTGGAGACGCTGGAAATAAGAGGATGCTTCTTGCCTTAAAACAGAGTGTTTTTCAGGGATGAGAACTCTGGTCTGAATTTCGCATCAGAAACAGAATTAAACCACCATATCTGTGTCTTCCAACAAGCAAGAGTTCATTTCTGGTAAAAACAGTGAAAATTGGGCTCAAATGATTTTTCGCAGTTCCCTACCCCTCCGCAATTCTCACGTTTAACTAAAGAGCATTTTTGTAAGAGGAGCTGTGGTTTGTATCAGTTTCATAAGCACAGTTGAACTACATATGGTCCGTATGAGTAGGAAACTCTGTTCTCTTTTTCAGGGCATTCTCATGGTTCTTCCTGTATTGGACACGCTGGAAAGAAGAGCTTGCTTCTTGTGTTAAAACAGAGAGTGTTTAATTTATGAGAACACTTTTCTGAATTTCCTTTCAGAAACAGAGTTAAACCCCAGGATCCGTGTCTTCCTTACAAGCAAGAGTTCATTTCGGGTAAACAAAGTGAATTTTGGGCTCAAATGATTTTTCACAGTTCACAAACACATCGCGATTCACACTATTAACTAAAGAGCATTTATGTAAGAGGAGCTGTGTTTTGTATCAGATTCAAAAGCAGAGTTGAACTGCATATGGTCTGTATGAGGAGGAAACACAGTTCTTTTTTTCTGGGCATTCTCATGGTTCTTACATTATTGGAGACGCTCGAAAGAGGAGGATGCTTCCTGCGTTAAAACAGAATGTGTTTCATCGATGAGAACACTGGTCTGAATTTCCGTTCAGAATCAGAATTAAACCACATGATCTGTGTGTTCCTACAAGCAAGAGTTCATTTCTGGTAAACACAGTGAATTTTCGGCTGAAATGATTGTAAACAGTGCACGAAACCAACGCGATTCTATTACCTAAAGAGCATTTATGTAAGAGGTGCTGTGGTTTGTACCAGTTTCATAAGCAAAGTTGAAGTATATATGGTCCGTATGAGTAGGAAACACAGTTATTTTTTTCTGTTCTTGCTCATGTTCCTTGCTGTTTTGGAGACGCTGGAAAGAAGAGCTTGCTTCTTGCGTGAAAGCAGAGTGTTTTTCAGGGATGAGAACTCTGGTCTGAATTTCCCTTCAGAAACCGAGTTAAAAACCTGGATCTGTGTCTTCCTACAAGCAAGAGTTCATTTCTGGTTAACAAAGAAATTATTGGGCTCGAATGATTTTACACAGTTCAGAACCCATCTCGATTCTCACAATTAACTAAAGAGCATTCATGTAAGAGGAGCTGTGGTTTGTATCAGTTTCATAAGCAGAGTTGAACTGTATATGGTCTGTATGAGGAGGAAACACAGTTCTTTTTTTCTGGGCATTCTCATGGTTCTTGCATTATTGGAGACGCTCGAAAGAGGAGGATGCTTCCTGCGTTAAAACAGAATGTGTTTCATCGATGAGAACACTGGTCTGAATTTCCCTTCAGAATCAGAATTAAACCACATGATCTGTGTGTTCCTACAAGCAAGAGTTCATTTCTGGTAAACACAGTGAATTTTGGGCTGAAATGATTGTAAACAGTGCACGAAACCAACGTGATTCTAACTATTACCTAAAGAGCATTTATGTAAGAGGTGCTGTGGTTTGTACCAGTTTCATAAGCAAAGTTGAAGTATATATGGTCCGTATGAGTAGGAAACACAGTTATTTTTTTCTGGTCTTGCTCATGTTCCTTGCTGTTTTGGAGACGCTGGAAAGAAGAGCTTGCTTCTTGCGTGAAAGCAGAGTGTTTTTCAGGGATGAGAACTCTGGTCTGAATTTCCCTTCAGAAACCGAGTTAAAAACCTGGATCTGTGTCTTCCTACAAGCAAGAGTTCATTTCTGGTTAACAAAGAAATTATTGGGCTCGAATGATTTTCCACAGTTCAGAACCCATCTCGATTCTCACAATTAACTAAAGAGCATTCATGTAAGAGGAGCTGTGGTTTGTATCAGTTTCATAAGCAGAGTTGAACTGCATATAGTCTGTATGTGGAGGAAACACAGTTCTTTTTTTCTGGGCATTCTCATGGTTCTTGCTTTATTGGAGACGCTGGAAAAGGGGGATGCTTGCTGTGTTAAAACAGCATATGTTTCATTGATGTGAACACTGGTCTGAATTTCCCTTCAGAAACAGAGTTATACCACCATATCTGTGTCTTCCTACAAGCAAGAGTTCATTTCTGGTAAACACAGTGAAAATTGGGCTCAAATGATTTTTCGCAGTTCCCTACCCATATGCAATTCTCAGTATTAACTAAAGAGCATTTTTATAAGAGGAGCTGAGGTTTGTATCAGGTTTATAAGAAGAGTTGAACTACATATGGTCCATCTGAGTAGGAAACACAGTTATTTTTTCGGGGCATGCTCATGGTTCTTGCTTTATTGGAGACTCTGGAAAGAAGAGCTTGCTTCTTGCGATAAAACATAGTGTGTTTAATGTATGAGAACAATGGTCTGAATTTCTCTAATGAAATGGAGTTAAACCCCAGGATCTATGTCTTCCTACAAGCAAGAGTTCATTTCTGGCAAACACAGTGAATTTTGGGCTCAAATGATTTTACACAGATCACAAACCAAACGCAATTCTCACTATTACCTAAAGAGCATTTATGTAAGAAGAGCAGTGGTTTGTATCAGTTTCACAAGCATAGTTGAACTGCATATGGTCCGAATGAGGAGGAAACACAGTTCGTTTTTTTTTCTGGGCTTGCTCACGGTTTTGCTGTTTGGAGACACTGGAAAGAAGAGCTTGTTTCTTTCGGGAAAACATAGTGTGTTTCATGGATGAGACCACTGGTCTGAATTTCCCTTCAGAATCGGAGTTAAAGCACAGGATCTGTGTGTTCCTACAAGCAAGAGTTCATTTCTGGTACACGCAGTGAATTTTGGCCTGAAAAGATTGTACACAGTGCACAAACCCAATGCGATTCTAACTATTAACTAAAGATCATTTGTGTAAGAGGTGCTGTGGTTTGTACCAGTTTCATAAGCAAAGTTGAAGTATATATGGTGCGTATGAGTAGGAAACACAGTTATTTTTTTCTGGGCATGCTCATGTTTCTTGCTGTTTTGGAGACTCTGGAAAGAAGAGCTTGCTTCTTGCGTGAAATCAGAGTTTGTTTCATTAATGAGAACACTGGTCTGAATTTCCCTTCAGAAAAGGAGTTAAAAACCTGGATCTGTGTCTTCCAACAAGCAAGAGTTCATTTCTGGTTAACAAAGAGAATATTGGGCTCAAATGATTTTACACAGTTCACAAACCCATCTCGATTCTCACAATTAATTAAAGAGCATTTATGTAAGAGGAGCTGTGGTTTGTATCAGTTTCATAAGCAGAGTTGAACTGCATATGGTCTGTATGATGAGGAAGCATAGTTCTTTATTCTGAGCATTCTCATGGTTCTTGCTGTATTGGAGACGCTGGATAGAAGAGCTTGCTTCTTGCGTGAAACCAGAGTATGTTTCATGGTTGAGACCACTGGTCTGAATTTCCCTTCAGAATCGGAGTTAAACCACAGGATCTGTGTCTTCCTACAAGCAAGAGTGTGTTTCTGGTATACCTTGTGAATTTTGGCCTCAAATGATTTTACACAGTTCATGAACCCAACGCTATTCTCACTGTTAACTAAAGAGCATTTATGTAACAGGAGCTGTGGTTTGTATAAGTTTCATAACCAGAGTTGATCTACATATGGTCTGTATGAGTAGGAAACACAGTTCTTTTTTAAAGGCATGCTCATGGTTCTTGCTGTATTGGAGACGCTGGAAAGAAGAGTTTGCTTCTTGCATTAAAACACAGTGGGTTTTATGAATGAGAACTCTGGTCTGAATTTGCCTTCAGAAACGAAGTTAAACCCCAGGATCTGTGTCTTCCTACAAGCAAGAGTTCATTTCTGGTAAACCCAGAGAATTTTGGGCTCAAATGATTTTACACAGTTCACGAATCCAACGTGATTCTCACTATTAACTAAAGAGCATTTATGTAAGAGTAGCTGTGGTTTCTATCAGTTTCATAAGCAGAGTTGAACTACATATGGTCTGTATTAGTAGGAAACACTGTTCTTTTTTTCAGGGCATTCTCATGGTTCTTCCTGTATTGGACACGCTGGAAAGAAGAGCTTGCTTCTTGCATTAATACGTAGTGTGTTTCATTAATGGGAACACTTTTCTGAATTTCCCTTCAGAAGCAGAGTTAAACCCCAGGATCTGTGTCTTCCTTACAAGCAAGGGTTCATTTCTGGTAAACCCAGAGAATTTTGGGCTCAAATGATTTTACACAGTTCACGAATCCAACGTGATTCTCACTATTAACTAAAGAGCATTTATGTAAGAGTAGCTGTGGTTTCTATCAGTTTCACAAGCAGAGTTGAACTACATATGGTCTGTATGAGTAGGAAACACTGTTCTTTCTTTCAGGGCATTCTCATGGTTCTTCCTGTTTTGGACACCCTGGAAAGAAGAGGTTGCTTCTCCTGTTAAAACAGAGTGTGTTTCATTAATGAGAACACTTTTCTGAATTTCCCTTCAGAAACAGAGTTAAACCCCAGGATCTGTGTCTTCCTTCCAAGCAAGAGTTCATGTCTGGTATTCAAAGTGAATTTTGGGCTCAAATGATTTTTCACAGTTCACAAACCCATCGCGATTCTCACTATTAACTAAAGAGCATTTATGTAAGAGGAGCTGTGGTTTGAATCATTTTCATAAGCAGAATTGAACTGCCTATGGTCTTTATTAGGAGGAAACACAGTTATTTTTTGGGGGGCATTCTCATGGTTCTTGCTTTATTGGAGACACTGGAAAGAGGAGGATGCTTCCTGCGTTAAAATAGCATGTGTTTCATGGATGAGAACACTGGTCTGAATTTCCCTTCAGAATCAGAGTTAAACCACAGGATCTGTGTGTTCCTACAAGCAAGAGTTCATTTCTGGAAAACGCAGTGAATTTTGGGTTGAAATGATTATACACAGTGCAGGAACCCAACGCAATTCTCACTATTACCTAAAGAGCATTTATTTAAGAGTAGCAGTGGTTTGTATCAGTTTCACAAGCAGAGTTGAAATGCATATGGTCCGAATGAGGAGGAAACACAGTTCATTTTTTTCTGGGATGGCTCACGGTTTTGCTGTATTGGAGACGCTGGAAAGAAGAGCTTGTTTATTGCGGGAAAACATAGTGTGTTCCATGGATGAGAACACTGGTCTGAATTTCCCTTCAGAAAATGAGTTAAACCACACGATCTGTGTCTTCCTACAAGCAAGAGTTCATTTCTGGCAAACCCAGTGAATTTTGGGCTCAAATGATTTTACACAGTTCACGAACCGAACGCAATTCTCACTATTACCTAAAGAGCATTTATGTAAGAGGAGCAGTGGTTTGTATCAGTTTCACAAGCAGAGTTGAACTGCATATGGTCCGAATGAGGAGGAAACACAGTTCATGTTTTTCTGGGCTTCCTCACGGTTTTGCTGTATTGGAGACGCTGGAAAGAAGAGCTTGTTTATTGCGGGAAAACATAGTGTGTTCCATGGATGAGAACACTGGTCTGAATTTCCCTTCAGAAAATGAGTTAAACCACATGATCTGCGTCTTCCTACAAGCAAGAGTTCATTTCTGGTAAACCAAGGGAATTTTGGGCTCAAATGATTTTTCAAGTACAAGAACCCAATGTGATTCTCACTGTTAATTAAAGAGCATTTATGTAAGAGTAGCTGTGGTTTGTATCAGTTTCATAAGCAGAGTTGAACTACATAAGGTCCATATGAGTAGTAAACACAGTTCTTTTATTCTGGGCATGCTCATATTCCTTTCTGTGTTGGAGACTCAGGAAAGAAGAGCATGCTTTTGATTTAAAACAGAGTGTGTTTCATGGATGAGAACACTGGTCTGAATTTCAATACTGAAATGGATTTAAGATCCAGGATCTGTTTATTCCTACAATCAAGAGAGCATTTGTGGTAAAACCATTGAATTTGTGGCTCAAATGAAATTACACAGTTCACAAACCCAGCGCGTTTCTCACTATTAACTAAAAAGCATTTATGTAACAGGAGCAGTGGTTTGTATCAGTTTCATAAGCAGAGTTGAACTACACATGGTCCATATGTGTAGGAAACACAGCTCTTTTTTGAGGGCATGCTCATGGTTCTTCCTTTATTGGAGACGCTGGAAAGAATACCTTGCTAGTTGCATTAAAACAGAATGTGTTTCATGGATGATAACTCTGGCCTGAATTTCCCTACAGAAACGGAGTTAAACCCCAGGATCTGTGTCTTCCTACAAGCAAGAGTTCATTTCTTTTAAACCAAGTGAATTTTGTGCTCAAATGATTTTACACTGTTCTAGAACCCAACGCTATTCGCACTATTAACTAAAGAGCATTTATGTAAGAGGAGCAGTGGTTTGTATCAGTTTCATAAGCAGAATTGAACTGCATATGGTCCCTATGAGTAGAAAACGCAGTTCTTTTTTTTCTGGGCATGCTCATGGTTCTTTCTGTATTGGAGATGCTGGAAAGAAGAGCTAGCTTCTTGCGTGAAATCAGAGTGTGTTTCATTGATGATAACTCTGGTGTGAATTTCCCTTCAGACACGGAGTTAAACCCCAGGATCTCTTTCTTCCTACAAGCAAGAGTTCATTTCTGGTAAACACAGTGAATTTTGGTCTCAAATGATTTTACACAGTTAACAAAGCCAACGCAATTCTCACTATTGCCGAAAGAGCATTTATGTAAGAGTAGGTGTGGTTTTTATCGGTTTCATAAGCAGATTTGAACTACATATGGTCCGTATTAGTAGGAAACACAGCTCTTTTTCTCTGTGCATGCTCATAGTGTTGCTTTATTGGAGATGCTGTAAAGAAGAGCTTGCTTCTTGCGGGAAAAAAGAGTGTGTTTCATGGATGAGGCACTGGTGAATTTCCCTTCAGAAACTGAGTTAAACCCCAGGAACTGTGTCTTCCTACAAGCAAGAGTTCATTTCTCTTAAAACCAGTGAATTTTGGGCTTAAATGATTTTACACAGTTCACGAACCCAACGAGATTCTCACTATTACCTAAAGAGCATTTATGTAAGAGGAGCTGTGGTTTGTATCAGTTTCATAAGCAGATTTGAACTACATATGGTCCGTATTAGTACGAAACACAGCTATTTATTTCTGGGCATTCTTATGGTTGTTGCTATATTGGAGACGCTGGAAAGAAGAGGATGCTTCTTGCCTTAAAACAGAGTGTTTTTCAGGGATGAGAACTCTGGTCTGATTTTCCATTCAGACCCGGAGTTAAACCTGAGGATGTGTGTCTTCCTACAAGCAAGAGTTCATTTCTGGTAAACAAAGTGAATTTTGGGCTCAAAAGTTTTAGACAGTTCACAAACCCATCTCGATTCTCACTATTACCAAAAGAGCATTTATGTAAGAGGGGCTGTGGTTTGTATCAGTTTCATAAGAAGAATTTAACTACATATGGTCTGGATGAATATGAAACACAGTTCTTTTGTACAGGGCATTCTCATGGTTCTTGCTCTATTGGAGACGCTGGAAAGAATAGCTTGCTTCTTGCGTTAAAACAGACTGAGTTTCATTAATGAGAACACTGGTCTGAATTTCCCTTCAGAAACGGAGTTAAACCCCAGGATCTGTATCTTCCTACAAGAAAGAGTTCATTTCTGCTAAACAAAGTGAATTTTGGGCTCAAATGATCTTACACAGTTCTAGAACCCAATGCGATTATCACTATTAACTAAAGAGCATTTATGTTACTGGAGCTGTGGTCTGTATCAGTTTCATAAGCAGAGTTGAACTCCATATTGTCTGTATGAGTAGGAAACTCAGTTCTTTTTTTCTGGGCATTCTCATGGTTGTTGCTGTATTGGAGAGGCTGGAAAGAAGAGGATGCTTCTTGAATTAAAACGGAGTGTTTTTCATGGATGAGAACTCTGGTCAGATTTTCCCTTCAGAAATGAAGTTAAACACCAGGATCTGTGTCTTCCTACAAGCAAGAGTTCATTTCTGGTAAACCCAGTGAATTTTGGGCTCAAATGATTTTACACAGTTCACAAACCCAACACAATTCTCATTATTAAGTAAAGAGCATTTATGTAATTGGAGCTTTGGATTTTATCAGCTTCATATTCAGAGTAGAACTACATACAGTCTGTATGACTAGGAAACTCAGTTCTTTTTTTCTGGGCATGCTCATGTTTCTTGCTGTATAAGAGATGCTGGAAAGAAGAGCTTGCTAGGTGCATTAAAACAGAGAGTGTTTCATGGATGAGAGCACTGGTCTGAATTTCCCTTCAAAAACTGAGTTAAACCCCAGGATCTCTGTCTTCCTCCAAGACAGTGTTCATTCCTGGTAAACCCAGTGTTTTGGGGCTAAAATGATTTTACAGAGTTCACGAACCCAACGCGATTCTCACTATAGCCAAAAGAGCATTTATGTAAGAGGTGCAGTGGTTTCTATCAGTTTCATAAGCAGAGTTGAACTACATATGGTCCGTATGAGTAGGAAACACAGCTCTTTTTTCTGGGCATGCTCATGATGTTGCTGTATTGGAGACGCTGGAACAAAGAGCTTGTTTCTTGCCAGAAAAAAAAGGGTGTTTCATCGATGAGAACACTGGTCTGCATTTCCGTTCAGAACCGGATTTAAACCCCAGGAACTGTGTCTTCCTACAAGCCAGAGTTCATTTCTGGTAAACCCAATGTAATTCTCACTATTAATTAAAGAGCATTTATGTAAGAGGAGCTGTGGTTTGTATCAGTTTCATAAGCAGAGTTGAACTGCATTTGGTCTGTATGAAGAGGAAACACAGTTCTTTTTTTTTTTTTTGGCCATTATCATGGTTCTTGCTGTATTGGAGACACTGGAAAGAAGAGGATGTTTCCTACGTTAAAACAGCATGTGTTTCATGGATGAGAACAATGGTCTGAATTTACCTTCAGATTCAGAGTTAAACCCCAGGATCTGTGTGTTCCTAAAAGCAAGAGTTCATTTCTGGTGATCCCAGTTAATTTTGACCTGAAATGATTTTACACAGTGCACGAACTCAAGGCCAATGTAACTATTAACTAATGAGCATTTATGAAAGAGGAGCTGTGGTTTGTATCAGTTTCATAATCAGAGTTGAACTACCTATGGTCCGTATGAATAGGAAACACAGTTCTTTTTTCTGGGCATGCTCATGTTTCTGGATGTATTGGAGACGCTGGAAAGAAGAGCTTGCCTCTTACATAAAAACAGAGTGTGTTTCATGGATGAGAACACTGGTCTGAATTTCCCTTGAGAATCGGTGTTAAACCACAGTATCTGTGTTTTCCTACAAGCAAGAGTTCATTTCATGTAAACCAGGTGAATTTTCGGCTGAAATGATTTTAAACAGTGCACAAAACCAACACGATTCTAGCTATGAACTAAAGAGCATTTATGTAAGAGGAGCTGTGATTTGTATCAGTTTCAAAAGCAGTGTTGAACTACATATGGTCCGTATGATTAGCAAACACAGTTCTTGTTTTCTTGGGCCTGCTCATGTTTCTTGCTGTATTGGAGACGTTGGAAAGAAGTGCTTGCTTCTTGAGTAAAAACAGAGTATGTTTCATAGATGTGAACACTGGTCTGAATTTCCCTTCAGAATCAGAGATAAACCCCAGGATCTGGGTCTTCCTACAAGCAAGAGTTCATTTCTGGTGATCCCTGTTAATTTTGGGCTGAAATGATATTACACAGTGCACGAATGCAACGACATTTTAACTATTAACTAAAGAGCATTCATGATAGAGGAGCTGTGGTTTGTATCAGTGTCATAATCAGAGTTGAACTACATATGGTCCGTATGATTAGGTAACATAGTTCTTTTTTTCGGGGCATGCTCATGTTTCTGGATGTATTGGAGACGCTGGAAAGATAGCTTGCATCTTACATGAAAACAGAGTGTGTTTCTTGGATGAGAACACTGGCCTGAATTTCCCTTCAGAATCAGAGTTAAACCCCAGGATCTGTGTCTTCCTACAAGCAAGAATTCTTTTCAGGTAAACCCAGTGAATTTCTGGTGCAAATGATTTTACACAGTTCATGAACCCAAAGCGATTATCACAATTAACTAAAGAGCATTTATGTAAGAGGAGCTGTGGTTTGTATCAGTATCATAAGCAGAGTTGTTCTACATATGGTCTGTATCAGTAGGAAACACAGTTCTTTTTTTGTTGCCATGCTCATGGTTCTTGCTGTATTGGAGATGCTGTAACGAAGAGCTTCCTTCTTGCATTAAAACAGGATGTGCTTCATGGATGAGAACTCTGGTCTGAATTTCCCTTCAGAACCAGAGTTAAACTACAGGATCTTTGTCTTCCTAAAAGCAAGAGTTCATTTCTGGTAAACCAAGGGAATTTTGGGCTCAAGTGATTTTACACAGTTCTAGAACCCAACGCGATTCTCACTATTAACTAAAGGGCATTTAAAAGAAGAGCTGTGGTCTGTATCTGTTTTGTAAGCAGAGTTGATCTACATATGGTCTGTATGAGAAGGAAACACAGTTTTTCTTTTCTGGGCATGCTCATGGTTCTTGCTGTATTATAGACACTGGAAAGAAGAGGATGCTTCTTGTCTTAAAACAGAGTGTTTTTCAGGGATGAGAACTCAGGTCTGATTTTCCCTTCAGAAACGGAGTTAAACCCCAGCTCTGTGTCTTCATCCGTCAAGAGTTCATTTCTGGCAAACCAAGTGAATTTGTGGCTCAAATGATTTTACACAGTTCAAGAACCCAATAAGATTCTCACTATTAACTAAAGACCATTTATGTAAAAGGAGCTGTGGTTTGTACCAGTTTCATAAGCAGAGTTGATCCACATAGGGTCTGTAGGAGTATGAAACACAGTTCTTTTTTGAGGGCATTCTCATGGTTCTTTCTGTATTGGAGACGCTGCAAAGAAGAGCTTGCTTCTTACATTAAAACAGAGTTGTTTCATTAATGAGAACTCTGGTCTGAATTTCCCTTCAGAAACGGAGTTAAACCCCAGGATCTGTGTCTTCCTACAAGCTAGAGTTCATTTCTGGTAAACCAAGTGAATTTTGGGCTCAAATGATTTTACACAGTTCTAGAACCCAAAGCGATTATCTCTATTAACTAAAGAGCATTTATGTTACTGGAGCTGTGGTCTGTATCAGTTTCATAAGCAGAGTTGAACAACATATGGTCCATATGAGTAGGAAACACAGCTCTTTTTTCTGCACATGCTCATGGTGTTGCTGTATTGGAGACGCTGGAAAGAAGAACTTGCTTCTTGTGTGAAGACAGAGTGTGTGCCATGGATGAGAACACTGGTCTGAATTTCCCTTCAGAAATGGAGTTAAACCACAGGAACATGTGTTCCTCCAAGCAAGAGTTCATTTCTGGTATACCCAGTGAATTTAGGGCTAAAATCATTTTACACAGTTCACGAACCTCAACACGTTTCTCACTATTGCCAAAAGAGCATATATGTAAAGGAACAGTGGTTTGTATCAGTTTCATAAGCAGATTTGAACTACATATGGTCCGTATGATTAGGAAACACACTTCTTTTTTGATTTCATGCTAATGTTTCTTGCTGTATTGTAGACGCTGGAAAGAAGAGCTTGCTTCTTGTGTTAAAACAGAGTGAGTTTCATTAATGAGAACACTGGTCTGAATTTCCCTACAGAAACCGAGTTAAACACCAGGAACTGTGTCTTCCTACAAGCAAGAGTACATTTCTAGTAAACAATGTGAATTTTGGGCTCAAATGATTTTACACAGTTCTAGAACCCAACGCGATTCTCACTATTAACTAAAGAGCATTTATGTAAGGGGAACTGTGGTCTGCATCAGTTTCATTATCAGAGTTGAACTACTTACGGTCCGTAGGAGTAGGAAATCAGTTCTTTTTTTCTGGTCATGCTGCTCATGGTTCTTGCTTTATTGGAGACCCTGGAAAAAAGATGATGCTTCTAGTCTTAAAACAGATTGTTTTTCAGGGATGAGAACTCTGGTCTGAATTTCCTGTCAGAAACATAGTTAAACCACAGATCTGTGTCTTCCTACTAGCAAGAGTTCATTTCTGGTAAACCAAGCGAATTTTGGGCTCAAAATATCTTACATAGTTCAAAAACCCAATGTAATTCTCACTATTAACTAAAGAGCATTTATGTAAGAGGAGCTGTGGTTTGTATCAGTTTCATAAGCAGAGTTGAACTGCACATGGTCTGTAAGAAGAGGAAACACAGTTTTTTTTTTCTTTTTTTTGGCCATTATCATGGTTATTGCTGTGTTGGAGACACTGGAAAGAAGAGGATGTTTCCTACGTTAAAACAGCATGTGTTTCATGGATGAGAACAATGGTCTGAATTTACCTTCAGATTCAGAGTTAAACCCCAGGATCTGTGTCTTCATACAAGCAAGAGTTTATTTCTGGTAAACCAAGTGAATTTTGAGCTAAAAAGATTTTACACAATTCAAAAACCCAATGCAATTATCACAATTAACTAAAGAGCATTTATGTAAGAGGAGCTGTGGTTTGTACGAATTTCATAAGCAGATATGATCTACATATTGTCTGTATGGGTAGGAAACACTGTTTTTTTTTGAGGGCATGTTCATGGTTCTTGCTGTATTGGAGACGCTGGAAAGAAGAGCTTGCTTCTTGCATTAAAACAGAGTGTGTTTCAAGGATGAGAACTCTGGTCTGAACTTCCCTTCAGAAATGGAGTTAAACCAAAGGATCTGTGTTTTCCTACAATCAAGAGTTCATTTCTGGTAAACCCAGTGAATTTTGGGCTCAAATTATTTTTCCCAGTTCACGAACTCAACGCGATTCTCACTATTAACTAAAGAGTTATTTTGTAAGAGGAGCTGTGGTCTGTATCATTTTCATAAGCAGAGCTGAACTACTTTTGGTTCGTATGTGTAGGAAACACAGTTCTTCTTTTCTTGGCATACTCATGGTTCTTGCTTTATTGGAGATACTGGAAAGAAGAGCTTGCTTCTTGCATTAAAACAGAGTGTGTTTCATGGAAGAGAACAGTGGTCTGAATTTCCCTTGAAAAACAGAGTTAAACCACAGGATCTGAGTCTTCCTACAAGCCAGAGTTCATTTCTGGGATACCAAGTGATTTTGGGGCTCAAAAGTTTATACTCATTTCAAGAACCCACACGATTCTCACTATTAACAGAAGAGCATTTCTGTAAGAGTTTGTATCAGTTTCATAAGCAGAGTTTAACTACATATGGTCCGTATGAGTAGGAAACACTGATCATTTTTTTCTGGGCATGCTCAGGGTTCTTGCTGTATTGTTGTCGCTGGAAAGAAGAGTGTGCTTCTTGCATTAAAACAGAGTGTGTTTTAAGGATGAGAACTCTGGTCTGAATTTCCCTTCAGAAACGGAGTTAAACCCCAGGATCTGTGTCTTCCTACAAGCAACAGTTCATTTCTGGTAAACAAAGTGAATTTTGGGCTCAAATGTTTTTACTCAGTACAAGAAACCTCGCGATTCTCACTATTAACAAAAGAGAATTTAAGTAAGAGGAGCTGTGGTTTCTATCAGTTTCATAAGCAGAGTTTAACTACATATGGTCCCTATGAGTAGGAAACACAGATCATTTTTTCAGGGCATGAGCATGGTTGTTGCTGTATTGGACACGCTGGAAAGAAGAGCTTACTTCTTGCGAGAAAACAGAGTGTGCTTCATGGATGAGAACACTGGTCTGAATTTCCCTTCAGAAACATAGTTAAACTCCAGGATCTGTGTCTTCCTACAAGCAAGAATTCATTTGTGGTAAACCCAGTGAATTTGGGGCTCAAATGATTTTTCGTAGTTCACGAACCCAAAGCGATTCACACTATCAACTAAAGAGCATTTATGTTAGAGTAGATGTGGTTTGTATCAGTTTCATAAGCAGAGGTGAACAACATATGGTCCGTATGAGTAGGAAATACAGTTCTTTTTTTCAGGGCATGCTCCTATTTCTTGCTGTATTGGAGACGCTGGGAAGAAGAACTTGCCTCTTGCGTAAAAACAGGGTGTGATTCATGGATTAAAACACTGGTCTGAATTTCCCTTCAGAAACGGAGTTAAACCCCAGAATCTGGGTCTTCCTACAAGCAAGAGTTCATTTCTGACAAACCAAGTGTATTTTGGGCTCATATGATTTTACACAGTTCTAGAACCCAATGCGATTATCACTATTAACTAAAGGGCATTTATGTAAGAGGAGCTGTGGTCTGTATCAGTTTCATAAGCATTGTGGAACTGCATTTGGTTCATATGAGTGGGAAACACATTTCTTTTTTTCTGGGCAAGCTCATGGTTCTTGCTTTATTGGAGACGCTGGAAAGAAGAGTTTGCTTCTTGCGTTAAATCAGAGTGCATTTCATGGAATAGAACACTGTTCTCAATTTCCCTTCAGAAACTGAGTTAAACCACAGGATCTGTTTCTTCATAGAAGCAAGAGTTCAGTTCTGGTAAACCAAGTGAATTTTGGGCTCAAATGATTTTACAGAATTAAAAAACCAAATGCGATTCTCACTATTAACTAAAGAGCATTTATGAAAGAGGAGCTGTGGTTTGTATCAGTTTCATAAGCAGAGTTGAACTACATATGGTCCGTATGAGTAGGAAACACAGTTCTTTTTTTCTGGGCATGCTCATGGTTCTGGCTGTATTGGAGACGCTGGAAAGAAGAGCTTGCTTCTTGCATTAAAACATAGTGTGTTTCAAGGATGAGAACTCTGGTCTGAATTTCCCTTCAGAAACGGAGTTAAACCCCAGGATCTGTGTCTTCATACAAGCAAGAGTTTATTTCTGGTAAACAAAGTGAATTTTGAGCTCAAAAGATTTTACACAATCCAAAACCCCATGCGATTCTCACAATTAACTAAAGAGCATTTATGTAAGAGGAGCTGTGGTTTGTACCAATTTCATAAGCAGATTTAATCTACATATTGTCTGTATGGGTAGGAAACACTGGATTTTTTGAGGTCATGTTCATGGTTCTTGCTGTATTGGAGACGCTGGAAAGAAGAGCTTGCTTCTTGCATTAAAACAGAGTGTGTTTCAAGGATGAGAACTCTGGTCTGAATTTCCCTTCAGAAACGGAGTTAAACCAAAGGATCTGTGTTTTCCTACAAGCAAGAGTTCATTTCTGGTAAACCCAGTGAATTTTGGGCTCAAATTATTTTTCCCAGTTCACGAACTCAACGTGATTCTCACTATTAACTAAAGAGTTATTTTGTAAGAGGAGCTGTGGTCTGTATCATTTTCATAAGCATAGTTGAATTCCTTTTGTTTGTATGTGTAGGAAACACAGTTATTTTTTTCTTTGCATACTCATGGTTCTTGCTTTATTGGAGACGCTGGAAAGAAGAGCTTGCTTCTTGCATTAAAACAGAGTGTGTTTCATGGAAGAGAACAGTGGTCTGAATTTCCCTTGAAAAAGAGAGTTAAACCACAGGATCTGAGTCTTCCTACAAGCCAGAGTTCATTTCTGGGATACCAAGTGATTTTTGGGCTCAAATGTTTATACTCATTTCAAGAACCCAAGCGATTCTGACTATTAACAGAAGAGCATTTCTGTAAGAGGAGCTGTGGTTTGTATCAGTTTCATAAGAAGAGTTTAACTACATATGGTCCGTATGAGTAGGAAACACAGATCATTTTTTCAGGGCATGAGCATGGTTGTTGCTGTATTGGACACGCTGGAAAGAAGAGCTTACTTCTTGCGAGAAAACAGAGTGTGCTTCATGGATGAGAACACTGGTCTGAATTTACCTTCAGAAACGGAGTTCAACTCCAGGATCTGTGTCTTCCTACAAGCAAGAATTCATTTGTGGTAAACCCAGTGAATTTGGGGCTCAAATGATTTTTCGTAGTTCACGAACCCAAATCGATTCTCACTATCAACTAAAGATCATTTATGTTAGAGTAGATGTGGTTTGTATCAGTTTCATAAGCAGAGGTGAACTACATACGGTCCGTATGAGTAGGAAATACAGTTCTTTTTTTCAGGGCATGCTCCTATTTCTTGCTGTATTGGAGACGCTGGGAAGAAGAACTTGCCTCTTGCGTAAAAACAGGGTGTGATTCATGGATTAAAACACTGGTCTGAATTTCCCTTCAGAAACGGAGTTAAACCCCAGAATCTGGGTCTTCCTACAAGCAAGAGTTCATTTCTGACAAACCAAGTGTATTTTGGGCTCATATGATTTTACATAGTTCTAGAACCCAATGCGATTATCACTATTAACTAAAGGGCATTTATGTAAGAGGAGCTGTGGTCTGTGTCAGTTTCATAAGCATTGTGGAACTGCATTTGGTTCATATGAGTGGGAAACACATTTCTTTTTTTCTGGGCAAGCTCATGGTTCTTGCTTTATTGGAGACGCTGGAAAGAAGAGTTTGCTTCTTGCGTTAAATCAGAGTGCATTTCATGGAATAGAACACTGTTCTCAATTTCCCTTCAGAAACTGAGTTAAACCACAGGATCTGTTTCTTCATAGAAGCAAGAGTTCAGTTCTGGTAAACCAAGTGAATTTTGGGCTCAAATGATTTTACAGAATTAAAAAACCAAATGCGATTCTCACTATTAACTAAAGAGCATTTATGAAAGAGGAGCTGTGGTTTGTATCAGTTTCATAAGCAGAGTTGAACTACATATGGTCCGTATGAGTAGGAAACACAGTTCTTTTTTTCTGGGCATGCTCATGGTTCTGGCTGTATTGGAGACGATGGAAAGAAGAGCTTGCTTCTTGCATTAAAACATAGTGTGTTTCAAGGATGAGAACTCTGGTCTGAATTTCCCTTCAGAAACGGAGTTAAACCCCAGGATCTGTGTCTTCATACAAGCAAGAGTTTATTTCTGGTAAACAATGTGAATTTTGAGCTCAAAAGATTTTACACAATCCAAAACCCCATGCGATTCTCACAATTAACTAAAGAGCATTTATGTAAGAGGAGCTGTGGTTTGTACCAATTTCATAAGCAGATTTAATCTACATATTGTCTGTATGGGTAGGAAACACTGGATTTTTTGAGGTCATGTTCATGGTTCTTGCTGTATTGGAGACGCTGGAAAGAAGAGCTTGCTTCTTGCATTAAAACAGAGTGTGTTTCAAGGATGAGAACTCTGGTCTGAATTTCCCTTCAGAAACGGAGTTAAACCAAAGGATCTGTGTTTTCCTACAAGCAAGAGTTCATTTCTGGTAAACCCAGTGAATTTTGGGCTCAAATTATATTTCCCAGTTCACGAACTCAACATGATTCTCACTATTAACTAAAGAGTTATTTTGTAAGAGGAGCTGTGGTCTGTATCATTTTCATAAGCATAGTTGAATTCCTTTTGTTTGTATGTGTAGGAAACACAGTTCTTTTTTTCTTCGCATACTCATGGTTCTTGCTTTATTGGAGACGCTGGAAAGAAGAGCTTGCTTCTTGCATTAAAACAGAGTGTGTTTCATGGAAGAGAACAGTGGTCTGAATTTCCCTTGAAAAAGAGAGTTAAACCACAGGATCTGAGTCTTCCTACAAGCCAGAGTTCATTTCTGGGATACCAAGTGATTTTTGGGCTCAAATGTTTATACTCATTTCAAGAACCCAAGCGATTCTGACTATTAACAGAAGAGCATTTCTGTAAGAGGAGCTGTGGTTTGTATCAGTTTCATAAGAAGAGTTTAACTACATATGGTCCGTATGAGTAGGAAACACAGATCATTTTTTCAGGGCATGAGCATGGTTGTTGCTGTATTGGACACGCTGGAAAGAAGAGCTTACTTCTTGCGAGAAAACAGAGTGTGCTTCATGGATGAGAACACTGGTCTGAATTTACCTTCAGAAACGGAGTTAAACTCCAGGATCTGTGTCTTCCTACAAGCAAGAATTCATTTGTGGTAAACCCAGTGAATTTGGGGCTCAAATGATTTTTCGTAGTTCACGAACCCAAATCGATTCTCACTATCAACTAAAGATCATTTATGTTAGAGTAGATGTGGTTTGTATCAGTTTCATAAGCAGAGGTGAACTACATACGGTCCGTATGAGTAGGAAATACAGTTTTTTTTTTTCAGGGCATGCTCCTATTTCTTGCTGTATTGGAGACGCTGGGAAGAAGAACTTGCCACTTGCGTAAAAACAGGGTGTGATTCATGGATTAAAACACTGGTCTGAATTTCCCTTCAGAAACTGAGTTAAACCAAAGGCTCTGTGTCTTCCTAAATGCAAGAGTTCATTTCCCCTAAACCCAGTGATTTTTTGGCTCTAATGAATTTACCCAGTTCACGAACCCAACACGATTTTCACTATTAACTAAAGAGCATCTAAGAAGAGATGCTGTGGTTTGTATGAGTTTCATAAGCAGAGTTGAACTAGACACAGTAATTTTGAGTAGGACATACAATAATTTTTTTCTGGGCATGGTCATGTTTCTTGCTGTATTGGAGATTCTAGAAGTAGAGCATGCTCCTTGCGTTAAAAGAGAGTGTGTTTCATGGATGAGAATACTGGTCTGATTATTCCTTCAGAAACGGAGTTAAACCAAAGGTTCTGTGTCTTCCTAAAAGCAAGAGTTCATTTCCCCTAAACCTAGTGATATTTCGGCTCAAATGAATTTACACAGTTCACGAACCCAACACGTTTTTCACTATTAACAAAAGAGCATCTATGTAAAAGATGCTGTGGTTTGTTACAGTTTCATAAGCAGAGTTCAACAAGAATTTGTCCATATGAGTACGAAACACAGTTCTTTTTTTATGGGCATGCTCATGTTTCTTGCTGTATTGGAGACGCTGGAAAGAAGAGGATGCTTCTTGCGTTAAAACAGAGGGTGTTTCATGGATGAGACCACTGGTCTGAATTTCCCTTCAGAAACGATTTAAACCAAAGGCTCTGTGTCTTCCTACAATCAAGAGTTCATTTCCGGTAAACCCTGTGATTTTTCGGCTCAAATGAATTTACACAGTTCACGAACTCAAAAGTTTTTCACTATTAACTAAAGAGAATCTATGTAAGTGATGCTGTGGTTTGTTACAGTGTCATAAGCAGAGTTCAACTAGATATGCTCCGTATGAGTAGGAAACACAGTTCTTTATTTCTGGGTATGCTCATTTTTCTTGCTGTATTAGAGACGCTGGAAAGAAGAGCATGCTCTTTTTGTTAAAACAGAGTGTGTTTCATGGATGAGAACACTGATCTGAATTTCCCTTCACAAATGGAGTTAAACCACAGTCTCTGTGTCTTCTTAAATGCAAGAGTTCATTTCCTGCAAACCCAGTGATATTTGGGCTCAAATGAATTTACACAGTTCATGAACCCAACGCGAGTTTTACTTTTAACTAAAGAGCATCTAGGAAAAGATGCTGAGGTTTGCATGAGTTTCATAAGCAGAGTTGAACTATACACTGTCCTTTTGAGTTCGAAATACAGTTCTTTTTTTCTGGGCCTGCTCACGTTTCTTGCTGTATTGGAGACACTGGAAAGAAGAACATGCGTCTTGCGTTAAAACAGAGTGTGTTTCATGGATTTGAACACTGGTCTGAATTTTCCTTCAGAAACAGAGTTAAACCAAAGGCTCTGTGTCTTCCTACAAGCAAGAGTTCATTTCCGTTAAACCCAGTGATTTTTCGGCTCAAATGAATTTACATAGTTCACGAACCCAACACGATTTTCACTATTAACTAAAGAGCATCTATGAAGGGATGCTCTGGTTTGTATGAGTTTCATAAGCAGAGTTGAACTAGACACAGTCATTTTGAGTAGGATATAAAGTAATTTTTTTCTGGGCATGCTCATGTTTCTTGCTGTATTGGAGATGCTAGAAGTAGAGCATGCTTCTTGCGTTAAAACAGAGTGTGTTTCATGGATGAGAATACTGGTCTGATTATGCCTTCAGAAACGGAGTTAAACCAAAGTTCTGTGTCTTCCTACAAGCAAGAGTTCATTTCCCGTAAATCCAGTGATATTTCGGCTCAAATGAATTTACACAGTTCACGAACCCAACACGATTTTCACTATTAACAAAAGAGCATCTATGTAAAAGATGCTGTGGTTTGTTACAGTTTCATAAGCAGAGTTCAACTAGATATGGTCCATATGAGTAGGAAACACAGTTCATTTTATCTGGGCATGCTCATGTTTCTTGCTGTATTAGAGACACTGGAAAGAAGAGCATGCTCTTTGCGTTAAAACCAAGTGTGTTTCATGGATGAGAACAATGGTCTGAATTTCCCTTCAGAAATGGAGTTAAACCAAAGGCCCTGTGTCTTCCTAAATGCAAGTGTTCATTTCCGGTAAACCCAGTGATTTTTCAGCTCAAATGAATTTACACAGTTCATGAACACAACACGATTTTCACTATTAACTAAAGAGCATCTATGTAAGAGATGCTGTGGTTTGTTACAGTTTCATAAGCAGAGTTCAACAAGAATTTGTCCGTATGAGTACAAAATACAGTTCTTTTTTTCTGGGCATGCTCATGTTTCTCTTGCTGTATGGGGACGCTGGACAGAAGAGGATGCTTCTTGCGTTAAAACAGAGGGTCTTTCATGGATGAGACCACTGGTCTGAATTTCACTTCACAAATAGAGTTAAACCAAAGGCTCTCTGTCTTCCTACAAGCAAGAGTTCATTTCCGGTAAACCCAGTGATTTTTTGGCTCAAATGTATATACACAATTCACGAACCTAACACGTTTTTCACTATTAACTAAAGAGCATCTATGTAAGAGATGCTGTGGTTTGTTACAGTGTCATAAGCAGAGTTCAACTAGATATCGTCCCTTTGAATAGGAAACACAGTCCTTTTTTTCTGGGATGCTCATTTTTCATGATGTATTAGAGACGCTGGAAAGAAGAGCATGCTCTTTGTGTTAAAACAGAGTGTGTTTCATGGATGAGAACACTGATCTGAATTTCCCTTCACAAATGGAGTTAAACCAAAGTGTCTGTGTCTTCTTAAAAGCAAGAGTTCATTTCCCGTAAACCCAGTGATATTTGGACTCAAATGAATTGACACAGTTCAAGAACCCAACACAAGTTTTACTTTTAACTAAAGAGCATCTAGGAAAAGATGCTGTGGTTTGTATGAGTTTCATACGCAGAGTTGAACTAGACACTGTCCTTTTGAGTAGGAAATACAGTTCTTTTTTTCTGGTTATGCTCAATTTTCTTGCTGTTTTGGAGACCCTGGAAAGAAGAGCATGCTTCTTGTGTTAAAACAGAGTGTGTTTCATGGATTTGAACACTGGTCTGAATTTTCCTTCAGAAACAGAGTTAAACCAAAGGCTCTGTGTCTTCCTACAAGCAAGAGTTCATTTCCGTTAAACCCAATGATTTTTCGGCTCAAATGAATTTACACAGTTCACGAACCCCACACGATTTTCACTATTAACTAAAGAGCATCTATGTAAGAGATGCTGTGGCTTGTATGAGTTTCATAAGCAGAGTTGAATTAGACAAGGTCCTATTGAGTATTAAATACAGTATATTTTTTCTGCGTATGCTCATGTTTCTTGTTGTATTAGAGAAGCTGGAAAGAAGAGCATGCATCTTGCGTTAAAACAGAGTGTGTTTCATGGATGAAAACAATGGCCCAAATTTCCCTTCACAAACGGAGTTAAACCAAAGGCTCTCTGTCTTCCTACAAGCAAGAGTTCATTTCTGGTATACCCAGTGAATTTTCGGCTCAAATGAATTTACACAGTTCACGAACCCAACACGATTTTCACTATTAACTAAAGATCATCTATGAAGAGATGCTGTTCTATGTACGAGTTTTATAAGCAGAGTTCAACTAGATATGGTCCGTATGAGTAGGAAACACAGTTCATTTTTTCTGGGCATGCACATGTTTCTTGCTGTATTAGAGACGCTGGAAAGAAGAGCATGCTCTTTGCGTTAAAACAGAGTGTGTTTCATGGATGAGAACACTGGTCTGAATTTCCCTTCAGAAACGGAGTTAAACATAGGCTCTGTGTCTTCCTAAATGCAAGAGTTCATTTCCGGTAAACCCAGTGATTTTTCAGCTCAAATGAATTTACACAGTTCATGAACACAACAAGATTTTCACTATTAAATAAAGAGGAAATATGTAAAAGATGCTGTGGTTTGTTACAGTTTCATAAGCAGAGTTCAACAAGAATTTGTCCATATGAGTACAAAACACAGTTCTTTTTTTATGGGCATGCTCATGTTTCTTGCTATATTGGAGACGCTGGACAGAAGAGGATGCTTCTTGCGTTAAACCAGAGTGTGTTTCATGGATGAGAACACTGGTCTGAATATTCCTTCAGAAACAGAGTTAAACCAAAGGCACTCTGTCTTCCTACAAGCAACAGTTCATTTCCGGTAAACCCAATGATATTTCGGTTCAAATGAATTTACACAGTTCACGAACCCAACACGATTTTCACTATTAACTAAAGAGCATCTATGTAAAAGATGCTGTGGTTTGTTACAGTTTCAATAGGAGAGTTCAACTAGATATGGTCCGTATGAGTACGGAACACAGTTCTTTTTTAATGGGAATGCTCATGTTTCTTGTTGTATTGGAGATGCTAGAGAGAAGAGGATGCTTCTTGCGTTAAAACAGAGGGTGTTTCAGGAATGAGAACACTGGTCTGAATTTCCCTAAACAAACGAGTTAAACCAAACGCTCTGTGACTTCCTAAATGCAAGAGTTTATTTCCGGTAATCCCAGTGACTTTTCAGCTCAAATGAATTTACACAGTTCACGAACCCAACACGATTTTCACTATTAACTAAAGAGCATCTATGTAAGAGATGCTGTGGCTTGTTACACTTCCATAAGCAGAGTTCAACTAGATATGGTACATATGAGTACGAAACACAGTTCATTTTTTCTGGGCATGCTCATGTTTCTTGCTGTATTAGAGACGCTGGAAAGAAGAGCATGGTCTTTGTGTTAAACCAGAGTGTGTTTCATGGATGAGAACACTGGTCTGAATTTCACTTCAGAAACGGAGTTAAACCAAAGACTCTGTTTCTTCTTAAATGCCAGAGTTCATTTCCGGTAAACCCAGTGATTTCCCGGCTCAAATGGATTTACACAGTTCACAAACCCAACACGATTTTCACTATTAACTATAGAGCATCTATGTAAGAGATGCGGTGGCTTGTTACAGTTCCATAAGCAGAGTTCAACTAGATATGGTACATATGAGTAGGAAACACACTTCATTTTTTCTGGGCATGCTCATGTTTCTTGCTGTATTAGAGACGCTTGAAAGAAGAGCATGCACTTTGCATTAAAACAGAGGATGTTTCATGGATGAGAACACTGGTCTGAATTTCCCTTCAGAAACGGAGTTAAACCAAAGGCTCTGTGTCTTCCTAAATGCAAGAGTTCATTCCCGGTAAACCCAGTGATTTTCCGGCTCAAATGAAATTATCCAGTTCACGAACCCAACACAATTTTCACTATTAACTAAAGAGCATCTATGAAGAGATGCTCTGTTTTGTATGAGTTTCATAAGCAGAGATGAATTAGACAGAGTCATTTTGAGTAGGACATCCAGTAATTTTTTTCTGGGCATGCTCATGTTTCTTTCTGTATTGGAGATGCTGGAAAGAAGAGCATGCTTCCTGCGGTAAAACAGAGTGTGTTTCATGGATGAGAATACTGGTCTGAATATCCCTTCAGACACGGAGTTAAACCGAAAGTTCTGTGTCTTCTTACAAGCAAGAGTTCATTTCCCGTAAACCCAGTGATATTTCGGCTCAAATGAATTGACACAGTTCAAGAACCCAACACGAGTTTTACTTTTAACTAAAGAGCATCTATGAAAAGATGCTCTGGCTTGTATGAGTTTCATAAGCAGAGTTGAACTAGACACTGTCCTTTTGAGTAGGAAATACAGTCTCTTTTTTTCTGAGCATGCTCATGTTTCATGCTGTATTGGAGACCCTGGACAGAAGAGCATGCTTCTTGCGTTAAAACAGAGTGTGTTTCATTGATTTGAACACTGGTCTGAATTTCCCTTCAGAAACGGAGTTAAACCAAAGGCTTTCTGTCTGCCTAAATGCAAGAGTACCTTTCCGGTAAACCCAGTGATTTTTCGGCTGTAATGAATTTACACAGTTCAGGAACCCAACACGATATTCACTATTAACTAAAGTTCATCTATGAAGAGATGCTGTGGTTTGTATGTGTTTCATAAGCAGAGTTGAACTAGACACAGTCCTTTGGAGTAGTACATACAGTAATTTTTTTCTAGGCATGCTCATGTTTCTTGCTGTATTGGAGACACTGGACAGAAGAGTATGCTTCTTGTGTTAAAACAGAGTGTGTTTCATTGATTTGAACACTGGTCTGAATTTTCCTTCAGAAACAGAGTTAAACCGAAGGCTCTGTGTCTTCCTACAATTAAGAGTTCATTTCTGGTACGCCCTTTGATTTTTCGGCTCAAATGAATTTACACAGTTCACAAAACCAAAATTTTTTCACTATTAACTAAAGAGCATCCATGTAAGAGATGCTGTGGTTTGTTACAGTTTCATATGCAGAGTTCTACTAGATATGGTCTGTATGAGTAGGAAGCACAGTTCTTTTTTCTGGGCATGCTCATGTTTCTTGCTGTATTAGAGACTCTGGAAAGAAGAGCATGCTCGTTGCGTTAAAACAGAGTGTGTTTCATGGATGAGAACACTGGTCTGAATTTCACTTCAGAAACGGAGTTAAACCAAAGGCACTCTGTCTTCCTACAAGCAACAGTTCATTTCCGGTAAACCCAATGATATTTCGGTTCAAATGAATTTACACAGTTCACAAACCCAACACGATTTTCACTATTAACTAAAGAGCATCTATGTAAAAGATGCTGTGGTTTGTTACAGGATCAATAGGAGAATTCAACTAGATATGGTCCGTATGAGTACGGAACACAGTTCTTTTTTAATGGGAATGCACATGTTTCTTGTTGTATTGGAGATGCTAGAGAGAAGAGGATGCTTCTTGCGTTAAAACAGAGGGTGTTTCAGGAATGAGAACACTGGTCTGAATTTCCCTAAACAAACGAGTTAAACCAAAGGCTCTGTGACTTCCTAAATGCAAGAGTTTATTTCCGGTAAACCCAGTGACTTTTCAGCTCAAATGAATTTACACAGGTCACGAATCCAACACGATTTTCACTATTAACTAAAGAGCATCTATGTAAGAGATGCTGTGGCTTGTTACACTTCCATAAGCAGAGTTCAACTAGATATGGTCCGTATGAGTACGAAACACAGTTCTTTTTTTATGGGCATGCTCATGTTTCTTGCTGTATTGGAGACACTGGACAGAAGAGGATGCTTCTTGCGTTAAAAGAGAGGGTGTTTCAGGGATGGGAACACTGGTTTGAATTTCCCTTCACAAACGAGTTAAACCAAACGCTCTGTGTCTTCCTACAAACACGAGTTCATTTCTGGTAAACCCTTCGATTTTTCGGCTCAAATGAATTTACACAGTTCAAGAATGCAAACGTTTTTCACTATTAACTAAAGAGCATCTATGAAGACATGGTGTGGTTTGTAGGAGTTTCATAAGCACAGTTGAACTAGACACTGTCCTTTTGAGTAGGAAATAGAGTTCTTTTTTTCTGGGCATGCTCATGTTTCTTGCTGTATTAGAGACTCTGGAAAGAAGAGCATGCTAGTTGCGTTAAAACAGAGTGTGTTTCATGGATGAGAACACTGGTCTGAATTTCACTTCAGAAACGGAGTTAAACCAAAGGCTCTGTGACTTCCTAAATGCAAGAGTTCATTTCCGGTAAACCCAGTGACTTTTCAGCTCAAATGAATTTACACAGTTCACGAACCCAACATGATTTTCACTATTAACTAAAGAGCATCTATGTAAGAGATGATGTGGCTTGTTAGAGTTCCATAAGAAGAGTTCAACTAGATATGGTACATATGAGTAGGAAACACAGTTCATTTTTTCTGGCCATGCTCATGTTTCTTGCTGTATTAGAGACTCTGGAAAGAAGAGCGTGCTCTTTGCGTTAAAACACAGCATGTTTCATGGATGAGAACACTGGTCTAAATTTCCCTTCACAAACGAGTTAAACCAAAGTCTCTCTGTCTTCCTACAATGAAGAGTTCATTTCTGGTAAACCCTTTGATTTTTTGGCTCAAATGAATTTACACAGTTCATGAACCCAAACGTTTTTCACTATTAACTAAAGAGCATCTATGTAAGAGATCCTGTGGTTTGTTATAGTTTCATAAGCAGAGTTCAACTAGATATGGTCCGTATGAGTAGGAAACACAGTTCATTTTTTCTGATCATGCTCATGTTTCTTGCTGTATTAAAGACGCTGGAAAGAAGAGCATGCTCGTTGCGTTAAAACAGAGTGTGTTTCATGGATGAGAACACTGGTCTGAATTTCACTTCAGAAACAGAGTTAAACCAAAGGCTCTGTGACTTCCTAAATGCAAGAGTTCATTTCCGGTAAACCCAGTGACTTTTCAGCTCAAATGAATTTACACAGTTCACGAACCCAAGACAATTTTCACTATTAACTAAAGAGCATTTTTGTAAGAGATGCTGTGGCTTGTTGCAGTTCCTTAAGCACAGTTCAAGTAGATATGGTACATATGAGTAGGAAACACAGTTCATTTTTTCTGGGCATGCTCATGTTTCTTGCTGTGTTAGAGACGCTGGAAAGAAGAGCATGCTCGTTGCGTTAAAACAGAGTGTGATTCATGGATGAGAACACTGGTATGAATTTCCCTTCAGAAACGGAGTTAAACCAAAGACTCTATGTCTTCCTAAATGCAAGAGTTCATTTCTGGTAAACCCAGTGATTTTTTGGCTCTAATGAATTTACACAGTTCACGAACCAAACATGATTTTCACTATTAACTAAAGAGCATCTATGAAGAGATGCTCTGGTTTGTATGAGTTTCATAAGCAGAGTTGAACTAGACAAAGTCATTTTGAGTAGGATATACAGTAATTTTTTTCTGGGCATGCTCATGTTTCTTGCTGTAATAGAGAATCTGGAAAGAATAGCATGCTCGTTGCATTAAAACAGAGTGTGCTTCATGGATGAGAACACTGATCTGAAATTCCCTTCTCAAACGGAGTTAAACAAAAGGCTCTGAGTCTTCCTACATGCAAGAGTTCATTTCCAGGAAACCCAGTGAATATTCGGCTCAAATGAATTTACGCAGTTCACGAACCCAACACGATTTTCACTATTAACTAAAGATCATCTATGAAGAGATGCTGTGTTTTGTGTGAGTTTAATAAGAGAAGTTGAACTAGACACAGTCATTTTGAGTAGAAAGTACAGTAATTTTTTTCTGTGCATGCTCATGTTTCTTGCTGTATTGGAGACGCTGGAAGAACAGAATGCTTCTTGCGTTAAAACAGAGTGTATTTCATGGATGAGAACACTGGTCTGAATATTCCTTCAGAAACGGAGTTAAACCAAAGGCTCTCTGTCTTCCTACAAGCAAGAGTTCATTTCCGGTAAACCCTGTGATATTTCGGCTCAAATGAATATTCACAGTTCAATCCTAACACGATTTTCACTATTAACTAAAGAGCATCTATGTAAAAGATGCTGTGGTTTGTTACAGTTTCATAAGCAGAGTTCAACTAGATATGGTTCTTATTAGTATGAAATACAGTTCTGTTTTTATGGGCATGCTCACGTTTCTTGCTGTATTAGGGACCCTGGAAAGAAGAGCATCCTTCTTGCGTTAAAACAGAGTGTGTTTCATGGATTTGAACACTGGTCTGAATTTTTCTTCAGAAACAGAGTTAAACCAAAGGTTCTGTGTCTTCCTACAATGAAGAGTTCATTTCTGGTAAAACCTTTGATTTTTTGTCTCAAGTGAATTTACACAGTTCACAAACCCAACACGATTTTCATTATTAACTAAAGAGCATCTGTGAAGAGATGCTGTGGTTTGTATGAGTTTCATATGCAGAGTTGAAATAGACCTGGTCCTTTTGAGTAGGAAATACTGTTCTTTTTTTCTGGGCATGCTCATGTTTCTTGCTGTATTGGAGACGCTGGAAAAAAGAGCAAGCTTCTTGCGTTAAAACAGAGTGTGTTTCATGGATTTGTACACTGTTCTGAATTTTCCTTCAGAAACGGAGTTAAACCAAAGGCTCTGTGTCTTCCTACATGCAAGAGTTCATTTCTGGTAAACACAGTGTTTTTTAGGCTCAAATGAATTAACACAGATCACGTACCCAACACGACTTTCACTATTTACTAAAGAGAATCTATGTAAAAGATGCTGTGATTTGTTACAGTTTCATAAGCAGAGTTCAACTAGATATGGTCCGTATGAGTAGGAAACACAGTTCATTTTTTCTGGGCATGCTCATGTTTCTTGTTATATTGCAGACGCTGGAAAGAATAGCATGCTCTTTGCCTTAAAATAGATTGTGTTTCATGGATGAGAACACGGGTCTGAATTTGCCTTCACAAATGGAGTTAAACCAAAGGCTCTGTGTCTTCCTACAAGCAAGAGTTCCTTTCTGGTAAACCCAGTGATTTTTCTGCTCAAATGAATTTACACAGTACAAGAACCCAACACGATTTAGACTATTAACTAAAGAGCTTGTATGAAGAGATGCTGTGGTTTGTATGAGTTTCATAAGCAGAGTTGAACTAGACACGGTCCATTTGAGTAGGAAATACAGTTCTTTTTTCCTAGGCATGCTCATGTTTCTTGCTGTATTGGAGAAGCTAGAAAGAAGAGCATGCTTCTTTCGTTAAAACAGAGAGTGTTTCATGGATTTGAACACTGGACTGAATTTTCCTTCAGAAACAGAGTTAAACCAAAGGCTCTCTGTCTTCCTACATCAAGAGTTCATTTCTGGTAAACCCAGTGATATTTCGGGAAAAATGAATTTACTCTGTTCACGAACCCAACACGATTTTCACTTTTAGCTAAAGAGCATCTATAAAAGATGCTATGGTTTGTATGAGTTTCATAAGCAGAGTTGAACTAGACACTGTCCTTTTGAGTAGGAAATACAGTTCTTTTTTTCTGGGCATGCTCATGTTTCTTGCTGTATTGGAGACGCTGGAAAGAAGAGCATGCTTCTTGCGTTAAAACAGAGTGTGTTTCATGAATTTGAACACTGGTCTGAATTTTCCTTCAGAAACAGAGTTAAACCAAAGGCTCTGTGTCTTTCTACTAGCAAGAGTTCATTTCCGGTAAACCCAGTGATTTTTCGGCTCAAATGAATTTACTCAGTTCACGAACCCTACACGATTTTCACTATCAACAAAAGAGCATCTATGTAAAAGATGCTGTGTTTTTTTTACAGTTTCATAAGCAGAATTCAGCTAGATATGTTCCATATGAGTAGGAAACACATTTCATTATTCTGGGCATGCTCATGTTTCTTGCTGTTTTGTAGATGCTAGAAAGAAGAGCGTGCTCTTCACGTTAAACCAGAGTGTGTTTCATGGATTAGAACACTGGTCTGAATTGCCCTTCACAAACGGAGTTAAACCAAATGCTCTGTGTCTTCCTACAAGGAAGAGTTCATTTCCTGTAAACCCAGTGATTTTTCAGCTCAAATGAATTTACACAGTTCACGAAGCCAACACGATTTTCACTATTAACTAAAGATCATCTATGAAGAGATGCTGTGTTTTGTATGAGTTTAATAAGAGGAGTTGAACGAGACACAGTCATTTTGAGTAGAAAGTACAGTAATTTTTTTCTCTGCATGCTCATGTTTCTTGCTGTATTGGAGACGCTGGAAGAACAGAATGCTTCTTGCGTTAAAACAGAGTGTTGTTACAGTTTCATAAGCAGAGTTCAACTAGATATGGTCCTTATAAGTATGAAATACAGTTCTTTTTTTATGGGCATGCTCACGTCTCTTGCTGTATTAGGGACCCTGGAAAGAAGAGCATCCTTCTTGCGTTAAAACAGAGTGTGTTTCATGGATTTGAACACTGGTCTGAATTTTCCTTCAGAAACAGAGTTAAACCAAAGGTTCTGTGTCTTCCTACAATGAAGAGTTCATTTCTGGTAAACCCTTTGATTTTTTGGCTCAAATGAATTTACACAGTTCACAAACCCAACACGATTTTCATTATTAACTAAAGAGCATCTGTGAAGAGATGCTGTGGTTTGTATGAGTTTCATATGCAGAGTTGAAATAGACCTGGTCCTTTTGAGTAGGAAATACTGTTCTTTTTTTCTGGGCATGCTCATGTTTCATGCTGTATTAGAGACGCTGGAAAAAAGAGCATGCTTCTTGCGTTTAAACAGAGTGTGTTTCATGGATTTGGACACTGGTCTGAATTTTCCTTCAAAAAAGGAGTTAAACCAAAGGCTCTGTGTCTTCCTACATGCAAGAGTTCATTTCTGGTAAACCCAGTGTTTTTTTGGTTCAAATGAATTAACACAGATCACGAACCCAACACGATTTTCATTATTAACTAAAGAGCATCTGTGAAGAGATGCTGTGATTTGTATGAGTTTCATAAGCAGAGTTGAAGTAGACACGGTCCTTTTGAGTAGGAAATACATTTCTTTTTTTCTGGGCATGCTCATATTTCTTGCTGTATTGGAGGCGCTGGAAAGAAGAGTGTGCTTCTTGCGTTAAAACATATTGTGTTTCCTGGATTTGAACACAGGTCTGAATTTTCCTTCAGAAACGGAGTTAAAACAAAGGCTCTGTTTCTTCCTAAAAGCAAGAGTTCATTTCTGGTAAATCCAGTGGTTTTTGACTCAAATGAATTTTGACAGTTCAGGAACCCAACACGATTTTCACTTTTAACTAAAGAGCATCTCTGTGAGAAATGCTGTGGTTTGTTACAGTTTCATGAGCAGAGTTCAACTAGATATGGTCCGTATGAGTAGGAAACACAGTTCATTTTTTCTGGGCATGCTCATGTTTCTTGTTATATTGCAGACGCTGGAAAGAATAGCATGCTCTTTGCGTTAAAACAGAGTGTGTTTCATGGATGAGAACACTGGTCTGAATTTGCCTTCACAAATGGAGTTAAACCAAAGGCTCTGTGTCTTCCTACAAGCAAGAGTTCCTTTCTGGTAAACCCAGTGATTTTTCTGCTCAAATGAATTTACACAGTACAAGAACCCAACACGATTTTCACTATTAACTAAAGAGCTTGTATGAAGAGACGCTGTGGTTTGTATGAGTTTCATAAGCAGAGTTGAACTAGACACGGTCCATTTGAATAGGAAATACAGTTCTTTTTTCCTAGGCATGCTCATGTTTCTTGCTGTATTGGAGACGCTAGAAAGAAGAGCATGCTTCTTTCGTTAAAACAGAGAGTGTTTCATGGATTTGAACACTGGACTGAATTTTCCTTCAGAAACAGAGTTAAACCAAAGGCTCTCTGTCTTCCTACATCAAGAGTTCATTTCTGGTAAACCCAGTGATATTTCGGGAAAAATGAATTTACTCTGTTCACGAACCCAACACGATTTTCATTTTTAGCTAAAGAGCATCTATAAAAGATGCTATGGTTTGTATGAGTTTCATAAGCAGAGTTGAACTAGACACTGTCCTTTTGAGTAGGAAATACAGTTCTTTTTTTCTGGGCATGCTAATGTTTCTTGCTGTATTGTAGATGCTGGAAAGAAGAACGTGCTCTTCACGTTAAAACAGAGTGTGTTTCATGGATTAGAACACTGGTCTGAATTGCTCTTCACAGAGTTAAACCAGATGCTCTGTGTCTTCCTACAAGGAAGAGTTCATTTCCTGTAAACCCAGTGATTTTTCGGCTCAAATGAATTTACACAGTTCACGAAGCCAACACGATTTTCACTATTATGTAAATATCATCTATGAAGAGATGCTGTGTTTTGTATGAGTTTAATAAGAGGAGTTGAACTAGACGCGGTCCTTTTGAGTAAGAAATACAGTTCTTTTTTTCTGTGCATGCTCTTGTTTCTTGCTATATTACCGACACTGGACAGAAGAGGATTCTTCTTGTGTTAAAACAGATGGTGTTTCATGGATGAGAACGCTGGTCTGAATTTCTCTTCACAAACGGAGTTAAACCAAAGGCTCTGTGTCTTTCCACAAGCAAGAGTTCATTTCCGTTAAACCCAGTGATTTTTCGGCTCAAATGAATTTACACAGTTCAAGAACCCAACACGTTTTTCACTATTAACTAAAGAGCCTCTATGTAAAAGATGCTGTGGTTTGTTACAGTTTCATAAGCAGAGTTAAACTAGATATGGTCCGTATGAGCAGGAAACACAATTCATATTTTCTGGGCATGCTCATCTTTCTTGCTGTATAGGAGACACTAGACAGAAGAGGATGCTTCTTGCATTAAAACAGAGGGTGTTTTATGGATGAGAACGCTGGTCTGTATTTCTCTTCACAATCGGAGTTAAACCAAAGTGTCTGTGTCTTCCTACAAGCAAGAGTTCATTTCCGGTAAACATAGTGATTTGTCGGCTCAAATGAATTTACACAGTTCACGAACCCAACACGATTTTCACTATTAACTAAAGAGCATCTATGTAAGAGATGCTGTGGTTTGTTACAGTTTCATAAGGAGAGTTTAACTAGATATGGTCCGTATGAGTAGGAAACACAGTTCTTTTTTTCAGTGCATGCTCATGTTTCTTGTTGTATTGGCGATGCAGGAAAGAAGACCATGCTCTTTGTGTTACAAACAAAGTGTGTTTCATGGATGAGAACACTGGTCTGAATTTCCCTTCACAAACGGAGTTAAACCAAAGGCTCTCTGTCATCCTACAAGCAAGAGTTCATTTCCTGTAAACCCAGTGATTTTTCAGCTCAAATGAATTTACACAGTTCATGAAGCCAACACGATTTTCACTATTAACTAAAGATCAACTATGAAGAGATTCTGTGTTTTGTATGAGTTTAATAAGCAGAGTTGAACTAGACACGGTCCTTTTAGTAAGAAATACAGTTCTTTTTTTCTGTGCATGCTCATGTTTCTTGCTGTTTTGTCAATGCAGGAAAGAAGAGCATGCTCTTTGTGTTACAAACAGAGTTTATTTCATGGATTTGAACAATGGTCTGAATTTTCCTTCAGAAACGGAGTTAAACCAAAGGCTCTCTGTCTTCCTACAAGCAAGAGTTCATTTCCGGTAATCCTGGTTATTTTTCGGCTCAAATGAATTTACACAGATCTCGAACCCAAAAGGATTTTCATTATTAACTAAAGAGCATCTATGAAGAGATGCTGTGGTTTGTATGAGTTTCATATGCAGAGTTGAAATAGACCTGGTCATTTTGAGTAGGAAATACAGTTCTTTTTTTCTGGGCATGCTCATGTTTCTTGCTGTATTGGAGACGCTGGAAAAAAGAGCAAGCTTCTTGTGTAAAAGCAGAGTGTGTTTCATGGATTTGGAAACTGGTCTGAATTTTCCTTCAGACGGGGTTAAACCAAAGGCTCTGTGTCTTCCTACAAGCAAGAGTTCATTTCTGGTAAACACAGTGATTTTCGGCTCAAATGAAATAACACAGATCACGAACCCAAAACGACTTTCACTATTTTCTAAAGAGCATCTATTTAAAAGATGCTCTGGTTTGTTACAGTTTCATAAGCAGAGTTCAACTAGATATGGTCCGTATGAGTAGGAAACACAGTTCTTTTTTCTGGTCATGCTAATGTTTCTTGCTGTATAGGAGACACTGGACGGACTAGGAAGCTTTTTGCGTCAAATCAGAGGGTGTTCCATGGATTAGAATGCTGGTCTGAATTTCTCTTCACAAACGGAGTTGAACCAAAGGCTCCCTGTCTTCCTTCAAGCAAGACTTCATTTCGGGTAAACCCAGTCATTTTTCGGCTCAAATGAATTTACACAGTTCACGAACCCAACACGATTTTCACTATTACCTAATGAGCATCTATTTAAGAGTTGCTGTGTTTTGTATCAATTTTATAAGCATATTTCAACTAGATATTGCCCGTATGAGTAGGAATCACAGTTATTTTTTCTCGGCATGCTCATATTTCTTGCTGTATTGCCGACGCTGGACAGAAAAGGATTCTTGTTGCGCTCAAACAAATGGTGTTTCATGGATGAGAACACTGGTCTGAATTTCCCTTCAGATACAGAGTTAAACCAAAGGTTCTGTGTCTTCCTACAAGCAAGAGTTCATTTCAGGTAAACCCAGTGATTTTTCGGCTCAAATGAATTTACACAGTTCACAAACCCAACTCGATTTTCACTATTAACTAAAGAGCATCTATGAAGAGATGCTGTGATTTGTATGAGTTTCATAAGCAGAGTTGTACTAGACACGGTCCTTTTGAGTAGGAAATACATTTCTTTTTTTCTGGGCATGCTCATATTTCTTGCTGTATTGGAGACGCTGGAAAGAAGAGTGTGCTTCTGGCGTTAAAATAGATTGTGTTTCCTGGATTTGAACAAAGGTCTGAATTTTCCTTCAGAAAAGGAGTTAAAACAAAGCCTCTGTGTCTTCCTACAAGCAAGAGTTCATTTCTGGTAAACCCAGTGATTTTTGACTCAAATGAATTTGCACAGTTCACGAACCCAAGGCGATTTTCACTATTAACTAAAGAGCATCTCTGTGAGAGATGCTGTGAATTGTTACAGTTTCATGAGCAGAGTTCAACTAGATATGGTCCGTTTGAGTAGGAAACACAGATTTTTTTTCTGGGCATGTTCATGTTTCTTGCTGTATTAGAGATGGTGGAAAGAAGAGCATGCTCTTAGCCTTAAAACAGAGTGTGTTTCATGGAGGAGAACACTGTTCTGTATTTCCTTTCACAAACAGAGTTAAACCAAAGGCTCTGTGTCTTCCTACAAGCAAGAGTTCATTTCCGGTAAACCCAGTGATTGTGCGGCTCAAATGAATTTACACAGTTCACAAACCCAACATGATTTTCATTATTAACTAAAGAGCATCTAAGAAGAGATACTGTGGTTTGTATGAGTTTCATATGAAGAGTTGAAATAGTCCTGGTCCGTTTGAGTAGGAAACACAGTTCTTTTTTTCTGGTCATGCTAATGTTTCTTGCTGTATAGGAGACGCTGGACAGACTAGGATGCTCTTTGCATTAAAACAGAGGGTGTTTCATGGATTAGAACACTGGTCTGAATTTATCTTCACAAACGGAGTTAAACCAAAGGCTCTGTGTTTTCCTACAAGCAAGAGTTCATTTCCGTTAAACCCAGTGATTTTTCGGCTCAATAGAATTTACACAGTTCACGAACACAACACGTTTTTCTCTATTAACTAAAGAGCATCTATGTAAAAGATGCTGTGGTTTGTTACAGTTTCATAAGCAGAGTTAAACTAGATATGGTCCGTGTGAGTAGGAAACACAATTCATATTTTCTGGGCATGCTAATGTTTCTTGCTGTATAGGAGAAGCAAGACAGAAGTGGATGCTTCTTTCGTTAAAACAGAGGGTGTTCCATGGATGAGAACGCTGGTCTGTATTTCTCTTCACAAACGGAGTTAAACCAAAGTGTCTGTGTCTTCCTACAAGCAAGAGTTCATTTCCGGTAAACATAGTGATTTGTCGGCTCAAATGAATTTACACAGTTCACGAACCCAACACGATTTTCACTATTAACTAAAGAGCATCTATGTAAGAGATGCTGTGGTTTGTTACAGTTTCATAAGGAGAGTTCAACTAGATATGGTCCGTATGAGTAGGAAACACAGTTCTTTTTTTCTGTGCATGCTCATGTTTCTTGTTGTATTGGCGATGCAGGAAAGAAGACCATGCTCTTTGTGTTACAAACAAAGTGTGTTTCATGGATGAGAACACTGGTCTGAATTTCCCTTCACAAACGGAGTTAAACCAAAGGCTCTCTGTCTTCCTACAAGTAAGAGTTTATTTCCTGCAAACCCAGTGATTTTTCAGCTCAATGAGTTTACAGGGTTCATGAAGCCAACACGATTTTCACTATTAACTAAAGATCATCTATGAAGAAATGCTGTGTTTTGAATGAGTTTAATAAGCAGAATTGAACTAGACAAGGTCCTTTTTAGTAAGAAATACAGTTCTTTTTTTCTGTGCATGCTCATGTTCCTTGCTGTATTGGCGATGCAGGAAAGAAGAGCATGCTCTTTGTGTTACAAACAGAGTGTGTTTCATGGATTTGGACATGGGTCTGAATTTTCCTTCAGAAACGGTGTTAAACCAAAGGCTCTGTGTCTTCCTACATGCAAGAGTTCATATCTGGTAAACCCAGTGATTTTTCGGCTCAAATGAATTAACACAGATCAGGAACCCAACACGACTTTCACTATTTACTAAAGAGCATCTATGTAAATGATGCTGTGGTTTGTTACAGTTTCATAAGCAGAGTTCAACTAGATATGGTCTGTATGAGTAGGAAACACAGTTCTTTTTTTCTGGTCATGCTCATGTTTCTTGCTGTATAGGAGACGCTGGACAGACTAGGATGCTTTTTGCGTTAAAACAGAGGGTGATTCATGGATTAGAACGCTGGTCTGAATTTCTCTTCACAAACGGAGTTAAATCAAAGGCTCTGTTTCTTCCTACATGCAAGAGTTCTTTTCCGGTAAACATAGTGATTTGTTGGATCAAATGAATTTACACAGTTCACGAACCCAACACGTTTTTCACTATTAACTAAATAGCATCAATGTAAAAGATGCTGTGGTTTGTTACAGTTTCATAAGCAGAGTTAAACTAGATATGGTCTGTATGAGTAGGAAACACAATTCATATTTTCTGGGCATGCTCATGTTTCTTGCTGTATAGGAGACGCTAGACAGAAGAGGATGCTTCTTGCGTTAAAACAGAGGGTGTTTTATGGATGAGAACGTTGGTCTGTATTTCTCTTCACAAACGGAGTTAAACCAAAGTGTCTGTGTCTTCCTACAAGCAAGAGTTCACTTCCGGTAAACATAGTGATTTGTCGGATCAAATGATTTACACAGTTCACGAACCCAACACGATTTTCACTCTTAACTAAAAAGCATCTATGTAAGACATGCTGTGGTGTGTATCAATTTCATAAGCAGAGTTCAACTAGATATGGTCCGTATGAGTAGTAAACACAGTTATTTTTTCTGGGCATGCTCATATTTCTTGCTGTATTGCCACGCTGGACAGAAGAGGATTCTTCTTGCAATAAATAGATGGTGTTTCATGGATGAGAACACTGGTCTGAATTTCCCTTCAGATACAGAGTTAAACCAAAGGCTCTAAGTCTTCCTACAAGCAAGAGTTCATTTCAGGTAAACCCAGTGATTTTTCGGCTCCAATGAATTTACACAGTTCACGAACCCAACACGATTTTCACTATTAACTAAAGAGCATCTATGAAGAGATGCTGTGATTTGTATGAGTTTCATAAGCAGAGTTCAACTAGACACGGTCCATATGAGTAGGAAACACAGTTCATTTTTTCTGGGCATGCTCATGTTTCTTATTATATTGCAGACGCTGGAAAGAAGAGCATGCTCTTTGCGTTAAAACAGAGTGTTTTTCATGGATGAGAACACTGGTCTGAATTTGCCTTCACAAATGGAGTTAAACCAAAGGCTCTGTGTCTTCCTACAAGCAAGTGTTCATTTCGGGTAAACCCAGTGATTTTTCGGCTCAAATGAATTTACACAGTTCACGAACCCAACACGATTTTCACTATTAACACAGGAACATCTATGTAAAAGATGTTGTGGTTTGTTACAGTTTCATAAGCAGAGTTCAACTAGATATGGTCCGTATGAGTAGGAAACACAGTTCTTTTTTTCTGATCATGCTCATGTTTCTTGCTGTATTAGAGATGCTGGAAAGAAGAGCATGCTCTTTGCGTTAAAACAGAGTGTTTTTCATGGATGAGAACACTGGTCTGAATTTCCCTTCAGATACAGAGTTAAACCAATGGCTCTGTGTCTTCCTAAATGCAATAGTTCATTTCCTGTAAACCCAGTGATTTTTCAGCTCAAATGAATTTACACAGTTCACAACTCAACACGTTTTTCACTATTAACTAAAGAGCATCTATGTAAGAGATTCTGTGGTTTGTATCAATTTCATAAGCAGAGTTCAACTAGATATGGTCCGTATGAGTAGGAAACACAGTTATTTTTTCTGGGCATTCTCATATTTGTTGTTGTATTGCCGACGCTGGACAGAAGAGGATTCTTCTTGCGTTAAAACAGATGGTGTTTCATGGATGAGAACACTGGTCTGAATGTCCCTTCAGATACAGAGTTAAACCAAAGGCTCTGTGTCTTCCTACAAGCAAGAGTTCATTTCCGGTAAACCCAGTGATTTTTGACTCAAATGAATTTGCACAGTTCACGAACCCAACATGATTTTCACTATTAACTAAAGAGCATCTCTGTGAGAGATGCTGTGGATTGTTACAGTTTCATGAGCAGAGTTCAACTAGATGTGGTCCATATGAGTAGGAAACACAGTTTTTTTTATCTGGGCATGCTCATGTTTCTTGCTGTATTAGAGACGGTGGAAAAATGAGCAAGCTTCTTGCGTTAAAACAGAGTGTGTTTCATGGCTTTGGACACTCGTCTGAATTTTCCTTCAGAAACGGAGTTAAACCAAAGGCTCTGTGTCTTCCTACAAGCAAGAGTTCATTTCTGATAAACCCAGTGATTTTTCGGCTCAAATGAATTAACACAGATCAGGAACCCAACACGACTTTCACTATTTACTAAAGAGCATCTATGTAAATGAGGCTGTGGTTTGTTACAGTTTCATATGCAGAGTTCAACTATATATGGTCTGTATGAGTAGGAAACACAGTTCTTTTTTTCTGGTCATGCTAATGTTTCTTGCTGTAAAGGAGACGCTGGACAGACTAGGATGCTTTTTGCGTTAAAAAAGAGGGTGTTTCATGGATTAGAACACTGGTCTGAATTTATCTTCACAAACGGAGTTAAACCAAAGGCTCTGTGTCTTCCTACAAGCAAGAGTTCATTTCCGTTAATCCCAGTGATTTTTCGGCTCAAATGAATTTACACAGTTCACGAACCCAACACGTTTTTCACTATTAACTAAATAGCATCAATGTAAAACACGCTGTGGTTTGTTACAGTTTCATAAGCAGAGTTAAACTAGATATGGTCCGTACGAGTAGGAAACACAATTCATATTTTCTGGGCATGCTCATGTTTCTTGCTGTATAGGAGACGCTAGACAGAAGAGGATGCTTCTTGCATTAAAACAGAGGGTGTTTTATGGATGAGAGTGCTGGTCTGTATTTCTCTTCACAAACGGATTTAAACCAAATGCTCTGTGTCTTCCTACAAGCAAGAGTTCATTTCCGTTAAACCCAGTGATTTTTCGGCTCAAATGAATTTACACAGTTCACAAACCCAACACGATTTTCACTATTAACTAAAGAGCATCTATGAAGAGATGCTGTGTTTTGTATGAGTTTCATAAGCAGAGTTGAACTAGACACGGTCCTTTTGAGTAGGAAATACATTTATTTTTTTCTGGGCATGCTCATATTTCTTGCTGTATTGGAGACGCTGGAAAGAAGAGTTTGCTTCTTGCATTAAAACAGATTGTTTTTCCTGGATTTGAACACATGTCTGAATTTTCCTTCAGAAACGGAGTTAAAACAAATGCTCTGTGGCTTCCTACAAGCAAGAGTTCATTTCCGGTAAACATACTGATTTGTCGGCTCAAATGAATTTACACAGTTCACGAACCCATCACGATTTTCCTATTAACTAAAGAGCATCTATGAAGAGATGCTGTGATTTGTATGAGTTTCATAAGCAGAGTTGAACTAGACACGGTCCTTTTGAGTAGGAAATACCTTTCTTTTTTTCTGGGCATGCTCATATTTCTTGCTGTATTGGAGACGCTGGAAAGAAGAGTGTGCTTCTTGCATTAAAACAGATTGTTTTTCCTGGATTTGAACACATGTCTGAATTTTCCTTCAGAAACGGAGTTAAAACAAATGCTCTGTGTCTTCCTACAAGCAAGAGTTCTTTTCCGGTAAATCCTGTGATTTTTGACTCAAATGAATTTGCACAGTTCACGAACCCAACACGATTTTCACTTTTCACTAAAGAGCATCTCTGTGAGAAATGCTGTGGTTTGTTACAGTTTCATGAGTAGAGTTCCACTAGATATGGTCCGTATGAGTAGGAAACACAGTTCATTTTTTCTGGGCATGCTCATGTTTCATATTATATTGCAGACGCTGGAAAGAATAGCATGCTCTTTGCATTAAAACAGAGTGTGTTTCATGGATGAGAACACTGGTCTGAATTTGCCTTCACAAATGGAGTTAAACCAAAGGCTATGTGTCTTCCTACAAGCAAGTGTTCATTTCTGGTAAAGCCAGTGATTTTTCAGCTCAAATGAATTTACACAGTTCACGAACCCAATACGATTTTCACTATTAACACACGAACATCTATGTAAAAGATGTTGTGGTTTGTTACAGTTTCATAAGCAGAGTTCAACTAGATATGGTCCGTATGAGTAGGAAACACAGTTCTTTTTTTTCTGATCATGCTCATGTTTCTTGCTGTATTAGAGACGCTGGAAAGAAGAGCATGCTCTTTGCGTTAAAACAGAGTGTTTTTCATGGATGAGAACACTGGTCTGAATTTCCCTTCACAAACGGAGTTAAACCAAAGGCTCTCTGTCTTCCTACAAGCAAGAGTTCATTTCGGGTAAACCCAGTGATTTTTCGGCTCAAATGAATTTACACAGTTCACGAACCCAACACGATTTTCACTATTAACTAAAGAGCATCTATGTAAGAGATGCTTTGGTTTGTATCAATTTCATAAGCAGAGTTCAACTAGATATGGTCCATATGAGTAGGAAACACAGTTATTTTTTCTGGGCATGCTCATATTTCTTGCTGTATTGCCGACACTGGACAGAAGAGGATTCTTCTAGCGTTAAAACAGATGGTGTTTCATGGCTGAGAACACTGGTCTGAATTTGCCTTCAGATACAGAGTTAAACCAAAGGCTCTGTGACTTCCTACAAGCAAGAGTTCATTTAAGGTAAACCCAGTAATATTTCGGCTCAAATGAATTTACACAGTTCACAACCCAACACGATTTTCACTATTAACTAAAGAGCATCTATGTAAGAGATTCTGTGGTTTGTATCAATTTCATAAGCAGAGTTCAACTAGATATGGTCTGTATGAGTAGGAAACACAGTTCTTTTTTTCTGATCATGCTCATGTTTCTTTCTGTATTAGAGACCCTGGAAAGAAGAGCATGCTCAATGCGTTAAAACAGAGTGTGTTTCATGGATGACAACAATGGTCTGAATTTCACTTAACAAACGGAGTTAAACAAAACTCTCTGAGTCTTCCTACAAGCAAGAGTTCATTTCCAGTAAACCCAGTGATTTTTCGGCTCAGATGAAATTACCCAGTTCATGAATCCAACACGATTTTCACTATTAACTTAAGAGCATCTATGAAGAGATGATGTGGTTTGTATGAGTTTCATAAGCAGAGTTGAATTAGACATGGTCCTATTGAGTAGTAAATACAGTAAATTTCCTGTCATGCACATGTTTCTTGTTATATTAGAGTAACTGGAAAGAAGAGCATGCATCTTGCATTAAAATAGAGTGTGTTTCATGGATGAAAACAATGGTCTGAATTTCCCATCAGAAACGGAGTTAAACCAAAGGCTCTCTGTCTTCCTACAAGCAAGAGTTCATTTCTGGTAAACCCAGTGATTTTTCGGGTCAAATGAATTTACACAGTTCATGAACCCAACATGATTTTCACTATTAACTAAAGATCATCTATGAAGAGATGCTGTTCTATGTATGAGTTTCATAAGCAGAGTTCAACTAGATATAATCCGTATGAATAGGAAACACAGTTCATTTTATCTGGGCATGCTCATGTTTCTTGCTGTATTAGAGACGCTGGAAAGAAGAGCATGCATCTTGCAGTAAACAGAGTGTGTTTCATGGATGAGAACACTGGTCTGAATTTCCCTAAACGGAGTTAAACCAAAGGCTCTGTGTCTTCCTAAATGCAAGAGTTCATTTCCGGTAAACCCAGTGATTTTTCAGCTCAAATGAATTTACACAGTTCATGATCACAACACGATTTTCACTATTAAATAAAGATCATCTATGTAAAAGATGCTGTGGTTTGTTACAGTTTCATAAGCAGAGTTCAACGAGAATTTGTGCGTATGAGTACGAAACACAGTTCTTTTTTTATGTGCATCCTCATGTTTCTTGCTGTATTGGACATGCTGGAGAGAAAAGGATGCTTCTTGCGTTAAAACAGAGGGTGTTTCATGGATGAGAACACTGGTCTGAATTTCCCTTCAAAAACGAGTTAAACCAAAGCTGTGTGTCTTCATACAATCAAGAGATCATTTCAGGTAAACCCTGTGACTTTTCGGCTCAAATAAATTTACACAGTTCACGAACACAACACGATTTTCACTATTAACTTAAGGGCATCTATGTAATAGATGCTGTGGTTTGTTACAGATTCTTAAGCAGAGTTCAACTAGATATGGTCCGTATGAATAGGAAACACAGTTCTTTTTTTCTGGGCATGCTCATGTTTCTTGCTGTATTTCAGATGCTGGAAAGAAGAGCATGCTGTTTGCGTTAAAACAGAGTGTGTTTCATGCATGAGAACACTGGTCTGAATTTCCTTTCAGAAACGGAGTTAAACCAAAGGCTCTGTGTCTTCCTAAATGCAAGAGTTCATTTCCGGTAAACCCAGTGATTTTTCAGCTCAAAAAATTTACACAGTTCACGAACACAACACGATTTTCACTATTAAATAAAGATCATCTATGTAAAAGATGCTGTGGTTTGTTACAGTTTCATAAGCACAGTACAACAAGAATTTGTCCATATGATTATGAAACACAGTTCTTTTTTTATGGGCATCCTCATGTTTCTTGCTGTATTGGAGACGCTGGGCAGAAGAGCATGCTCGTTGCGTTTAAACAGAGTGTGTTTCATGTCTGAGAACACTGGTCTGAATTTCCCTTCACAAACGGAGTAAAACAAAAGGCTCTGAGTCTTCCTACAAGCAAGAGATCATTTCCAGTAAACACAGAGATTTTTTGGCTCAAATGAATTTACACAGTTCAAGAACCCAACACTTTTTTCACTATTAACTAAAGATCATCTATGTAAGAGATGCTGTGGTTTGTTACAGTTCCATAAGCAGAGTTCAACTAGATATGGTACATATGAGTAGGAAACACAGTTCATTTTTTTCTGGCCATTCTCATGTTTCTTGCTATATTGCAGACACTGGAAAGAAGAGCATTTTCTTTGTATTAAAACAGAGTGTGTTTCATGGAAGAGAACACTGATCTGAATTTCCCTTCACAAATGGAGTTAAACCAAAGGCTCTGTGTCTTCTTAAAATGCAAGAGTTCATTTCCTGTAAACCCAGTGATTTTTCGGCTCTAATGAATTTACACAGTTCACGAACCCAACACGATTTTCACTATTAACTAAAAAGCAACTATGAAGAGATGCTGTGGTTTGTATGAGTGTCATAAGCAGAGTTGAACTAGACACAGTCATTTTGAGTAGAAAGAACAGTAATTTTTTTCTGGGCATTCTCATGTTTCTTGCTGTATTGGAGACACTGGAAGAACCGAATGCTTCTTGCGTTAAAACAGAGTGTGTTTCATGGATGAGAACACTGGTCTGAATATTCCTTCAGAAACGGAGTTAAAACAAAGGCTCTCAGCTTCCTACAAGCAAGAGTTCATTTACAGTAAACCCTGTGATATTTCGGCTCAAATGAATTTTCACAGTTCAAACCTAACACGATTTTCACTATTAACTAAAGAGCATCTATGTAAAAGATGCTGTGGTTTGTTACAATTTCATAAGCAGAGTTCAGCTAGATATGGTCCGTATGAGTACGAAACACAGTTCTTTTTTTATGGGCATGCTCACGATTCTTGCTGTATTAGAGACCCTGAAAAGTAGAGAATCCTTCTTGCGTTAAAACAGAGTGTGTTTCATGGATTTGAACACTGGTGTGAATTTTCCTTCAGAAACAGAGTTAAACCAAAGGCTCTGTGTCTTCCTACAAGCAAGAGTTCATTTCCATTAAACCCAGTGATTTTTCGGCTCAAAGGAATTTACACAGTTCACGAACCCAACACGATTTTCACTATTAACAAAAGATCATCTATGTAAAAGATGCTGTGGTTTGTTACAGTTTCATAAGCAGAGTTCAACTAGATTTGGTCCGTATGAGTCGAACCATAGTTCTTTTTTTATGGGCATGCTCATGTTCCTTGCTGTATTGGAGACCCTGGAAAGAAGAGCATGTTTCTTGCATTAAAACAGAGTGTGTTTCATGGATTTGAACACTGGTCTGAATTTTTCTTCAGAAACAGAGTTAAACCAAAGGATGTGTGTCTTCCTACAATCAAGAGTTCATTTCCTGTAAACCCTGTGATTTTTCGGCTCAAATGAATTTACATAGTTCACGATCCCAAAAGTTTTTCACTATTAACTAAAGAGCATCTATGTAAGAGATGCTGTGGTTTGTTACAGTTTCATAAGCAGAGTTCAACTAGATATGGTCCGTCTGAGTAGGAAACACAGTTCTTTTTTTCTGATCATGCTCATGTTTCTTGCTGTATTAGAGAGGCTGGAAAGAAGAGCATGCTCGTTGCGTTAAAACAGAGTGTGTTTCATGGATGAGAACACTGGTCTGAATTTCCCTTCAGAAACGGAGTTAAACCAAAGGCTCTGTGTCTTCCTAAATGCAAGAGTTCATTTCCGGTAAACACAGTGACACTTCAGCTCAAATGAATTTACACAGTTCACGAACCCAACACGATTTTCACTCTTAACTAAAGAGCATCTATGAAGAGATGCTCTGTTTTGTAGGGGTTTCATAAGCAGAGCTGAACTAGACACAGTCATTTTGAGTAGGACATACAGTAATTTATTTCTGGGCATGCTCATATTTCTTGCTGTATTGGAGATGCTGGAATAAGAGCATGCTTCTTGTGTTAAAACAGAGTGTGTTTCATGGATGAGAATTCTGGTCTGAATATTCCTTCAGAAACGGAGTTAAACCACAGGTTCTATGTCTTCCTACAAGCAAGAGTTCATTTACCGTAAACCCAGTGATATTTCGGCTCAAATGAATTTACACAGTTCAAGAACCCAACACGAGTTTTACTTTTAACTAAAGAGCATCTAGGAAAAGATGCTGTGGTTTGTATGAGTTTCATAAGCAGAGTTGCACTAGACACTGTCCTTTTGAGTAGGAAATACAGTTCTTTAGTTCTCGGCATGCTCACGTTTCTTGCTGTATTGGAGACCCTGGAAAGAAGAGCATGATTCTTGCGTTAAAACAGAGTGTGTTTCATGGATTTGAACACTGGTCTGATTTTTCCTTCAGAAACAGAGTTAAACCAAAGGCTCTGTGTCTTCTTACAAGCAAGAGTTCATTTCCGTTAAACCCAGTGATTTTTCTGCTCAAATGAATTTACACAGTTCACGAACCCAACACTATTTTCACTATTAACAAAAGAGAATCTATGTAAAAGATGCTGTGGTTTGTTACAGTTTCATAAGCAGAGTTCAACTAGATATGGTCCGTATGAGAACGAAACACAGTTCATTTTTTATGGGCATGCTCATGTTTCTAGCTGTATTGGAGACACTGGACAGAAGAGGATGCTTCTTGCATTAAAACAGAGGGTGTTTCAGGGATGAGAACACTGGTCGGAATTCCCTTCACAAACGAGTTAAACCAAAGGCTCTGTGTCTTCCTACAATAAAGAGTTCATTTCTGGTAAACCCTTCGATTTTTTGGCTCAAATGAATTTACACAGTTCAAGAACCCAAACGTTTTTCACTATTAACTAAAGAACATCTATGTAAGAGATGCTGTGGTTTGTTACAGTTTCATAAGCAGAGTTCAACTAGATATGGTCCGTATGAGTAGGAAACACAGTTCTTTTTTTCTGATCATGCTCATGTTTCTTGCTGTATTAGAGATGCTGGAAAGAAGAGCATGCTCGTTGCGTGAAAACAGAGTGTGTTTCATGGATGAGAACACTGGTCTGAATTTCACTTCAGAAACGGAGTTAAACCAAAGGCTCTGTGACTTTCTGAAAGCAAGAGTTCATTTCCGGTAAACCCAGTGACTGTTCAGCTCAAATGAATTTACACAGTTCACGAACCCAACACGATTTTCACTATTAACTAAAGAGCATCTATGTAAGAGATGCTGTGGTTTGTTACAGTTCCATAAGCAGAGTTCAAAACTAGATATGGTACATATGAATAGGAAACACAGTTCATTTTTTCTGGCCATTCTCATGTTTCTTGCTATATTGCAGACACTGTAAAGAAGAGCATGCTTGTTGCGTTAAAACAGAGTGTGTTTCATGGATGAGAACACTGGTCTGAATTTCACTTCAGAAATGGAGTTAAACCAAAGGCTCTGTGACTTCCTAAATGCAAGAGTTCATTTCTGGTAAACCCTTTGATTTTTTGGCTCAAATGAATTTACACAGTTCAAGAACCCAAACGTTTTTCACTATTAACTAAAGAACATCTATGTAAGAGATGCTGTGGTTTGTTACAGTTTCATAAGCAGAGTTCAACTAGATATGGTCCGTATGAGTAGGAAACTCAGTTCTTTTTTTCGGATCATGCTCATGTTTCTTGCTGTATTAGAGACGCTGGAAAGAAGAGCATGCTCATTGCGTTAAAACAGAGTGTGTTTCATGGATGAGAACACTGGTCTGAATTTCACTTCAGAAACGGAGTTAAACCAAAGGCTCTGTGACTTTCTAAAAGCAAGAGTTCATTTCCGGTAAACCCAGTGACTGTTCAGCTCAAATGAATTTACACAGTTCATGAACCCAACACGATTTTCACTATTAACTAAAGAGCATCTATGTAAGAAATGCTGTGGCTTGTTACAGTTGCATAAGCAGAGTTCAACTAGATATGGTATATATGAATAGGAAACACAGTTCATTTTTTCTGGGCATGCTCATGTTTCTTGCTGCATTAGAGATGCTGGAAAGAAGAGCATGCTCTTTGCGTTAAAACAGAGTGTGATTCATGGATGAGAACACTGGTCTGAATTTCCCTTCAGAAACGGAGTTAAACCAAAGGCTCTATGTCTTCCTAAATGCAAGAGGTCATTTCTGGTAAGCCCAGTGATTTTGTTGGCTCTAATGAATTTACACAGTTCACGAACTCAACACGATTTTCACTATTAACTAAAGAGCATCTATGAAGAGATGCTCTGGTTTGTATGAGTTTCATAAGCAGAGTTGAACTAGACAAAGTCATTTTTAGTAGGACATTAAGTAATTTTTTTCTGGGCATGCTCATGTTTCTTGCGGTATTAGAGAATCTGGAAAGAATAGCATGCTCGTTGCGTTAAAACAGAGTGTGTTTCATGGATGAGAACACTGGTCTGAATTTCACTTCAGAAACGGAGTTAAACCAAAGGCTCTGTGACTTACTAAATGCAAGAGTTCATTTCTGGTAAACCCAGTGATTTTTCAGCTTAAATGAATTTACACAGTTCACGAACACAACACGATTTTCACTATTAAATAAAGAGCATCTTTGTAAAAGATGCTGTGGTTTGTTACAGTTTCATAAGCAGAGTTCAACAAGAATTTGTGCGTATGAGTATGAAACACAGTTTTTTTTTTATGGGCATCCTCATATTTCTTGCTGTATTGGAGACGCTGGACAGAAGAGGATGCTTCTTGCGTTAAAACAGAGGGTGTTTCATGGATGAGAACACTGGTCTGAATTTCCCTTCACAAACGAGTTAAACCAAAGGCTCTGTGTCTTCCTACAATCAAGAGTTCATTTCAGGTAAACCCTGTGATTTTTCGGCTCAAATGAATTTACACAGTTCACGAACACAATACGATTTTCACTATTAACTAAAGGGCATGTATGTAATAGATGCTGTGGTTTGTGACAGATTCTTAAGCAGAGTTCAACTAGATATGGTCCGTATGAATAGGAAACACAGTTCTTTTTTTCTGGGCATGCTCATGTTTCTTGCTGTATTTCAGACGCTGGAAAGAAGAGGATGCTCTTTGCGTTAAAACAGAGTGTGTTTCATGGATGAGAACACTGGTCTGAATTTCCCTTCTGAAACGGAGTTAAACCAAATGCTTTTTGTCTTCCTAAATGCAAGAGTTCATTTCCGGTAAACGCAGTGATTTTTCAGCTCAATTGAATTTACACAGTTCACTAACACAACACGATTTTCAGTATTAAATAAAGAGCATCTATGTAAAAGATGCTGTGGTTTGTTACAGTTTCATAAGCAGAGTTCAACAAGAATTTGTCCATATGAGTACAAAACAGAGTTCTTTTTTTTATGGGCATCCTCATGTTTCTTGCTGTATTGGAGACGCTGGACAGAAGAGGATGCTTCTTGTGTTAACACAGAGGGTGTCATGGATGAGAACACTGGTCTGAATTTCCCTTCAAAAACGAATTAAACAAAAGGCTCTGTGTCTTCCTACAATCAATAGTTCATTTCCGGTAAACCCTGTGATTTTTCGGCTCAAATGAATTTACACAGTTCACGAACTCAAAAGTTTTTCACTATTAACTAAAGAGCATCTATGTAAAAGATGCTGTGGTTTGTTACAGTTTCATAAGTTAGTTCAACTAGATATGGTCTGTATGAGTAGGAAACACAGTTCTTTTTTTCTGATCATGCTCATGTTTCTTTCTGTATTAGAGACACTGGAAAGAAGAGCATACTCAATGCGTTAAAACAGAGTGTGTTTCATGGATGACAACAATGGTCTGAATTTCCCTTAACAAACGGAGTTAAACAAAACGCTCTGAGTCTTCCTACAAGCAAGAGTTCATTTCCAGTAAACCCAGTGATTTTTCGGCTCAGATGAAATTACCCAGTTCACGAATCTAACACGATTTTCACTATTAACTTAAGAGCATCTATGAAGAGATGCTGTGGTTTGTATGAGTTTCCTAAGCAGAGTTGAATTAGACATGGTCCTATTGAGTAGTAAATACAGTAAATTTCCTGTCATGCTCATGTTTCTTGTTGTATTAGAGAAACTGGAAAGAAGAGCATGCATCTTGCATTAAAACAGAGTGTGTTTCATGGATGAAATCAATGGTCTGAATTTCCCTTCAGAAACGGAGTTAAACCAAAGGCTCTCTGTCTTCCTACAAGCAAGAGTTCATTTCTGGTAAACCCAGTGATTTTTCGGGTCAAATGAATTTACACAGTTCACAAACCCAACATGATTTTCACTATTAACTAAAGATCATCTATGAAGAGATGCTGTTGTATGTATGAGTTTCATAAGCAGAGTTCAACTAGATATAATCCGTATGAATAGGAAACACAGTTCATTTTTTCTGGGCATGCTCATGTTTCTTGCTGTATTAGAGACGCTGGAAAGAAGAGCATGCATCTTGCATTAAACAGAGTGTGTTTCATGGATGAGAACACTGGTCTCAATTTCCCTAAACGGAGTTAAACCAAAGGCTCTGTGTCTTCCTAAATGCAAGAGTTCATTTCCAGGAAACCCAGTGATTTTTCAGCTCAAATGAATTTACACAGTTCATGATCACAACACGATTTTCACTATTAAATAAAGATCATCTATGTAAAAGATGCTGTGGTTTGTTACAGTTTCATAAGCAGAGTTCAACTAGAATTTGTGCGTATGAGTACGAAACACAGTTCTTTTTTTATGTGCATCCTCATGTTTCTTCCTGTATTGGACACGCTGGAGAGAAAAGGATGCTTCTTGCGTTAAAACAGAGGGTGTTTCATGGATGAGAACACTGGTCTGAATTTCCCTTCAAAAATGAGTTAAACCATAGCTGTGTGTCTTCATACAATCAAGAGATCATTTCAGGTAAACCCTGTGACTTTTCGGCTCAAATAAATTTACACAGTTCACGAACACAACACGATTTTCACTATTAACTTAAGGGCATCTATGTAATAGATGCTGTGGTTTGTTACAGATTCTTAAGCAGAGTTCAACTAGATATGGTACGTATGAATAAGAAACACAGTTCTTTTTTTCTGGGCATGCTCATGTTTCTTGCTGTATTTCAGATGCTGGAAAGAAGAGCATGCTGTTTGCGTTAAAACAGAGTGTGTTTCATGCATGAGAACACTGGTCTGAATTTCCTTTCAGAAACGGAGTTAAACCAAAGGTTCTGTGTCTTCCTAAATGCAAGAGTTCATTTCCGGTAAACCAAGTGATTTTTCAGCTCAAAAAATTTACACAGTTCACGAACACAACACGATTTTCACTATTAAATAAAGATCATCTATGTAAAAGATGCTGTGGTTTGTTACAGTTTCATAAGCACAGTACAACAAGAATTTGTCCATATGATTATGAAACACAGTTCTTTTTTTATGGGCATCCTCATGTTTCTTGCTGTATTGGAGACGCTGGGCAGAAGAGCATGCTCGTTGCGTTTAAACAGAGTGTGTTTCATGTCTGAGAACACTGGTCTGAATTTCCCTTCACAAACGGAGTAAAACAAAAGGCTCTGAGTCTTCCTACAAGCAAGAGATCATTTCCAGTAAACCTAGAGATTTTTCGGCTCAAATGAATTTACACAGTTCAAGAACCCAACACTTTTTTCACTATTAACTAAAGATCATCTATGTAAGAGATGCTGTGGTTTGTTACAGTTCCATAAGCAGAGTTCAACTAGATATGGTACATATGAGTAGGAAACACAGTCCATTTTTTTCTGGCCATTCTCATGCTTTTTGCTATATTGCAGACACTGGAAAGAAGAGCATGCTCTTTGTATTAAAACAGAGTGTGTTTCATGGAAGAGAACACTGATCTGAATTTCCCTTCACAAATGGAGTTAAACCAAAGGCTCTGTGTCTTCTTAAATGCAAGAGTTCATTTCCTGTAAACCCAGTGATTTTTCGGCTCTAATGAATTTACAGAGTTCAAGAACCCAACACGATTTTCCCTATTAACTAAAAAGCATCTATGAAGAGATGCTGTGGTTTGTATGAGTTTCATAAGCAGAGTTGAACTAGACACAGTCATTTTGAGTAGAAAGTACAGTAATTTTTTTCTGTGCATTCTCATGTTTCTTGCTGAATTGGAGACACTGGAAGAACCGAATGCTTCTTGCGTTAAAACAGAGTGTGTTTCATGGATGAGAACACTGGTCTGAATATTCCTTCAGAAACGGAGTTAAAACAAAGGCTCTCAGCTTCCTACAAGCAAGAGTTCATTTACAGTAAACCCTGTGATATTTCGGCTCAAATGAATTTTCACAGTTCAAACCTAACACGATTTTCACTATTAACTAAAGAGCATCTATGTAAAAGATGCTGTGGTTTGTTACAATTTCATAAGCAGAGTTCAGCTAGATATGGTCCGTATGAGTACGAAACACAGTTCTTTTTTTATGGGCATGCTCACGATTCTTGCTGTATTAGAGACCCTGAAAAGAAGAGAATCCTTCTTGCATTAAAACAGTGTGTTTCATGGATTTGAACACTGGTGTGAATTTTCCTTCAGAAACAGAGTTAAACCAAAGGCTCTGTGTCTTCCTACAATCAAGAGTTCATTTCCTGTAAACCCTGTGATTTTTCGGCTCAAATGAATTTACATAGTTCACGATCCCAAAAGTTTTTCACTATTAACTAAAGAGCATCTATGTAAGAGATGCTGTGGTTTGTTACAGTTTCATAAGCAGAGTTCAACTAGATATGGTCTGTATGAGTAGGAAACACAGTTCTTTTTTTCTGATCATGCTCATGTTTCTTGCTGTATTAGAGAGGCTGGAAAGAAGAGCATGCTCATTGCATTAAAACAGAGTGTGTTTCATGGATGAGCACACTGGTCTGAATTTCCCTTCAAAAACGAGTTAAACCAAAGCTGTGTGTCTTCATACAATCAAGAGATCATTTCAGGTAAACCCTGTGACTTTTCGGCTCAAATAAATTTACACAGTTCACGAACCCAACACGATTTTCACTCTTAACTAAAGAGCATCTATGAAGAGATGCTCTGTTTTGTAGGGGTTTCATAAGCAGAGTTGAACTAGACACAGTCATTTTGAGTAGGACATACAGTAATTTATTTCTGGGCATGCTCATATTTCTTGCTGTATTGGAGATGCTGGAATAAGAGCATGCTTCTTGTGTTAAAACAGAGTGTGTTTCATGGATGAGAATTCTGGTCAGAATATTCCTTCAGAAACGGAGTTAAACCAAAGGTTCTGTGTCTTCCTACAAGCAAGAGTTCATTTACCGTAAACCCAGTGATATTTCGGCTCAAATGAATTTACACAGTTCAAGAACCCAACACGAGTTTTACTTTTAACTAAAGAGCATCTAGGAAAAGATGCTGTGGTTTGTATGAGTTTCATAAGCAGAGTTGCACTAGACACTGTCCTTTGGAGTAGGAAATATTGTTCTTTTTTTTCTGGGAATGCTCACGTTTCTTGCTGTATTGGAGACCCTGGAAAGAAGAGCATGATTCTTGCGTTAAAACAGAGTGTGTTTCATGGATTTGAACACTGGTCTGATTTTTCCTTCAGAAACAGAGTTAAACCAAAGGCTCTGTGTCTTCTTACAAGCAAGAGTTCATTTCCGTTAAACCCAGTGATTTTTCTGCTCAAATGAATTTACACAGTTCACGAACCCAACACTATTTTCACTATTAACAAAAGAGAATCTATGTAAAAGATGCTGTGGTTTGTTACAGTTTCATAAGCAGAGTTCAACTAGATATGGTCCGTATGAGAACGAAACACAGTTCATTTTTTATGGGCATGCTCATGTTTCTAGCTGTATTGGAGACACTGGACAGAAGAGGATGCTTCTTGCATTAAAACAGAGGGTGTTTCAGGGATGAGAACACTGGTCGGAATTCCCTTCACAAACGAGTTAAACCAAAGGCTCTGTGTCTTCCTACAATAAAGAGTTCATTTCTGGTAAACCCTTCGATTTTTTGGCTCAAATGAATTTACACAGTTCAAGAACCCAAACGTTTTTCACTATTAACTAAAGAACATCTATGTAAGAGATGCTGTGGTTTGTTACAGTTTCATAAGCAGAGTTCAACTAGATATGGTCCGTATGAGTAGGAAACACAGTTCTTTTTTTCTGATCATGCTCATGTTTCTTGCTGTATTAGAGATGCTGGAAAGAAGAGCATGCTCGTTGCGTGAAAACAGAGTGTGTTTCATGGATGAGAACACTGGTCTGAATTTCACTTCAGAAACGGAGTTAAACCAAAGGCTCTGTGACTTTCTGAAAGCAAGAGTTCATTTCCGGTAAACCCAGTGACTGTTCAGCTCAAATGAATTTACACAGTTCACGAACCCAACACGATTTTCACTATTAACTAAAGAGCATCTATGTAAGAGATGCTGTGGTTTGTTACAGTTCCATAAGCAGAGTTCAAAACTAGATATGGTACATATGAATAGGAAACACAGTTCATTTTTTCTGGCCATTCTCATGTTTCTTGCTATATTGCAGACACTGTAAAGAAGAGCATGCTTGTTGCGTTAAAACAGAGTGTGTTTCATGGATGAGAACACTGGTCTGAATTTCACTTCAGAATCGGAGTTAAACCAAAGGCTCTGTGACTTCCTAAATGCAAGAGTTCATTTCCGGTAAACCCAGTGACTTTTCAGCTCAAATGAATTTACAGAGTTCAAGAACCCAAACGTTTTTCACTATTAACTAAAGAACATCTATGTAAGAGATGCTGTGGTTTGTTACAGTTTCATAAGGAGAGTTCAACTAGATATGGTCCATATGAGTAGGAAACACAGTTCTTTTTTTCTGATCATGCTCATGTTTCTTGCTGTATTAGAGACGCTGGAAAGAAGAGCATGCTCGTTGCGTTAAAACAGAGTGTGTTTCATGGATGAGAACACTGGTCTGAATTTCCCTTCAGAAACAGCTTAAACCAAATGCTCTATGTATTCCTAAATGCAAGAGTTCATTTCTGGTAAACCCAGTGAATTTTTGGCTCTAATGAATTTACACAGTTCACGAACCCAACACGATTTTCACTATTAACTAAAGAGCATCTATGAAGAGATGCTCTTGTTTGTATGAGTTTCATAAGCAGAGTTGAACTAGACAAACTCATTTTGAGTAGGACATACAGTAATTTTTTTCTGCGCATGCTCATGTTTCTTGCTCTATTAGAGACTCTGGAAAGAAGAGCATGCTCGTTGCGTTAAAACAGAGTGTGTTTCATGCATGAGAACACTGGTCTGAATTTCACTTCAGAAACGGAGTTAAACCAATGGCTCTGTGACTTACTAAATGCAAGAGTTCATTTCCGGTAAACCCAGTGATTTTTCAGCTCAAATTAATTTACACAGTTCACGAACACAACACGATTTTCACTATTAAATAAAGAGCATCTTTGTAAAAGATGCTGTGGTTTGTTACAGTTTCATAAGCAGAGTTCAACAAGAATTTGTGCATATGAGTATGAAACACAGTTCTTTTTTTATGGGCATCCTCATGTTTCTTGCTGTATTGGAGACGCTGGACAGAAGAGGATGCTTCTTACGTTAAAACAGAGGGTGTTTCATAGATGAGAACACTGGTCTGAATTTCCCTTCACAAACGAGTTAAACCAAAGGCTCTGTGTCTTCCTACAATCAAGAGTTCATTTCTGGTAAACCCAGTGATTTTTTGGCTCTAATGAATTTACACACTTCACAAACACAACACGATTTTCACTATTAACTAAAGGGCATGTATGTAATAGATGCTGTGGTTTGTTACAGATTCTTAAGCAGAGCTCAACTAGATATGGTCCGTATGAGTAGGAAACACAGTTCTTTTTTTCTGATCATGCTCATGTTTCTTGCTGTATTAGAGACACTGGAAAGAAGAGCATGCTCGTTGCGTTAAAACAGAGTGTGTTTCATGGATCAGAACACTGGTCTGAATTTCCCTTCAGAAACAGAGTTAAACCAAATGCTCTATGTCTTCCTAAATGCAAGAGTTCATTTCCGGTAAACCCAGTGATTTTTTGGCTTTAATGAATTTACACAGTTCACGAACCCAACACGATTTTCACTATTAACTAAAGAGCATCTATGAAGAGATGCTCTGGTATGTATGAGTTTCATAAGCATAGTTGAACTAGACAAAGTCATTTTGAGTAGGACATACAGTAATTTTTTTCTGCGCATGCTCATGTTTCTTGCTGTTTTAGAGACACTGGAAAGAATAGCATGCTCGTTGCATTAAAATAGAGTGTGTTTCCTGGATGAGAACTGGTCTCAATTTCACTTCAGAAATGGAGTTAAACCAAAGGCTCTGTGACTTCCTAAATGCAAGAGTTCATTTCCGGTAAACCCAGTGATATTTCGGCTCAAATGAATTTACACAGTTCAAGAACCTAACACGAGTTTTACTTTTAACTAAAGAGCATCTAGGAAAAGATGCTGTGGTTTGTATGAGTTCCATAGGCAGAGTTGAACTAGACACTGTTATTCTGAATAGGAAATACAGTTCTTTTTTTCTGGGCATGCTCACGTTTCTTGCTGTATTGGAGTCCCCGGAAAGAGAGCATGATTCATGCGTTAAAACAGAGTATGTCTCATGGATTTGAACACTGGTCTGAATTTTCCTTCAGAAACAGAGTTCAACCCAGGGCTCTTTGTCTTCTTACAAGCAAGAGCTAATTTCCGTTAAACCCAGTGATTTTTCGGCTCAAATGAATTTACACAGTTCACGAACCCAACACGATTTTCACTATTAACAAAAGAGCATCTATGTAAATGATGCTGTGGTTTGTTACAGTTTCATAAGCAGAGTTCAACTAGATATGGTCCTTATGAGAACGAAAAACAGTTCTTTTTTTATGGGCATGCTCATGTTTCTTGCTGTAGTGGAGACACTGGACAGAAGAGGATGCTTCTTGCATTAAAACAGAGGGTGTTTCAGGGATGAGAACACTAGTCTGCATTCCCTTCACAAACGAGTTAAACCAAAGGCTCTGTGTCTTCCTACAATGAAGAGTTCATTTCTGGTAAACCCTTTGATTTTTTGGCTCAAATGAATTTACAGAGTTCATGAACCTAAACGTTTTTCACTATTAACTAAAAGCATCTATGTAAGAGATGCTGTGGTTTGTTACAGTTTCATAAGCAGAGTTCAACTAGATATGGTCCATATGATTTGGAAACTCAGTTCTTTTTTTCTGATCATGCTCATGTTTCTTGCTGTATTATAGAGGCTGGAAAGAAGAGCATGCTCGTTGTGTTAAAACACAGTGTGTTTCATGGATGAGAACACTGGTCTGAATTTCACTTCAGAAACGGAGTTAAACCAAAGGCTCTGTGACTTCCTAAAAGCAAGAGTTCATTTCTGGTAAACCCAGTGACTTTTCAGCACAAATGAATTTACACAGTTCACAAACCCAAGACGATTTTCACTATTAACTAAAGAGCATCTATATAAGAGATGCTGTGGCTTGTTACAGTTCCATAAGCAGAGTTCAACTAGATATGGTACATATGAGTACGAACCACAGTTCTTTTTTTATGAGCATGCTCATGTTTCTTGCTGTATTGGAGACACTGGACAGAAGAGGACGCTACTTGCGTTAAAACAGAGGGCGTTTCATGGATGAGAACACTGGTGTGAATTTCCCTTCAGTAACAGAGTTAAACCAAATGCTCTATGTCTTCCTAAATGCAAGAGTTCATTTCTGGTAAACCCAGTGATTTTTTGGCTCTAATGAATTTACACAGTTCACGAACCAACACGATTTTCACTATTAACTAAAGAGCATCTATGAAGAGATGCTCTGGTTTGTATGAGTTTCATAAGCAGAGTTGAACTAGACAAAGTCATTTTGAGTAGGACATACAGTAATTTTTTTCTGCGCATTCTCATGTTTCTTGCTGTATTAGAGACTCTGGAAAGAAGAGTATGCTCGTTGCGTTAAAACAGAGTGTGTTTCATGGATGAGAACACTGGTCTGAATTTCACTTCAGAAACGGAGTTAAACCAAAGGCTCTGTGACTTCCTAAATGCAAGAGTTCATTTCCGGTAAACCCAGTGACTTTTCAGCTCAAATGAATTTACACAGTTCAAGAACCCAAACGTTTTTCACTATTAACTAAAGAGCATCTATGTAAGAGATGCTGTGGCTTGTTACAGTTGCATAAGCAGAGTTCAACTAGATATGGTATATATGAATAGGAAACACAGTTCATTTTTTCTGGGCATGCTCATGTTTCTTGCTGTATTAGAGATGCTGGAAAGAAGAGCATTCTCTTTGTGTTAAAACAGAGTGTGATTCATGGATGAGAACACTGGTCTGAATTTCCCTTCAGAAACGGAGTTAAACCAAAGGCTCTATGTCTTCCTAAATGCAAGAGTTCATTTCTGGTAAACCCAGTGATTTTTTGGCTCTAATGAATTTACACAGTTCACGAAAACAACACGATTTTCACTATTAAATAAAGAGCATCTATGTAAAAGATGCTGTGGTTTGTTACAGTTTCATAAGCACAGTACAACAATAATTTGTCCATATGAGTATGAAACACAGTTCTTTTTTATGGCCATCCTCATGTTTCTTATGTATTGGAGAAGCTGGACAGAAGAGCATGCTCATTGCGTTTAAACAGAGTGTGTTTCATGACTGAGAACACTGGGCGTAATTTCCCTTCACAAACGGAGTAAAACAAAAGGCTCTGTGTCTTCCTACAAGCAAGAGTTCATTTCCAGTAAACACAGAGAGTTTTCGGCTCAAATGAATTTACACAGTTCACGAACCCAACATTTTTTTCACTATTAACTAAAGACCATCTATGTAAGAGATGCTGTGGTTTGTTACAGTTCCATAAGCAGAGTTCAAAACTAGATATGGTACATATGAGAAGGAAACACAGTTCATTTTTTCTGGCCATTCTCATGTTTCTTGCTATATTGCAGACAATGGAAAGAAGAGCATTCTCTTTGTGTTAAAACAGAGTGTGTTTCATGGATGAGAACACTGATCTGAATTTCCCTTCACAAATGGAGTTAAACCAAAGGCTCTGTGTCTTCTGAAATGCAAGAGTTCATTTCCCGTAAACCCAGTGATTTTTCGGCTCTAATGAATTTACACAGTTCACGAACCCAACACGATTTTCACTATTAACCAAAAAGCATCTATGAGGAGATGCTGTGGTTTGTATGAGTTTCATAAGCAGAGTTGAACTAGACACATTCATTTTGAGTAGAAAGTACAGTAATTTTTTTCTGGGCATGCTCATATTTCTTGCTGTATTGGAGACACTAGAAGAACCGAATGCTTCTTGCGTTAAAACAGAATGTGTTTCATGGATGAGAACACTGGTCTGAATATTCCTTCAGAAACGGAGTTAAACCAAAGGCTCTCTGTCTTCCTACAAGCAAGAGTTCATTTGCGTTAAACCCTGTGATATTTCGGCTCAAATGAATTTTCACAGTTCAAACCTAACACGATTTTCACTATTAACTAAAGAGCATCTATGTAAAAGATGCTGTGTTTTGTTGCAGTTTCATAAGCAGAGTTCAACTAGATAAGGTCCGTATGAGAACGAAACACAGTTCATTTTTTATGGGCATGCTCATGTTTCTTGCTGTATTGGAGACACTGGACGGAAGAGGATGCTTCTTGCGTTAAAACAGAGAATGTTTCAGGGATGAGAACACTGGTCTGAATTTCCCTTCAGAAACGGAGTTAAACCAAAGGCTCTATGTCTTCCTAAATGCAAGAGTTCATTTCTGGTAAACCCAGTGATTTTTTGGCTCTAATGAATTTACACAGTTCACGAACACAACACGATTTTCACTATTAAATAAAGAGCATCTATGTAAAAGATGCTGTGGTTTGTTACAGTTTCATAAGCACAGTACAACAATAATTTGTCCATATGAGTATGAAACACAGTTCTTTTTTATGGCCATCCTCATGTTTCTTATGTATTGGAGAAGCTGGACAGAAGAGCATGCTCATTGCGTTTAAACAGAGTGTGTTTCATGACTGAGAACACTGGGCGTAATTTCCCTTCACAAACGGAGTAAAACAAAAGGCTCTGTGTCTTCCTACAAGCAAGAGTTCATTTCCAGTAAACACAGAGAGTTTTCGGCTCAAATGAATTTACACAGTTCACGAACCCAACATTTTTTTCACTATTAACTAAAGACCATCTATGTAAGAGATGCTGTGGTTTGTTACAGTTCCATAAGCAGAGTTCAAAACTAGATATGGTACATATGAGAAGGAAACACAGTTCATTTTTTCTGGCCATTCTCATGTTTCTTGCTATATTGCAGACAATGGAAAGAAGAGCATTCTCTTTGTGTTAAAACAGAGTGTGTTTCATGGATGAGAACACTGATCTGAATTTCCCTTCACAAATGGAGTTAAACCAAAGGCTCTGTGTCTTCTGAAATGCAAGAGTTCATTTCCCGTAAACCCAGTGATTTTTCGGCTCTAATGAATTTACACAGTTCACGAACCCAACACGATTTTCACTATTAACCAAAAAGCATCTATGAGGAGATGCTGTGGTTTGTATGAGTTTCATAAGCAGAGTTGAACTAGACACATTCATTTTGAGTAGAAAGTACAGTAATTTTTTTCTGGGCATGCTCATATTTCTTGCTGTATTGGAGACACTAGAAGAACCGAATGCTTCTTGCGTTAAAACAGAATGTGTTTCATGGATGAGAACACTGGTCTGAATATTCCTTCAGAAACGGAGTTAAACCAAAGGCTCTCTGTCTTCCTACAAGCAAGAGTTCATTTGCGTTAAACCCTGTGATATTTCGGCTCAAATGAATTTTCACAGTTCAAACCTAACACGATTTTCACTATTAACTAAAGAGCATCTATGTAAAAGATGCTGTGTTTTGTTGCAGTTTCATAAGCAGAGTTCAACTAGATAAGGTCCGTATGAGAACGAAACACAGTTCTTTTTTATGGGCATGCTCATGTTTCTTGCTGTATTGGAGACACTGGACGGAAGAGGATGCTTCTTGCGTTAAAACAGAGAATGTTTCAGGAATGAGAACACTGGTCTGAATTTCCCTTCTGAAAGGGAGTTAAACCAAAGGCTCTATGTCTTCCTAAATGCAAGAGTTCATTTCTGGTAAACCCAGTGATTTTTTGGCTCTAATGAATTTACACAGTTCAGGAACCCAACACAATTTTCACTATTAACAAAAGAGCAACTATGTAAGAGATGCTGTGGCTTGTTACAGTTCCATAAGCACAGTTCAACTAGATATGGTACATGAGTAGGAAACAGTTCAGTTTCTCTGTGCATGCTCATGTTTCTTGCTGTTTTAGAGACTCTGGAAAGAATAGCATGCTCGTTGCATTAAAATAGTGTGTGTTTCCTGGATGAGAACACTGGTCTAAATTTCACTTCAGAAATGGAGTTAAAACAAAGTCTCTGTGACTTCCTAAATGCAAGAGTTCATTTCCGGGAAACCCAGTGATATTTCGGCTCAAATGAATTTACACAGTTCAAGAACCCAACAGGAGTTTTACTTTTAACTAAAGAGCATCTAGGAAAAGATGCTGTGGTTTGTATTTGTTTCATAAGCAGAGTTCAACTAGATATGGTCCATATGAGTAGGAAACACAGTTCTTTTTTTCTGAACATGCTCATGTTTCTTGCTTTATTAGAGACGCTGGAAAGAAGAGCATGCTCGTTGCGTTAAAACAGAGTGTGTTTCATGGATGAGAACACTGGTCTGAATTTCACTTCAGATACGGAGTTAAACCAAAGGCTCTGTGACTTCCTTAAAGCAAGAGTCCATTTCCGGTACACCAATTGACTTTTAAGCTCAAATGAATTTACACAGTTCACAAATCCAAGACGATTTTCACTATTAACTAAAGAGCATCTATGTAAGAGATGCTGTGGCTTGTTACAGTTCCATAAGCAGAGTTCAACTAGATATGGTAAATATGAGTACGAACCACAGTTCTTTTTTTCTGGGCATGCTCATGTTTCTTGCTGAATTGGAGACACTGGACAGAAGAGGACGCTTCTTGCGTTAAAACAGAGGGCATTTCATGGATGAGAACACTGGTCTGAATTTCCCTTCAGAAACAGAGTTAAACCAAATGCTCTATGTCTTCCTAAATGCAAGAGTTCATTTCTGGTAAACCCAGTGATTTTTTGGCTCTAATGAATTTACACAGTTCACAAACCCAACACGATTTTCACTATTAACTAAAGAGCATCTATGAAGAGATGCTCTGGTTTGTATGAGTTTCATAAGCAGAGTTGAACTAGACAAAGTCATTTTGAGTAGGACACACAGTAATTTTTTTCTGCACATGCTCATGTTTCTTGCCGTTTTAGAGACACTGGAAAGAATAGCATGCTCGTTGCATTAAAATAGAGTGTATTTCCTGGATGAGAACACTGGTCTCAATTTCAATTCAGAAATGGAGTTAAACCAAAGGCTCTGTGACTTCCTAAATGCAAGAGTTCATTTCCGGTAAACCCAGTGATATTTCGGCTCAAATGAATTTACACAGTTCAAGAACCCAACACGAGTTTTACTTTTAACTAAAGAGCATCTAGGAAAAGATGCTGTGGTTTGTATGAGTTCCATAAGCAGAGTTGAACTAGACACTGTTATTTTGAATAGGAAATACAGTTCTTTTTTTCTGGGCATGCTCACGTTTCTTGCTGTATTGGAGACTCTGGAAAGAGAGCATGATTCATGCGTTAAAACAGAGTATGTCTCATGGATTTGAACACTGGTCTGAATTTTCCTTCAGAAACAGAGTTCAACCAAAGGCTCTGTGTCTTCTTACAAGCAAAAGTTAATTTCCGTTAAACCCAGTGATTTTTCGGCTCAAATGAATTTACACAGTTCACGAACCCAACACGATTTTCACTATTAACAAAAGAGCATCTATGTAAAGATGCTGTGGTTTGTTACAGTTTCATAAGCAGAGTTCAACTAGATATGGTCCTTATGAGAACGAAAAACAGTTCTTTTATAATGGGCATGCTCATGTTTCTTGCTGTAGTGGAGACACTGGACAGAAGAGGATGCTTCTTGCATTAAAACAGAGGGTGTTTCAGGGATGAGAACACTGGTCTGCATTCCCTTCACAAACGAGTTAAACCAAAGGCTCTGTGTCTTCCTACAATGAAAAGTTCATTTCTGGTAAACCCTTTGATTTTTTGGCTCAAATGAATTTACACAGTTCATGAACCCAAACGTTTTTCACTATTAACTAAAGAGCATCTATGTAAGAGATGCTGTGGTTTGTTACAGTTTCATAAGCAGAGTTCAACTAGATATGGTCCGTATGGGTAGGAAACACAGTTCTTTTTTTCTGATCATGCTCATGTTTCTTGCTGTATTAGAGACGCTGGAAAGAAGAGCATGCTCCTTGCATTAAAACACAGTGTGTTTCATGGATGAGAACACTGGTCTGAATTTCACTTCAGAAACGGAGTTAAACCAAAGGCTCTGTGACTTCCTAAAAGCAAGAGTTCATTTCCGGTAAACCCAGTGACTTTTCAGCACAAATGAATTTACACAGTTCACAAACCCAAGACGATTTTCACTATTAACTAAAGAGCATCTATGTAAGAGATGCTGTGGCTTGTTACAGTTCCATAAGCAGAGTTCAACTAGATATGGTACATATGAGTACGAACCACAGTTCTTTTTTTATGGGCATGCTCATGTTTCTTGCTGTATTGGAGACACTGGACAGAAGAGGACGCTTCTTGCGTTAAAACAGAGGGCGTTTCATGGATGAGAACACTGGTGTGAATTTCCCTTCAGAAACAGAGTTAAACCAAATGCTCTATGTCTTCCTAAATGCAAGAGTTCATTTCTGGTAAACCCAGTGATTTTTGGCTCTAATGAATTTACACAGTTCAGGAACCCAACACGATTTTCACTATTAACAAAAGAGCAACTATGTAAGAGATGCTGTGGCTAGTTACAGTTCCATAAGCACAGTTCAACTAGATATGGTACATATGAGTAGGAAACACAGTTCATTTTTTCTGGCATGCTCATGTTTCTTGCTGTATTAGAGACTCTGGAAAGAATAGCATGCTCGTTGCATTAAAATAGAGTGTGTTTCATGGATGAGAACACTGGTCTGAATTTCACTTCAGAAACGGAGTTAAACCAAAGGCTCTGTGTCTTCCTAATGCAAGAGTTCATTTCTGGTAAACCCAGTGATTTTTTGGCTCTAATGAATTTACACAGTTCACGAACCCAACACGATTTTCACTATTAACTAAAGAGCATCTATGAAGAGATGCTCTGGTTTGTATGAGTTTCATAAGCAGAGTTGAATTAGACATGGTCCTATTGAGTAGTAAATACAGTAAATTTTCTGGGCATGCTCATGTTTCTTGTTGTATTAGAGAAAATGGAAAGAAGAGCATGCATCTTGCATTAAAACAGAGTGTGTTTCATGGATGAAAACAATGGTCTGAATTTCCCTTCAGAAACGGAGTTAAACCAAAGGCTCTCTGTCTTCCTACAAGCAAGAGTTCATTTCTGGTAAACCCAGTGATTTTTCGGGTCAAATGAATTTACACAGTTCACGAACCCAACTTGATTTTCACTATTAACTAAAGATCATCTTTGAAGAGATGCTTTTCTATGTATGAGTTTCATAAACAGAGTTCAACTAGATATGATCCGTATGAATAGGAAACACAGTTCATTTTTTCTGGGCATGCTCATGTTTCTTGCTGTATTAGAGACGCTGGAAAGAAGAGCATGCATCTTGCATTAAACAGAGTGTGTTTCATGGATGAGAACACTATCTGAATTTCCCTTCAGTAACGGAGTTAAACCAAAGGCTCTGTGTCTTCCTAAATGCAAGAGTTCATTTCCCCTAAACCCAGTGATTTTTCAGCTCAAATGAATTTACACAGTTCATGAACCCAACACGTTTTACACTATTAACAAAAGAGCATCTATGTAAAAGATGCTGTGGTTTGTTACAGTTTCATAAGCAGAGTTCAACAAGAATTTGTCCTTATGAGTACGAAACACAGTTCTTTTTTTCTGGGATGCTCATTTTTCTTGCTGTATTAGAGACGCTGGAAAGAAGAGCATGCTCTTTGTGTTAAAACACAGTGTGTTTCATGGATGAGAACACTGATCTGAATTTCCCTTCACAAATGGAGTTAAACCACAGTCTCTGTGTCTTCTTAAATGCAAGAGTTCATTTCTTGTAAACCCAGTGATATTTGGGCTCAAATGAATTTACACAGTTCATGAACCCAACGCGAGTTTTACTTTTAACTAAAGAGCATCTAGGAAAAGATGCTGTGGTTTGCATGAGTTTCATAAGCGGAGTTGAACTAGACACTGTCCTTTTGAGTAGGAAATACAGTTCTTTTTTTCTGGGCATGCTCATGTTTCTTGCTGTATTTCAGATGCTGGAAAGAAGAGCATGCATCTTGCATTAAAACAGAGTGTGTTTCATGGATGAAAACAATGGTCTGAATTTCCCTTCACAAACGGAGTAAAACAAAAGGCTCTGTGTCTTCCTACAAGCAAGAGTTCATTTCCAGTAAACCCAGAGAGTTTTCGGCTCAAATGAATTTACACAGTTCACGAACCCAACATTTTTTTCACTATTAACTAAAGAGCATCTATGTAAGAGATGCTGTGGTTTGTTACAGTTCCATAAGCAGAGTTCAAAACTAGATATGGTACATATGAGTAGGAAACACAGTTCATTTTTTCTGGCCATTCTCATGTTTCTTGCTATATTGCAGACACTGGAAAGAAGAGCATGCTTGTTGCGTTAAAACAGAGTGTGTTTCATGGATGAGAACACTGGTCTGAATTTCACTTCAGAAAAGGAGTTAAACCAAAGGCTCTGTGACTTCCTAAATGAAAGAGTTCATTTCCGGTAAACCCAATGACTTTTCAGCTCACATGAATTTACACAGTTCAAGAAACCAAACGTTTTTCACTATTAACTAAAGAACATCTATGTAAGAGATGCTGTGGTTTGTTACAGTTTCATAAGCAGAGTTCAACTAGATATGGTCCGTATGAGTAGGAAACACAGTTCTTTTTTTCTGATCATGCTCATGTTTCTTGCTGTATTAGAGACGCTGGAAAGAAGAGCATGCTCGTTGCGTTAAAACAGAGTGTGTTTCATGGATGAGAACACTGGTCTGAATTTCACTTCAGAAACGGAGTTAAACCAAAGGCTCTGTGAAATCCTAAATGCAAGAGTTCATTTCCGGTAAACCCAGTGACTTTTCAGAACAAATGAATTTTCACAGTTCAGGAACCCAACACGATTTTCACTATTAACAAAAGAGCAACTATGTAAGAGATGCTGTGGCTAGTTACTGTTCCATAAGCACAGTTCAACTAGATATGGTACATATGAGTAGGAAACACAGTTCATTTTCTCTGGGCATGCTCATGTTTCTTGCTGTTTTAGAGACTCTGGAAAGAATAGCATGCTCGTTGTATTAAAATAGAGTGTGTTTCCTGGATGAGAACACTGGTCTCAATTTCACTTCAGAAATGGAGTTAAACCAAAGGCTCTGTGACTTCCTAAATGCAAGAGTTCATTTCCGGTAAACCCAGTGATATTTCGGCTCAAATGAATTTACGCAGTTCAAGAACTCAACACGAGTTTTACTTTTAACTAAAGAGCATCTAGGAAAAGATGCTGTGGTTTGTATGAGTTTCATAAGCAGAGTTGAACTAGACACTGTTCTTTTGAATAGGAAATACAGTTCTTTTTTTCTGGTCATGCTCACGTTTCTTGCTGTATTGGAGACCCTGGAAAGAGAGCATGATTCATGCGTTAAAACAGAGTGTGTTTCATGGATTTGAACACTGGTCTGAATTTTCCTTCAGAAACAGAGTTAAACCAAAGGCTCTGTGTCTTCTTACAAGCAAGAGTTAATTTCCGTTAAACCCAGTGATTTTTCGGCTCAAATGAATTTACACAGTTCACGAACCCAACACGATTTTCACTATTAACAAAAGAGCATCTATGTAAAAGATGCTGTGGTTTGTTACAGTTTCATAAGCAGAGTTCAACTAGATATGGTCCATATGAGAACGAAACACAGTTCATTTTTAATGGGCATGCTCATGTTTCTAGCTGTATTGGAGACACTGGACAGAAGAGGATGCTTCTTGCGTTATAACAGAGGGTGTTTCAGGGATTAGAACACTGGACTGAATTCCCTTCACAAATGAGTTAAACCAAAGGCTCTGGGTCTTCCTACAATGAAGAGTTCATTTCTGGTAAACCCTTTGATTTTTTGGCTCAAAGGAATTTACACAGTTCATGAACCCAAACGTTTTTCACTATTAACTAAAGAGCATCTATGTAAGAGATGCTGTGGTTTGTTACAGTTTCATAAGCAGAGTTCAACTAGATATGGTCCATATGAGTAGGAAACACAGTTCTTTTTTTCTGAACATGCTCATGTTTCTTGCTGTATTAGAGACGCTGGAAAGAAGAGCATGCTCGTTGCGTTAAAACAGAGTGTGTTTCATGGATGAGAACACTGGTCTGAATTTCACTTCAGAAACGGAGTTAAACCAAAGGCTCTGTGACTTCCTAAAAGCAAGAGTCCATTTCCGGTACACCCAGTGACTTTTCAGCTCAAATGAATTTACACAGTTCACGAACCCAAGAGGATTTTCACTATTAACTAAAGAGCATCTATGTAAGAGATGCTGTGGCTTGTTACAGTTCCATAAGCAGAGTTCAACTAGATATGGTACATATGAGTACGAACCACAGTTCATTTTTCATGGACATGCTCATGTTTCTTCCTGTATTGTAGACACTGGACAGAAGAGGACGCTTCTTGCGTTAAAACAGAGGGTGTTTCAGGGATGAGAACACTGGTCTGAATTTCCCTTCCGAAACGGAGTTAAACCAAACGTTCTATGTCTTCCTAAATGCAAGAGTTCATTTCTGGTAAACCCAGTGATTATTTGGCTCTAATGAATTTACACAGTTCACGAACCCAACACGATTTTCACTATTAACTAAAGAGCATCTATGAAGAGATGCTCTGGTTTGTATGAGTTTCATAAGCAGAGTTGAAATAGACAAAGTCATTTTGAGTAGGACATACAGTAATTTTTTTCTGCGCATGCTCATGTTTCTTGCTGTATTAGAGACTCTGGAAAGAAGAGCATGCTCGTTGCGTTAAAACAGAGTTTGTTTCATGGATGAGAACACTGGTCTGAATTTCACTTCAGAAACGGAGTTAAACCAAAGGCTCTGTGAAATCCTAAATGCAAGAGTTCATTTCCGGTAAACCCAGTGACTTTTCAGCTCAAATGAATTTTCACAGTTCAGGAACCCAACACGATTTTCACTATTAACAAAAGAGCAACTATGTAAGAGATGCTGTGGCTAGTTACTGTTCCATAAGCACAGTTCAACTAGATATGGTACATATGAGTAGGAAACACAGTTCATTTTCTCTGGGCATGCTCATGTTTCTTGCTGTTTTAGAGACTCTGGAAAGAATAGCATGCTCGTTGCATTAAAATAGAGTGTGTTTCCTGGATGAGAACACTGGTCTCAATTTCACTTCAGAAATGGAGTTAAACCAAAGGCTCTGTGACTTCCTAAATGCAAGAGTTCATTTCCGGTAAACCCAGTGATATTTCGGCTCAAATGAATTTACACAGTTCAAGAACCCAACACGAGTTTTACTTTTAACTAAAGAGCATCTAGGAAAAGATGCTGTGGTTTGTATGAGTTTCATAAGCAGAGTTGAACTAGACACTGTTCTTTTGAATAGGAAATACAGTTCTTTTATTCTGGGCATGCTCACGTTTCTTGCTGTATTGGAGACCCTGGAAAGAGAGCATGATTCATGCGTTAAAACAGAGTGTGTTTCATGGATTTGAACACTGGTCTGAATTTTCCTTCAGAAACAGAGTTAAACCAAAGGCTCTGTGTCTTCTTACAAGCAAGAGTTAATTTCCGTTAAACCCAGTGATTTTTCGGCTCAAATGAATTTACACAGTTCAGGAACCCAACACGATTTTCACTATTAACAAAAGAGCATCTATGTAAAAGATGCTGTGGTTTGTTACAGTTTCATAAGCAGAGTTCAACTAGATATGGTCCTTATGAGAACGAAAACAGTTCTTTTTTTATGGGCATGCTCACGTTTCTTGCTGTATTGGAGACACTGGACAGAAGAGGATGCTTCTTGCATTAAAACAGAGGGTGTTTCAGGGATGAGAACACTGGTCTGCATTCCCTTCACAAACGAGTTAAACCAAAGGCTCTGTGTCTTCCTACAATGAAGAGTTCATTTCTGGTAAACCCTTTGATTTTTTGGCTCAAATGAATTTACACAGTTCATGAACCCAAACGTTTTTCACTATTAACTAAAGAGCATCTATGTAAGAGATGCTGTGGTTTGGTACAGTTTCATAAGCAGTGTTCAACTAGATATGGTCCATATGAGTAGGAAACACAGTTCTTTTTTTCTGAACATGCTCATGTTTCTTGCTGTATTAGAGACGCTGGAAAGAAGAGCATGCTCGTTGCGTTAAAACAGAGTGTGTTTCATGGATGAGAACACTGGTCTGAATTTCACTTCAGAAACGGAGTTAAACCAAAGGCTCTGTGACTTCCTAAAAGCAAGAGTCCATTTCCGGTACACCCAGTGACTTTTAAGCTCAAATGAATTTACACAGTTCACAAACACAAGACGATTTTCACTATTAACTAAAGAGCATCTATGTAAGAGATGCTGTGGCTCGTTACAGTTCCATAAGCAGAGTTCAACTAGATATGGTACATATGAGTACGAACCACAGTTCTTTTTTCATGGGCATGCTCATGTTTCTTGCTGTATTGGAGACACTGGACAGAAGAGGACGCTTCTTGCGTTAAAACAGAGGGCGTTTCATGGATGAGAACACTGGTCTGAATTTCCCTTCAGAAACAGAGTTAAACCAAATGCTCTATGTCTTCCTAAAAGCAAGAGTTCATTTCCCCTAAGCCCAGTGATATTTCGGCTAATGAATTTACACAGTTCACGAACCCAACACGTTTTTCACTATTAACAAAAGAGCATCTATGTAAAAGATGCTGTGGTTTGTTACAGTTTCATAAGCAGAGTTCAACAAGAATTTGTCCTTATGAGTACGAAACACAGTTCTTTTTTTATGGGCATGCTCTTGTTTCTTGCTGTATTGGAGACACTGGACAGAAGAGGATGCTTCTTGCGTTAACACAGAGGGTGTCATGGATGAGAACACTGGTCTGAATTTCCCTTCAAAAACGAGTTAAACCATAGGCTCTGTGTCTTCCTACAATCAAGGGTTCATTTACAGTAAACCCTGTGATTTTTCGGCTCAAATGAATTTACACAGTTCACGAACTCAAAAGATTTTCACTGTTAACTAAAGAGAATCTATGTAAGAGATGCTGTGGTTTGTTACAGTGTCATAAGCAGAGTTCAACTAGATATGGTCCGTATGAGTAGGAAACACAGTTCTTTTTTTCTTGGATGCTCATTTTTCTTGCTGTATTAGAGACGCTGGAAAGAAGAGCATGCTCTTTGTGTTAAAACAGAGTGTGTTTCATGGATGAGAACACTGATCTGAATTTCCCTTCACAAATGGAGTTAAACCACAGTCTCTGTGTCTTCTTAAATGCAAGAGTTCATTTCCTGTAAACCCAGTGATATTTGGGCTCAAATGAATTTACACAGTTCATGAACCCAACGCGAGTTTTACTTTTAACTAAAGAGCATCTAGGAAAAGATGCTGTGGTTTGCATGAGTTTCATAAGCAGAGTTGAACTAGACACTGTCCTTTTGAGTAGGAAATACAGTTCTTTTTTTCTGGGCATGCTCATGTTTCTTGCTGTATTTCAGATGCTGGAAAGAAGAGCATGCTGTTTGCGTTAAAACAGAGTGTGTTTCATGCATGAGAACACTGGTCTGAATTTCCCTTCAGAAACGTTGTTAAACCAAAGGCTCTGTGTCTTCCTAAATGCAAGAGTTCACTTCCGGTAAACCCAGTGATTTTACAGCTCAAATGAATTTACACAGTACACGAACACAACACGATTTTCACTATTAAATAAAGAGCATCTATGTAAAAGATGCTGTGGTTTGTTACAGTTTCATACGCACAGTACAACAATAATTTGTCCATATGAGTATGAAACAGAGTTCTTTTTTATGGGCATCCTCATGTTTCTTATGTATTGGAGAAGCTGGACAGAAGAGCATGCTCATTGCGTTTAAACAGAGTGTGTTTCATGACTGAGAACACTGGGCGTAATTTCCCTTCACAAACGGAGTAAAACATAGGCTCTGTGTCTTAGTACAAGCAAGAGTTCATTTCCAGTAAACCCAGAGAGTTTTCGGCTCAAATGAATTTACACAGTTCACGAACCCAACATTTTTTTCACTATTAACTAAAGAGCATCTATGTAAGAGATGCTGTGGTTTGTTACAGTTTCATACGCACAGTACAACAATAATTTGTCCATATGAGTATGAAACAGAGTTCTTTTTTATGGGCATCCTCATGTTTCTTATGTATTGGAGAAGCTGGACAGAAGAGCATGCTCATTGCGTTTAAACAGAGTGTGTTTCATGACTGAGAACACTGGGCGTAATTTCCCTTCACAAACGGAGTAAAACAAAAGGCTCTGTGTCTTCCTACAAGCAAGAGTTCATTTCCAGTAAACCCAGAGAGTTTTCGGCTCAAATGAATTTACACAGTTCACGAACACAACATTTTTTTCACTATTAACTAAAGAGCATCTATGTAAGAGATGCTGTGGTTTGTTACAGTTTCATAAGCAGAGTTCAACTAGATATGGTCCATATGAGTAGGAAACACAGTTCTTTTTTTCTGAACATGCTCATGTTTCTTGCTGTATTAGAGACGCTGGAAAGAAGAGCATGCTCGTTGCGTTAAAACAGAGTGTGTTTCATGGATGAGAACACTGGTCTGAATTTCACTTCAGAAACGGAGTTAAACCAAAGGCTCTGTGACTTCCTAAAAGCAAGAGTCCATTTCCAGTACACCCAGTGACTTTTAAGCTCAAATGAATTTACACAGTTCACAAACCCAAGAGGATTTTCACTATTAACTAAAGAGCATCTATGTAAGAGATGCTGTGGCTTGTTACAGTTCCATAAGCAGAGTTCAACTAGATATGGTACATATGAGTACGAACCACAGTTCATTTTTCATGGACATGCTCATGTTTCTTCCTGTATTGTAGACACTGGACAGAAGAGGACGCTTCTTGCGTTAAAACAGAGGGTGTTTCAGGGATGAGAACACTGGTCTGAATTTCCCTTCAGAAACGGAGTTAAACCAAACGCTCTATGTCTTCCTAAATGCAAGAGTTCATTTCTGGTAAACCCAGTGATTTTTTGGCTCTAATGAATTTACACAGTTCACGAACCCAACACGATTTTCACTATTAACTAAAGAGCATCTATGAAGAGATGCTCTGGTTTGTATGAGTTTCATAAGCAGAGTTGAAATAGACAAAGTCATTTTGAGTAGGACATACAGTAATTTTTTTCTGCGCATGCTCATGTTTCTTGCTGTATTAGAGACTCTGGAAAGAAGAGCATGCTCGTTGCGTTAAAACAGAGTTTGTTTCATGGATGAGAACACTGGTCTGAATTTCACTTCAGAAACGGAGTTAAACCAAAGGCTCTGTGAAATCCTAAATGCAAGAGTTCATTTCCGGTAAACCCAGTGACTTTTCAGCTCAAATGAATTTTCACAGTTCAGGAACCCAACACGATTTTCACTATTAACAAAAGAGCAACTATGTAAGAGATGCTGTGGCTAGTTACTGTTCCATAAGCACAGTTCAACTAGATATGGTACATATGAGTAGGAAACACAGTTCATTTTCTCTGGGCATGCTCATGTTTCTTGCTGTTTTAGAGACTCTGGAAAGAATAGCATGCTCGTTGCATTAAAATAGAGTGTGTTTCCTGGATGAGAACACTGGTCTCAATTTCACTTCAGAAATGGAGTTAAACCAAAGGCTCTGTGACTTCCTAAATGCAAGAGTTCATTTCCGGTAAACCCAGTGATATTTCGGCTCAAATGAATTTACACAGTTCAAGAACCCAACACGAGTTTTACTTTTAACTAAAGAGCATCTAGGAAAAGATGCTGTGGTTTGTATGAGTTTCATAAGCAGAGTTGAACTAGACACTGTTCTTTTGAATAGGAAATACAGTTCTTTTATTCTGGGCATGCTCACGTTTCTTGCTGTATTGGAGACCCTGGAAAGAGAGCATGATTCATGCGTTAAAACAGAGTGTGTTTCATGGATTTGAACACTGGTCTGAATTTTCCTTCAGAAACAGAGTTAAACCAAAGGCTCTGTGTCTTCTTACAAGCAAGAGTTAATTTCCGTTAAACCCAGTGATTTTTCGGCTCAAATGAATTTACACAGTTCAGGAACCCAACACGATTTTCACTATTAACAAAAGAGCATCTATGTAAAAGATGCTGTGGTTTGTTACAGTTTCATAAGCAGAGTTCAACTAGATATGGTCCTTATGAGAACGAAAACAGTTCTTTTTTTATGGGCATGCTCACGTTTCTTGCTGTATTGGAGACACTGGACAGAAGAGGATGCTTCTTGCATTAAAACAGAGGGTGTTTCAGGGATGAGAACACTGGTCTGCATTCCCTTCACAAACGAGTTAAACCAAAGGCTCTGTGTCTTCCTACAATGAAGAGTTCATTTCTGGTAAACCCTTTGATTTTTTGGCTCAAATGAATTTACACAGTTCATGAACCCAAACGTTTTTCACTATTAACTAAAGAGCATCTATGTAAGAGATGCTGTGGTTTGGTACAGTTTCATAAGCAGAGTTCAACTAGATATGGTCCATATGAGTAGGAAACACAGTTCTTTTTTTCTGAACATGCTCATGTTTCTTGCTGTATTAGAGACGCTGGAAAGAAGAGCATGCTCGTTGCGTTAAAACAGAGTGTGTTTCATGGATGAGAACACTGGTCTGAATTTCACTTCAGAAACGGAGTTAAACCAAAGGCTCTGTGACTTCCTAAAAGCAAGAGTCCATTTCCGGTACACCCAGTGACTTTTAAGCTCAAATGAATTTACACAGTTCACAAACCCAAGAGGATTTTCACTATTAACTAAAGAGCATCTATGTAAGAGATGCTGTGGCTCGTTACAGTTCCATAAGCAGAGTTCAACTAGATATGGTACATATGAGTACGAACCACAGTTCTTTTTTCATGGGCATGCTCATGTTTCTTGCTGTATTGGAGACACTGGACAGAAGAGGACGCTTCTTGCGTTAAAACAGAGGGCGTTTCATGGATGAGAACACTGGTCTGAATTTCCCTTCAGAAACAGAGTTAAACCAAATGCTCTATGTCTTCCTAAAAGCAAGAGTTCATTTCCCCTAAGCCCAGTGATATTTCGGCTAATGAATTTACACAGTTCACGAACCCAACACGTTTTTCACTATTAACAAAAGAGCATCTATGTAAAAGATGCTGTGGTTTGTTACAGTTTCATAAGCAGAGTTCAACAAGAATTTGTCCTTATGAGTACGAAACACAGTTCTTTTTTTATGGGCATGCTCTTGTTTCTTGCTGTATTGGAGACACTGGACAGAAGAGGATGCTTCTTGCGTTAACACAGAGGGTGTCATGGATGAGAACACTGGTCTGAATTTCCCTTCAAAAACGAGTTAAACCATAGGCTCTGTGTCTTCCTACAATCAAGGGTTCATTTACGGTAAACCCTGTGATTTTTCGGCTCAAATGAATTTACACAGTTCACGAACTCAAAAGATTTTCACTGTTAACTAAAGAGAATCTATGTAAGAGATGCTGTGGTTTGTTACAGTGTCATAAGCAGAGTTCAACTAGATATGGTCCGTATGAGTAGGAAACACAGTTCTTTTTTTCTTGGATGCTCATTTTTCTTGCTGTATTAGAGACGCTGGAAAGAAGAGCATGCTCTTTGTGTTAAAACAGAGTGTGTTTCATGGATGAGAACACTGATCTGAATTTCCCTTCACAAATGGAGTTAAACCACAGTCTCTGTGTCTTCTTAAATGCAAGAGTTCATTTCCTGTAAACCCAGTGATATTTGGGCTCAAATGAATTTACACAGTTCATGAACCCAACGCGAGTTTTACTTTTAACTAAAGAGCATCTAGGAAAAGATGCTGTGGTTTGCATGAGTTTCATAAGCAGAGTTGAACTAGACACTGTCCTTTTGAGTAGGAAATACAGTTCTTTTTTTCTGGGCATGCTCATGTTTCTTGCTGTATTTCAGATGCTGGAAAGAAGAGCATGCTGTTTGCGTTAAAACAGAGTGTGTTTCATGCATGAGAACACTGGTCTGAATTTCCCTTCAGAAACGTTGTTAAACCAAAGGCTCTGTGTCTTCCTAAATGCAAGAGTTCATTTCCGGTAAACCCAGTGATTTTTCAGCTCAAATGAATTTACACAGTACACGAACACAACACGATTTTCACTATTAAATAAAGAGCATCTATGTAAGAGATGCTGTGGTTTGTTACAGTTTCATACGCACAGTACAACAATAATTTGTCCATATGAGTATGAAACAGAGTTCTTTTTTATGGGCATCCTCATGTTTCTTATGTATTGGAGAAGCTGGACAGAAGAGCATGCTCATTGCGTTTAAACAGAGTGTGTTTCATGACTGAGAACACTGGGCGTAATTTCCCTTCACAAACGGAGTAAAACAAAAGGCTCTGTGTCTTCCTACAAGCAAGAGTTCATTTCCAGTAAACCCAGAGAGTTTTCGGCTCAAATGAATTTACACAGTTCACGAACACAACATTTTTTTCACTATTAACTAAAGAGCATCTATGTAAGAGATGCTGTGGTTTGTTACAGTTTCATAAGCAGAGTTCAACTAGATATGGTCCATATGAGTAGGAAACACAGTTCTTTTTTTCTGAACATGCTCATGTTTCTTGCTGTATTAGAGACGCTGGAAAGAAGAGCATGCTCGTTGCGTTAAAACAGAGTGTGTTTCATGGATGAGAACACTGGTCTGAATTTCACTTCAGAAACGGAGTTAAACCAAAGGCTCTGTGACTTCCTAAAAGCAAGAGTCCATTTCCGGTACACCCAGTGACTTTTAAGCTCAAATGAATTTACACAGTTCACAAACCCAAGAGGATTTTCACTATTAACTAAAGAGCATCTATGTAAGAGATGCTGTGGCTTGTTACAGTTCCATAAGCAGAGTTCAACTAGATATGGTACATATGAGTACGAACCACAGTTCATTTTTCATGGACATGCTCATGTTTCTTCCTGTATTGTAGACACTGGACAGAAGAGGACGCTTCTTGCGTTAAAACAGAGGGTGTTTCAGGGATGAGAACACTGGTCTGAATTTCCCTTCAGAAACGGAGTTAAACCAAACGCTCTATGTCTTCCTAAATGCAAGAGTTCATTTCTGGTAAACCCAGTGATTTTTTGGCTCTAATGAATTTACACAGTTCACGAACCCAACACGATTTTCACTATTAACTAAAGAGCATCTATGAAGAGATGCTCTGGTTTGTATGAGTTTCATAAGCAGAGTTGAAATAGACAAAGTCATTTTGAGTAGGACATACAGTAATTTTTTTCTGCGCATGCTCATGTTTCTTGCTGTATTAGAGACTCTGGAAAGAAGAGCATGCTCGTTGCGTTAAAACAGAGTTTGTTTCATGGATGAGAACACTGGTCTGAATTTCACTTCAGAAACGGAGTTAAACCAAAGGCTCTGTGAAATCCTAAATGCAAGAGTTCATTTCCGGTAAACCCAGTGACTTTTCAGCTCAAATGAATTTTCACAGTTCAGGAACCCAACACGATTTTCACTATTAACAAAAGAGCAACTATGTAAGAGATGCTGTGGCTAGTTACTGTTCCATAAGCACAGTTCAACTAGATATGGTACATATGAGTAGGAAACACAGTTCATTTTCTCTGGGCATGCTCATGTTTCTTGCTGTTTTAGAGACTCTGGAAAGAATAGCATGCTCGTTGCATTAAAATAGAGTGTGTTTCCTGGATGAGAACACTGGTCTCAATTTCACTTCAGAAATGGAGTTAAACCAAAGGCTCTGTGACTTCCTAAATGCAAGAGTTCATTTCCGGTAAACCCAGTGATATTTCGGCTCAAATGAATTTACACAGTTCAAGAACCCAACACGAGTTTTACTTTTAACTAAAGAGCATCTAGGAAAAGATGCTGTGGTTTGTATGAGTTTCATAAGCAGAGTTGAACTAGACACTGTTCTTTTGAATAGGAAATACAGTTCTTTTATTCTGGGCATGCTCACGTTTCTTGCTGTATTGGAGACCCTGGAAAGAGAGCATGATTCATGCGTTAAAACAGAGTGTGTTTCATGGATTTGAACACTGGTCTGAATTTTCCTTCAGAAACAGAGTTAAACCAAAGGCTCTGTGTCTTCTTACAAGCAAGAGTTAATTTCCGTTAAACCCAGTGATTTTTCGGCTCAAATGAATTTACACAGTTCAGGAACCCAACACGATTTTCACTATTAACAAAAGAGCATCTATGTAAAAGATGCTGTGGTTTGTTACAGTTTCATAAGCAGAGTTCAACTAGATATGGTCCTTATGAGAACGAAAACAGTTCTTTTTTTATGGGCATGCTCACGTTTCTTGCTGTATTGGAGACACTGGACAGAAGAGGATGCTTCTTGCATTAAAACAGAGGGTGTTTCAGGGATGAGAACACTGGTCTGCATTCCCTTCACAAACGAGTTAAACCAAAGGCTCTGTGTCTTCCTACAATGAAGAGTTCATTTCTGGTAAACCCTTTGATTTTTTGGCTCAAATGAATTTACACAGTTCATGAACCCAAACGTTTTTCACTATTAACTAAAGAGCATCTATGTAAGAGATGCTGTGGTTTGGTACAGTTTCATAAGCAGAGTTCAACTAGATATGGTCCATATGAGTAGGAAACACAGTTCTTTTTTTCTGAACATGCTCATGTTTCTTGCTGTATTAGAGACGCTGGAAAGAAGAGCATGCTCGTTGCGTTAAAACAGAGTGTGTTTCATGGATGAGAACACTGGTCTGAATTTCACTTCAGAAACGGAGTTAAACCAAAGGCTCTGTGACTTCCTAAAAGCAAGAGTCCATTTCCGGTACACCCAGTGACTTTTAAGCTCAAATGAATTTACACAGTTCACAAACCCAAGAGGATTTTCACTATTAACTAAAGAGCATCTATGTAAGAGATGCTGTGGCTCGTTACAGTTCCATAAGCAGAGTTCAACTAGATATGGTACATATGAGTACGAACCACAGTTCTTTTTTCATGGGCATGCTCATGTTTCTTGCTGTATTGGAGACACTGGACAGAAGAGGACGCTTCTTGCGTTAAAACAGAGGGCGTTTCATGGATGAGAACACTGGTCTGAATTTCCCTTCAGAAACAGAGTTAAACCAAATGCTCTATGTCTTCCTAAAAGCAAGAGTTCATTTCCCCTAAGCCCAGTGATATTTCGGCTAATGAATTTACACAGTTCACGAACCCAACACGTTTTTCACTATTAACAAAAGAGCATCTATGTAAAAGATGCTGTGGTTTGTTACAGTTTCATAAGCAGAGTTCAACAAGAATTTGTCCTTATGAGTACGAAACACAGTTCTTTTTTTATGGGCATGCTCTTGTTTCTTGCTGTATTGGAGACACTGGACAGAAGAGGATGCTTCTTGCGTTAACACAGAGGGTGTCATGGATGAGAACACTGGTCTGAATTTCCCTTCAAAAACGAGTTAAACCATAGGCTCTGTGTCTTCCTACAATCAAGGGTTCATTTCCGGTAAACCCTGTGATTTTTCGGCTCAAATGAATTTACACAGTTCACGAACTCAAAAGATTTTCACTGTTAACTAAAGAGAATCTATGTAAGAGATGCTGTGGTTTGTTACAGTGTCATAAGCAGAGTTCAACTAGATATGGTCCGTATGAGTAGGAAACACAGTTCTTTTTTTCTGGGATGCTCATTTTTCTTGCTGTATTAGAGACGCTGGAAAGAAGAGCATGCTCTTTGTGTTAAAACAGAGTGTGTTTCATGGATGAGAACACTGATCTGAATTTCCCTTCACAAATGGAGTTAAACCACAGTCTCTGTGTCTTCTTAAATGCAAGAGTTCATTTCCTGTAAACCCAGTGATATTTGGGCTCAAATGAATTTACACAGTTCATGAACCCAACGCGAGTTTTACTTTTAACTAAAGAGCATCTAGGAAAAGATGCTGTGGTTTGCATGAGTTTCATAAGCAGAGTTGAACTAGACACTGTCCTTTTGAGTAGGAAATACAGTTCTTTTTTTCTGGGCATGCTCATGTTTCTTGCTGTATTTCAGATGCTGGAAAGAAGAGCATGCTGTTTGCGTTAAAACAGAGTGTGTTTCATGCATGAGAACACTGGTCTGAATTTCCCTTCAGAAACGTTGTTAAACCAAAGGCTCTGTGTCTTCCTAAATGCAAGAGTTCACTTCCGGTAAACCCAGTGATTTTTCAGCTCAAATGAATTTACACAGTACACGAACACAACACGATTTTCACTATTAAATAAAGAGCATCTATGTAAAAGATGCTGTGGTTTGTTACAGTTTCATACGCACAGTACAACAATAATTTGTCCATATGAGTATGAAACAGAGTTCTTTTTTATGGGCATCCTCATGTTTCTTATGTATTGGAGAAGCTGGACAGAAGAGCATGCTCATTGCGTTTAAACAGAGTGTGTTTCATGACTGAGAACACTGGGCGTAATTTCCCTTCACAAACGGAGTAAAACAAAAGGCTCTGTGTCTTCCTACAAGCAAGAGTTCATTTCCAGTAAACCCAGAGAGTTTTCGGCTCAAATGAATTTACACAGTTCACGAACCCAACATTTTTTTCACTATTAACTAAAGAGCATCTATGTAAGAGATGCTGTGGTTTGTTACAGTTTCATACGCACAGTACAACAATAATTTGTCCATATGAGTATGAAACAGAGTTCTTTTTTATGGGCATCCTCATGTTTCTTATGTATTGGAGAAGCTGGACAGAAGAGCATGCTCATTGCGTTTAAACAGAGTGTGTTTCATGACTGAGAACACTGGGCGTAATTTCCCTTCACAACCGGAGTAAAACAAAAGGCTCTGTGTCTTCCTACAAGCAAGAGTTCATTTCCAGTAAACCCAGAGAGTTTTCGGCTCAAATGAATTTACACAGTTCACGAACACAACATTTTTTTCACTATTAACTAAAGAGCATCTATGTAAGAGATGCTGTGGCTTGTTACAGTTCCATAAGCAGAGTTCAACTAGATATGGTACATATGAGTACGAACCACAGTTCATTTTTCATGGACATGCTCATGTTTCTTCCTGTATTGTAGACACTGGACAGAAGAGGACGCTTCTTGCGTTAAAACAGAGGGTGTTTCAGGGATGAGAACACTGGTCTGAATTTCCCTTCAGAAACGGAGTTAAACCAAACGCTCTATGTCTTCCTAAATGCAAGAGTTCATTTCTGGTAAACCCAGTGATTTTTTGGCTCTAATGAATTTACACAGTTCACGAACCCAACACGATTTTCACTATTAACTAAAGAGCATCTATGAAGAGATGCTCTGGTTTGTATGAGTTTCATAAGCAGAGTTGAAATAGACAAAGTCATTTTGAGTAGGACATACAGTAATTTTTTTCTGCGCATGCTCATGTTTCTTGCTGTATTAGAGACTCTGGAAAGAAGAGCATGCTCGTTGCGTTAAAACAGAGTTTGTTTCATGGATGAGAACACTGGTCTGAATTTCACTTCAGAAACGGAGTTAAACCAAAGGCTCTGTGAAATCCTAAATGCAAGAGTTCATTTCCGGTAAACCCAGTGACTTTTCAGCTCAAATGAATTTTCACAGTTCAGGAACCCAACACGATTTTCACTATTAACAAAAGAGCAACTATGTAAGAGATGCTGTGGCTAGTTACTGTTCCATAAGCACAGTTCAACTAGATATGGTACATATGAGTAGGAAACACAGTTCATTTTCTCTGGGCATGCTCATGTTTCTTGCTGTTTTAGAGACTCTGGAAAGAATAGCATGCTCGTTGCATTAAAATAGAGTGTGTTTCCTGGATGAGAACACTGGTCTCAATTTCACTTCAGAAATGGAGTTAAACCAAAGGCTCTGTGACTTCCTAAATGCAAGAGTTCATTTCCGGTAAACCCAGTGATATTTCGGCTCAAATGAATTTACACAGTTCAAGAACCCAACACGAGTTTTACTTTTAACTAAAGAGCATCTAGGAAAAGATGCTGTGGTTTGTATGAGTTTCATAAGCAGAGTTGAACTAGACACTGTTCTTTTGAATAGGAAATACAGTTCTTTTATTCTGGGCATGCTCACGTTTCTTGCTGTATTGGAGACCCTGGAAAGAGAGCATGATTCATGCGTTAAAACAGAGTGTGTTTCATGGATTTGAACACTGGTCTGAATTTTCCTTCAGAAACAGAGTTAAACCAAAGGCTCTGTGTCTTCTTACAAGCAAGAGTTAATTTCCGTTAAACCCAGTGATTTTTCGGCTCAAATGAATTTACACAGTTCAGGAACCCAACACGATTTTCACTATTAACAAAAGAGCATCTATGTAAAAGATGCTGTGGTTTGTTACAGTTTCATAAGCAGAGTTCAACTAGATATGGTCCTTATGAGAACGAAAACAGTTCTTTTTTTATGGGCATGCTCACGTTTCTTGCTGTATTGGAGACACTGGACAGAAGAGGATGCTTCTTGCATTAAAACAGAGGGTGTTTCAGGGATGAGAACACTGGTCTGCATTCCCTTCACAAACGAGTTAAACCAAAGGCTCTGTGTCTTCCTACAATGAAGAGTTCATTTCTGGTAAACCCTTTGATTTTTTGGCTCAAATGAATTTACACAGTTCATGAACCCAAACGTTTTTCACTATTAACTAAAGAGCATCTATGTAAGAGATGCTGTGGTTTGGTACAGTTTCATAAGCAGAGTTCAACTAGATATGGTCCATATGAGTAGGAAACACAGTTCTTTTTTTCTGAACATGCTCATGTTTCTTGCTGTATTAGAGACGCTGGAAAGAAGAGCATGCTCGTTGCGTTAAAACAGAGTGTGTTTCATGGATGAGAACACTGGTCTGAATTTCACTTCAGAAACGGAGTTAAACCAAAGGCTCTGTGACTTCCTAAAAGCAAGAGTCCATTTCCGGTACACCCAGTGACTTTTAAGCTCAAATGAATTTACACAGTTCACAAACCCAAGAGGATTTTCACTATTAACTAAAGAGCATCTATGTAAGAGATGCTGTGGCTCGTTACAGTTCCATAAGCAGAGTTCAACTAGATATGGTACATATGAGTACGAACCACAGTTCTTTTTTCATGGGCATGCTCATGTTTCTTGCTGTATTGGAGACACTGGACAGAAGAGGACGCTTCTTGCGTTAAAACAGAGGGCGTTTCATGGATGAGAACACTGGTCTGAATTTCCCTTCAGAAACAGAGTTAAACCAAATGCTCTATGTCTTCCTAAATGCAAGAGTTCATTTCTGGTAAACCCAGTGATTTTTTGGCTCTAATGAATTTACACAGTTCATGAACCCAACACGATTTTCACTATTAACTAAAGAGCATCTATGAAGAGATGCTCTGGTTTGTATGAGTTTCATAAGCAGAGTTGAACTAGACACAGTCATTTTGAGTAGGACATACAGTAATTTTTTTCTGGGCATGCTCATGTTTCTTGCTGTATTGGGGATGCTAGAAGTAGAGCATGCTCCTTGCGTTAAAACAGAGTGTATTTCATGGATGAGAATACTGGTCTGATTATTCCTTCAGAAACGGAGTTACACCAAAGGTTCTGTGTCTTCCTACAAGCAAGAGTTCATTTCCCCTAAACCCAGTGATATTTCGGCTAATGAATTTACACAGTTCACGAACCCAACACGTTTTTCACTATTAACAAAAGAGCATCTATGTAAAAGATGCTGTGGTTTGTTACAGTTTCATAAGCAGAGTTCAACAAGAATTTGTCCTTATGAGTACGAAACACAGTTCTTTTTTCATGGGCATGCTCTTGTTTCTTGCTGTATTGGAGACACTGGACAGAAGAGGATGCTTCTTGCGTTAACACAGAGGGTGTCATGGATGAGAACACTGGTCTGAATTTCCCTTCAAAAACGAGTTAAACCATAGGCTCTGTGTCTTCCTACAATCAAGGGTTCATTTCCGGTAAACCCTGTGATTTTTCGGCTCAAATGAATTTACACAGTTCACGAACTCAAAAGATTTTCACTGTTAACTAAAGAGAATCTATGTAAGAGATGCTGTGGTTTGTTACAGTGTCATAAGCAGAGTTCAACTAGATATGGTCCGTATGAGTAGGAAACACAGTTCTTTTTTTCTGGGATGCTCATTTTTCTTGCTGTATTAGAGACGCTGGAAAGAAGAGCATGCTCTTTGTGTTAAAACAGAGTGTGTTTCATGGATGAGAACACTGATCTGAATTTCCCTTCACAAATGGAGTTAAACCACAGTCTCTGTGTCTTCTTAAATGCAAGAGTTCATTTCCTGTAAACCCAGTGATATTTGGGCTCAAATGAATTTACACAGTTCATGAACCCAACGCGAGTTTTACTTTTAACTAAAGAGCATCTAGGAAAAGATGCTGTGGTTTGCATGAGTTTCATAAGCAGAGTTGAACTAGACACTGTCCTTTTGAGTAGGAAATACAGTTCTTTTTTTCTGGGCATGCTCATGTTTCTTGCTGTATTTCAGATGCTGGAAAGAAGAGCATGCTGTTTGCGTTAAAACAGAGTGTGTTTCATGCATGAGAACACTGGTCTGAATTTCCCTTCAGAAACGTTGTTAAACCAAAGGCTCTGTGTCTTCCTAAATGCAAGAGTTCACTTCCGGTAAACCCAGTGATTTTTCAGCTCAAATGAATTTACACAGTACACGAACACAACACGATTTTCACTATTAAATAAAGAGCATCTATGTAAAAGATGCTGTGGTTTGTTACAGTTTCATACGCACAGTACAACAATAATTTGTCCATATGAGTATGAAACAGAGTTCTTTTTTATGGGCATCCTCATGTTTCTTATGTATTGGAGAAGCTGGACAGAAGAGCATGCTCATTGCGTTTAAACAGAGTGTGTTTCATGACTGAGAACACTGGGCGTAATTTCCCTTCACAAACGGAGTAAATCAAAAGGCTCTGTGTCTTCCTACAAGCAAGAGTTCATTTCCAGTAAACCCAGAGAGTTTTCGGCTCAAATGAATTTACACAGTTCACGAACCCAACATTTTTTTCACTATTAACTAAAGAGCATCTATGTAAGAGATGCTGTGGTTTGTTACAGTTTCATACGCACAGTACAACAATAATTTGTCCATATGAGTATGAAACAGAGTTCTTTTTTATGGGCATCCTCATGTTTCTTATGTATTGGAGAAGCTGGACAGAAGAGCATGCTCATTGCGTTTAAACAGAGTGTGTTTCATGACTGAGAACACTGGGCGTAATTTCCCTTCACAAACGGAGTAAAACAAAAGGCTCTGTGTCTTCCTACAAGCAAGAGTTCATTTCCAGTAAACCCAGAGAGTTTTCGGCTCAAATGAATTTACACAGTTCACGAACACAACATTTTTTTCACTATTAACTAAAGAGCATCTATGTAAGAGATGCTGTGGTTTGTTACAGTTTCATAAGCAGAGTTCAACTAGATATGGTCCATATGAGTAGGAAACACAGTTCTTTTTTTCTGAACATGCTCATGTTTCTTGCTGTATTAGAGATGCTGGAAAGAAGAGCATGCTCGTTGCGTTAAAACAGAGTGTGTTTCATGGATGAGAACACTGGTCCGAATTTCACTTCAGAAACGGAGTTAAACCAAAGGCTCTGTGTCTTCTTACAAGCAAGAGTTAATTTCCGTTAAACCCAGTGATTTTTCGGCTCAAATGAATTTACACAGTTCACGAACCAAACACGATTTTCACTATTAACAAAAGAGCATCTATGTAAAAGATGCTGTGGTTTGTTACAGTTTCATAAGAAGAGTTCAACTAGATATGGTCCTTATGAGAACAAAAACAGTTCTTTTTTTATGGGCATGCTCATGTTTCTTGCTGTATTGGAGACACTGGACAGAAGAGGATCCTTCTTGCATTAAAACAGAGGGTGTTTCAGGGATGAGAACACTGGTCTGCATTCCCTTCACAAACAAGTTAAACCAAAGGCTCTGTGTCTTCCTACAATGAAGAGTTCATTTCTGGTAAACCCTTTGATTTTTTGGCTCAAATGAATTTACACAGTTCATGAACCCAAACGTTTTTCACTATTAACTAAAGAGCATCTATGTAAGAGATGCTGTGGTTTGTTACAGTTTCATAAGCAGAGTTCAACTAGATATGGTCCGTATGAGTAGGAAACACAGTTATTTTTTTCTGAACATGCTCATGTTTCTTGCTGTATTAGAGACTCTGGAAAGAAGAGCATGCTCGTTGCGTTAAAACAGAGTGTGTTTCATGGATGAGAACACTGGTCTGAATTTCACTTCAGAAACGGAGTTAAACCAAAGGCTCTGTGACTTCCTAAATGCAAGAGTTCTTTTCCGGTAAACCCAGTGACTTTTCAGCTCAAATGAATTTTCACAGTTCAGGAACCCAACACGATTTTCACTATTAACAAAAGAGCAACTATGTAAGAGATGCTGTGGCTCGTTACAGTTCCATAAGCACAGTTCAACTAGATATGGTACATATGAGTAGGAAACACAGTTCATTTTTTCTGGCAATCTCATGTTTCTTGCTGTATTAGAGACTCTGGAAAGAATAGCATGCTCGTTGCATTAAAATAGAGTGTGTTTCATGGATGAGAACACTGGTCTGAATTTCACTTCAGAAACGGAGTTAAACCAAAGGCTCTGTGTCTTCCTAATGCAAGAGTTCATTTCTGGTAAACCCATTGATTTTTTGGCTCTAATGAATTTACACAGTTCACGAACCCAACACGATTTTCACTATTAACTAAAGAGCATCTATGAAGAGATGCTCTGGTTTGTATGAGTTTCATAAGCAGAGTTGAATTAGACATGGTCCTATTGAGTAGTAAATACAGTAAATTTTCTGGGCATGCTCATGTTTCTTGTTGTATTAGCGAAAATGGAAAGAAGAGCATGCATCTTGCATTAAAACAGAGTGTGTTTCATGGATGAAAACAATGGTCTGAATTTCCCTTCAGAAACGGAGTTAAACCAAAGGCTCTCTGTCTTCCTACAAGCAAGAGTTCATTTCTGGTAAACCCAGTGATTTTTCGGGTCAAATGAATTTACACAGTTCACGAACCCAACTTGATTTTCACTATTAACTAAAGATCATCTTTGAAGAGATGCTTT